>CM055092.1:52046140-52646140 GCA_029204225.1 Diphasiastrum complanatum | reverse complement strand
TTACCAGTCTTATATGCCTTTTGGCATGGAAAAGACATTAATAAAGCTCTCTCTCTCTCTCTCTCTCTCTCTCTCTCTCTCTCTCTCTCTCTCTCTCTCTCTCTCTCTCTCTCTCTCTCTCTCTCTCACCCATTTCTTGGAGCTGGATGCATCAGGGACACCAGTCATGCCACACTATTTAGATTCGGGACTATCACATTGTCTCAGATTCACACTGGGACAGCTCAGGGTATCTTCCCATCAGCAAGCTATTGAGACTGGGAGGTTCCATGGTATTCCTAGAGAGGAGCAAATTTGCCAGTTATGCTCTCTAGGTGAGGTGGAGTCTAAGGAGCACTTTATCTTTAGATGCCCTGTATACTATGAGAGCAGAGGACGTGTCATTGCCTGTTTCGAGACATGCCTACCACTCTACGCTCTCTCATCGCTATGAGGACCCACGATGTGTCGCTCTGATGGTACGCGCGAGATGTTCATCCTACGGAGAGATTTATACGAGACACCCCAACATTTTACCTCAAAGCCATTGATTACATCATTCTTTACTAGGCAAAGATCGCGTGACTTAGTGCATGAGGACGAGGATTATGACGATGATGATGATGATAGCCACTTGCATTCTCATAGAGATCAGAGACAGTGTACTTCTCACCATCACGTTACTAGCAGGATCACCAGACATCCTATGCAAAGACGTACTACTACACATGCTCATGCTCATGCTCATGCTCACAGACGACGCCGACAGGCTCCAGTGCCTTCTCATGTTGTGGCTCACATTACATCCTTTTACAGCAGCAGCAGCACAGCACAGTCTTGACATCTTGACAAAGATACATATGATTATTATGTTATCATTGCTTTGTGTCCGCAAAGCCTTTGATTCTATTCCGAGACACCTTTTCCTCCAGCGCCTAGCATCGCTTGGCTTATCTCAGGAGATCATTGCTGCTATCGTCACATTGTATGAGAGAGTTGGCTCGATGGTGATGGATGGTCCTCTTACATTCATAGTAAAGTGGGAGTTAAGCAGGGATGTCCTTTGTCCCCTACTCTCTTTGCTCTATATATTGATGATCTTGAGCGGATTATTAGGGAAGAGGGTGGAGATGGCTGTCTGTTAGTAGATATGATTATCCCTATTCTACTATATGCGGATGACGTGATACTTCTATCAAGATCAGCATCTGGGCTTCAGCAGCACCTTGATGCTTTATATACTTTCTGCCCGACATGGGGTTTGATGGTGAACATTGGTAAGACTAAGGTCATGGTGTTCAACACCAATCGACAACATATGAGAGACAGTGTGTTAATGCCATTTCCTTAATAAGTGTCTAAAGGCTACTTGGTTATCATGCTTCTTCTACATAGGTAACAACTCAATGTTCTACCTATCATAGACCAATGAGCCAAAAATGCAATAGCCATAAATTTAACGACTACATAGAAGTGGACATATGAGTTGTGGGCTCTTGAGAGCAAAGTTGCATGTAAGGGGCATACCAAGCCAAATGTCATGTGTCCTATACTTATTTGTTCATCCATTGATGAATTGCTGATTTTCTCAAACACTCATTATTCTTTGGGATGATTTTGCACGATGGGCTGCCACTGGAGATAATAGCCTCTTATACATATTTGGGTGTCCTTTTTACTGGTCCATTGCTCACTTTTAGACCAACTGCACTGTCTAGGCTCCACAAGGGGCACTCTGCTCTTGTCCAGATGGAGAGGTTTTCCTCTATTTACTATGTACATGATCCTGATATGCGCTGTCGCCAATACCACAATCTCTTCGGTTGCTCTATATTCAGCATATACATGGTGTCCTGGCTTGTCCAGAGATACTTGGAGTGATATTTCACGTTTGCAGATCCTTATGCTTAGCTGGATGATCCGTGCGAAGCGGTCAGTTCCCCATGATATCATATTGGCAGAGTTTGCCTCACCACCACTGATTGTATATTTCGGATTGTCACATTCATTCATAGAGTCTCGGAGCTTGATTCATCCAGACATATTGCTGTAGCTTTCACATCCTCTCACACTCTGGGCTAGTCAGCAGGCTAAGTCCTCATGGTTTCAGTGTGTTTCTGACCTTTTGAGTACGTGGGGTTTATCTATATCTGATCTCCCGAATGGGACACACGCATATATAGGCCACCAAATTTATAGAGCTTACATCAGCACAGTGTGGTCTCAACCAGATCCATCACGGCTCAAGCTTCAATTTTTATCACACTCATCTTCTCCAACTTGATGTTTCCGGGCTTCCCATTCAGCCGGGTTATTTGTCTCAAACGTTATCTTTCGGCCTGCGTTATCGTCTTGGTCAGCTTAGGGTCTCTTCTCACCAGCTTGCTATTGAGACAGGCAGATACACAGAGACACCTCGACCGCTATGGATTTGTCAGTGTTGCTCTTTACAGGAGATTGAGGATGAGTTCCATTTCATTTTTCGATGTCCAGCCTACTATGAGATCAGAGGCAGATACCACTACTTATACAGAGATATCTCCGCTTACACTTGGTTCTTTCCTTGCTTTCTCAAATGCGAGATCTGTGTTGGTTTATTATTACGAGAGATGTTTACTCTGAGATCTTTTTTATTGGATGCTTCTGATGTGGATCATAGCCAATCCCACATTACGCACTTTTTCCAGAAGAGGGATAGAGATGAGACTCCTGACAGTGAGATAAGACATTCCAATACAACGACCGAAGCTCCAGCGTCCTCTTCGCTCCTCCATGCTCAGGGCTCTTCACCGGAGGCCAACGCCTGCTTCTCACCATATCACGCAGTTTTTTATATCCACTTAGATATCAGTTTTCTCTTTCCCTCTGTGTAGTTGGTGGTTAAGCTACTGATATTGTACCCTCGACAGAGCTGGAGGTTAAGCTTTGTTTTTCTCTCTGTTTTCTTGTGTTGTTTAGCTTTTAGGAATAAGTCCTACGTGGACAATGCTCCTTCTTCTTTTTTTTGATGAGCTTTTTACTTGTCTTATGTGCTCTAGGGCACTTGATAGACATTTATATAATTCTAATTCTAATTCTCTCTCTCTCTCTCTCTCTCTCTCTCTCTCTCTCTCTCTCTCTCGCTCTCTCTCTCTCATGTCCTGGCACTTGGAAGGTAAGTTCATCATGTTCACTCCCGAACCTCAGCCCATTTGAGTTTGAGATCTATTCACACCAGCTCGTTTCTCTTCAATGGATCTAGGCTCACATCTAGCTTCAGCGGATCTAGGAAAATCCACCACATGTGGATCACCTCCTACACGGATTGAGCAGCCAGGTATTTTGTTAAGACTGCAAGGTGTCCCTTGCTAAAATCTTTATTACCAGGATATTGGCCTCGTCCTTCAACTCCAATAACACTCTTTGTAACCAATGGTTGCACAAAAGCTGCCTCTTCAAAAATGAGCTTGTTGCACGTCAAGGTAGCCTCCAAAGACTGACTTGCACCGAATCCTCCTTACCTTCTCCCATAACCTAGTAAATGCGAAAAGCTCTTCTTCTTTTTGCAAATCACATAACAAAAGAGAGATAATATTGTCATTACCCTTGTACTATCAATTAGTGGGAGAGATGGATAGCACCCCGACAAAGGTTGCTATCATAAATCCAAAATAGCTAGACTACAACAGGAGCATGCGGCGTTACATGAGAGAATGAAGTATTAATAAACGGAAAGACCATCTTAAGCTTAGTTCTACTGATAAAGAATTATTAAAGCTACAAATAACCCAAATTCTCCTTGAAAACCAAAAAAATAAGTTTGGCAATCAAAGGATTATCGAGGAAAATGTGAGCTCTAAACAGGAATTACAGCTCCTCCCACATTTAATTGAGTCAATTGAAGAAACAACCAAAACACCTACTCACCCCTACCAAGATTGAAGCTCTAGAACTTGAACTTGAACAACACAAGTTGGAAACCATGACTTGGGCATCGATAGTAAGCAAAGATAATGGAAAACCCAAAAGCCCCTATGGCTGAAGTAATTTTCGCTATTACTTCCAAAGGAGAAGCTACAAGACTAGAAAGCTCTCAAGATAAGAGTAAAAGGGATACCTACTTCCCTCTAAATCTTTGGCCATATTTACACTGGGTTCCACCCTTCTTCTTTTTGAGCAAATTATTGAATACTACAACACTCATGACATATTGTCTCAATCTTTCTTGCAACACAAAATATCATTTCTTGCAATAATTCTAGTTATTTTGATGCCTCTGTACACCCGTAAGGGATTTTCCAATTCAAAAATATAAAGATGAAATTTATCTGATAAATGAAATTACATTTTCTAAGAATTCTTCAATACGAATTCCAAGACATGCATGGAACAACATTTGTAAGCTACGGAACTATGCTTGCGATATATCGATAAAAAGTCTCATGTGTTGATCAACCAACCACCTATAAACATATATTTAATTTAATCTAGGTCCCAACAAATTCGTGAGAATCTGAGTGCTATCTATTATCAATCTTGAACATTCTCAAATTATGAAAAAACAAGATATTTAATATCCTAAATTGAATTACAGTTAAAATCTATTCCATGAAGGAGCGGGTTTACACAAAAAATTTACCAGCCCACAGTAAAGTTTGAAATAAAGAATTGATGAATCATATGAACCATAAACATTTTTTACTGCTGGTAAAAGGAAATCAGTTTGACAAATCGCCTATAAGTTTATAAGATGCATCTAAAAAAAATTTACATCGAATCCATAGAATCAATGAACCATGGGCGGTTCACCACGGTTCTGAGAACCGTACAGTGAACCGTAAGGTTCTCAGAACCTTTAACCTGGAACCGTGATGAACCGTACAGGTAATTAATTTTTTTTTCCCATCCCCAAAAATAGCCCAAAAAAATGCCAGAAAAATGCCAAAACAGGTCAGTACTGTGATGTTTTTCATAGTGAAACAGGTCAGCACTGTGATGTTCTAACAGTCATGACCCCTACTTCTCATGTTCATTGACTCCTACTTGATCTGCACTTTTATAAAAAAAAAGACAAAAAACAGTACATACTTAAAAAGGGGGGAAATTGATTAATTAATTGATTAATTAATTATTTAGATGAACCGTACCACAGTTCAAGGAACAGTGGTACGGTTCCTTCCACGGTTCTGGGAGCTGTGGGTTCTATGATTTCATCGTACACAGATTTGGGAAAAGTAAAATCTTCAATCAAATTTTTGTCTTCCCCCTGACCTTCACTAGTGGTTTGATAATCAATTCTTACACTAAAGATCATCAGAAATACATCGTTTTGCCCTAAAAACATTTGATCAACAAATAGCAAATTAAAGCTGGTGAGGGCCAATACTTCCATATCTGACTGAAGAAGCCTTTTGGAAATCCTCAACTCTTGCTTTTGCTCCAGTCTCTGCTTACGAAATTCTGCAAGAGTGCTGACACCAGCACAAGAATGGCCTACATCACAAAAATCTTCTGTTGCCTCCTTGAAATCAACCTGCTCCAATCTGCATATATATTCATACATCAGTCTTTTCACTTTCGGAACCAGCACAAATGAAGGCAACTTAATGGCTGCTATGCACAAAACAAACATTGTGATTTGAGGCAAAATCAAATCAATCCTCAATCTTCAATCGATAATCAGACTCTAACTTAAACCTAAATCAGATAATCTGATCTAACGCAAACGAGGGCAACCTATGCACAAAGCAATGCTGTAACTTGAGGCGGAAACGAATCAATCTTCAATCTTCAATAACCCAACAAACTTGAACCTAAATCAAATAATCTAATGGTCCTCAAATTCATGGAAAGTTCAATTCCTTTTGAAAACCAAAGCAAATGCAGGCAACCTAATGGCTGTTACGCACAGAACAAATGCTGTAACTTCAGGAGGAGTCAAATCAACCTTCAATCCTCAACAATCCTAACTTAATCCTAAATCAGAAAATGTAACCATCCACAGATTACCAGAAAGTTGCAATGCAGAAAACAGATAATGTTACTTGAGGCAGAGTCAAATCAATCTTCAATCCTCATGACTCCAACCTAAATGAACCCTAAATCAAAATGTCATAATACAGAAAGTTTCCAATGCAGAAAACAGATAATGTGATTTGAGGCGGAGTCAAATCAATTTATATTCCTCAAAAATCCCAACCTAACTTAACCCCAGATGATATATGAATCCACCAATTAATTAAAAAATTGCAACGAAGAGAGATACTCCAACTACCTGCCAGAGGTGGCAAGCTGCTTGTCCAGAAGGTATTGAAGTGTAAGTTCGGCTTCTGTTTTGATCTGGGGACCAAGTGTCTCCTCTTCCACCGATGACGACGACGACAAAGCCATCTTGACGCCAAAAGCCAGTCGATCCATGGCAAAAGCAAAAAACAACTGTGGTAGATTGCGAAACCCTAATCCAAAAGAAAGTGTTGCAGGTTGTATGTGGAGAGAGAAATACAAAGTTCATGGGAAGGTAGGGAGGGTTAGGGTTGGCGAGGTAGGGTTAAGGAGGTTTTTTAAGTTTAAAGTCTAAACCTTAAACTTGAACCCTTTTAAGTTTGTTTAGGTTTGGTCCCCCAAGTAATTTTAGGTGTTTTTTTAGCTTGATGTAGGCTTTGAGGTAGGTTCTCATCTAGGCTATAGGTATATGTAGCTCTCACATGCTCACAAATTTGCTCTCATATGCTCACAAATTTGTGGATGGCGAATAGTGTTGTGCCAAGTGGAACAGGTTATTCCATACTATTGTAGCCCGTATTACGATCATTTAACAGAAGTTGTAACAGACTTTTCAAACAATAAAAATGTAAAAAAAATATGACCTTCTCAAACTGTAGGGGGAGGGATCATGCAGGCCGTGGGGAGAGAGAGAGAGAGAGAGAGAGAGAGAGAGAGAGAGAGAGAGAGAGAGAGAGAGAGAGAGAGAGAGAATGTAGGCTATGACGGTTAAAACGTGATTCTTGCGTTTTGATTCGTCCATCCTAAATTAGAGTTTTGACTTACCTTGACCATTGACTTATCTTGAACATAAGTGAAGTATTGTTAATTATGGTTTTGACTTATATTGACCACAAGTGAATTATTGATACACGCCAATCACCTGCTCAATCACATACAAGTCATATCGTTCAGTGCTGGGGGCCAACGCAATCCCCGTTGAGGCCCCCGGGACCCCACCCGCCCCGGCACCATTGTTGCCAATGTTCCCTCCATCTCAGTCACCATCAGCACCACCACAATCTTCATTTTTTTGATATCATCTCCATTTGTGTATTCATCTCCATCTCCATTAGCTCAACCTTTGTCCTCTTGCATATCATTACATACATCTAACTTTTCATCCATCAGTATCCTAAAATAACATCCATTTGTCACAATTTATTCACACAACTCACTTCTATCTTTTCGATTGTCCTTGGTTTCTTCATCTCTCAATCTTTGGTCTACTTCTTATCTTCTCTTGTTTCCAAAAAAAAAAAATTGGGACACCACAGTTGTACAACCTTGAAGCAATTTCTTACATCACTAGCTATGACTACCGAATTTTTGAGATTAGCTTCATTTCAAATGTTTTTTGATGAGACAGTTCATCAATACATCAAACGACCATGTAATCTGCTGAAAGATAATGGTCTACTGAGCCCAGAGACCATAAAACAAAACTACCATATTGGATTACTCGACAAGATCAAATCTGGTATGAAGAAGTTCGCATCCTACACTTCATTGGCACAAATATGTCAAGATGTTGTCAATATGGAAAATCTTGTCTTGAAGAAGAGGGTAGATCACTCCTACCCAAATGCATAGATATCGGATGGGAAATCAAAAAAATCTGAAGCATCAATGCAGGCAAGGGCGGAAGGTTATGAATTATCAGAGTCAAGCAGATCAGGTGCAACGAATAATCATGAACCTAGTACTTCAAATTTTGGTTGTCATCAAACTTAGGCCCCTGAAGTAACGGTTCTTGAGAAAGACCAATGTACATATTGCTTCGAGGATCATCCAAGTACAAGTTGTCCAATAAAGAATCCGCACTTCTTACAAAGACTAAATGCAGGGAAGAAGGTTTGACAGCAAGATCCAAGGGTTCAAGGGTCTGAAAAAGAATCAAGCCAACTAGGAGCTCACCAAAGGGATGGGTGTCATATGGATCCATCTAAATCATGAGTTCCTTCAACAACCAGTGGCAAAGTGGAAGTATTGGTCATATCATCTTGCATGTCTCTGAACTCCAAAGAAGACCATAATAGTCTACCAATTTATTTTGTGAAAGATCCCAGCATCTGTTACCAACATATGGCTATGTAGTGGGTTTCTTTCCTTGCCTAACCTGAATCCAAGATCTAGTCAATCTAGCATCAAAGAGACGAAGTTAATTGTCATGCGTAGGTTCGTTCCCATGAGAGCGATAGTATAGTTCGGATTTCAACATGAATGGAGGATCCAAATCTAACTCTAACATCCATTAACCCTATGATCCATTAACACATCCACGACAAAGATAGCTTACCCTTTCTCTCTCATAAAAAGTATAATAACACTCAATCCCAATAACATTCAAATCCAACAATTAGCAAAAACCAAAGAAAGCATGAAAGATGGAAGAGGAAAGAAGAAGAGCAAGGACATTCATCAATCCATTTCTGAAGAGAACCAATCTGCTTTATTGAAATGAGGAAATGAACATGAGGAGCAACTCGAGTTGGTCCCTTCTTATAGTAGAGAGGAGGACCCTGGCCTCTGAATCCTATTGGTCCATTTCTACCTCCCTAATTATTCAAATTTAAAAAAGTGTGGGAACCATCAAAATTGGAGGGAAACCCAACTTTATTCACTAACTTGACATTTAGGCCCTACGACATTAAAAGTCCCGCAAAAAGGCCTAAAGTCCTTTTATTGACTTGTAACTAATCAATCAAATCTCTATGTGATCATTGGGTTGGACTTACACATGTTGGGTGCCAAATCCCTCTCACTTATTAGCTAGGGTTAGGGTTGCCTTGGGATCCGCAAACCCTCCAACAGTATCCCCCACCAAAACTGGTGGCGGCCCCATGACACCTGCAATATGCAGTTATTGGGGACTTTTATTTGCTTCGCGCCGAATCTTGATTAAATGGTACTGCACCTTCTCCATAAAGTCGAGGCGTGCAGTATTATCCAAATTGTGTGGTAGAAAACGACGGTGGGCTTCTGCAATCCACTTTGAGGTTGTCCATGATGTAAAACGTGATTCCCAGGAGCCTCCCATCATTGCTGCATGAAAGTATAAACGAGCAACCGACAGCTGATCTTTGATTTGCTCTGAGGCCATCGGCTTATTTGGATCAAATGCCAAAGGAGGGAGGCAATCGTCCCATCTGGTTGCCACTGACGCCAACAGAGTTAGATCTTTAACAAACATTGCCGATTGTCGCACTGTTGGATCTGGAGAGTGGACATACTCTCTCTCATAGGCTTGTACGGCTCGGTGGAAGTCCACTAAGATTGTCCAACTGTAGGGCTGATGGATGGATGATTGGCCAATCGGGCATATGGATGGTGATTTTGTCCATAGCCAATCCCAAATCTTTCCATTTGTTCCTTTGCGGCATTGGCACATAATAAGGGTCGACCCGCAATTGGCGAGGGCTGGTGACGTAACTCCTGATTGATTCTGGAGTTTTCTCAAACACCGTAATTCTCCATGTCGGCTGCTCTCCCAATGCAGGTTGTCGACCTCTATCTCGGAGGTCTTAAACTTCAGAACCCAACCCCCACGCGAGGACACATGGATCTGCTCAGTACTTACGACACTCGTGGGAGACTAAGATACTAGTCTTCGGGGTCAACATGGTATGGAGGTACCTTGATACTTACGAGAACTTACACATTTTACTTGTTGCACTATAACACAATAATGGACTATAGCAAGTTATTAAGTTAACAGTTTTTGGCATCTTAATTTGTTGAATCGGTTCAAAGTTTGGTAAGCCTGAATGGATGGTTATTTCCAAGCGTTTGTACATAGAGTCCATTAGGTGCCAAATAAGTCACATGTACGTGAATGTACTTTTTAATTTTAAGCTAATAGTGAATCTTGTTTCGGACATGGATGACAACTAATGCTCATCTATGACACATGTCTTCCTCACTAAACTAACTCGTCCGGTTTGGTCTCCTACACCTCTTATACAAACTATTATCTACTGCATGAGAAAAGCTACTGTGATCCACATTTTTATCACTTCTACTGATAGAGCCACATGTGATGTTGCTGGTCTTGATGGTAAAATTCTATGCCTTATTGACCTTATGAGCACCTTGGATTGGATTAAAGTTTAGACGGAATTTATTAAAAAACGTGATCCTCTGAATATTGTTGAAAGTATTTTTGTCAATCTCTCCACTTATGTTGAAAATTTTGAAGATGAGAAAAGATTTTGCTATTCGCACATACGTAAAATCTTCAACTATTTGGAAAATAAAAATGGTGTTTTTTTCGAGATTCCTTCCCCAGCTATTGATCCACCACTGTCTCCTCACCAGAGTTTACCCACTGTTAACTTTTTGGCTCCCATTTCTATTGAGCTTTGGACTACACTTGCCCATATTACCGATGCCGAGATTCAGACTTGCAAACTTGCTGCCTTACATAAAAACCCTACCTTTGACACTCCTATTGCGTTTGACTTTGTTATCAGAATGAATAAATTTGAACCTTTTAGATGTCCTTCTGAGCAAACTTGAGCCAAGACTAGAGGCCATTTTGAGACTGGGTTCAATAGGATGAAATTGCACCAAGAACTTGCACCAAGCTCGTATCTAGAACTAAAAAAGGTCATTTTTTGAAGTCATTGTGGAGATGAATGCAAAAGCAATTCTTCCATTATCTAGTTTGACCACGTCGTCTGGTTTATGATGAATAACCTTGGAAAATTCTTCCTTGATGTCTCTTGCAAAACCAAATTAACGCATTTTTTCTTTGGTTACACAAACCAGCAAGAGATGTTGTGAAAGCCCAATAATCTTCCTCTATATTAGGCAGTATATGATCGATGCTTCCATAGAACTATCACTTGACCCGTCATGTAAACTCCTCTCCAAACTTGGTGATGCCAAAAATATATGGGAGATTGAAAGATTACTTAAAAAATCGAGCTTTCGACTCTACAAGACAAATACTTTCAAAATTATAACAAGAGGACGTGAACTTTTAATCTTAATAATCCAAGCTCAGCTTTATGGTAAAATTGGATAAATTTTTATACAATGCCTTACTCGAAGGAAGGATGCGATGAGAGGTGAGCATCCGAGTGCGGATAAATGCGGAACGAGCGCACTCAGGTGCCTCCCCTTGTCGAAGGCCCTTGGGTGGGGCCTTTCCCTAAACATATAATTTAATGAATTTTTGAAGGGCAGGCTAGGCCTTTTAATGCCTCGCATCTAAGGAGGCCGTTTGGCCCTAGTGCATCCTCAACCGCATGGTTTTTTTTTTTTAAATTTGGCTGCCTAGGTGCCACGTGTTCGGGCAGCCAAAAGAATATCCCATAAGCATTTTTATGGGATTCCTCAAGAGACTCTGAGATATATAGGCAAACCTGCCTAGTGTCTTGCATGTGTACGTGCCTGTGCATGGGGTGCTCAAGAGTGGCTCCCGCTGTCTAGCGCCGCACTTGCACGTTGCTCGATGCCACCCGCCTGCCTGGCGCTCTCACTCGGGAGCTGCACGACGCCCCACCTGCGCGCTGCCCCGACTCCCATCCGTGCTCCTTGATGCCCTCCTGGGAGTTGCCCGCGGCGCCTACCTACGAGCCTGGTCTCCCGTGCCCACAAAAATCAGCCGCATCCCAAGTTCTTGCCCGAGCACTGTGGCCACGTGGCACACAACTTGACTGGGGCCAAACGCCAAGCACGTTCCGTGCCTTGGAGAGTGAAGGCTTTTAATGCCCTTAGTTTAGGAGGTATCTTCTACATCCCCACAAAGGGCAAATATTTATCCTTTTCTCTTTCTTTCCTTTTGTGTTAGACAATTGGGTTCGAACCCTCGACCTGAAGGGGAGGCATCCATGTATGTGCTCAGGATCGGAGATGGCAGCCCTCACGCTCCGCCCTCTCTCTCTCTCTCTCTCTCTCTTCTCTCTGCGCAGCTGCGTCTTCTCCTCTGCCATTTCTTCCGATCCTGCCGTCGTCGTGCAGACATCCATCTCCAAACTTTACAAGCAACTCATGCTGCAATATATCTGCACATAATATTATGCATCCCGTACGTCAGTTGTCCATTATTTCCTTTTCTGCAGCTCCAGAATCCAGATCGTACAATATTACAGGAATTGTTATGCTATACGTTAAATATACGACTGATTTCAGAGTGCACTGCGCCGAGCTTTTCACTGATGCTCTGGTACATGTCTAGTGTCTGTCACCTCCTGTGTATGTGTATGTGTATGTTGGTGCACGGCATGCAGAGCCACGCCTCCCTGCATCTGCAGGTGTGTCACACTTTATTGTATCATGAGCATAGTGAGCAGACAGATAAAGGGAGCATGTGGATTCTGGAAGGATTCGTTGATGCAGCGGAATCGCAGATTGAAAGAAGGAAGTATTGCAGGTGGTGGGTTATTTCTAGATTTAAGAAGATTGGTGTTACCAGTTACCACCACATGGCCTCTGGCTGGATCGAAAGCAGCGCCTGTGCAAGTGGTTGCGACTTGTACATTTTGCAGAGATGCAGGCCGTTAATTGTTGAAAGTGATAGCATACTAAAGAAGATTTGTCTCACATAGAGAAAAGGAAAGGACGACTACTCTTGCCTGTCAAATAATGTTCTAGAGTTTAGAGAGAGTTCGGTTTAGGAAGCGATACTAGATAAAATGTTCCAGAAATATTACATTGAGATAGTGATGGCTCTTTTTCAGCAAAAGGCTAACAGATTCTTGGAAAAAGACATGAAAAAGTAACCCAAACAGTCGAGGAGCTGGCATGAAAGTTATGAGAGGTTGATATGATTACGCTTTCAGAAGATTTGCCGCGCTAGAGGCTTCGTAGAATTTTTGAAAATTTGTGGTGTTTGAATATGTAGTAGCGCAACAGCTAACTCTCAAAACGAAGTGGTCTATAAAATTACAATCATTGTTCCAAGAAAAGCTTTGTAAGACTAGATTTCTGGTAATTTACGCTATAATGGCGGCATATTCAGACACCCGTGCTAAATGATTTAGGAATCAGGATAGTAAACTATTCATCATTTAGCACTTTGAGGAAGAGAGGGCCTAGAGGGATAGAGAGAATGGGCAGATCTTCTTTCAAATTACCTCAAATCACGCCACCGTTATGGTTCTCAACTTCCTCAAGCGATTTGAAGGAAGCGGGCATTCTCCAACGTAAACGCAATGGAAGAATGATCTTCGGCAGCTGTCAGCCGCTCGATAGCGTATCTGAGGATGTCAGAAGTCCCTTACCAGCGAAGATGTTCAGAGCTAAACCTGAGGATCAGATCTGCAGCTCTTCTGAAAACGCGCGTAAAGGTGGTCATGCATGCCTTCGCTTGTCTACTACAGGCATCTTGAGTAAACGAAGCCATTCAAGAAGCGAATTCATCCCAAAAGCTGGAATGCTAACTCCAGCAAACCATGGCATCTCTGGAACACCGATAAGGTATGCCAGACGAGACTCAAACATATCCAATAAAGGCGCTCATGTCAAATCCAAAAGATCTTTGGCCTTCGGTTGCGGCACGTACGTGAAGCCTCAAGCCGCCGATTGCTCAAAAGACAAGTGCGGATTTGAGAAAACGTCAGCTGCACTGCCGAATTTGGATATAACAATAGATGAATGGGAGAAAGACAATACTGGAAATGAGTTAGCCACTGTGAAGAACAAGCTGATAATTGTCAGAGAGAAAGTTAAGTTACAAAAGAGGAGAAGTGACAAAAGAATGCGGTCGCCATCCCTGAAGGACTCTTTTGATGCTTCAAAAGTGAACCAGCAGAAGACGGCATACTGCCCCAAGGTGTACATTGCTGGCTCTGAGAGAAGAGCGACTTCTAGTATCTGCAGTTATAAATTAGATACTTCATCCATGGTCGATGCGAGCCTGAATATCGAACATTGCGCTTGGGATAGAGAACCGTCGTCCTCCGCAAGTGAATGTACTGTTCAGAGACCCATTGTGCAAGAACCTGCATTCCTTGGAAGCTTTTCGCAGACAAGAGACAGTGCTGATCTAATTCATCAGAAAGTCAATTCGTTAATTTGCCGTTCTGCGGAGAAGTATCTTGAGTTCCAATCAGTTGCGCCAAAGCTGGCTAATGGCAGCCGGAGAACGGGAAACACATCCGAATGGAGAGCTAGGAGGAAGGGATATTCATTGTCTAAATCGCTTAAGAAGTTCGATCGACTTGACGATAGATTTCCAGCAGTTTCGAAAGATTATCGATGCAATCCAGACGATCCACAGTTATCCTTAAAGGACTGGATTGGGTCCCCCCCCTCGAATACCAGTAAAAAAAAGGACTGTAACTCAGTTTCATTGGAAAACAGAGCTAGTTCGATATTCTACTCTTCACCCGCGCTCAGTACAGCTAAACTATCCAGATTATGCGGTCTTTTGCGTGGAGACAATCAAGATCCACTAGCAGTGGAAGCTACAGTATCACCCTTGTCTGTCACAAGCACGGCTGTCACAAGCAATGAAAAAGCAGCAGCACGCAGGAAAGCACAGTGCTGCAGCAGGAGGTTTGCAGAAGCACCATTGCAGATTGTACCATTCAGGGTGAAGAAGGTCAGGAAAGTGAGGGAGAGTATCGCAATGATAAAGAGCTCATACAATCCTTATCGAGATTTTAAAACCTCAATGCTGGAGATGATACTGAGCAAGAAAATCCAAGAACCAGCAAAGCTAAAGGAGCTCTTAGAATGCTACATTGCCCTTAATTCTCTTTCCTCCCGAGAGCTTATTATTGCAGCGTTTGAAGAAGTGTATTATCAAATCTTCAGCAAGACTTCTGCTCAACTAATCAGTCCACCCTCGAATGTCCCTGGAAATCTGCACATGGATACAAAGCAAAGTCATCTGATCCGAGGCTGGACTGACACAAGAAAACAGCTGGAGTTCTTCTGATCTGCTTGGCAGGCAAAAGGTTGACGGGTAAGAATCTACCATTGAGATGTATGATCTACTGTTTGTAAATTGCTATAACAGTGACGCTGGCCGCTTGTTGCCAGATTCACCACTGAAGGTTAGCTTCTTTCAGCTTGTAAACTACTGAAGCATATAGCTCATAGCTGGCTAAAAATCGAATCAAGCATAGCACTCATTATGTACTGCAGAAGCTATAAATCAACATGAGCTTCTGTGCATTTTCGATCCGTATTGAACTTCTGAGCCCCACAACCCTGTACTTGTATTTCTTGTAACTACAACACAATTGATACACACTCTAAGTACAAGGATTATGTGATTGCTTTACTATTTTACTCAACTTGTGCATTCAAATCTAGACAGCAAACAAATTATTCAGGTCTTAAAATCACTGAATATCTGGAATGGAGAGAGTGAGCAATGAGAGCCTAGAGGGTCAAGCACGCTGACAAAATAGGAAACTTGCATTTTGTGATGAGCACCAATATGATTAAAATGAAGATGTAAGTTTGAAACTTGAGCTTAGAAAATTTTATTTCTTATGTCCGAGTGCTTGGGAACCTCTTTGAGTTATCCTCCAAAAACCTGCATTTTATAGAACTTCTTAGTTTTTGAAGACTTTTACTTATAAAAAAGTATATATGCTTGTATAAAAAATCGTCACATTTTATGATGTCGATTTTTGAGAAAACTTGCCAATTCCATTCTTATAGTTTGCCGGTTCCCTATAAGTTCTATCCAATCTGATCCTTTGTGTTGCCTTAAATTCAGAGCCATGTTCATCATACAAATATGCAGGATCATATGAAGATGTACCAATTAGGATTCTCAAACCTCGAACAGAGTAAGGCCCTAACGACCCATTACTTCTTATTTATGTCTCCAATGTTTCGAATTTTTGCATCACTTGTATGTTGTGCAAATATTTGTTGTGTGTTGTGCAATTGATTGATTGGAGTCAATCTATGACGACGTGGAACATGTCTTTTTCACGTAGGTCTCACTGAGTCTCCTTATCACTCCATTTCCTTGAGGAACCCCCCCAACAAGATGCAGATCATCTTTGTTCTCCCAAGATCCTAGTGGGAACTCACCCTCCTAACCAGTTTTCTCTCTCTTATCCCGTGGCTTGAGGATGATGCTACTGGAGATTGATCGGCGGCTTCTCATTGGTTGGATGGTTATGCTCCACTATGTTCTCTTTGTGTTTGTCTTGTAAGTAGGATCTTGAGGAGCTTTCCCTTATAGTGGTATCAGAGCAAGGTTTACAAAGGTCGAAGAACTTGGAGTTGTGAAGATGCTCATCGGATCTTTGGTAGACAATCGATCAGATTTCTCTTCCTGGTAGAGCAAAAGCTTCCAAGTAGGTGTTCTTGTGAGAAAATCAGATCCAAAACATACTTAATGGATCAACAAGATCTTGGCTAAATTTGGATGCACATCTAGAATCATTCACAAGATAGAAATCATCAATCTACACATGCTAGATTTGCATAATACAAGTAGATTTGATCATAAACACTAAGATCCAATATGGCATTGTCCCTCTCCGTACAACAACAACACCATCTATCATTTCACATGTGTGGATTCAAGTACAACAAGAAAAATCACATTCTATACACTTGAAATCAAGATATAATGAGAAATATCAAGAGATGAACATAGAATCAAAAGATAAAAATTCTCCACATATAAAGAGAAATTCAAGATGATTTCTCCATGCTGGTACAACTATACATAGTAGCCATAATGTCACTTGGCCACTTGCCCTAACCATAGCCCTAAAATAGCAACTTCTAGATACTTCACCAAAAACCTAGTTTTTAGTGACTAAATGCAAGTTAGCCAATTAAAATGGGTCCAAATACGACCTCATCTATAAATCTACTTGCCAAAAATAGTATAAACACTATTTAGGCCCCTGTTGACATTAAAGAAATCTATCTCTAAGTTAAATTTCATGTTGACCTCAAAAATTGTCAAAATATCTCAACTAAACTAGTTGAATTTTTCGCACCCCCTCTTCAACTATTTTTAGCATAGATTTTGATAATACTCCAAGATGAGTGCTTTATAAACAAGTCCTTTTTCAATGCTTTGGTCAAGATATCAGCCACACTCTCTCTTGAAGAGACATGTTGAAGCTCCACCTCCTTTGCCATTACTTGTTCAATCACAACATGATAAGCCACTTCAATATGCTTGCTCCTTGCATGAAAAACATCACCAAAATTTGTGCTGAATGGTTATCACAAAAGATGATTGGACACTTTTGAAAATCCAGCAAGTTAAAATCCATTACCATCCTTTAAATCCAAAGCACCTGCTTTGTGCATGAAGTTAGGGCTTTTCACTCGGCCTCACTAGATGATAATGAGATTGTTGCTTGTTTCTTCAACATCCATGAGATAGCTCCATCACCTATGAAAATAGCATGAGCACTTATGGATTTTCTATCCATTTGATCTCCAGCAAACTCCGAATCTAGAAATCCATACAAGTTAGGTGATGATCCTCTATAAACAATGCCAAAATCTTTAGAACCCGAGATGTACCTCAATACTCTCTTTGGATGTGCTTGGATTTGCCATGAAATCTGAAATTCAGTGATAGTGAAATACAGCTCAAGTTGTCACACAGAATGGTGGTAGCAATGAATTGAGTATGATGTAAGTCGTGACGTAATAACCTGATCCATACAGCTTCTTTTGAAGCTTGACATGCTACGATGTACTCTGCCTCGGTCGAAGAAAGTGCGACTGATTTCTGCTTCCTTGAGTTCCACGAAATCGGTCCCCCTACCAGATAGAAACAGAACTTGGAGGTAGATTTTCTAGTAGAGACTATTCCTCCCCAATCTGAGTCGGAGTAGCCTCGCAGGACGAGTGGGTTGATAGCATTTCCATCATAACACAAAATGTGATCTAAACTTCCCTGAATATATCTCATCACTCTCTTTAATACTTTCCAATGAGAGATTCTAGAAATAGACATGAATTGACTTAATGTGCTAACAGTGTATGTTAAATCTGGTCTAGTACACAACATTGCATACATCAAAGATCCTGTTAGTGAATGATAAGGGTACTTCGCTCTATCAAAATCAGCACTAGTAGGTTTAGTCAATACTATACTTGGATCCATTGGAGTATCAATTGGTTTGCAATCAGACATATGAAACTTTTCTACAATGCCTTTTAGATATGCCTGCTGGCTAAGATAGATCTTCTTTTGAGGTCTATTTCTAGTAATGTGAATTCCTAGCAAAGAATGGACAGCTCCTAAATCAGTCATGTCAAATTCCTTTGACATATCACTCTTAGAAGTGTGCAGAAGAGAAGTGTTGTTAGACAAAATAAATGCATCATCTATGCGAAGAGCTATGTGGACTGAATTGGTGCCTATATGCTTCGAATAAACAGTACATTCAGCTGAATTGTTTGAAAATCCCAATTGAATGAGATAAGAGTTGATTCTATCGAATCATGCTCTTGTGGCCTGTTTCAGACCGTAGATTGCTTTGTGTAGCTTGCACACTTTGTGCTCTTGGCCTTTGACTTCGAATGCTTCTGATTGGAAGGTATACAGCTCCTCTTTGACGTTGTCGTTGAGGAATGTTGTCTTGACATCCATTTGGTGCATTTCAAGGTCTTCTATGGTTGCTAACGCAATCAAAGTTCTGATTGATTGCATCTTGACGGCAGGACTGAAGATTTCTTGATAATACACTCCTTGGACTTGAGTGAATCCTTTAGCCACCAGCCATGCTTTCCGTTTAGAGTTGATCTTCTTCTTGAAGATCCACTTGTTGTCTCTTTTGAGTGGGGAAGTCGACCAAAGTCCAGGTCTGATTCGTCAAAAGTGAGTAGTACTCACTTTCCATAGCTTCTTGTCACTTCATAGCATCCTTGGAGTTAATTGCTTCGGCTAGGCTTCTGATGAAGTCCAGAATGATTGAGGTATATACCTCTCAGATACTATCCGAATCCATGAGGATCTGCAGACGTTTGGTTGACCAGGATGCGATGATGCTTCTTCTTGAGTTTTTTTAGATATGTTCTGAGCTAGCTTGGTCTGGTCTGATGACAGGTGCTGTTGGTTGCTCGGCTTCTGTAGCTGTAGCTGCAGGTTCTGTAGAAGGAACATCAATGTTGGAAGAATCCATGCTACTTAAAACATGATGAAATGACCTAGAATCATTTATCGATGGCTGTTTGAAATCATAGTATGTATGTTCTTGAAATATTACATCCCTAGAGACAAATACTACATTGGTGGATGGATCATAAATTTTATAAGCTTTATGCTCATCAGGATAGCCAATGAAAATACATTAATTTGTCCTATGATCAAGAGTTTGATTCTTCCTTTCCGTAATCCCATTCTGTTGAGGTGAATAGGAAGTGGTAAACTGTCTTCTAATACCATGCTCAACCATGTAGTCGAACATCTCTTTAGAGAGGTATTCGTCGCCACCATCAATTAGGAGTGCCTTCACTTTTGTAGACGTTTGTGTCTCAGCCATGGCCTTGAATCTCTTGAAGCATTCAAAGGCTTCAGATTTGTGCTTAATAAACATGACTGTAGACTATCTAGAATAATCATCTATGAAAGTGATAAAATAGATTGCATCCCCTAAGGACGAAGTTGGCATTGGACCACAAAGATTGCTATGTACAAGATCTAATACATGCTTTGTATTGATGGAATGTGATTTGGAAAACTTGCTTCTAAAGTGTTTGCCATAGACGCATGATTCACAAAAGAAAGATTTCCTATCTAATGAAGAAGGGAAATACAATCCATCAACTAAATTATTACAACGCATATAGGAAAGTGATCTTGTATTCACGTGTCCAAATCGACTATGCCACAAAATAGCATTATCGTTTACATTTTTATTAGAGATACTAGCTAATGCAACTGAATTAGAGAGTACGTAAAGATTTTTGACCGTTAGTGCATGTAGTCAGAGTAGTACCTTCTCGAATATTATACACTGCTTAGATGAGAAAGTAATAGTGTAGCCCTCATCAGTTATCTTAGAGACTGATAACAGTTTCTTTGATAGCTGAGGAACGTGAAGGACGTTGGGAATACAAATAGATAGATCGTTGTTGAAAGTGATATTCATTGTTCCTTTGCCTTCCACGCGTATGGTGCTTGAATCTCCGAGGTAGATGAATTGATCTCTGTTGTAAGCTGCATACTTGGTAAACCATTCCTTGCGAGAGGTCATGTGCTGGGTAGCACCGTTGTCCAGGTACCAGCTATCATAGTCTTCATTGATGTTGTTGTAAGCCATTAACAAGTGTGTGTCTTGCTCCTTGAATTCCGCCGCGTTGGAGAAGCTTGGTTGCTGCTGTTGTTGCTTCTTTGCCTCGTTGTAGATCTGGATACGACACTCCTTGATGTCGTGATTGGATCTCTTGCAATATCTGCATAAGAGCTTCTTGCACGATCCACCATGCTCACCTTGAGTGTGAGGCTTCTGTTGTTGTTGTTGCACTTGATTCTTGCCCTTGGAGTAGTCTTTCTTCTTGGTGTATAGAGCCATGGATTTGTCTTTGATAGACAGGTTGCTAGTCTTTTTCTGTATTTCTTCTTGAAGTAGGTGACCAATCACCTTTTGAAGAGTAATTTCGGGTTGTGTGGAGATCATTACCACAAAGTGCTCATATGACTTTCGAAGAGAAGAAAGCAAGGTCATGACGACATCATCATCTTGAATAGAACATCCTACAGTTGATAACTGATCCAATAAAGACTTGAAGTTGTTGATGTGAGAAGTGATGGCAGTAGAATCAGACATGCTAAGAGTAAAGAACTTCCTTCTCAGATGTAATCTAGTGGTTACATCATGAGTCTCATAGAGATTTGATAACAAATAAATGCATCCTTAGAGGTTTTGCAAGTGGTAACGTGGGATATTTGGGAGTTGGCCAGATTGTGTGTGATACATGCTAAGGCCTTCTGATCTTTGATCTTCCATGCCTTTGCTTGATCACCATATTTTGGTTTCAGGTCAGCACCTTCTACTACATCCCAAAGATCTCTATCTATCAACATCATCCGGAGTTTTAACTTCCAGATGTAGAAGTTAGAACCATTAAACTTGTCAATGATTCTAGCGTCATTGGATGATGACCCGGAAGAGGTCTATATGGACCAACCGCCAGGATTTACTTGTGAGTCATTTCCTGACTATGCTTGCAAAATGCAAAGAAGCATTTATGGACTCCATTTAAACTTAATCCAGGTCCGACACACTGTAAAATTGCCAAGAGGATTCTACAATACCTGCAGAGCACAAAGGACTATGGACTCTGCTACTCTCGACATGCAGGACTTCAAATAGAGTCCTACAGTGATGCCAGTTGGGCATCAATCAAAGATGATTCCAAAAGTGTCTCAAGAGGATGCACAGTAGCAGCCAATGCAGCTGCTATTTGGATCAGCAAAAAGACTATAACTGCCCAATCATCATGTGAGGCAGAATATGTTGTTGCACTTTTAAATGGAAGCTCAAATTGAGACGATTATGGTGCCATTAGAAAGCCCTCGACGAGGCCTTTTCAATGAGACCCAAGATGACCCAGTTTCGAGCTACGGTGAAGAAGTTATGGCCAGTCAAAGTTCTTGGTCAACGTGATATCTCTTTCAAGTGCAGTTGTCCAGTTTGACCTAGTTGACTAATGGTTGACCCACCAAAACTTTGACTGGCTATAACTTCTTCACTGTAGCTCAAAACTGGGTCATGTTGGATCTCATTGAAAAGCTCTCGGCGAGGGCTTTCTAATGGCACCGTAGTCGTCTCAATGTAAGCTTCCATTCAAAAGTTACACTATTTTTTTTTTTTTGTTGAGCTGCATACACTATACTACAGATAAAATGGCTTATTTACAGGCTGCCTTGACGAAAAATTACAGTTTTTCTAAAAAGAAAAGAAAATCAATTTGAAGGAGCTATGTTATGTAGATTTCAAATTTGAGTGTTTTGATTGGTCCATGTGGAAGAAACTTTTGAGAAAAATAAAATAAAAAGTATCTTTTTGAAAGCCCCTTTTTGTGCTCAAATTTTCTCTAATTATAGGGATTTGGTTGAGAGAAACGAGTTGCAGACAGTTTTCATTCCAACCAAGCAGATGGTGGCCGACATCTTCACAAAGCTTTTGGATAAGGCAATGTTTGAAAGACAGAGAGCTAGCTTGGGAATCACAAGGCTACCATGCTTTGAGAGGGAGCTGAAGAAACTTAGTGTTTCTACCCACAAAGCGCTTTTAGCTTGTGAGTTCATACTTGCAGAAATACACAAGATTTTTACACAGGCAACAACTGAAGTAAATGACTCAACCGAAGTCCCCGACTCCAATGCATTGCCAATGCACCAGCCTCAGTCAAGTCATCGACGACACCGAAGTGGCCGAAGTCCCCGAAGGCAACAAAGGCAGCGAAGGGAAACCAAGGCACAAGAGACCGAAGTCCCCGACGAGACCGAAGTGCCCGATGCCAACAAACTCCCCGACGAGGACTCAACCACAGCTATCAGCAAAGTCAAAAGTCGAACTAGACACATCGGAGTAACGTCATTAGAGCTCGACGAGCATGACAGTTTGAATGTCACGACTCAACCATTAAGTCGTTGTAGTTAAGCGGAGTAGCAAAAAATAGTTAGGTGTGTTTTTAGCAAAACTATCTTGTAATGCTTAGCTAATTAGTTCTTGTAATCAGAGTAAGCAACGTCGAAGATTCACAACAAACCGAAGGTGATTCACACCCAATAGTGGTATCAGAGCACGTCAAAAATTCACAACAGACCGAAGGTGATTCACACCTAGCAGTGGTATCAGAGCAACCTGATTGCTCAGCCCTCGGAGATTTTTCACCAACAGTGGTATCAGAGTGTTTGACGTGCTCGACATACCTAGAAACTCACAAAGGTTTCACTTTGTTTTGATTACATCAAATTTGAATTCTAGCCCTCTCTTTGGACTTCTAGTCACAGTTCTTACACTCCCTCACAAAGAAGAAATGAAGATTAGATGAGATTCCATCAAAGACTTATCAAATCCTATCAATTTTCACCATTTTTAGACAAAAACATAACTTAATCTCCCTCACACACTTTGAACTTTCAGAACCTGTAAAAAACTGCAAGCTCATCATTGTATGCTTTAACCCTCAAAACAAAAGCATGAGCACTCTCTTCCTTCTTTTGCAAACTAGAAAAGATTTGTCTTCTTAGCATTAGGACTCTAGATGTAGTCTTAGATTCATAAAGCTTCTTTAATGAATCCCAAGCCTCCTTTGATGTAATGCACTTACCAACTTCCATGGGAAGCTCATTGGTAACATTCATCTATTCATCTTAATCATGTGTAGAGCTCTTTTAGCTCTCTTATCATACCTCAACTAATCTTGGGGTGCTTGATGCCTCTCCTCCACACCTACAACAATCTCCATCAACTCATTCATCTCCAATAAGGACTCCATCCTCACCTTCCAAGAGATAATATTTGCCTTCCAACATGTAGCCACTTGAGGTTGCCATGTTTCAAAACTGTTCCAATGAACAAAGAACTCCCTTGAAGTCAACACATTAAACTCAAGAAGAAATCACAAAGATATGGAACAATCTATTCACTCCTTTTTCTCTTCTTTCTAGCAATTCCTAGCACACAGAATCTTGATTTCTTGATCACAATAGATCTAAACACAATATGATGAACTTTTGCCAACACCTAGGATTTAAATACACTCTTGAAAATTCTAGCAACCTAAAAATCAAGAGATCTTACCAAATTTAGGGTTTCTCCAAAAATGCAAAATATTGAATCAAGAAGGATCTAGATGCAAAAGCTAGAACCTTGATGTGACATCTACTAAAATATATGATTCTCTAGCATAGGCAATTTTGGTCTCCAAATTTTAGTGAATGGATTAAAAAATTGGCCTACTACAAGTGATTTGACCTAAAATGGTGATAGAATCACAAAGATCCACTTTCTATGCTTCCAACAACTTGATTCGAGTGTGTAGAGCCTCCAAATCCACAAAGAATTTATGGCGCCCTCAAATCCATCACTAGATATGATTGATTCTCCAAATTTGACTTGCAACCTACTCTTATACCATGTGAAAATTACAGATCCAAAATGCACTTAATGGATCTTTGATCTTGGGTCAGTTTGATCAACAATTTTAGCATGCTACTTTTGCATAAATCACAAAGATTTGATCATGAACATCAAAATATAGTAAGGTACTATCCATGTCCCTACAACAACAACAACAACCTATTGTCCTTCACACGTGTGGATTCAAGATCTACAAGAAAAACAACATTCACATAGAAACTCAAGATACGTAAGAAAATGACATGAAATGGTGGACATAGAATCAACAAAGATGAGATCTCCACATGAATTATCAGCATATCACTATGTTCTCTATGCTGGTATAGCTATTTATAACAGCCATAATGTCATTTGGCCCTTTCTCCAACTATGTCCTAAAATGGCAACTTCTAGGTACTTAACTTGTTAAAAATAGTAATAATACTATTTAGAGCCTTATTGACATTTATGAGACTAACTCTAAGTTGAGATTTCACTTTGGCCTCCAAAATTGCCAATTAACATGTCAAAACTAGTTGACAATTTTCACACACGATTCCCGAAATTGGCCATTCAATCACAATCTTGATTTTATCCTTGTCAATCTTGATCTCATCAACTGTGGTCTTATGATCGAGATAAAGCAACTCTTGCTAAAGGTTGTAAAGCAAGCATTCAATCACTCTTGTGGATCTTTTGTGGATCCATTTATGGTCCTAAATTACAGTACTTTCACACATCACACATGTTCAAGCTTGAAAGAGCTGTTAAATTCTACTTCAATGCATTGCATGAATGAATGAAATAATAGACGTATGATCAGCTATTTATACTAAGCAAAAATGGGCATTCAGTAGGACATCTAATTAGGTCATAGATCATAATGGCTAGTTGGAGGTAGTGAGTTGGCATCCGTCCAGTTAGTACTTCCTAAAAAATCACTTGTGGAATCCACCTATGAGCGATTTTCGTGTACTTCTGTAGACTGTGTAGAAACATGCATAAAACTGCAGAGTTGGACAATAAGTGGATGAAGTTAGAAATTAGTGATAAACTTCATTGTTAATGTTTACGAGATAAATTAATGTTGACAATTGTGACCATCTGTCATTAGTCGTAGGGTAGTCTATTAGTCTACTCATAGGTCTTCTCTCTCTATCAGGGGTTCAAGGTTTATTTGTACATTTTACATTCAGTATGTTGTAGAGTGATAGTGTGATTGTGCGTGTTCTCCTTCCACCTTCTTGTGGTGAATGCTTGATGTTGCACATCTGATTGTTGACATGGTATTAGAGCAGCGATAGTCCTGCGTGCCTCATCAGTGGATACAGCTTGTCACAGGCTCCGCAATGAAGTGAGAAAGTCCTTCACGGGAGGTGAAAGCTTGGAGAGACAAAAACGACTGGAAGAAATCCTTCTTTGGTGTATTTTGCAGGTTTGGAGATCAGAATCATCAGTGGGGAACGAAGACACAGTCCCGGAGGCATCAGAAAGGCCAAGGCAGCATCAGACAAATTGAAAATCTGTTGAGTGGGGACACTTCCTAGTGTTGTGAAAAGCATAGTCCCGGAGGCATCAAAAAGGCCAAGGCAGTATCAGACAGATTGAAAATCTGTTGAGTGGGGGAGGTTTTTACATACTTCTGAGTTGTTGTGAAAAGTGTTATTTGTGTGAGAGGTTTGCCAAGAAATCTCTCATTTGTCTGTTTGGAGTACCGCAAATCACACTAGACAATGTCATTCAGAGTCATTCACACTAGACAGTACTGCCATTCAGAGTTAGGAGGCTTCACACTCTTGTCATTACTGATCTCGGTCTTTTGAACGATCACACCTTTTGAAATCTTTGCAAAGAGGAGGCGGAGTAGCCATCGCGCCGAAGTGGAGAATCTAGAATATTCCCTCTAAAAGTTCTGGGTAGAAGATTTGGCCGTGGAAGGTATCAATCGAGAGGAGAAAACTATAGGAGCTAGAGTCAACGGGAATCGACTCTACAAATTGAATGCGAGATCTTTTACTCAAGCTATGGTAAGCATTGTTGATAGTCGAAGTGATCTTTGGCATCAAAGGTTTGGTCATATTAGTGCTCAAAGCTTGCAAATCCTTAAAAGAGGTAATCTAGTTGTTGGATTGCCTGATATCTCTTTTGAAGGAATAATTTGTGAGGGTTGCATATTGGGAAAATAGCATAGAGAGAGAGAGAGAGAGATTTCCCAAAGATGGAGCAAGAAAAGCCAATGGCATTCTTGATCTTGTTCATAGTGATCTGTGTGGACCAATACAAACTAGGTCCATTAGTGGTTATTACTATTTTATCACATTCATTGATGACTATAGTAGACATATCTGGATTTATTTCATAAGCAAGAAATCTGATGCTTTTGTCAAGTTTAGAGAGTTCAAGGCTCTAGTTAAAAAAAAAAAAAACAAGTTGTTATTTTAAGACCCTTAGATCAGATGGTGGTGGTGAGTATTTTTCAACAGAGTTTATAATTTTTTGCAAGGATCAGGGGATCAAGATACAAACCACTACACCCTATTCACCACAACAGAACAGAGTTGCAGAACGGAAAAACAGATCCATTGTGGAGATGGCTAGGGCAATGCTTAAGAGCAAGGGTTTGCCAAATACTTTTTGGGCAGAAGCATGCAACACAGCTACTCATATCTTGAATCGGTGTCCTATGAAGTCCGTGGAGGGTAAGACACCTTACGAAGCTTTTACTGAAAAGAAACCTAATATTTTTCATTTACAAGTATTTGGTTGTGATGCTTACGCTCATGTGTCTGATGGAAAACGAAAGAAGCTGGATGCAAAGGCTGTTAAGTGTACTTTCCTTGGATATGGTGAAAGAGCCAAGGCATACAAGATGTATGACACAGATGCACAAAAGATCGTGATTTTCAGAGATGCTACTTTTGATGAGATGGGTCAAAATGACCAAATAAAATTGACAATCGACGATAAAGCTAAAGTGCAAGTGAAGGAAGAAGTTGGTGTCGATATGGAAGAGCCAATGGAAAAAGACAAGGTTAATAATGAGATTCCTAGGAGAGTGCCTAAGTGGTACTTGTCAGTAACAAGTGATGCTAATAAGGGAGATACTCCCGAATCAAGTGAGCAGGGAGAGCTTAGAAGATCAAGTAGAGAGCGAAAACCTCCTGCAAGATTAGAGATGAATCTAGCCCTAATGGGTTCTATGCTCAAGGCTCAAGAACCAAAAACTTTTGATAAAGCAAAGGAACACAAGGAGTGGAGTGAAGCTATGGAAACAGAAATGGAAGCTATATCGAAAAATAGGACGTGGAACTTGGTTGAGCTACCTGATGGTAAGACGCCTATCACTTGTAAATGGATATACAATATCAAATATGGAGCTGATGGGCAACTCAACAAGTACAAAGCACGGTTGGTTGCGAGAGAATTTGAGCAGTAGGAAGGTATTGATTTTGAGGAAACCTTCGCACCCGTAGCTAAGATGATAACTATATGTTCTATCATTGCTATTTCTGCTTTCTATGGTTGGAAGATCCAGCAAATGGATGTTAAATCTACTTTTCTTAATGGAATGCTGGATGAAGAGGTGTACTTAGTACAACCTCAAGGATTTGTTGAGCCAGGGAGAGAGCATCTCGTTTGTAGGCTCAACAAAGCCATTTATGGATTGAAGCAAGCACCATGGGTGTGGTACTCTTGCATTGATGAACACTTCAAGCGAAGGGGAATGATAAAGAGTGATGTTGATCCTAATCTTTACATTCTTAGGCAAGATTCAGATATAGTGTTCATTGTGGTGTACGAGGATGATTTGATTATTACAAGAAGTAATGAGAGGTCAATTGATGAAATAAAATCAGATGTTTCCAATGCTTTTGACATGAGTGATCTAGGATTGATGCACTATTGTCTTGGCATTGAAGTATGGCAAAAAGAAGACATGGTCTTTCTTACACAAAGCAAATATGCACGAGATTTGCTTTATAAGTTCAATATGCAGGATTGTAAGCCTTTGAGAACACCTATGGATGTCAACATGAAGCTTACTGCATATGATGAATCTGAGAAAGTGGATGCTTATTTGTATAGACAGCTGGTGGGTAGTTTGATTTATTTGACACACACACAACCTGATATTTCTTATGTTGTTGGTGTTGTTAGTCAATTTATGCAAGATCCTAGTCAAGCACACTGGAAGTCTGCTAAACGTATTCTCAGATACATTCGAGGGACATTGAATTTTGGTTTGAAGTGTGATCAGCCTGAAGCGCCAATGTTGCTAGGTTATACATATGACGATTGGACAGTTAATATTGATGACAGAAGATCTACTAGTAGTTATACATTCAGTTATGGTACAGCTGCAATTTCATGTAGCAGCAAAAAGCAACCTACAGTACCTTTATCATCGACGGAAGCTGAATATCGAGCACTCAGCAATGCTACACAAGAAGCGGTATGGTTACGAAGATTGCTTGTGGATTTAGGTCAACCATAGGTGGATGCGACTACTATATCTTGCGATAATCAAAGTTGCATTCACCTTGCCAAAAATCCAGTTTTACATGCTCGAACCAAGCACATCAAAATACACTACCATTATGTTCGAGAGAAATTCCTTGATGGAGCCATTCATTTTGATTTTTGTAAATTTTTGAAGATCAAATGGCAGATTTTTTTACTAAGTCATTAGGTAGATGTAAATTTGAGAGGTTTCGTACTCTATTAGGAATAGAAGAATGTAATTTTATCATCGAGAGAGAGTGTTAGAATCAATAATAAACTTCATTGTTATTGTTTACGAGGTATATTAATGTGACAGCTGTGACCACCTGTCATTAGCCATAGGGTAGTCTATTAGTCTATTCGTAGGTCTTCTCTCTCTATCAGGGGTTCAAGGTTTATTTGTACATTTTACATTCAGTATGCTGTAGAGTGATAGTACATTTTTCATTCAGTATGTTGTAGAGTGATAGTGTGATTGTGCATGTTCTTCTTCCGTCTTCTTGTGGTGAATGCTTGTTGCATATCTGATTGTTGACAGATGAAGATTAAAAGATTGATTAATCAATAATCAGGAGAATAATCCGACACTCCCTCTTAATCTGAATCCCTGAATGCTTTGACCTTCAAACTTAGTTTTGCACAAAATTTCTTGTTTGTCGTTGTCAACTCCTCCATAAAAAATGCAAAAGTCCATAGTATATCGAAGATATCTCATGACTCTGGTAAGATCCTTCGAATGTGTTATACCAAGATTGGTCACATACTAAACCAGAGAACTGACTGCAAGAGCTATGTCTGGTCTGGTACAGATCATCGCATACATAAGAGATACTATTATCAAATGATAAGGATACTCACACATTTAAATGTTCATTCTCTTTGATTGTTTGGAGACATTGGTCCTTCGACATCTTGAGTCCTGGATCCATTGGTGAGAGAGCTAATTTACAATTCATTAGATTATATCTGATTAAGACATTGTGAATGTATCTTTGTTGAGAAATATAGATCAACTTCTATTTTTGTTCTCTTTGTATTTGAATACCTAGACAGTATTGAGCTTTGCCTAGATCGGTCATGTCAAATTCAAAAGATAGCATTGTCTTAGCTTCCTTCATCAGATCGATACTATTACTGAAAAGCAATGTGTTGTCCACATACAAAGTAATAATGATAATGAACTTATAAGCTTTATTTGAAGTAGTGTAGCTAATGAAAATAGACTTCGATACTCTTGAAGTCGAGCTTCTTCCTGAGATCATATGGAATTTGCACATAAACAATATATCCAAAAACTCATAAGTTTGATAAAGAAGGTTTGGAACCTGTCCAAACTTCATATGGTGTTTTGTTTGAGAGACCTTTAGTAGGACATCTGTTCTAAATATAAACTGTAGCTCAGACTACTTCAGCCTAGAAGAACTTCGGAAGTGTCAGATGTGATAACATGCACTTTGTCGATTCAACTAAGGTTTTGTTCTTTCTCTCAAATGTCAAATCTCCTAAATTGTAGGAGTTATCTTCTAGATTGTAGGAATCGAGAAGGTCACCACCAATGATGTTGTGGCAAATTAGTAAAATCTTAGCCAAAGTGTATATTGATAAGCATTATGAGTTGTCTCACACGTGCTGGTGTGGATATGGCTTAGAGAGAGATTATGAAGATTTTGTATATCATCCATGTGAGAGGCTAATAATGAGAAACATTGATTTGGGAGCAATCTTGGTGATTTCACTTCTCTATGCATGTTCTTTGTGAATGAATGCTTAGGATCTGATAGGTAAATATATTTTATATTAGCAGACCATACAGTAGTTGTACTTCACACGTCTGAACCATTTTGATCATAATTTAGGATTGTACTTGCCTGGATGTGTAGCTAATATTGGATGCTAGTTTGGAGATAGATCAGCATTCCAAGTTGCCAATCACTCTTATTGATATTTTGTAGATTTGTTTGAGTCCTATTCTCTGATTTTTGACATGGTATCAGAGCCAAGTCTAAGAGCTTTGATAATGATCTAAATCTCTTCACTTTGTACAAAGCATTGGTGCTAAATTCAATTTGAAGGAGGGCGAGTCTAACCATTTGTTTACTTGAAGATTTGGAATACAAATTAGTGTGTAAAGTTCAAGTGTACTTCCCACATGTGTGACAGGCTGCTGTACTTGTACTTTCACCATATCTATGTGATTTTTCATGTTTGTGCTTTGTACAAGATTGAGAGAGTGAAACTAGTGATTTTCTTTGTAAAAATTTAATCAACTCATTCTAGATTTGATGTGAACTGGTGTTAGATCATTGATAAAACTCTAAATCATTAAGAGTGAGTTTTGAGGCTGGTGTACTTTTAGTCCTAGAAAGAGACTAAAACCATGATTTTAAACACCATAGGAAGGCATAGACACTTCCAAGAGTCAAATCCAACTTTTTCATTTGAATAGTCAGAGTAGAATTGTTTCCCAAGTTCTTTCAAATCTAAGATCCTTATAGATCTTGCTTCTTTAGCTTTGTGAGATAAGTGGCTATATTTTTGAAAGGAAAATAGGGAGAGCCTTTAATAGTACATTTGTTGTACTTGTTACTAGTAAAAATGGGTTCAATTTGAGCCCATCTTCTTGAAGCTAGTGAAAGGTTGAATTCCAATAACTATTTAATATGGAAAGTAAGAATGCATTTCTAGTGCTCCAATATTTGTATGATCTTGTTCTTGGTGAAGAGGAAGAGCCTCAAGGAGGACAAGAACAAGTGAAGTACAAAAAGAGGACTAGGGTAGCATTGCATTATCTAAAAATGAATGTTAGTAATGAGCTTCTCAAAGAAGTTGCATCATGTACTTCGGCCAAGGAGGCTTGGAACTCCTTGAAAGAGATTTATGAATCCAAAAATACCTCTAGAGTGATAATGCTAAGAAACAAAGTTCTACAAAGCATTAGAGGTAGTGAAGGTTAATTTTGGTACTTTGCATTTGGACTAGTTTTTCTAGGTTTTTGGTTAAGTACCTAGAAGTTGCCATTTCAGGGCATAGTTGGAGAATAGGGCCAAATGACATTGGTTGTTATAGATAGTTGTGCCAGTGTGGAGAACATAATGATATGTTGATCATTCATGTGGAAATCTCATATTTGTTGATTCTATGTCCATCTCATGTCATTTTCTCATGTATCTTGAGTTTCTATATTGATTTTCTTTAGCTCTTGAATCCACATATGTGAAGGATAGTAGGCTATTGTTGTTGTATAAACAAGGACAGTACCTTACTATATTTTGATTTTCATGTTCAGATATTTGTGATTTATACAAATTTAGCATGTTGTCAATTTCTATCTTCTAACTAGTTCTAGATGTGTCGATCAAATTGACCCAATGTCAGCCGATATTTCTGCACGGAAAATCAGGCTAATATTGGAGTTTAAGCTCCAATAACTGAAAAACCGGCATGTAAAACCCAGTTATTAGAGAAAAATTGGCACAAATTTGCTTTAGAACTGGGCCCCAACCCGTCCCTAAAGTGGCTAGACACAGTTTAAAAGTAAGAAATCGACTTTTCAAAAAACCGTCAAAAATATTTTGTGGTCAACTTTTGTAAGACCGAGCCAAGAGTGTCGGTCCACCTAGAACTGTGTCCTAGCCCGCCCTAGATGAGGCTAGAGAAAAGTTTGCAGCCTTAGAAATGATCTGTGATAAAGTTTAACGCATTTTGGCCAGTTGTAAAAGTAGCCGGCATAGCCGTGCTAAAATCCTACCATGTACAGAGTTGGTTTTACTAACATATGGTTGCCTAGTGCATTTTCAGGGAAACCGTGTTGTCGTGGGACCCCTAGTCATGAATGCCGAAAAAGTCAACTTCAGTCAAAGAGCCATCAAAGAAAAATATTTATCAGGCAAAAACCAAACTGTGAATTATGGGCAATACTGAAAACTTGTAGAAACCCTAACGGGTAAAATTGGGCAAACTACGAGGAATGGGCAAAATACGCAAATCAGTCAATAATCCCGAGAAACCAAATGGCAAGGGCTGGCGGGCCGTACCTGCTACAAAGAAAAGAAAAATCAAATGAAGGGCTAAAAGAAACAAAGGACCAAGGACCAAGGTGGAGTAGGGGCTTGACAAAAGTCCTCACCCACCTTTTGGATAATAAATGTAAACAAAACTTTAGGACCTACAACTAAGAGGGCATCTTGGCTAGTTTTGGAAGGGGGCCTTAAATGGCACCAACCCCTACACCCTCAAGGAAACCACTTAATGTATTTGCCAATGGGTGTTGGACAAATGGCAAACAGGGCTTGAAGGGCATGAGAATTGACAAGGCCTCATTTTGAAGGGGGACACTTGAGAATTGCTATAAAAGGAGGCCACTCTTTGTGTTAAGGATATAGTGAGCTTGTTGTTTAGTTTCATTTTGTGTCTAAATGTTGCTGAATGCTAGTGCCTTGTAATTAGTTGCTTGATGTTAGAAACTCCATAGCTAGTAATGAGTGATGCTTGTTTCTTGGGAATTGTTTGTTGGATGAGTTCTAGTTGAAGGGTGATGCCTAATGTTAGTGTGGTGCCTAATGTTAGTGTGGTGATGAGGGTTTGATGACCTTATGCACGATACTGAGATGCCTCCTCTAGAATTAGAGGAGTAGGAAATTCTCTATGAGCATGATAGATCGATAGAGACACCTAAAGTACTGACCGAAAAAGGACTTGCCAGTGCCATATGCATTCTTAGAGTCTCTTGAACAGAATGAGGATGAAAGAAAAGACCATAAACCATCAGAACTAGATGCCATCAAAGAAAAACATGTCATATTAGAGGACCTTTTGATCGAACCTCAGCTAGAGTCACATCTAGTTGAAGCATCGCAACTAGATCTAGATGGATTCTCATTTGCCGAACTAGACTTGGCTTTACAAATTTCGATGCAAGAGGCTAGCCTATTGCCTAGAGGACCAAGTCTAGCCGCAAATAGCAGGAGTTTGGCAGGAGATTCACCTCCCCTACTCCCAAAAGTTGTTGAAACCCAAGAGCAGACACCACAAGAACACACAATGCCAAATCTTCTTGAAGATCAAGAAGATAGTACTGTCGATCTACAAATAGCAATAGCACTCTCACTACAAGAGTGAAAAACACCTTCAGATATCCACATAGATGACATCCAATCAGAAATAGAATTAGGAGAGTGCTCAACTCGATATGACAATGAAGGTGAGATATCTAATCCAGTTGAGAGTTATAGTGATGAATCTGAGTGGGAGACCATATCTGAAGATGGAATTGAACCAGAGCCCAATGAGGTGGCGGGTGATGAAGCAAAAAGTGACGAAGAGATGATGGATGATGACATACTATCTAAACAGGGACCGATGGTAGAAAGTAAAGTTGAGCCAGACATGGGCCTCAAGGATCACACTAACCAGAACATGGAAGAAGAAATTTTAGCTGAAGATGACCATCAAGCTCAAGCTCAACCGATTGTGCAAACACCTAAACCTCTATCACACCATTGACACGAAGAGTCACTCAACCAATAGTTATTCCTGATGATATCGGAAGGGCACCAAGAATTGTAGGCTCCCTACCTCAGTTTCACGGAAGCACTGATGAAGATGCCCATGCACTTATCCAAGAATTTGACATGTTGATGTTCACCAACACTGTCATAAATCCAACGCATAGAATGATGTTGTTTTCCACAACTCTAGTAGGGAAAGCTAGACAATGGTACTATAATTTACCCAAAGCTTCCATTACCACCTTGGAGAAACTGTTACAACTGTTTATGGCAAAGTTTGGACTCAAATACAATGTTGATAGCTTGATGTTCACTTTGACCACGATACAACAAGAACCAAGAGAATGAGTACGCCTATATTTTAAATGACTCAAGGAGCTCGTTCGCCAATTCCAAACCATCTTAGCCATGATGAAAACTGTAAATCATGTAGTACCATTGAAAGGGGACACCAAGCCAATACAACGTGGTAAATCACCACTTAATAGTCCCACTTTTGTAGGAGATGCTACACCTGCACATCCCAAGACCTTTTGCATATATTGTAGGAAGTGTGACCATTCAAAGGATGGATGTTTGTCACAAGAGAATGGTTTGAATACTGGAATTCAAAGGCAAGAACCAATAGGCCATGGTGTCATGGATGACGAACTACTTAGAACCTACCAAACTTGGAGTCAATCACAGATAGATTGTAGAGTGACCTCTAAGGGTGACGTGACTAGAACGGAAGGAGAGAAGCCCTCGATAAACTTGGCAGAAACACTCATAGAGAAGAAATGGCTGAGGGTAACCCAAGATAGGGTATGGACATACATCTCTAATGAAGAGTGTGAGGGAGCAAGCAAGTGACCTGTAGACTCCAAAGACACTAAACCTAGGGACAGATCATCCTCAACAGCAACTGTTGGAATAGAAGAACATATACCCTTGATTGGAAGCCATATAGATGAAGAAACAACCTCTTTAGAAGTTAGTATGAGGCCATTCCCCTTGGAATCGAGACAAACCAGAGGGATTATACTTTGAAAGAAAGCTGTCAAGACCAGATTATTCTTTAGAACTATATAGACTAGGATTCGGGAATGCAATCTTGCAAAGAAAGTAGCTTTGGGTGACAAGTACGGATCTACAAGCATACAAAGCCATGGACATCAGATACAAGGAGTTGGATTAGATCTGCAAGGTTATGGGATAGCCAATCATACAAACCTATAAACTAATGAGTTTAATGCAATTTCTCAGAATAGACGAGACAAGACCAATGACAAAAGACCCCTACAACACTCAATAGGAACACTCATCCCCGAGGGGACTAGGGCAAGAGTATTGATGATAACCCAGAGCAAGTTACGGACAGACCCACCTAGGAAAGAATGGATGGAAGGGTGTGATCGGCAGGTGAGTCTTGGAAAGTCCACTAAGTCTAAGGATCTGATAGCGCTTGCATCTATTGTTAACCCACACGACCAAACTGTACCTCCTGACGAGGACAATGAAGACAACTTAGACTATGCAGAAGTACAGGACATAGTGTGGACAGCCCTTGTAGATTACCCCCCTAAATCTGGATCCATAGGCTGCTGTGTAACGAAGCAAGAAAATGATAAGAATCATGAACCCCCACTTGATGCATTTGATCAGGAACTATTTGATATCCAACGTTTATTCTAATATCAAGAAACGACAATAGATGACCACATGGCGGTAAACTTTGATAATTTTATCATAGGATAGTACTAGAACACCATATGACTTGTTCCTTTGGGACAGAGAACTACCCAGCTACATCGGTAATGAAGAATCTGAGCATGTTCCTTGAACCAAATGATGATCTAGATATTTTGGCCACCTATCATATACACGAACAGTTGAATATGCCAAAGAGAAATAGGACAAGAAGCACTGAAGTCAACACACATGATGAATACCCATACAATAAGATGAATGTTGGATAGATGTGGTAAGGTGACAACAATACACCCTTATCCCTGATTTCACATGGGGGAGTCAAGGGGTGGTAAGTTTGACTTTACTTTTTCGATTTGGTTTTGTTATATATTTCTATTTATTGGTCACGTTCGATCTTGCTTTAAAATGCCACTAGAAAAACAGATTAAAAAAAAATCATTTTAGTGTAAAAATATGGAAGTTATTGTTACTGCATGTGAGATCCACAAACACTAACAATTGTGATCTACAAATATTACGGATGAGTCTACTCCATTCACGCACGCTGCAGTCGCATCATGTAGGCACAATGTGTTTGGACATTTGATTGCAAGATCGTCTCATGCATCCATACCACTGCATTTTGCATATACTTTGAGCTGCATAGGGCATTACATATTTTCTCCTATATGGGCATAAATGACTGTATAGGTGCATAGTTGAGGGGAGGGTAAGAGTGGAAAAGGTTGGAACAAAAACAATACAGCGGGGTGGGGAGTGACTCCATCACCCTAGGGGTAAAGCATAGAAGAAAAAATATATAAAGGAAGAAAAAAAAAACCAAAAAAGAGAGAGAAAGAAAGACTAAGAGAAAAGTAAAAGAAAAAAAAAGGACTTCAACCATCTCTATCAGATCTCGAACCAATTTGTGAGGATGAGTGACGCCTCACACACATCCATAAGAGGTGAGGACGATTTTCCTAATTGACTCCATGGACTAGCGAAAAACCAGTACTTCCTACCATCTTGTGTATGGAATCTCAGGACAATAAGTTTTCCTACATGAATTATTGTCAGAATATAGAGCTTGAGAGAAGAGTCCATATAGAGAGGAGAAATGGTTATTCCCCGTCGAATCGATTCTTAGAGAATATAAGTTGAATGTCTTAACAAAAAAAGAGTTGGTAATCACCAGTCTAGACCGGTTTCAGAGTTGGGGCACCAAAGCCTCATTGCGTATGCATTCACACACACATCAATGACATGGTGTTAGACACAATACTGATGACTTGCATCCATATCATCCCATCTCCAATCCTAAGATTTGCATTTGCATATCCCTCTGTGCATGGGTCTGAAAGTGGGCATTGCCTTACGTCTGATGGGATTGGTAGCATTTGCTATTTAGGTCACAGGTGGGTTTTTGCAGGTATGAAGACACCAAATTGTTCAAAGATGTTGCAGTTAAATTCAATCCGGTTGCAGATGGATCCTAAGGGCTCAATTGATGGCCTTTGGGTAGGAAGCTGTTGAAGCCATCCCACCAACTCATTGTGGTTAGCATCACCTAGAAAGGGTGCTGAGCCCACTAGACTTGATTCAACGCCAGGAGCTGATGCAAAACCAAAGACATTGGGTCCGGGCCGTATGGGGACCATACTACCCAGTGGTAGTCGCCAATGTTAGCCGATATTGTTGCACGGAAAATCGGGCTAATATTGGAGTTCAAGCTCCAATAACTAAAAAACTGGCATGTAAAACTCGGTTATTAGAGAAAAATCGACACAAATTTGCCTTAGAAATGGGTCCCAGCCTGTCCTTAAAGTGGCTAGCCACAGTTTAAAAGTAAGAAATTGACTTTTCAAAAAATCATTAAAAAATATTTTGTGGTCAACTTTTGTAAAACCGAGCCAAGAGTGTCGGTCCACCTAAAACTGGGTCCCTGCCCTAAATGAGGCTAGAGAAAAGTTTGCAGCCTTAGAAATGGCTTGTGATAAAGTTTTATGGCTTTTTGGCCAATTGTAAAAATAGCCGACATACCCGTGCTGAAATTCTACCATGTACAAAGTTGGTTTTACTAATATATGGTTGCCTAGTGCATTTTCAGGGAAACCGTGTTGTCGTGGGAGCCCTAGTCATGAATGTGTAAATAGACATATATAGATATAGAGAATTACAATGTTTGTATTGAAGCCCAACTTGGAGAATTTTTAGTTGTTTATACATATACTTCAGGACTTTCAGGTCCTTTTATCCTTCTTCTACAAAAATTCTTATTTGCTTATGCCTTTTGTGTATCTGTAAGAAAATAATGTGCTACCTATAGTTGTAGTTTGTGGAATGCTACTACTCAATAATAAGTTATAAAGATTTCGATGGCAAACTGTTTCATTTATAGTGCCACACTATTGCACAATAAAAAAGGTGTAAAATACTCATTGGTTTGTCATTGTTAATTAAATAGTTAGGTAGATCATTGTAATCACACAAAATCCATTATGATGTATTGGAAAGCCTAGTCCTCTTGCACTCAAGGGTAGTAAAATTTCTTGTATATGATGTCAATGTGTTTTCTAGTTGTGTGATCATTCGGATTTCAGTGATTTCCCGCACAAATTGAACACCAGACATTTTCTCAACTAGGAAAAGTCTTAGCGAACTTTTCTGTTGCGTTGCTACTCTTAACATGCACCTCTTCCAAAGCTTTCAGCTTCTCGTCAAACCGAGACTGCATTTTATCCAGCTGCATCTGTAACTTTAGACCAAGTTTCTCGAACTCGTTCATCATCAATTCCACAGTAGCATTAATATTCGTGGATGCAATAGTGGTGGATGTAGTAGTTGTTTGCCCCGCTGTATATGGTAGTATTCCAATATTCGGTTCATCATCAGAATCTTCATCTCCTCTCGTATCGCATCGTACATAGAATTTTGAATGGACATATACTCAGTATGGCGTTTCAGCTCACGTCTATCAGCTCGCGTCTAATCCTCTTAGGTAGACATGCTAAAAACCACATAATCATAGACTCATCATTAATTAAATTGGAATCACACTCAGATCTAAGGTGCTTAACCTATTCAATATAGTCTCATACTCCCTCTCTCTTTCCCATTTTAATTTTACTTAAAAGTAGGAAAGGATCTTCCATAAATTTTCTCGGTTAAAATCTTGTGATGAGGGCTTTTTTTAACAACTTCCCTTAACACCTTCCCAATCAGCACGTTCTATTTCATCTTGGATATAAAAAAAATCTTGTGCTGCTCCAGTTAAGGCCATATAGAACAACTTAAGTTTATCTTGTGGAAAAACTTTGCCATATACCTCACATGATTCAGAATCGATTTTGAAAAATACGACATGATCAAATAACCCACTATACTTTGGTATCTCCAATCGCGGTGACCATCTAACAACAATTGGTGGAACATCCATTGTGAATCAATTCAACTAGACAATAAGATTGGATCTAGATTTTTCAATCAAATCCTATCTCAGATCAAATCTGTAAAACTTCTATCACTTGACAATAATTAGATTTCTGAAAAGATCTTTGATCAAACGATCGATACTTCTAAAATCAGTCTTTTTCATAATCAAATCAAGAATATGACAAAATGTTCCAGAAATTTGATAGTGGCTAGATCTGGTAGATCAGAACCTAAAAATACTACGGGTGAAGAATGACTCGGCAAACGTTCTTCACTGCTATTTTGGGTAAAAAATCACTGATCTGGTTTTCTAACTTAGGTAAAAATAATCATTTTTTTATAGTGGATAAATTTGACATTGATGAAACTAGGGTAGAACTAGCGAAGGTTCTTTCTGGTGAACAATAAGGTTTTTACAGCTTGGCAAGGATAAAATTAAACTTTTTGGATGATCTTGACAAATCTAACTCCAAAATGATGAGATACTATAATTAGAATCCTCATAAAAGTAGGCGAAGGTTCAAGAGTAATACTGTTATTTTTGCAAAAAAGTAGTCTTTTTTGACAAAAATAGGTCAATATGAAAACTGGCCTTGACTTAATGTTCGTCAAACTTTCTGATTATCAGAAATAGTAAGTTGGACTAACACTGATTCTAGCAAAGGTTTAGGCGAAGTTTATTCTCAGAGAACTGATATTTTTGTAGAAAGATATAAATTTTTCACAAAAGGTTATCAACAACTAGATGAACAGTCAATTCGGCCTTCTATTTTTGGTATTAATCTTCACCGACCTCACATTAGATAGATCTTAATCACACCTATGTGCTGTAAATCGGACAAAAGTTTTTTTTCTAATTCTTTTAGGGTTTTGAGTGATTTTTTGGTGTTTTCTGATGTTTCTACAAATCTACTGAGAAATAAACTTTGCCCTTCAATCTGAAGGTCCTACAAGTGAAACCCAAGTTGTATGCAACTCGATGAATGTTTCCTGTAAGAGGGCAAAAAGTTATCAAGTCTGATGATGATTTTGCCTCCTTTTTTTATCAAATCTGACAAAAATGACTGATTTTTGTTGCTTTTCTTGATTTCTCAGATCCAAATGGATCTTAAGATTTGTGATCTGAATAGCTTCCCCTGCTCAACAATCAGATTAGATTTCAAACAAGAAGATCCACTCAAATCAAGCAAAATAGCACCTGATTTAACCCTAAGATGCAATTTTAACCCTACTAATGCCAAAACAAGATGACTAAATGCAAGCTAACATCCATCTGATTATGCTGCAAACTGAGAAATTGGCGTAGCTCTCCGACAACGGCACCAAAATTGTAGTAGGCTATTTTTTATCCTAGCCTCAATCCTAGATCCAAGTTCACAAGCATCAAGGAGACGAGGTTAGTTGTCACGCGGAGGTTCGTTCCTATGAGAGCGATAGCATATTTCAAAATCTAGCATGTGCATACAATCCACATCTAATACTAAGCATTAACACTACAACCATTAACCCCATTCCAAAATGATAGAAACTTACTCTCTCTCTCTCTCTCTCTCTCTCTCTCTCTCTCTCTCTCTCTCTCTCTCTCTCTCTCTCTCTCTCTCTCTCTCTCTCTCTCTCTCTCTCTCTCTCTCTCTCTCTCTCTCTCTCTCTTCCCCTTTCTCTCACAAAAAGCAGAAAAATGAGCAATCCCAATAAGCATCAAATCCAACAATTAGCAAACACAAAGAAAGCATGAGAGATGCTTGCTTGTATTGAAATGAAAAGAGAACATCTACAATGATTTAAATTAACCACTTATATAGTGGATTGAGGATCTGGGCACCCCAATTCCTATTGGCTAATTCTAACCTAAGTATTTAAAAAAGTGGAGGGAATCCATTTATTAATTGGAGGACCCATTTGAAAATGAATTTTGGTGAGAACCCCTATTTTGTTCACTAACTTGACTTTTAGGCCCTACGACATTAAAAGTCTCACAAAAAGGTCTAAAGTCCTTTTATTAACTTTCTAATCAAATAACTAGATGATCATCGGGTTGGACTTACACACGCAGGGTGCCAAATCTCTCTCATTTAATAACTAGGGATCCGCAAACCCTCCAACCGATATATTGAGAAAGATTAGTGTAAAAGCTTTACCATCTTTCAATTTTCATTTTGAGTCGATTGTCTTGTCTTCAAGTTTCACTTCAATACCTATTACAACATCGCAAAGACAGTATCGGTTAAACCCAAACTACTTCTTATTGGTAAAAGACAAATTGGATAAATATCTTGAGGCAGGTATAATTTATCATGTTCTCAACAATGAGTGGGTTTTACCAATTGTAGTTGTACCAAAGAAGAAGATTGGAAAAATATGTGTTTGTCAAGACTATCAAAAGCTTAATACTACAACTCAAAAAGATCGCCATCGACTTATGTTTACAGATATGATACTCGACCAAGTTGCAGGCCATGCATGATATAGTTTTCTAGATACAATCAAGTTTTTGATAAAGGAAGAAGATCAGTCTAAGACTACCTTCACAACAAACTGAGGCACTTATGCATATCGACAAATGTCATTTGGTTTATACAATGCACTAGCAACATTCCAAAGAATGATGACGATAATTTTTCGAGATAATCTATGAATATTCCTTGAGATATTCATTGACGACTTTTGTCTCTAGATTTGAAAGACAGTCATCTTTCAAAACTGTGAAAGACATTGCAATGATGCAGAGAGACCTCACTTTGTCTACATCCCAAAAAATGTTTCTTGAGCATGTCAGAGAGCATACTTCTTGGACATAGAATATTGGAAAGAGGGATTGAGGTCGACAAAGACAAAGTGGAGATTATTCAAACTTGAGGGAACCAACAAATTTACGTGAACTTCAAGGATTCCTCAAACTTTTTTTATATGTAAATGAGATCAAAGGTAATCAGATTGGATTTGGAATCTCATAGAGAATATTCATTGCTTATATATACCTATAGGAGCTCACCCATCTACCCACCTGTTTTCCTATCTCCAATTTTCATGATCATCTCCTCTCGTGTATTCAATCATCATGGCTCGAGAGTGAAGCTGATTGAGGGTTGACTCTCATTTTTCAATTGGTTGGGAGATTTGGCTCCATAGTAATTATTTTGGCACATGCAACAAGATCTAGAAGATCTTCACTTGGTAATTGCTACAAAAACCCTAGTATGTATAATCGTGTGTGTGTGTCCATCTATATATCTATATATATATATATGTGTGTGTGTGTGTGTGTGTGTGTGTGTGTGTGTGTGTGTGTATACATACACACACACACACACACACAAATACTAGTAAAGAGTGCCTATCGTTGATGGGCAATGGCGGCCGATCCAGGTGGCGGCCGATGATTTGGGGAGAGAGAGAGAGAGAGAGAGAGAGAGAGAGAGAGAGAGAGAGAGAGAGAGAGAGAGAGAGAGAGAGAGAGAGAGAGAGAGAGAGAGAGAGAGAGAGAGAGAGAGAGAGAGAGAGAGAGAGAGAGAGAGAGAGAGAGAGAGGTGTATGTGTGTCTGTGCGGGTATTCAATGTGTTTGTTTGAAAAACATTCATCAAAAAACCCAAACTGCTATAAAAAATTGAAGCAGCAACAATTTCATATTCCAATATTTTTAAAAAATAGACATCATGTCATCTAATAATTCAAAAATCAATACTTGGGCATACACCAGGTTATCTGACATTGGCTCAAAGTCACTAAGTCTAACAACAGTAACATGTCTCCAAACATATGCCACATTCCTGAGTAACATATTTACATCTAATAGGAATCGATATTCTCTTGGCATAAAACATCTTCTCCTTTGTTGTTGGAATAAGAACTCTGCATAAGCTTCTATCAACCACAAAATGGAGCTGCGAGACACCTCATCACCAAAACAAAATAACTCTGTCAGGTCTCGCACAAAAGACCTGTGATTTATGTAGATCTTCGACATCTGCAACAACACCAAAAATGTCAGAATAAAAATGTACATACAACATTGTGATAACTCCACATTCGACAATTGCAAACTATGTAAAGTCATATATTTGATGTAACAAAGAACTCACCAGAAACAACATTACTAACATAACCAATTACCTACATAGTATCTAGCAACAAGGCAGGAAGGCTGAGAGCAACTTGAAGTTGAAGCCGGTAGGAAGTTGAAGGCAACCACTCACAAAACAACCACATTATCTCACCACATCTACTCGCCAAACAACTACATGTACACAACCTTCTTAGTGTACAAAATTTGATAGATTTTTCTCTCCAAATCTAACTCGAACTCTAACTCTAACTCTACCCTACATCCCAAATGCTAAGTCTAACTCCAAATCTAACTCCAACTCTCACTCCAACTCTACCCTACATCCCAAATGCTAAGTCTAACTCCAATTCCAACTCTAATTGTACCTTGTATCTCGAAACCATAAACCACAAACATCACTTCCAACCTACTACTACAACACTTCCGAATACACAATGTTTTGAGTGTACCTTGCACTCCATCCACATCCGTAAATCGATTGTCCTTGTCAATAATTAGCACACGAAGACTTGCTGCATTTCGCACTCTCGAAAGTGTGACATACAGCTGCCTATGACTAAATACAGGCCGAGGCAAATACAATTCAATCGTGTCCATAGTTTTCCCCCGTTCTTTGTTTATTGTCATGGCAAATGCTGCTTTGATAGGAAACTGGACCCTCTGCAATTCAAACGGTATATTCGAATCGCTTGGCACTATAGGGATACGTGGAATAAGGACTCTACTCCCTATATTCTTTTCGGTCACTATCTCTGCCTCTGTGACTTGTCTACCCAATCTGAGGATGATCAATCTTGTGCCATTGCACAATCCCTTGTGTGATGCTATCGATCGTAACAACATCACAATCATCCCAATCTTCAAAACTAACTTATGTGGAGGACACCCACTTGGTTGCAGGCTATTCAAATACTCTATAGGGTGGACATTAGAGCCCTCACACTCAAGAACACTATCGACACTATAAAAGGTGAAAACATCACGTGGAAGTTGCTCTACAACCCTCGTATTGATCTCATCCACGTCTTTGTTCAATGGGGTCAATATTGCACGACTCCTCAAAAACTCAACATCCTTAAAATGTCGCGCAACATCAGGAAATGTGAATGAAATCAATTCGCCTACATCACACGTCCTTAGGCACATGCCCTCCGACAGAGAAATCAGGTCCAAATCACGATGCACGAATGTGGGCTCACAACCATCTCCCACACTCAACAAATAATCTGCAAACCTCAACTGCTCATCCTTATCGCCACCCTCCATGCCCATGATGTGCATGTCATTTGTCAATTTATGCACCTCCATGTGTTTCCACAAACGCGAACACTTCAGCGAAGCATTGACGATCTGCGCCCGACTTCCATGCGGCACCACTGGTAGAATCTATCAAAAATCACCCCCAAAAACAACTGGAACTCCTCCAAATGGAGCGTCGATACTCAATATATCTCGTAGAGATCAATCTACGCACTCTATAGCATACTTATGCGCCATGGGAGCCTCATTCCAAATTATCTGTCGACATGCCATCAAAAGCGTACCTAATGCAAACTGCTTAGAAATGTTGCATGTTGAGCTCTCATTCAATTTTAAACCGAGAGTGTGTGGTCCTACCACCTTTTATCAACAATGCAACAATCCAACTCGATGCAACTACCAATGCTATCCACCCTTGTGCACGCACGTACGACAACATGACATTATAAAGGTGCGTCTTGCCTGTACCACCCGGACCATCTACAAAAAACACTCCACCCACTCTCCGAACAACATGCTCATGTACTACACGGTCGAAAATCTTTCACTGATCCACGTTCAATCTCTCGATGTCAACTTCAACCTCTGAAGGGTTCTCGTCGACAAACATCTCCTCGCGAAACAATGTAGATGAACCAAAAATGGCATCGGGAACCCTAAACCCAAAATTCACCAACAACTTTCCAGTTGCCTGCATGTGCGACTCCACATCAAAAATAGCTCTGTCTACCAAAACCTGACTCACAAAAATGGTCTCGCACGTTATTCGATGTCCTAACTCGTGCGCATAATCCTCAACTAAATGTGGCTCTAGGCTCCTCCAAAGCTCCAATGGGTCGGAAGGGACACATGTCAAAAGAAGCACAACGAACATGACACAAAGCTGCGATGGAGTGCCCCATGACACTGCCTCGCGCAAGCAGCAACTCCACTCATTCGCATCATTTATCAAAAGTCTGTGTCTGCAAGCATCTTTGAATGACTAAACAACTCACCATCAGCCGTGCGCAAGTCCTCAAAGCTGGTTGCACCTCTGACATGAGCCAAAAGAACTCGCATATAGAACCTCTCCCCTTCGGATGGGTGTACAAAATACATGCGACCAATGGTAGGGTTCGTCTACATGTTGATTCAACGGGTCCACCTACGCGTTCTCTTGTTATACCAATATTGTCTCGGCAAGTCCTGGTACAACAACTCTCCAGCCTCCGAATCACCACTTCTGTTCAGCTCAAAGAATGTTGTCAAAGTGGTACCTGAACACCCATCTATGACCTCCTCTGAATCCATTCCCTCTCTGAAGTACACCAATTCCTGTCCAAGGAGATGAACTGCCAACCGGGTCACCACGGGCTTATGAGCACCCATAGAAAGCCCCAACAATCGCCAACACAACTCACTGGCTGAGAAGTGTCGAGCATTAAGAAATTGCTCTATCTCATCCACTCATCCTGATGTCTGACCACTAACCCTCTACAGCCCCCGCTACAATCATATCAGGTCCCTTGTACACGTACTTGTACAAATACTTCACACTACATATATGTACACATACCTCCACGTTCAAGTGGCACTGAAAATGTAGTGTCATCCACCTGTTGTATGGTATAACCCACCTGTTATCTAACTCCACTCCATGTGAATGCACCGTCACTCTGTTCTCCCTCCACCTATATGAAACATACCCTTTCACCACCGATGTTTCATCTATGAAATTCCTTGGGTAGCTCTTCAAGCTCTTTCCATCCTTCATGCATGGTGCATTTGGAAAAGTTGTTCCGCATGGGCTGTGCATCATACATGTCCTCACTATCTCGTACAACTCTGGATCTTCCTCCTTCAGAGGAACCTCTGCACACACAATACGATCGTAATCTCAAACCGTGATGGGTTTGCTCCGCTCCTCTAATATAATGTGAAAAATTGTCAACTAGTAGTATTTTCCTAACTTGAGATTTTGTAGGCCTATGGCCAAATAAAAGTTAGAGATAGGTTCATACATGTATGTAGAGGCCCAAAGTATGTGTACACTACTTTTGAGGTCACATTAATTAGAGGAGGTCGAGTGTGGAGCTCTTCTATTGGCTCATAATTTGGTGCATTCCTATTTGACCAAATTTCTAGGTATATGGGTGAATCCTATTGGACCCCAATTTTAGCCTATCATAAGACAAGTGGCCAAGAGGCACTATGGCTGCTATAAATAGCCATCTCCACGAGTATGTACACATCTCATTTTCATTCTATTGAATGAATGTTATGCTCTTTGAAGGTCCATCTTCTTCTCTCTCACTTTTTTGTTCATATCTTGCATTCTAGCCACTAGAATTGTGATTTCTTTGTTGCTATGGCTTCACACGTGTGAAATGCAGGTTGTAGGCTCTGAAGTACGGACAGGGACAGCAAGTTTCTGTTTGTGGAAGCTTATGATCAGATTTTGATGTTTAGTTGATGTTTAGTATGCTTAACATCACAATTTCTATCATTTTTTCAATCTAGATGTGCATAACTTCCATGGCCAAGATCTTTATGAAACTTTAGCATCTTTTGGATCTGAGTTTTTCACATGGTATCAGAGCATTAGGCGGCCAAATGTGCAGGTTTTGCCAGATTTAGAAGAGATTTGTGGGCGAGTTTGCTTTTGTAGCATTCCAATCAAGTTTCTAGCTAAAAATCTTGTTGATTTATGTGTAGAAATTGGATCTTTGTGATCAAAACATCATTTGTATGCATTTCAATTGAAGTAGGGCGAATTCCCTCTGTACTTATCAGAATAAGGAGACAAAAATTGTTTTGGAAAGAGGGAGATGCAAGATCCAACAAGATCCTATTAGTTTTCCATTCTAGCATATAGTTTTTTGATTCAATTTCTTGCTTCTTCATGTCAAAAACTTCAAAATTGATGTAACCCTCTGATTTTCAGTTTGCTGAATGATTCAAGAGTGTATTTCAATCTTAGGAGTGAGGGAAAAGCAAGTATATTGAGGTTTGGTCTTGGTTTGATCAAGAAATCATAAAACTAGTGGCTAAAATTAAGGAAAAAGTGAGGAAAAGAGAGAAAAAGTAAGGTTTTAGGTTCCAAATCTTTGTGATTTCTTCTTGTGTTTCATTTGTTGATTCAAGAGAGTGCTTAGTGCATTGGAACAGGTCAAAGATCAGAGATCAATCATTGCAACATGGCTACAAATGGAGGCTACATGTTGGAAAGCAATGATAGGCTTACCTCCCTCAACTATTCTACTTGGAAAGTAAGGATGGAGTCTTTGCTTGAGATGAATGAGTTGATGGATATTGTTGTAGGTGTGGAGGAGAGACCTTTGGCACCTCAAGAACAATTGAGGTATGACAAGAGGGCAAAGAAAGCCCTTCACATGATCAAGATGAATGTGACAAATGAGCTTATCAAAGAGGTTGGTAAGTGCACATCATCTAGTGAAGCTTGGGAAGCCTTGAAGAAGGTTTATGAATCCAAGTCTACTTCTAGAGTGTTGACTTTAAGAAGGCAAATCTTTTCTTGTATGCAAAAGAAGAGTGAGAATGGACATGCTTTTGTTTTGAGAGTTAAAGCATTGAATGATGAGTTAGCATGCATTAATGATGGCATAAATAATGAGGAGCTTGTTCAAGTGATTCTCAATGGCTTGTTGGATGATCATGCTAATCTTGTTCAAAGTTATGCTATCCAAAAATGTTTACCAAGTGTTGGAGACTTGCAAGAGGTCTTGTTGGCTGAAGAATTCAGGTTGCAAGCAAGAGTGGGAGCATCTTCTACATCTCAAGGAGGAGAAGAGGAGGCAATGTTCTCTAAAGGCAAGTTCAAGGGCAAAGGTAAAAGCAATTGGTCTAAAGGGCAAGACCAAGGTGAGCACTCTACTTTTGGCAAAAAGAAGGATAGATCTAAGCTAAAATGTTTCTATTGTGGAGTCAAAGGGCATTTTGCTAGTGATTGTTTTAAGAAAAAGAGGGATCAAGGGGAAAAGCAAACCAATCTAACTATTGATGAGGGTGGGGATGAGCTTCTTTCAAATGATGCTTTTGTTATGTCATCTTGCTTGTTGGCTAATCATGGAGACATTGATCCTTGGTGGATTGATAGTGGAGCCACTTCTCATATGACATATCATAAAGAGTATTTTTCATCTTTAATGGCATTTGATGGTGATAGGAAGGTAATCTATACCGCAAATGATGGTGAGTGTGCAATCAAGGGGATTGGCACAATTCCTATTTCACTTTCTACAAATAGGAATATAGAATTGAAAGATGTTTTGCTCATTCCATCCATTACCAAGAACTTACTTAGTGTAAGCCAAATGCTTGACAAAGGATTCAAAGTTGAGTTTGATGGTGATGCTTGCTTGATCAAAAAGGGGTGTAGTATCATTGCAAAAGGGAAAAGGCAAGGGAAATTGTTCAAGCTTGATGCATGTGTTGTTGCTAACCAAGTTGGATGCATGGCAAATGAACAAATGTCAATTCAAGAGGTATGGCATAAAAGGATGGGACATCTCAACTACAAGGCCTTGGAGGTAATAGCCAAAAAGGAGGTAGTAAGGGGACTTCCCAAGTCTCTTACTTGCTTGAATCATGTTTGTGAAGAATGTGCTTTGTCTAAATCACATAGATTGCCATATACTAGATCTATATCTAGATCTAAGATGCCTTTTTCTCTCTTGCATTCGGATATTCATGGTGTTACTACAATTAGCAATGGAGGTGCTAAGATGTATGTAACTTTCATTGATGATTTTAGTAGATTTTGTTGGGTTTATCTACTAAAGAGCAAGGATGAGGTGTTTGATGTGTTTGTCAAGTTCAAAGTTGCTATTGAGACTCAATTTACAACCAAAATCAAATGCTTGAGGAGCGACAATGGTGGTGAATACATTTCTAACAAATTCAAAGCCTTTTGCGATGAGCATGGGATCAAGAGGGAGTACACATGTCCAAGAACACCACAACAAAATGGAGTGGCCGAGAGGAAGAATAGAACCTTGTGTGAGAGTGCAAAGGCAATGAGATTGAATGCTAATCTTCCTAAACCTTTTTGGAGTGATGCTTTGTTGTGTGCAAATTTCCTATGCAATAGATGGCCAAGTGTTGTATTGGAAGGAAAAACCCCTTTTGAAGCTTTGTTTGGTACGAAGCCTAATGTCAAGTTTCTAAGAACTTTTGGATGCATTTGCTACTTCAACATTACTCTTGATGATAGAACTAAGGAGGATCCATCTTCAAGAAAGGGCATTTTTGTTGGTTATAGTGAAGTAAGCAAAGCATATAGGATTTATGTTCCTTCAATCAAGAAAGTGTTCACAAGTAGGGATGTCATTTTTGATGAAAGTAACATTCCAAAAGTTGTTTCAAGTGATGATGGTGTTGTTGCAACTAATGTGCTTGATGACAATGGAGTTGATGACACATTGGATGTGGATGTTGAAGAAGCCTCTTCAAGTCAAATTCCAAGGAGAACTCCAAGGCATAAAGTGAAACCCTCAAGGCTCACTTATGATGGCAAAGGTAAGCAAGTGGTGGATGGATCCAACTATGCTTTCCTAACTTCTTTTGATGTACCTTCATGTGTAGATGAAGCAAGGCAAGAAGAGGAATGGATCCAAGCAATGGATCTTGAGTTTGAAGCACTTATGAAGAACAACACATGGAGATTGGTGGAGCTTCCAAAGGGCAAAAGTGCAATTGGATGCAAATGGATCTTCAAGGTAAAGACAAATCAAGATGGATCTATCAACAAGTTGAAGGCAAGGTTGGTGGCTAAAGGTTATGCTCAAGAGCATGGCATTGACTATGAGGAAACCTTTGCACCCGTGGCAAAGATGGTGAGCATAAGAGTAATCATTTCCCTTGCAACTCTTTATGGATGGGATCTTTGGCAATTAGACATTTCTAATGCTTTCTTGAATGGTGATCTTGAAGAGGAAGTCTACATGGAGCAACCCGAGAGCTATGTTTCTCATAGCAAGCCTAATCATGTGTGTTTTCTACAAAAAAGTTTGTATGGTCTTAAGCAAGCACCAAGGAGTTGGTATGCTAGGCTTAACTCTTTTCTACTTTCTCAAAACTTCACTATGAGTGAGTATGATCATTCACTTTACTTTAGAATTAGTGCTAATGATGTTACAATCCTTCTAATTTATGTGGATGACATTATTTTAAGTGGAGGGAACAAGGAAGATATAGAAGATATCAAGAAAGCACTAAAAAAGGAATTTGAAGTGCATGATCTTGGTCTTTTGAGCTATATCTTAGGAATAGAAGTAATTAGAACTTCTCAAATCACTTTTATTTCACAAGAGAAGTATGCTATTTCTATTCTCAATAGATTTCATATGGTAGATGCAAATCCTATTGATACACCTATGGAATCACATGTAAAGCTAACTATAAGAGGTAATGAAAGATCCTTCGAGGACATTACTCTCTATAGGAAGCTAATAGGTTCTCTTATATATCTAACCATCACAAGACCTGATTTATCTTATTGTGTTGGTAGATTAAGCCAATTCATGCAAGATCCTAGCATAGAACATTGGAAACTAGGAAAGAGGATCTTGAGATACATCTCGGGAACAAAAGATTTTGGCATTGTTTATAGAGGCTCATCACCTAACTTATTTGGTTTTTCAGATTCAGATTTTGCAGGAGACCTTATGGATAGAAAATCCATAAATGCACATGCTATTTTCATAGGTGATGGAGCTATCTCATGGATGTCGAAGAAACAAGCAACTATATCACTTTCTTCTAGTGAGGCCGAGTACAAAGCTTTGACATCATGCACAAAGGAGATGGTGTGGATCAAGAGGATGATTATGGAGCTTCATTTGCTGGATTTTTCAGAGAGTCCAATCATCTTTTGTGACAACCTTTCAGCCCAAAGTCTAGCAAGCAATCCGGTTTTCCATGCAAGGAGCAAACATATCGAGGTGGCTTACCATTTTGTGAGAGAACAAGTGTTGGCAAAAGAGATCAAGCTTGAACATGTCCCATCAAAGGAATGTGTGGCTGATATCTTTACCAAAGCATTGGGAAAGGACTTATTTTTCAAGCATAGAACAAGTCTTGGTGTACTTTCTAAATCTATGCTAAAACTAGTTGAAGAGGGAGTGTGAAAAATTGTCAACTAGTAGTATTTTCCTAACTTGAGATTTTGTAGGCCTATGGCCAAATAAAAGTTAGAGATAGGTTCATACATGTATGTAGAGGCCCAAAGTATGTGTACACTACTTTTGAGGTCACATTAATTAGAGGAGGTCGAGTGTGGAGCTCTTCTATTGGCTCATAATTTGGTGCATTCCTATTTGACCAAATTTCTAGGTATATGGGTGAATCCTATTGGACCCCAATTTTAGCCTATCATAAGACAAGTGGCCAAGAGGCACTATGGCTGCTATAAATAGCCATCTCCACGAGTATGTACACATCTCATTTTCATTCTATTGAATGAATGTTATGCTCTTTGAAGGTCCATCTTCTTCTCTCTCACTTTTTTGTTCATATCTTGCATTCTAGCCACTAGAATTGTGATTTCTTTGTTGCTATGGCTTCACACGTGTGAAATGCAGGTTGTAGGCTCTGAAGTACGGACAGGGACAGCAAGTTTCTGTTTGTGGAAGCTTATGATCAGATTTTGATGTTTAGTTGATGTTTAGTATGCTTAACATCACAATTTTTATCATTTTTTCAATCTAGATGTGCATAACTTCCATGGCCAAGATCTTTATGAAACTTTAGCATCTTTTGGATCTGAGTTTTTCACATATAATCAATAGGTGGACGTCAAGAAATTCTCTCTTCTGGAATTCCACGACATGCAGCCTCCCTATAATGCACCCAAAAATACCATCGTTCTTCAGTAGGTTGATCAAATGCTAAAGCTTCATGCTAAAAACCCTCGATACCAAATCAGGCCTATCTGCAGCTTTCTGCTAGAATCGCAACTCTCTCCTCACCTCCAACCAATTTGGATTCGTCGTCATCGTGATAAACAAATCGGGAGAACCCAACTCCCTAACGACGGTCATAGCATCTTGGTATTGTTGATGCATATGACACGGTGAACCGATGTATGAAGATGGAAGCACTACACACGTTCCTATGTCGCTAGAGGAATGAGCTCCCACGACATCAACAATACCACTACAAATTTTTCTATGAAAACTATGTTGATTATTGTAGTAGTAATTCATGTTATTTTGCACCATCTTTGCCATCATGTCACACGCATACTCTTGCAACAGCCTTCCACCTAGATGGATCGGTGAACGTGCTCTGCACGAAACTATAAATGATAGCAGTAAAACTCTCGAACGGTGACAGCTTTGTGACTACTCTCCAAATGCTCTTCAAAGGCATCAGAAAGTGCACCGTTATCGACACCATCATCAACACGTGCGTCATCTCTGACATGCACATGTGGGATTCCCGGATACCACCCATCGGTACCAAATGGAAATAACAGTACAAAATGCAATGCATCATATGACGAATGATGTTGTGTGATGAACTGCAAACCATCCTGAATGGAATGCAGTATGATGTCATGCATTCCGTCACTCGAGGTCTCGTCTAAAGGCATAAGCATCGCAATCTGATTGCTCGTGGGAGCATTGAATTGCCTGCTCACTCTACTCTACGAACAACCTGATACTATGCGGAGACGAATATCCTTTGTGACGTTCTCCCGCATGATCCACGCAACATTCTTAAAACGTTGCGCAAATGGACTCACATCCACTATCATCACTCACGCTTGTCGCTTCCTATTCAACCTCCTCCTTCTTGCAGACTGGCTCTCACCCTCCGGAGTGATGTATGAAGGGTTGCTTCGCACACACTCGGGAGTGTTCACACTCCCTCAAATGCAACACGTGCAAAAATTGGAACAAAAAACCATCAGGTTTTATATCAAACATTGGGAAACAATCAAATACATGAAAACTTGTATTAAGAGAGTGAGAGACAGATCAATGGTTCGGGGGTGAAGGTTACGTATAAGCAGATTAGGGTTTAGGAATTATGGGGTGCGATTTTAGGCCCTTTCATACACAGTCTTGGCATTAGGCATTACCATTAGGCCTTACGCATTAAGCTTCATGCATTACATTTTAGGGGGTGTGCTTTAGGATTTAGGCATTACGTTGTACGCATTAGGATTTAGGCATTATGTGTTATTGTCTAGGCATCAGGTTTTAGGCTTTAGGATTCGATAAACAGTAGCCTAAACCATTGGAATGGTTTTGCTATCTTTATGATGGATATTAAATTTTAGAGTAAAAACAAAATCATTTCTAATGTTTAAATATTTTTAGATGGTTTCATTTCATCTTTAGATGTATTATAGAAAAATGGTCTGGAATGTATATACAACAAAATGTTCCACTACATCCATGGTATTAATTACGTAGTATCCCCTCACAAATAGTCTACTTATTACCTTTCCCAATATAAAAGATTTATTTTTATTATGTTACACTACTTAAGTCGCTGGCCTATTTGTTTTATCAATCAAGTACATTGTTAATACACTTATTTATACATAGTACATTATCAATTGAGACTCGAATTTTCAAAACTCAAAATTTTTGGAAGCTCGAATTTTTGGAGATCGACTCGATTTTTTGTAAAGACTCAAATTTTTCCATATGATTGAATTTTTCCAATGACTCGAATTTTTTAATTTACTCGAATTTTTCCAATGGATCGATTTTTTGGAACATCTCTAATTTGAGAGAGAGAGAGAGAGAGAGAGAGAGAGAGAGAGAGAGAGAGAGAGAGAGAGAGAGAGAGAGAGACCTACACCTAAGTTTAAGGTGAAAATTTGACCAACTAGCTACCTACCAAGCATAACTCTAGGAAATAGACTAGGGTTTCATTTTAGGTCAAGGAGAGTGAGTTAACTTCCTTATTACATGCTGGAAATCCACCTAACTTCAAGAAGGAAGTCGAATTTGCTATGTATTCCCTCTCTCCATAGTGAGAAGAAAGAAAATTTTTGGAGCTAATTGGCAATCTCAAGCTAGTTCACTATGTACATTGAGTTTTTGTGATCCAAATGAAACCAAATCAATTTCTACTTGTTTCTCAGGTTGAAGGCCGTACTACAGCCTGTAGTACACACGTGTGGGCTCGGATTTCAATATTTATCAATGCTTTTGATTGTTAATGCTTGTTGTTTGTCAAATTGCCAATCTAGATCAACTTTTTTGTGTCTAGTTTTTTGATAGATTGTTAAGCAAGCATCCAATCACTCTTGTAGATCTTTTGTAGATCCATTTATGGTCCTAAAGTACAGTACTTTCACAGGTTTGTGTGCCAGATACGGAGGACTTGCAGGCCCAAATCCTGTAGCAGTGTCATGACAACCCTTGCGCTGGTCATCCATGTTGGAATTCGATGCTCAGTCTCAAATCTATTCATTGATGAGCAACTTGAAAAACCTGAAACAAAAGGCTCAAATTTTTGAGCAGAAGATTAAAAAACACAGGATCAAGTTTTCTAGAATTTTTCGATACCGGTTCGACTCAAAAAATCCGTAATTTTTTTTAGTCAGTGTAAATTTTCAAAACATTATTATTTTTTATACTGGTAAATTTTGATACTGTCGGAAATCCAACCCAACGACTTGGCGTTGATAGACCGTCCACTTTGTACATGCATTAACTGTAATGAGGCGGTTGTAATAACTACAACAAAAATGGTTGTTGTAGATATTTTGTTGGATATCAATCCTAGAATCTTCATCAGAAAACTTCTTCTGATAATCTGATCAATCTTTTTATAGCTAGCGTTATCACGCTCAATGACTGTAAGCTGAAGTTATCACTTCAAGCATTATACTCACTATTTGATATTAATCAGAGTGCAGATGAGAAATGAATGAAGTAGCTAATCTATCTGTTTGCAATTCGATGACACTGTAATTAGTTAGCTCAGCCATTTTCACATTAAGAAATTCAGACGAAGGTGTCAACAGAGATAGGTTCACATTATTTTTTTCCCCTCTTATGCATAGAGAAGAATTGTGCCTTTGTGAGCTGCTGAGAGCAGCAGTATTTGAGAATTCGTACATCACAATTTGCGATCCTCCTTTCAGCTACGAAGAAGAAGGTAGCAGGAGGATCGTAATGGCAACGCTACCTAGCTGGTTAGATGTTAATCGAGGACATAGTATGATGGAGTCCCGGTTTGGTGTTGACAATATCTAGGATCTGTTTGCGAAGTGCATTGATCGAATTGCTAGAGGCCATTTATGTTATCTAGGCAGTGTTTCACTACTGCAGATGGTAAGCAGTAGTGCACTGCGCCATATAGCACCTTCTATTCGTCAGTACGCGCATGATGTAAGAGCGATTGCTAACACCAGAATCGACTAGTTTGAGACTCCCACTTCTCATGTGCTCAAGGCCGATTTTCCTGGCAAGTCTGGTACCATAGCTAGCAAGGAGTAAGGTTGGATATATTAGATACAATCACTTTGCAAGACACAATTAGCAGATGCAGATTCAGAAGTTGGTGTCTTTTTTATCTAACTTTGTCAGATGTAGGAGCTGTCTTTATGTCTAATTTTCGTATTCTGACAATAGTTGGTTATGATTTCTCCCAGGTCTGACCAACGAAGACATACAGGTAATGGTGGAGGACGACTGTATCTTGCAAATCCTTGGTGAAAAAGAGCTTTAAAGATAATAAGATTGTAGGCCAAAACCACTATCAAAATAAGTATTATGCAATAACCAGTATGCTTACGGATTATATGTTTTGGATGGAGAACACACCTGGTACTTAGGTTATACAGTCTGATTATGGAGCTAAAGCAAGCGGTTCAGTACACGCAACTGGAGCAAGCGGTTCAGATACGTTTCAGCTTTTATGTATGTTCCAAAAATTACGTTCCAAACCCCGCACTAGGTGTCACTTCTGATTATGGATGCTTCAAAGTACATGCACTTTTGATTATGGATGCTTCAAAGTACAGGCCGCTAGAGCAAGCGCTTCAAGAAATGGATGTTCTGCAAACTCGTCCCAGAGAATGGATATTGCAAACGTGATCCACATAGAGACCAGTTAGTAGAGAGAGAGAGAGAGAGAGAGAGAGAGAGAGAGAGAGAGAGAGAGAGAGAGAGTGGTGGAAGTTTCTTAATCATAACTTGATAAGGTAAATACAAAAGGTGGCTATATTAAAAAAAATTGGCTATCTTGAAAAGTTGGTTAATAAATTATATGTGATTATCTTGGAATATGTACCACCACGTGGAGGTCGGAGAGTGGCCAATGCATGCACGGGGAGGAGGGCCATGCATGCTCCTACCCATACATGCATCCCCCTCCCATTATTTTTAGTGGAAAAATTGTGTATGCATGGGTGGGGGAGGAGGATGCATGGGTGCACCCATACACATGCGCAAAACTATACATAAGTTTAAATATATATATAGATACATACATATATATATACATATATACATATATATATATATACATACATATATACATATATATATATGTATACATATATACATATATATATACATACATATATATATATATATATATGTATACATACATACATACATATATATATATATATATATATATATGTATATATATATATACATATACACACACACACACACACACACACACACACACATATATATATATATATATACACACACTCTGATTTTCGCAAAACCCTCAGGTTCCAGCAATCCAAAGGGCTGGGACAATTCTAATAATGGGTCGTTATGGCCCTACCATGTACATATTCTTACATACTTCTGTTACGTACAGACCAAAAGAGAGTGGAAAGGACATTAATTTTAAATCTTTATATTCTCATTCTCAACTCTTCATACTTTCATTGGTTTCTATGCTTCTCCTCAAAAATTGGATTGAGCTAAATGCATTCGACTTCCGAGCTGAGTCCTGACTGCCACGGGCTCTGCTAAATTATTTTATATGCCGCTCCAAATTGGAATTGAGCTAAATGCCTTCGGAGCTGACTGCCAGAGGCTCTGCAAGAATACTTCTAAGACTGACTCCTTATGCTGCTCCTCACAAATTGGAATTGACCTAAACTTTAAAGGCCTTCTGAGCTGACTGCCAGAGGCTCTGCAAGCCTCAAAATAGCATGTTAAGGCTTTTCACATTCTCTGAACACACTGTCCTCACCCGTCACATTCTCCTGAACACACTTTCCTCACCCTGCACAATGCACATACAGAGGATGTGTGGCCCTGTGGGTCCCTGTGCCACTGGGCTCAGGGTGGCATTTAGATCTACTGGGCAGCCCATAAATTGCAAGTTTCTTTTTGGTCAGCGTGCTTTGATCCTCTCACTCTCAGCATTGCTAACGACAAACAAATCTTTAGTACACACATGTAGGAACACACTGATCATTCCTCAATTAGTAAACTTTAAAATGTTCCTTCTTGTATTTTAGACTGAAATTGAGACCTGAATAGTTTATTGATGTCGCCTGTAATTTATCTGGATTTGATAAAATTTATAAAATTCCTGTGAACACTAATTCCTGTATGTAGAACTGTGTGTTGTAGACTGTGGTACAACAAATACAAGTACAGCGTGGTAGGGCTCAGCAGTGTAATACAAATCGAAAATGCATGGCTTCTGTACACGTTGAGTGCTATGCTTAGCTTGATGCAATTCTTACGAAAAATGAGTTATGCTACAGTAGTTATAAAGATGAAGCTCACCTTGAGCCGTGAAACAGCCTGTTACAACCATTAGATCATACACTTTATGATAGATTCTCACCCTTCAACTTTTTACGTGAAAAGCAAATCAGAAGAATTCTGTTTTCTCGTGTGAGTCTAGCCTCGAATGTTTTGTGTCCTTCTAAAGACAAGCAGAAAAATGCGAACGTGGACTGGTTGATTGAGCAGAAGCCTTGCTGAAGAGCATATGATGACATACGTTTTCAAAGGCTGCCATAATAAGCTCTCGGTAAGACGGAGAATTAAGGGCAATGTAGCATTCTAAGAGCTCCTTCAGTTTCGCTGGTTCTTGGATTTTCTTGCTGATTATCATCTCCAGCATTGAGCTTTGAAAATCTTGATAAGGATTGTATGAGCGCTTTACCACTGCAATACTTTCCTTCACTTTCCTCACCTTCTTCACCTTGGCTGGTACAATCCGCGATTGTGCCCGCGATTGTGCTTCAGTGCTATAACTCCATTTCCAGCACTGTGCTTTCCTGCATGCTGCTGCTCTTTCATTGTTTGTGAGAGACACGGATGATACAGTAGCTTCTACAGGTAGCGGATCTTGATTTTCTTCACGGTAGCAATTGCGCAATGTCGAAATTTTAGTTGTCGTACGTTCCAGCGGGCGCGAAGAGTAGAATACCGAACTAGTACTGTCTTCCAATAAAACTGCGTTACAGTCTCTTCTTTGGATGATATTGGAGGAAGTGGAGCTAATCCACTGCTTTGAAGATGACTCTGGATCGCTTGGACGGTCTCGATAATCTTTGGAAAATGCTGGAAATCTATCGCCAAGTCCATCAACCATCTTAGGCGATTTAGACAATAACCGTCCCTTCCTCCTGATTGTCCCTTTGCATGGAATTTCCTTTCTCCGGCTCCCATTGGCCAGCTTTGGCGCAACTGATCGGAACTCAAGCTTGACGTCAACCGATGCATTTTCTCCATCGAGTCTCTCACACAATCGATGCTTTTCAACGGCACGGCAAGTTGACGAATCTTTTCGATGAAGAGCACTACTCTCTCCCGTATGCGAAATTAAACATCCACGAAATGCAGCTTGTTTCGCAAAGGATCTTTGAAGAAAACTACAATCACTTGCGAATGACGCCGGTTCTCTATCCCAAGCGCAATGTTCTACATCCTGGCCCGTATCCAAGGATGAAGTGCTTAATCTATAACTGCAGACGCTAGAGGCCGCCCTTCTCTCAGAGCTAGCACTGTCCACCCTGGTGCAGTGTCCTGCCTTCTGCTCGTTCACTTTTGAAGCATCAAAAGCGTCGTTCAGGGGTGGCGTATCGATTCTTTTGTAACTTCTCATCTTTCTTAACACGACTCTCTTTCTGATAATCTTGTTCTTGACAGTGGCTAACACATTCCAAGCATTGTCTTTCGCCCAGTCATCTATTGGCGTATCGAAATTATTTGGCTGTGCAGCTGACGTTGTCCCAGGTCCGCATTCATTTTCTAAGCAACCGGCTGCTTGAGGCTTCATGTAGCTACTGTCGCAACTGAAAGACAGAGATCTTTTGGCTTTGACACGAGGACCTTCATCAGATCTGTTCGAAGGTCGTCTGGCATGCCTCCTCGGTGTTCCAAAGATGCCATGGTTTTCTGGAGCCAGTATTCCACCTTCTGGTATTATCTTCGGTGCTTTATCCAGCCTGCAAGCTGGATTGCTTGATTGGCTTTGCTTCCTCAGCTTGTCCGTAGCAGACAAGTGAGGGCATGCATGAGAACCTTTACGGTTTGTAGGAGAGCTGCAGATTTGATTCTCAGGTTTGACTCTGGACTTCTTCGCTGGTAAGGGAGTTCTGACATCCTCAGATACGTTATTGAACGCCTGACAGCCGAAGATCATTCTTCCATTGTGTTTACGTTGGAGGATCCTTGCCTCCTTCGAACTTGAGAACCAAAACAGTTGCGAGAATTGAGGTAATTTGAAACGAGATCTTCCCATTCTCTCTCACCTAAAACGCTAGGTGTGCTAAGTAACGAGTATTAGTCTTACAAAGATTTTCTTGGAACAATGGTTATAGCTTTATTGAACTGCATGTTCAAATTTGCAACTATCACATTCAGACAACACAATCCTACGAAGCCTCTAGCACGGCGAAAATTCTGGAAGTGCAATCATATAAACATTCTATGATTTTGCACCCATCTCCTCGACTTCTTTGGCCCACTTTCATCTCACGTGTGAGGAATCGTCAGCCAAGCTTTTTGCTGAGAAAGTGCCACTATTTTCTCAAAGTTGTTCTTAAAACATTCTTTCTAATCTCGCTTGCAAAAATCTTGATCGAGCCAAACCGTCTCTAAACTTAAAATACTGGTAAGACTAGTTTTCTTTTTGTTTTTCCGATGTAAGACTAATCTTCTTCTATAAAGAGTAGAGCATTACACTAATCTTCTTTAATGTGATATCACTTTCATCGATTAACGTCCATCTCTGCAGAGTGTACAAGTCACAACCTCACAACCTCCTGCGAAAGGGCTGCTTTCGATCCGGCCAGATGGAGGACATGTGGCGGTAACTGATAACACCAATCTTCTTAAATCCAGATTCCAGAATCAGAAAACTCACCGCCTAAAATACCTCCGTCTTTCAATCCGTAGCATCTCGTATGTCATCCGTAGCATGGATCGTAACACGGACGCTTTAAACCGATTCTTCCAGAATCTACATGCACCCTCATATGCGACTCGTGATATAAAGTGTGACACTCCTGCAGATGACAACGGCAGGTGTGCTGTCATTCACACACACACACACACAGTGCACACACATAGATATCCGAGCATCAGCGAAAACCTCTCCTGAAGTAATATAGTACTGCAGCTGCTAACAGAACAAGTCATACATTAAGTATTATTAATAACAGGTGGAAATGCAGAAAATGAAATAATTCACAACTGTGTGTGATGCATGTAGTACCTACTAACGATATTTGTACAGCAATTTGCGAGTGTTGCTTGTGCGGAGATAGCTGTCTGCACGGCGACGGCAACCAAGAGGGCGATTCCAAAGAAATGGCAGATGTAGAGGCAGAGAGTAGTTGCAGATTGGATCGCGACTCTGGAGAGGAGAGCTGCCATCTCCACTGCGTTCGTGAATCTTATTAACGTATTCATTGTCGTTAGGTACGTAGAGAGCGGGGTCTGTGAAGACCTAACTCTTAACCCTATATTATAGGGTAAAGCCTATGACAAACTGACTCTATACCTGCGTTTTGCATTTTCACAGCCCTTCAAGCTGGGGGATCCCCCTGCCCCTGGGCACTTTAAGGCACAGGGCCACACATGATGGGCGTTTGGCTTTGGCCGGATGGTTGAGCGCCCGCCATGTGGCATCGCTGCTCGGAGGGGTTGAGGGCAGGCAAAATTCGCCTGCAGGCAATTTTTTGCGGCCGCCTATAGCCCCGGGCCGCGGGCACCAGGTACAGGTCCCGGGCACCGGGTGAGGACCATGGACAGTCGCGGCTCGTCCTGGCCAGTGGCTCCCATGCTCCTGGGCACTGGGAGCGAGTCTCGGGCAGCGAGGATGGTCCCGAGCAGCCGTTGGCATGTCCTAGGCAGCAGCACCGGCGCCCCTTGCCCGGGCACCCACACACGTGAAAAGTTATGGCCAAGTTTGCATATATCCATTTTATTTATAAAAACAAAATGCGTGGTTTACAACGCGTCGAGGCCAAAGGGCCCCGTGCTTTTTAGATGCAAGGCCCCCTCCCTGGGGCGCAGGGCCCTTTATTCATATAAAATCCACTTGAATTTTTTTACATGCACCCTCCACTCGAAAGGAATGTTAGCAGATGCCTTTTACTTTAACCTTCAGGTTGATGGAATGTGCACATAAAATTGTTTTGCCCCATAGAATCCGTTTTGTGAGACGCCTCCAATTCGATTAATCTGTCATAGAAATAAAAAACTAAATTAACGGAAAGGCATCTACAAGCAACTCTTTCAAATATTCCCCCCTTGCATGGTGTGTGGTGGTAGAGCCCACACATTGTTGTAGGATCATTGACCACCCAAGTTCCAAAAACCCCACCCTAACATGGGCACTCTCCAAGAAAAACAAAAATAGGTCCCTCCCAAAAACAAAACAAAAAGTGCGCAAATGATATTTCAAATGAGACATGTGACTACACACAAATAAAATTTAACCATGTCACCCAATACAAACAAATGTGCTTCTGTTGCTTAGCACCTAGGCTCTCTTAGAACCGGGGAATTCCGAGGGCCAAGACTTTTCTCAACGTAAACATCACACATTGCAAAAAACAATGACGTTATGTTGCTTCTTTTTTTTTTACTTAAGGCATTATGCCCATAAAGCGCTATACAAGTCTAGGGCGTTACATACGTAATGCCCTTAGGTTGTGATGTGAAGAAAATAAAGAAAAATTGAAGCTTTTTGAAATAAATGGCAAAAAGGAGAGAAGGTTTACACACTCATATATATATCACTAAAGTTCACTTAGTTGGCACTTGTTATTCATGAAATTAATGTTGAGTAGTGATTGCTTCTATCATTCATTAAAAGTATTCCTCACAGATTGATTAATATACAATAAAGATGTATTGAAAGTCCTTTAGATTGCAATTTGCTTTCATCATTCATTGAAAAATATTCATGATAATTTGATACGATACTTTAATATAAATTAAAGATGTTAGGCTTTTTAGAATCTTTTTTTTTCTAGAATTTCAAAACATCAACCACTCCAACTGACTCACTGACAACCGGTTTCTTCTCCTCGTGTGAATGAGTGCCCATGTGCTCCAATTACGCTCACACACGGAGGCAACGCAGTCCTGTGGTGCGTGCATTTAAATACTTCAGCACATTATGGCAGTGGTGGAACTTCAACAAAACACAAACATGGAGGATAAAATGAGATGCATACCTGAGAAAGGACACGCAGTGCAAGACGTTGTATAGATGGGTATGTGCTACCGAACATGGTCCACTAGGTAATGGGTAGCTGCCTCCTCTCTGGATCCTGGGCAGCCGGGTGGCCGAATGTGCCCATGCCGAAACGAAATGCAGCGAGCTCCTCCATGAGCCTGGTATCTCTCACTCTCAACATTGATGGCTAAGTGACTTATGAGATGACTTATGAGGAAGTGGGCCAACCTTGAGAATTAGCTTAGAAATTATCAAATAGGAGTGCAAATTTGCCAACTACTTAGAATCAATAGAGTTCCAAATCCTAAACAGACGTACCATTTGGTCCAATCAAAATGCACAAATTTGAAATCTATGTAACTTAGCTTGTCAAAATTGGAAACTAGGTATATATTCTAAGAAATTTTAAAATTGTCGCATGAGAGCATACCATTGGCTAGCTTGGACTACTTGGAGTGTGCTAATCTATCCAAAATTATTTACCATTGGTTAAAAAAGTTGAATTATATAGGTTAATATCATGGAAAACACTAGCAACATTTCAATTCTCATTATAATAAAAAATGTATTCTTTTATTATTTTTTAAATTTCCATTATATTAATGCTTTCATTTATGTTTTCTAACTAATAACCATGTTTTCATCATCCAAGGTTTGTTTTTGTTTTTGTTTTTCAAATCTATCCCATCCATCATATGTGAATGGGAGCTAGCACAACTACTTGTAGGTATGTTGGACATCATTCAGTCAAACATATAGGAAAATTATAGAATAAGGGAAGCAGTTCAACAGAGCAGCTTGACAATAATTTACTTTTCTATGAATCCAAGTCTATTGTAGATCTACATCAAACTTTTGAAAAGGTTCCATTTCATTGGCCAAGTTTTGGAAGAGATGTATGTTTTATTCCAACAACATTGTCATAGAATCATTTATATGCAAACTCCTCTCTATTTACATAATTCAATGAAAATTGATATTGGATCAAAAAATTGTTAGGTTTAGTTGGTTACTTCTTTGACATATATTTATTGATTTCTTTTCAAGTGCAAATGTGCATACAACACATACTTTATTTGTAATTAGGATTCATTAAATGATACTTTATTAGAACTTTAGATAAAGGTTGGGACAATAAGACAAATGGAGACAGATTGCAAAACGAAAAAAGTCATCAATGTCCTTCCTTAATCAAGTAAAAAAGCAAATGCTAAGCATTCAGTTACCATAGATGGAAAAAGTGGCTGAAACTTGGAAACCACTGCTTCCCTGCCAATACAACATAGATAGTTTGGTAAAGAAGCAGCTGTGATAGATGGAAATTCAGGAGTTAACCTGATTTCAACAAAACTATGTGCAAAGTGGGGCCTTACCAAGATAAAACCTGCAACTTTTGCCATTAAGCTAGCTGATCAAACGGGTGTCCTAAGGGGATGGTAGAAGATATACATGTCAAAATTGTCGGAGTTCAGTTTTTCATTACTTTTGTAGTAATGGACTTATCGGACGCACTGAATGTTTGTAGGGTGTTTAGGATAGTCGGTGAGCAGCCCTCCACCTGTCAAGAAGGTAGAACACTTGGATAGGGACCTAACTATACTTAGCTGCTAATTTAGTTGTTTCAACAGCAACTCACGTGCAGAATCGATGTATAACTAAAGTCCACCCTGACAGCAAAACCCCTCATGAAGTCTGAATAGGATCCAAACCTTCATTGAAACATTCGAGAGTATTAGGATGCACTTCCTATGCTCATGTCCCAAAGGACAACAAAAAGAAACTAGTGAGCCTTCGTTCAAAACTATTTTTGTTGGCTATTGTGCTTATGATGGAATGTATAGACTATACAATATAAACACATGTAAAGTTTTTACTAACAGGGATGTGACTTTTATAGAAGATCAGTTTATTGATTTGAAGGGCAAGGACCAGATGCAGTCTACAATTTCTGCCTCGACAATTGATTTTTTTTTAAAGACAATTTCTATATTTTCAAGTAGTCACTTTGTACAATCAGACCCAGAAGAAGAAGAAGAAGCTGCAACTCAAGAGCAGCCGAATCAGCTGACACAAAGTCGAGTTTCGTGGCCAAAAACTTCAACCAGAAGATCAACTGGAATTTGAACCCAGCCTATCCGATACATTGATGAGTTCGTTCACTATTTTATTCAAGAGCCAGCCATAGAGGGGAGAAAACAGAAAAGGCGGATATACAAAGAGAGGAAAAAAAGAAAATAAAAAAGAGAAAACGGAAAGAACAATGAAAAAAATAAAATAACAGTGAGTCCTTCGATTCGTTTTCTGGTCCTTCTTTTTCTTTGCTTTTTTTATATATATATATATTGGAAGGATACAAATGATAGATAAGTACATCATTGAGTCTGTTCTAGCTGCTTGCCTTTCTTGTCTTCAGCATCTCAAATTTGACAATGGGTCGTAGTGACCAAACAGATGAAACGGGAGCACAATGAGCTGCGCGTTATGGATTGTGAGCGAATTGGGCTGAACGTCGGGTGCATATTTTCCATAAAGCCCATCGTGTACCATCGTTTTGAGCTCGCTATGCTGACAAAGATGTGGTGGATAAGCGATGGTAGGTTCGGTATAGGAGGATTTAATCCTCGATGGTCGTCGTCTTGAAGGCTTTATTGGGATTGAAGCAAAACTCGCCAAAGCACATGTCTCATCTGGTATCGATCTTTGCGGCGATAAGAAGAGTCTCCACGTTATAATAGGCTTCCAGTACAATTAGATATTGTGAGTTAGCCGCGTCGGTCATGAACCAGTCGAGGGCCTTGGTGAAGTTGACCCTGTCTTCCAACCATATTCAGATTTTATTATCGGCCAATTGTAGGTCTCGATGCTCGGAGTCTTCAATGACATCCATGCTCATCTCTTGGGAATCGGATGGTATGCAGGATCTGCCCTTATTACCGTCGGATAGACCTTCATTTTTGCATATCTACATCATGGATGGTGATGATTTGCAATTAGATCAGAGATTATCTCTGAATCCTGATCTTAGGCGTGACGTTCTCGCCCTTTTGCAAAGCATGATGATGGATGTGAATCCATTTGCGCAACATTTAAGAATGTTGCTCGAATCATGCGAGAAAATTTCACAAAGGATATTCGACTTCGCATAGTGTCTAGTTGTTCACAGAGTAGAGCAAATAGACAGTTCAATGCTCCTACAAGCAATGAGATTGCAGTGCTTATGCCTATAGATGATACACCGAGTGACGGAATGCGTGACATCATATTGCACTCCATTTAGGATGGTTTGCAACATATCACAGAGCGTCATTCATCGTATGATGCCTTGCATTTTGTCCTTCTTTCCTTATGGTACTGATGGGTGGTATAAGGGAATTCCACATATGTGTATGAGAGATGTTGCACATGGTAATGATGACGACGTATGTGATGGTATACATTCAGATATTCCTGAAGAGCAATTAGAGGGCAGACACAAAGTTGTCACCATTCAAGAGTTTTACAGCTACCATTTACAAGTACAAGCGGAGCATGTTTCACCTATACATTTGGGTGGAAGGCTGTTGCAAGAGTATGTGTGTGGCATGGTAGCAAAGATGGTGCAAAACAACATGAACTACATCTATAACAATCGAGATAGATTTCGTAGAGAGATTCGTAGTGGCATCGTTGATGCCCTTGGAGCTCATTCCGCCAAGGACATAGGGCAGCGAATAGTCTTGCCATCATCTTATATCGGTTCACCGCGTCATATGCATCAGCAGTACCAGGATGCTATGGCTGTCGTTAGGGAGTTGTGTTCTCCCGATTTGTTTATCACAATGACAGCAAACCCAAATTGGTCAGAAGTGAGGAGGGAGTTGAGATTTCGACAAACACCTGCAGATAGGCCCGATTTGTTGTCGAGGATTTTTAGCATGAAGCTTCAACATTTGATTGATTTGATGAAGAAGGATGGAATATTTGGGCGTATTATAGGAAGGCTTCATGTTATAGAGTTTCAGAAGAGAGGATTGCCCCATGCCCACCTATTGATTATATTGGAGGAGTGGAGCAAACCCATCACTGTTGGAGATTACGATGGTATCATATGCACAAAGATTCCTGTGAGGGGAGATGATCCGGAGTTGTACGAGATAGTGAGGACATGTATGATGCATGGCCCATGTGGAACAACTTTTCCAAATGCACCGTGCATGAAGGATGGAAGATGCTCGAAGAACTACCCAAGGAATTTTATTGATGAAACATCGATAGTGAATGGGTATCTTTCATATAGGCGTAGAGACAATGGAGAGAAGGTGAAGTCGCATGGAATAGATTTAGATAACAGGTGGGTAGTACCGTACAACAGATGGTTGACACTAAGTGTCACATCAACATAGAGATATGTGTACATATACGTAGTGTGAAGTATTTGTACAAGTACGTGTACAAGGGACCAGATATGATTACAACAGAGGCTATGGGGGGTGGTGGTCAGACAATTGTGCCAGTGAATGAGATAGAGCAATTTTTGAATGCTCGATATTTCTTTGCGAGTGAGGCTTGCTAGAGACTATTTGGCTTTCTATGGGTGCTCATAAGCCAGTTGTAACTCGATTGGCAGTTCATCTGGCTGGACATGAGTTGGTATACTTTACTAAGGGAGCCGATTTAGAGGAGGTCGTAGAAGGTCATTCGAGTACCACTTTGACAGCTTTTTTAAACTGAATAGAAGTGACGATTCGGAGGCCCGAGAGTTGTTGTACCAAGACTTGCCACGGTTATACGTTTACAACAGGAGAGTGAGAAGGTGGACCTGTAGAATCAATGCACAGTCCATTTCGGCCATTGGACGTATGTATTTTTTCCATCTGTCCGAAGGAGAGCGATTTTATTTGCGAGTTCTTTTGGCTCATGTAAGAGGTGCAAAAAGTTTTGAGGACTTGCGCACAGTTGACGGTGAGTTGTTTTTGTCGTTCAGAGATGCTTGCAAGCTTAGCCTTTTTATCAACGACGCAATGGAATGGAGTAATTGCCTGCTGGAGGCAGTGTCATGGGGGACTCCGTCACAACTTCGGCTCATGTTCACTGTACTTCTTTTGACATGTGCCTTTTCTGACCCATTAGATCTTTGGACGAGTATAGAGCCCCATTTAGTAGAGGATTATGCAGAGGAGTTAGGACAGCCAGTAACGTGCGAGACCATTATTGTGAGTCAGATTTTGGTAGATAGGGCTCTTCTAGACGTGGAGACGCACATGCAAGCATCAGGAAAGTCGTTGACAAATTTTGGCTTCACACTTTTCGATAGCGATGTCGAGTTTTCTCCACTATTTTGCGAGGAGATATTTCTCGATGAGACCCTTCTAGAGGTAGAGGCTGACATCGAGAGATTGAATGTAGATCAACGTGTGATTTTTGACCGTGTAGTACATGAGCATGTGGTACAAAGAGTGGGTGGAGTGTTCTTTGTAGATGGTCCAGGTGGTACGGGTAAGACGTTTCTCTATAGTGTCATGTTGTCGTACGTGCATGCACAAGGTTGGATAGCACTGGCAGTTGCATCATCGGGGATCGCTGCATTGTTAATGAAAGGTGGTAGGACCGCGCACTCTAGATTTAGGATTCCTCCTACGGAATTGAATGAAAGCTTGACCTACAACATCTCAAAACAGTCTCCGTTAGGTAAGCTCAGTTTGATGGCATGTCGACTCATTATTTGGACGAGGCTCCCATGGTACATAAGTATGCCATTGAGTGTGTGGATCAGTCTCTACGGGACATATTGGGTATTGATACTCCATTTGGAGGAATTCCAATCGTTTTTTGTGGTGATTTCCACCAGGTGCTCCTGGTGGTACGACGGGGCAGTCATGCACAGATTGTGAGCACTTCACTGAAGTGTTCGCGTTTGTGGAAATATATGGAAGTGCACAAACTGTCAATGAACATGCGTGTTATGGGTGTGGAGGGAGCCAATAGGAACGAGAAATCGAGGTTCGCAGAGTATTTGTTGAGTATTGGAGATGGTCGTGAGCCCACATTTGTGCTGCGTGGTTTGGATTTGATTTCTTTGCCAGAGTGTATGTGTCTAAGGATGTGAGATGTGTGTGAATTGATTTTGTTCACTTTTTTTGATATTGCACGATGTTACATGGATGTTGGTTTTTTAAGAAGCCGTGCAATATTGACTTCGTTGAACGAAAACGTGGATGAGATCAATTCGAAAGTTGTTGAGCAACTTTTTGGTGATGCTTGCACATTTTATAGTGCTGATAGCGTGGTTGAGCGTGATGACTCTGATGTGTACCCAGTAGAGTTTTTGAATAGCTTGCAACCGAGTGGATGTCCTCCACATAGATTGGTGGTGAAGGTTGGCATGATAGTGACATTGTTGCGGTCTATCGCGTCGCACAAAGGATTGTGCAATGGTACGAGACTCATCATTCGTAGATTGGGTAGACAAGTCTTAGACGCAGAGATAGTTATCGGCAGGAATATTGGGAGTAGAGTCCTCATTCCACGGATCCCTTTAGTGCCGAGGTCTTCAGACTTGTCGTTTGAATTACAACGAGTACAATTTCCTATTAGAGCAGCTTTTGCCATGACAATAAACAAGGCGCAAGGGCAGACTATGGAGACTATTGGATTGAATTTGCCACGTCCCGTATTTAGTCATGGCCAGCTGTATGTCGCATTATCAAGAGTGCGAAATGCAGGAAGTGTACGAGTGTTTATTACTGATACTGACGGCCGATTTACAGATGTGGCAGGAGTGGCGAAGTGCACTCAAAATATTGTGTATTCCGAAGTGTTGTAGTATTTGTTTTGGAGTAAGGGTTAGTGTTAGGATTAGGGCTACATTAGAGTTAGGGTTAGGATTAGAGTGAAGTTAGAGTTATATAAAGGTTATGGGTTTAGTTAGGGTTTACATTGGCATAAGGTGTTAAATGGGTTTAGAGTTAGGGTTAGAGTTACATTAGGGTTAAGGTTAAGTGGCATTATGTAATAGATAGAGCAGGGTCAGGGTTACATTAGGATTTAGGATTAGAATTAGGATACACAAATTGCTGCTACCCACAAAAACATGGTTTTCGGCAAGGGTTAGGTTAAGTATCGTAGGATTGGCATGAAGGTTAGGTTAGTTTGTAGATTTTAGGACTATTGTCGGAGATTATATTTGAACTTTTAGAGCGTGCCTTTATGTATGTATGTGTGTATACGTATGTATGTACGTGTTTGTATGTATGTATCAATGTGCTTTTATGTGTATATGTATGTGTGTGTATGTGTATCTGCATATATGTATCTGTATGTATGTGTATATCTATATATGTATGTGTACATGTATGTATGTATGTATGTATGTACGTATGGGTGTGTATATGTATGTATGCATTATGGGTGTGTACATGTATGTATGTATGTATGTATGGATATGTATATATGTATGTATGTACATTCAAATAAACGTAAATGTTTTTTTTTGTAGTTGGTGAATATTATTGTTTGTCTGACATAGGCTTTGCCACACCTTCCACCTGGGAGAATGTAACCTTCAAATTTGGAAAGGCTTTTATTGTTGAAAGCATTTAGATGTAGGCATATGCAACCATACACAATCTTGGTGAATGCCAAAGTTTAAAATTTGTGTACAACTGTAGAGGCCTGCATTGAAAATCGTAGACCAATTAGAGCGTATCCCAATTTGAAAGTTTTGCATCCTCCTAGGTGGAAGTTGGAGCATAGTTCGTGTCACACAACAAACATATGCAATTTGGGAGCGGTCTGCAGGGAAGGTTTGTCGGGATCTATAGGTGCACCTTATTTGATGACAAACTATGAGCATTGGATCCAATCAACAAGCAGGGTAGTTTCTTATGTCAGTATTGTTGGTGAATCGTTTGTTATTTTGACCAAATACATTGCTCAGTCGTTTGTTATTTTGACCAAATACATTGCTCATATTCTTGGTGTTGTTGTAGATGTCAAAGATCTACATAAATCATAGGATTTTTGTGCGAAACTTGACGGAGTTATTTTGTTTTGGTGATGAGGTGTCTTGCAGCTCCATTTTGTGGTTGATAGAAGCTTATGCAGAGTTCTTATTCCAACAACAAAGGAGAAGATGTTTTATGCCAAGAGAATATCGATTCCTATTAGATGTAGATATGTTACTCAGGAATGTGGCATATGTTTGGAGACATGTTACTGTTGTTAGACTTAGTGACTTTGAGCCAATGTTAGATAACCTGGTGTATGCCCATGTATTGGCTTCTGACTTATCAAATGACATGATGTCTATTTCTTTGAAATATTGGAATATGAAATTGTTGCTACTTCAATTTTTTATAATAGTTTGGGTTTTTGTGATGAATGTTTTTCAAACCCACACGTTGAATACACGCACAGACACACAGACCTCTCTCTCTCTCTCTCTCTCTCTCTCTCTCTCTCTCTCTCTCTCTCTCTCTCTCTCTCTCTCTCTCTCTCTCTCTCTCTCTCTCTCTCTCTCTCTCTCTCTCTCTCTCTCTCTCTCTCTCTCTCTCTCTCACACACACACACACACACACACACACACACACACACACACACACACACACACCCACACACACACACACACACAATTTAGAGTTGGGTGTGCTTCAGTTGTGTTTGGCTCCAAACTTGCATGATAATCAATCACAATCATATTCACACAATCTAAGTTTGCAGCTATGGAATCTATGGGATAGCTACCTATCCCAACATCCTGAAGAGTTGAGGAGTAATCTAGAGCTGTAGTGAGAGACGAGCTACAGTGAGTGAGTAACTTTTGTAGTACGAACCACCTTCAACAAATCCATACACATATGTACACACACATTCCATTTCTTCCATGCCAATGAATGTGAATACTCTATGTGAATTTGTAGGATAGTGATTGTATATATTAATAGCTAATAAGACATCATAGAACATTCTCAAGCTCTCGATGGACTGTTGCAAATAGTTGAGAGTGCAAGCAAGTATTTAGAATGTGCATTGCTTATGAAATTTTTTGGAAAACTCAAATTTTTTGGAAGACTCGAATTTTTAGAACTACTTTTTTATGACTCGAATTTTTTTCATGTCTCAAATTTTTTCATAAAGACTCGAATTCTGGAACGACTCGAATTTTTGAGACTCAAATTTTTGGGACGACTCAAATTTTTTGAAAGACTCAAAATTTTCCAAAGACTCAAATTTTTCCAATGACTCGAATTCTTTGAACGACTCGATTTTTTGGGAAACTCGAATTTTTCAATGACTCAAATTTTTTGGAAAACTTGAATTTTTAAAAAGACTCGAATTTTTAGAGTGACTTGAATTTCTAGAATGACACGAATTTTTTTGTAAAGACACGAATTTCTAGAATGACTGGAATTTTCCTCAAGACTTGAATTTTTGCTAGACTTGAATGGACGACCACGTACATACACACACATACATCGGCCACCCATCAAAGGCCATCGACTTTCCTCCTAAATCATCGTTGCTCGCCCGTCGACGAGATACTGAATTTTCAAATCATCGGCCGTCACTAGATCGGCCGCCATTGCCCGTCACGACGGGCACTCACAACTAGTGTATATATATATATATATATATATTGAAAGGATACAAATGATAGATAAGTACATCATTGAGTCTATTCTAGCTGCTTGCCTTTCTTGTCTTCAGCATCTCAAATTTGACGATGGGTCGTAGCGACCAAACGGATGAAACGGGAGCACAATGAGCTGCGTGTTATGGATTGCGAGCGAATTGACTGAACGTCGGGTGCATATTTTCCATAAAGCCCGTCATGTACCATCGTTCCGAGCTCGCTATGTTGACAAAGATGTGGCGGAAAAGCGATGGTAGGTTCGGTATAGAGGGATTCAATCCTCGATGGCCGTCGTCTTGAAGACTTTATTGAGATTGAAGCAGAACTCGCCAAAGCACATGTCTCCCTATCGATCTTTGCGGTGGTAAGAAGAGTCTCCGCGTTATAATAGGCTTCCAGTACAATTAGATATGGAGAGTTAGCCACATTGGTCATGAACCAGTCGAGAGCCTTGGTGAAGTCGACCCTGTCTTCCACAATGTTCAGATTTTATTACCGGCCAATTGTAGGTCCCGACGCTCGGAGTCTTCAATGACGTCCATGCTCATCTCTTGGGAATCAGATGGTATGCAGGATCTTCCCTTATTACCATCGGAGCTGTGAGATATTCCTTGATTAGCTCAGGGCTGCGCATGAGCACCGCCTTCCGCCATTCTGGTTGAGGATGCAGATGGGCAATAAGGTTGGCCGGTATCAGCTTGAGGAGCTCTTCTAGCTTGTCTGGCAAATTGTAGTCGCCTCTTGTTACATCTGGATATTTCTTGACAAAGAGGGCTGGTTGTTCTGAATCAGGTATCGTGAAAATTTGGTACCAATGCTGATACCACCATGGGTGTCATCAATACGAGGGAGAATTATGGAGGTGGATGGAAGGTCTATTTTGGGAGGTGAAGAAGCGGTAGGTGGTGGGGAGACAACATGAGGGGAGGTAGTGTGAGGCAGAGAAGTGGTGTGAGGTGGAGAGGCTATTTCTAGCTTGGGCATGTTGGGATCATGTTGGAAGGTGGAGGTGGTGGTTTCGGCCTGTGTGGCATATTGAAGATCCTGGTAGAATGTGTAGTCTCTGCCAGTTTGGAGGTCGAAATGAGGGAAGGTGAGCTGGAGTTGTTGGTAGTCAATGGTAGAAGTGGATTCGATGAATGGAAAGTCAGAGATGGTGCAGGGATGGTGGATGGATGGATCTTGGACGATGGCATTATAGTGTGCCATGGCCGCATTATAGCAGAGGATGAGAGTGGCTGGATGGTATTGGTGGCAATCATAGTAAAGGGTGCAGAGCTCATTGTAGGTGAGGCAGAGGGCTTCTAGGAGGGCGTCGGTGGTTGTGTGGCAGTGCTTGATGTGCTCTACAAGGGCGTCTGACAGCTTATCTGGTAATTCTACAGGCTTGTACTATGGCGCGTACCGTATTTACATTTATTGTGAGGTGAAGGATAACCGGGGGTGGAACGAAGAGAGGGAGGGGGTCTATGCATGAGGTCTAGCTCCAATTGAAAGCATCGATCATGAGGAAAAATGACTACGACACAAAGGCCAGCAACAAAACTGAACGGAGGAGTCCCAAAAATATCGCAAAAGTATCCAAAGTCCTTAACTTGGACGAAGCCAGTAAGGACAACAAAAACAAAAATATTTTTACTGTCCTCTGATGCAAACTGATATATGTGAAGAAGTTTTGAATTTGAGAGGGGGGGAGCTAGGAATGGTAGAAAAAAATAATAAAAAACTAGTCTAATAAGATATTGATAAATAAAAAATAAATTACCATCTAGAGCGGTGGAGAATTTTAGCACAATACTGAACTATTTCTTGAGGATCTTCAGTTCGTTGTCTATGTCCATGAGAGTCTGCACATCCTCCTGGAGTGTGCACATAGGGTTGCCACCTCAATATCCTTGGTCGTGAGCGTGGCCTTGTGAGCTTTCTGCTAATCCCTGTAGAGCTGGATCGACCTAGCTGATAGATCCTTATAATATTCGGCCCTCTTCTGCTAAAGTTTTTGAGTGCTCGTTGTGTCCTCTTCAACAATGTTAACCATTTGATCGAGTGCAGCCTGGATTGCCTGCACTTGTTGCTCTGCTTGGTTGACCTTGAGTTCCAGGGCAGCCTGCTGGGTGGCAAAGTTTTCCCGATCTTGTTGTGTCGTCATCTTCTCCTTGAAGACATTGCACTCCAAGGTATAAATGAGATCTTTGAGATCTCTTGTTGGCCTTGAGAGACTCTTGCTCTAGCTCTATCTCCCTAGATTTCAGCATGAGGTGCTGACGATCAGACTAGTAGGTCTGTCGGACTATCTTTTTTGCGTCAAGTTTGGCCTGGAGGACTTGCACGAGCTAATTCTACTTCTGAGCCGCTTGTTTTGCTTTGTTGAGCTAGTCTGCAATGTCTGGACCTGGGCCCCCTGACTCTCTGCTTCCTCACATTCTCTCTTTTTTTCCATATGCATGACCTAATCAGTCAAGGCCTACAACGTTTGCCTTGCCATCAATTGGTCGCGAGATTGCTCAGTTGCTCATTCAGAGAGCAACTGGTGAAGTTGTTATTGGAGTCTCGTTAAGGCTATCCAGCCCATCACCTGAATATCCCAACCTACCGAAGGTGGCATGGTTAAGATGGGTGGAGGGAGTGGTGCAGTAAGGGAGATGGTGGTGATAGGAGGAATCATGGTAGTGGTGATGGTGGTGGTTACTGTCGCAATATACCAACACAGAATTGCTATATTTATATAGTATTTAGATCGTTTTCCAAGGAGATAACGCTTAAAAGCTGATTAATTGATACTATATTGAGTTATTTTGAATGGAATGGAGTCGAGAGAAAATATGGTTGTCTACAGATATTCTATAAGCAGCCAGTACTGCTTTTAGAAAGGTGTAAAAGGTAATGAATGCTAAACAACAGTCTTCCTCTATCAAACCGAAGAAAAAGTGTTCTATATGTAAAACGATATCAGAGTAGCTCGAATGAATTACACTCTGTCTGATTAAGGTGTCAATAGGGATTTGTGTTATGTTTGATGCAGACGCGTACGTACCAACAAAAAGTTAATCTTCTTCTTGAATTATATGTTCTAGACAAAAGTCCTCAACAACTAAAGTCTAGTCACGGCTAAAGAACCTTGTTGGCATATTCCTTGAGGCCAATATTAACAATAAGTTGCGAGGGTCATGGCATCCTGCTGCGTGCATAAGACCATGGCCCAATGAGCACTTGTAAATTATCTATTTTGGAATAAACTAGACTTTGGGTCATGTGAATAAAATAATATTAAAAGGCCAAAGTGGAAGTTACACTTAGTAAATTCCTAAGTTTTTGTAGTTAGGTGGGGTGTGCTTCTTTGTACACCGTGGTGTGGATTTCAATCCCACCTCCTTTCAAGTAGCCAATAGGAAGCAAGGGGCAAGGGCCATCCCAAAGATAAAAAGGCACCTATTGTACACCATTAAGAATCAATAATATTTTGAATAGGGAAAACTCTACTCATTTTTGGTGCCTCTGCTCTCTCGTGGCTCCTCCCCTCTTCTCCATTTCCCCTCTCTACTTCTTGGTTCTTGATCTCTCTCTCTCTCTCCCTCCTCTTCTTGGAAGATCCAAGTTCTCTCCCCTCCCTTCTCTCTCTCTCTCTCTCTCTCTCTCTCTCTCTCTCTCTCTCTCTCTCTCTCTCTCTCTCTCTCTCTCTCTCTCTCTCTCTCTCTCTCTCTCTCTCTCTCTCTCCATCGGTGGTTAATGTAGGTGGTTGATTTAGCATAGATATGGATGATGTTTTGATGTTTCAAGGTAGGTTAGAAGTTAAGATCTGCTTCTTTGTGTTCTTGTTTGGAAATGTTAATATTGTAGATAAGCTTTGATCTACTTTGTCTTCTTTCCTTTCTTGGCATTTCTTTGCTATAAATAGCTCTTGAGTTCTTGATTTATTGCATGTTATGGATTCTTGTTTGGTTGGTATTCTGCTGGTTTCTTGTAGGAATGTTTTTGCTGGTTTCTTGATTGGTTTCTGGGTTGAGGATCTTTATTGCAAGCTTAAGGTTTGAGCTCGATGGGAAGGGTGAAGGCGAAAGAGAACTATACTACAACAAGATGAGATGAGTGGTTGAGTGGAGAAGAAAGGATTATGTCCTGCGAAGGGCTTGCAAACAAACCCAAATAGTTCGCGAATATGTTAGAAACAATTATCTTCGTTACCAACATGGATACAGATCAATAACTCAGTTCCTCAGACAGGGACTAGCACTTCATAAACATACATACTTCTCTATCGATGACTATGAAAAATTGTACCAAGGGATACTTTACTCGAATGCCGAACACAAAGTATTCACTCGGACGGGCCAAAACAATTGTAAGACAATTCTTTAGATCAATTTTACGGCAACATAGCAAATGATTGTAATGAAAGAAAGTATTGTCTGACCAAAGAATGATTTAAGTAATGCATACAAGATTGTTAGTAGACCCAGAGTCACTCACACTCAACAGTGCGAAAAACAAAGTTATAAGAAAACAACCTTAAACGTTCTATTCACTTCTTCAATCTCCAACATACAATAACTCTCTCTCTCTCTCTCTCTCTCTCTCTCTCTCTCTCTCTCTCTCTCTCTCTCTCTCTCTCTCTCTCTCTCTCTCTCTCTCTCTCTCTCTCTCTCTCTCTCTCTCTCTCTCTCTCTCTCTCTCTCTCTCTCTCTCTCTCTCTCTCTCTCGGTAATGGGAGAATGAAACGTAACTACTCTTATAACCTACGGAGCAAACAAACACACCTCTAGAAATTCTTGGTGCATCGCTCCATTTATAAATTCTAATTATCATATAAGTTACACACACAAGTAAATTGTACAGTTTGACGGTTCATTGTGACGATTCGAATCTAGTAGCTTCGTATTTAAAGTCTTCGCGCGACATTGCGAAATCAAATATTGATATAAAATATATTTCAACGACATAAATTAAGCATCATCACATATAAAACTCATCATCACATAATCTGCAACGCAATATAAAAGAAAAAGGCTTCATGTAACTGTTGTGCCATCTCTAAGTGTCTTTGACACTCAAGCAACAGTACATCTTCTCTTGCTCTGGTGTAACTCCCGATAGGTAAGTTGCCATAAGATGACAATCTTACAGGAAGTAAAAAGCCATTGAACAATTCTTATACTAACTGAAAATCTTCTTCAAAATCTTTATTAAGTACAAACTGTTCGAACAAAGTAGAGGAGAACTGGATATATTTACACTTTACAAATAAACTTTGAACAGAAGATAAAACTTTGGCTGCAAATGTGCCAAACTGCCAAAAATTATATGTATAGAATGATTTGTATTCGCGGGATTTAAATCTGTCTTGCAAATTGTGTTTTATCTCTGCAAAATAACTAGAAAAGTTGCTCTCCCAATCGGTGTAGATACTATACAGCTCCGGATATGCCATGCTAATATCCAACAACAGACCTGCATCATCAAATTCTTCGATATTTGCCCAGCCTTTTGGTGAATACAACTTGAACTACACATGCTTCCTCCAAAACTTTTGCGTCGAATTGTTATGCCACAAAGACTAGTACTCCTTGATTCGAATGTACTCCAGTGCATACAAAAATGTTGACCCTATGTATAGCTCCACTGATCCGAATGGCGATACTTTAGATTTGTTCTGGATTATGGCCCAACATAGACAGCCCTTATGTTCTATGCTAAGTTGGTCCCAAAACCAAATGAAGTCTTCTTTGTCCCACTCCATCTGCCAGTCCTCAAATGCCATGCCTATCAAGCCTGGTAGCATCAAATAATGCATATGCCACTGTAACTCCACATTGAAATGGCAAGTCCACTTCTAGAATCTTTCAAAAAAAACTTGAAAGCATTCCGCACATACCTTCGACTGATTACTCTTCTGTCGCTTTGGTTTAGGTTGTGCTTCTGCAATGTCTTGTCTGTGGATATCTACAGCAAGCTTCTGGTCTTCGATGACAAAATTTCCAGAATTCACACGTGTGGGGAATGTCCACAAGTATGATTGATCTTGATTAAGCTTTGTGATTAGCACATTAACCTGATTCTAGGTTGTTTAGCAAGATCTAGTTCAGAAGAAATGGCTTAACCACAATCTATCATGCTAAGCATCAGAATATGATAGCAATGAATCAAAGAATGAACAAAAGTACAAGATTTCAGTGTACTAGCATTAGCTTCAACACGAGTTAGAGAGAGAAAGCTAGAGAGATAACAAGCAAAATAGTTTAGATCCAAAATAACATGAGGTAGCTACAAAACTTTGGTTCTTCATCATTGATTGTGAGGAGAGCTACACATGTTTATAGAGTTTGAGGTAGCTCGAGGTAGAACCACATCTATCCATTCCAAAATGACAACTAAAGTGACATCTAGAGTCTATGTGACATTTGTCACTTGCATGCATGAGATTTTACCAACTTTTGCAAGTGTCCTAGTTCTAACTAACAAAGTACAAATCATCATGCATGTGTCCATTATACTTTGTGCATGCCTTGCATGTCACTATGGATCACTTACAATTAATGATGTGAATTGCCACGAGTTTCTACAAGCATGACTTTGCCAATTCTATGTCTACAAACTATATGCAAGATGTATTCTTCAATCTAGACTTTACATAACCATGTAGCTCGAGTTCTATGTAAGCCAAACTTGGCATTTTGCATTTATGAGCTACATACTTGCATGCTACAACATTTGTAGCAAGCCAAGAAATCAATATGGATTTATTTTTCCAATTTAACACTCCTCCTAAAAATAATCTATATTGATTTGAACATGGATCTTGGTATAACTCCAAGATTGGCTCTATGCTTGATGAAGGAACTTTTGCTCAAAGGTTTGGTGAGCATATCAACAATACAAGATGATATGTCGATGTGCTCCAAATTGATTTCCTCTCCAATGAGCTTCTCTCTCATGAAGTGATGTGCAACTTCGATATGCTTGCTCCTTGCATGGAATATCGGGTTGTTGGCAAGGGCTTGGGCTGAAATGTTGTCACACATGATCATAGGTAGATCCTCTTCCAAGATTATCTTTAGTTCCATTAGTAACCTCTTGATCCAAAGCACTTCCTTTGTTGTTGTAGTGAGTGCCTTGTACTCAGCTTCACATGATGAGAGTGATACAGTATCTTGCTTTTTGGAAAGCCAAGATATCAAGTTTCCTCCAAGATATATGACATAAGCACTTGTAGATTTTCGATCTGCTCTATCACTTGCAAAATCCGAGTCAGAATAACCAATAATAGAAAGATCTTCACTTTTATACAACAAACCAAAATCAAAAGTTGAAGATATATATCTAAGCACTCTCTTGGCCATTTTCCAATGAGAGATAGTAGGATTTTGCATAGCCTAGCTCAACTTATGAGCACTAAAGCTTATGTCAGGTCTAGTTATAGTGAGCCAAATTAAGGAGCCTATAAGACTTCTAAAAAGTGTGATGTCCACGAAGGATCTTTCATCACCTTTGTTAGAATCCTTTACATTTTGCTCCATAGGTGTTTCTATACTCTTACAATTCAACATATTGAACTTCTTTAACATTGAAAGAGCATACTTGAATTGACATACAAAAGCTTTATCTTTAAGAAAGTCAATCTCTAATCCTATAATATAGTGAATTTTTTCAAGATCTTGCATCTTGAACTCTTTTCCAAGTGCAATCTTGGTTTCCTCAACTAACTTGATTCTACTTCCTGTCAGAATGATATCATCAACATAAATAAGAAGAATGACAATATCTTTATAAAAAAACTTGACATATAAGGAAGGTTCATAGTTACTAAAATTAAATCCTAGTGACTCAAGAAAGGTGTTAAGTCGAGAATACCATGACCTTGGAGCTTGCTTCAATCCATATAAACTTTTGAAGAGCAAGCAAACTTTTTCTTTATTATGGATGAACCGAATAGGTTGATCCATATAAATCTCTTCTTCTAGATACCCATTTAGAAATGCATTAGAGACATCTAGTTGAAGAGCTTTCCAATTGAAAAAACAAGCAAGAGAAATTATGATTCTAATTGATACCATCTTTGCAACTAGGACAAAGGTCTCCTCATAATCAAGTCTATAAACTTGAGCAAAACCTTTAGCACAAAGCCTAGCCTTGTACTTGTTGACTGTGCCATCTTGATAAGACTTGACTTGAAAAACCCACTTGCAACCAATGATGTGCTTGTTGGATGGAAGATCCACAAGCTCCCATGTTTTATTGGCCATCAAAATTTCATATTCCTTCTTCATGGCAAGGTACCATTCCTTCGAGTTGAGTGCATCATATACATCCTTCGGCTCCTCATGAGAAATAAAATAAGCATAATTAGTGGAGTTGATTTCCACTTGCTTGCCTCTATCTTCATAGGTAAGCCTTCTAGGCTCGGATCTTTCTCTTTGAGATCTCCTTGGTGAAAAGATTTGAGGTGACTGCTCCTCAATTCTCGGCCTCATCTCTCCATGATAATCTTCAAGGGTGATGATTGGAATATCTTTGTGAGAATATTTGAACTCGGCCTCCTCAAGAATGTATTTTTGAACTTCATGGAATATAACATCCCTACTCTCAATTGTAGTTGAGGTAGAGGGAACATAGATTCTATAAGCTTTCTTGTTGGATGAATATCCAACCATGCTCCCTTTAATAGAATTAGGATCATCTCTTTTCCTTGTTTCCAAGGGCATATTAACAAAGCAAGCACAACCAAAAACTCTAATGTGATCTACCTTAGGTTTCTTCTTAAACAAGACTTCAAAAGGTGATTTTCCAACAAGTGCATTGTGAGATAATCTATTGCACAAATAATTTGCACAATTTATAGCTTCACCCCAATAATCAATAGGCAAAGAAGCTGCTACTCGAATTGCTTTAGCACATTCATATAAAGATCTGTTTTTCCTCTCAACTACTCCATTTTGAGATGGAGAATAAGCACAAGAAAACTCTCTCTTTATTCCTTCACCTTCACAGTATTCATGAAACTTGTTGGAGATGTATTCACGTCCTCCATCACATCTTAAAGCTTTAACTTTAAAAGAAAACTGTTTCTCAACATAAGCTTTGAAGACTAGGAAGTGATCAAAAACCATTGCCTTTGAAGAAAGTAGATACATCCAGGTATATCTAGTAAAGTCATCAATAAAGGTGACAAAACATGTTGCACCACCAATACTTTTAGAAGAGAAAAAATGTACATCTGAGTGTATAAGCTCCAAAGGATGAGTAGTCTTTATAAAAGACTTTTGATATGGCTTTTTGTGTGACGTTGCAATGGCACAAGCCTCACAAGGCTTGAAATCTTTAGAAAGAGATTTTGGAAGACCAATAGCCTTCACCTTCTTAACCATAGAAGACATAGATTTAAAGTTAGGATGACCCAACCTTCTATGCCACAGCTGCTCCTTAGATAACAAAGCAACTTTTCAAAGGTTTGCATTCTCATAAGAATTCAACTTAAAAATTCCACCACATCTAGATCCATCAGCAAGGATCTCATCTTTTCTCTTGATAAAACAAGTATTGGAGTTGAACTTTACATCACAACCATTATCAAGCAACTTTCCCACACTAATTAAGCTCTTTGTAAGCTTTGAAATGAAAAGAACATTAGAAAGTGCAAGAACTTTTGAAGAAGCAAGTTTCAATGGAATGTTGCCAATTCCTTCTATTGGGCACTCATGATCATTAGCTGTGTAAATAGATCTCTTGAGTACTTTGAAAGGTAAGATTGAGTCAAATGACTCCTTTGAACAGCACATATGTGAAGAAGCTCCACTGTCTATGTACCAAGCTCCATCTTTCTTGAAAGGTGATGAAGAAAAATTGGACACCATAAGTGATCCTTCTCCATCACTTGCAATAGAATCTTCTTCAATTTCTTTGGAGAGATTAGCTTGCTTGAGTTGGTTTTTCTTCTTGAAGCAATTAGAGGCATAGTACCCCTTCTTGCCACAGAAGAAACACTTGAGTTAGAAGGACGAGATGTATCATCCTCTTCACCATCTTTGTCTCGATCTTTGGCTTTGTCTTTGTTGGATGCTCGAGAGAACTGGTTCTTACTCCTTCCTTTCTGCTTGCCTTTGACAAAGAGGGCTTTGTCACTTCCACAACTCGAACGAGAAACGAACTCAAATAGAAAGTGTTCATGCGCAACGAAATGAGCTATATTACTCTTTCCCTAAGCATGACTACGCCTATCAAAAACAAACAAAATGTTAGTGATAGAAATCACGGTTGATCTAATTATGTAGCCAAACATTAAAAAAACATCAGAAAAATAATTTGTCGCAAACATCTAGACAAATTATTAGTCGCGAATGATTCGCGAAGAGCTAGACTGAGCTCGACTGATAATCAGTCGCGAATGATTTGCGAAAGGCAAGACTAAATACTAGTTGTCAACAACTAGACTAATAATTATTCGCTAAGAATAGATTACCAGATTGAGCAACAAGAGAGCTAGACAAAATGAAGAAAAGCATAGCAATATCGACACAAATCTGAACGCGGAACAACAGAGTTGTTATCAAATTAGGTATAGCAAAATATACATGTCAATAGTGTTGTGGAAAATAGCGGATGAAACCCCGTGTTCTACAAAGCTAATTCCATTTGTAAAAGGAATGAACCTATAACTGACAATACAAAAAGAATCAATGCGCAAGGTATCTACTTTGTCTATCTCTGATAAGCTTCTGATGCTATTATTTTACACACATGGTCCTATCTCTGGAACAGTCGTAAGCAAATCTCTATCGCACTTTCTTCGACAGAAGCAGAATACATTGCTGCTTTTGAATCTATTAAGGAAGCATTTTGGTTGAAAAATTTACTATCAGACGTTAATCTATATCAGTACAGGCCTAAAATTTTATTCTGTGATAATCAGAGTGCTATTGCCTTATCGGCCAACCCTAGATTTCACTCTAGGAGTAAGCACATTGAAATCAGATATCACTACATCAGGAGCAAGTTTTTCAGCAAGGAGGTGAGCTTAACGTACTGCAGAACGCAGGTATTGGTTCACTATGGCTCAACACTAATAGTAGAGAGAGACGACTCGAAGATGTTCTATTCGTGCCTACACTACAGTAGGACTTGCTATTAGTGGCAAGTATAGTTGATGGAAGGATGCGTGTGACGTTCTCGGACCAAGCATGCAACGTTGTTGATGCACGTACCATTACACTAATCACTCAAGGTAGAAGAAAAGACAACCTATATCACTTGAAGGTACACCTACCAACAGATCAAGTGCATCAAACTCATGATGATTCGCCAGATACTCTATGGCACAGGAGACTATGCCATATGGATTCACATTAGGAAGCAAGTTTGACTTTAGAGAGAGATAACATGGAGAGAGAAGACTATCCGACAACATTTTGTATTTTCGGTGCTTCCCACACTATTCCCATTAGTTGTCAACCTCCCTACTAACCTCATACATAAACCTCTTTGGAACAAATTATGTAGTTTGACTTATTAATTAGGCGAAGGACCAGCCAAAGATGCCCTACAATAGGGTGGACCAATTTGTCGTTTTCTAAGTCCTTACTTAAGGATTCCCTTTTAATGCTAGTTTATAAGCCTCTAAACTTAAAAGTGGGACATGCTAACAAACAAACAACAAAGGAGGAACTTTTTCTTCCAACATTCAAAACATTCATCTCCTATTGAGTTGATAGAATGCAATTGTCATTCACCATCATGATTAGATATAACTTTTCATCGGTGCATCGAAATGTGAAACTGAGTACACCATAAGAAAGAGGACGCCAAGAGCTTTCCAATGCATACGATATAGTTATAGTTTTGTCCAAAAACAAGAAAGTTATAGCTGTTAGAAAAATGGGATATCTAATCAATGCGCCGAGTACATTTGTAAAGTTACAAATGTACTCGGACACGCTGATTAGATATCTCAATCCTTATTAGCTATAACTTTTGATCGATGCATCAAAATGTGAAATTGATTCCACCATATGAAAGAGGACGTTGAGAGATTTCCAACGCATACCATATTGTCAGAGTTCTGTGTGAAAAATACAGATCCTAAGTGGATCTAAACTCCAAGATCATTGGCTTGAATGCTTGCACTCCAAACTACATAAGCTAGGAATTGGCAACACATTCTATGCTACCTAGAATGCAAAGAACTTGATCAAAAAGCATTTATCACAAATGGAAATTTCCATAAACATCAAGTGCGGCCCAAAATAGCATTATACAGTCCATAATACATCAGCCTATCACTTTTGGAAAGCACCTAAGATCATACACAATAGCTTGAAGACAATACACACAACAATGCTCTCAATGGAGGAAGAAACAATGACAATGATCTATTGATCTCAATGAAGCATACAAAAGGTTTCTCCAACCTGTTCTCCACGACTTCCCTACTATTTATGGATGAGGAAGATGACTCTCTCTCCTCTCTCTAGAAGGTACTTGACCCTAGATATTCCCTATATAGGAAAAATAGCTAAAAATGGCTTATATGACCAAAATACATCAAAATGGTCTCATTTTGAAGGGTATGAAGTTTGACACTTCATCATACTGAAAAAATACAGTAAATAAAAACATTGTGGCCTGGTTCACACGTGTGAAACTCCAGAACCAAAACTATTTACAATTTTAGCCAATTTAGGCCTCAAACTAGCTAGGAAATGTTGACAATTTTCACATTCTGCCCGGAAACAAGAAAGTTATAGTTGTTAGAAAATTGGGATAGCTAATCAGAGCGCCTGAGTACATTTACAAAATTTTGCAAATATACTCAGGCGCTCTGATTAGCTATCCCAGTTTTCTAACAACTATAACTTTCTTCTTTCTGGGCAGAACTATTACAATATGGTATGCATTGAAAAGCTTTCGGCATCCTCTTTCATATAGTGTACCCAGTTTTACAATCCGATGAACCAATCAAAAGTTATAGCCAATCAGGATATGACTCCTTACAATTCGATGCAATTTAAGCATAGAAGTATGCTTTGTGGGCATCGACGAAAAGACATATGGGAAACAACTATTAGTCAATAAAATGGTTTTTCATTTCTCGGCACAAATTTCAAAAACACCTAGTGTGATGCCTCATTCTCCTCTGAGTGATTGATCCATCCCTTGGGGGCTAGATTCGTTCGATCTAGGTTTGGTTGGGTCAGTTTGTCCACCATCAGGTTCCCTTGTGTTGCTTGTGACTGGCATGCTTAGAATAGGATCCTTGGATAGATTTCAAGCCATCAATCATTGTAACAGTACTTCACACATGGATGAATGTTATTGGTCTATTTGAATGATAAAATGGTGGGAAGTCAACAAAAGTATCTTTACAAAGGGCCCATTTTGAGCCCATACTTTTTCTAATGATGGCACTATATTAAGCAAGCCATCATGGAGCAATCATAGGGGTGAGCATCTTGAATGCAACCAGTTCAATGACCTGTGATGCGTCTAAAGGGTAAAATATCACGTACTCCTTTTGTCAAGGACTCCTACAGAATGACCAAGATTCTGGAGTTAGTACATTCTGACATCTGTGGACCTTTCAACGTTATCTCAGTAGGAGACTCAAAGTATTATATAACCTTTATTGATTATTACAGAAAATTTGCCAATCAGGTGTTCCTCACACGACACCACATGAATTATGGTGGGGTAGAAAATCCAATCTGACTCACATCCGAATCTTTGGTTGGGCAGCTTATGCACATGTTCCTGATAAGCTTTGAATAAAGCTTGATGAGAAGGCAGAACAAGGATATCTTATAGGATATGACAATCATTCATCATACTATAGAGTTTATATGCCAAAGACAAACACAGTGAAGACAATCAAAGATGTCAAATTTGATGAGAGCAAAACAATGGCCAACGATGATCCTATCAGTTATGAAGTCCTTGAAAGACAGTACTGTGATCTACCAACTGTGACAGAGGGAGCAGAGGACGAACATTCAGATGAAGATGTTCGAGTTGCACGTCATTCAAGTGACGAATTAGATGAAGAAAGATTCGTAAGCCAACCTCCTGCTACAATACCTATAAACCGAAATAGCGGGCAGTTCCTGAAGGATCTCCTAGAAGATCGACAAGAGAACGAAAAGCACCAGCAAGATTTGTGCCAGGAGCTCAACTTTTACATCAGAAGAGTTTTGTGGATTCAATGGAGAACCACAAACATTTGAGAAAGCAATTGAAAGTCCTGAGAAGGACAAATGGATCCAAGCCATGAATGAGGAGATGGAATCCATGAGGAAGAATCAAGTATGGATGTTGCAACCATTACCAGATAAGCGAAAGACTATAAAATACAAGTGGGTATACAAGCTGAAGTATGGACTGAATGGAGATATTTCTAAGTATAAAGCAAGACTTGTAGCGAAGGGGTTTTTTCAGAAATATGGTATTGACTATGTTGAGACCTTCGAAGGGATCTGATCGGGAAGAAGATGTTACAAATTATTTTCATTGGAACAAAGGAGATGGTGGCTGATATTTTCACAAAGGCCCTAGACAAAGGTTTGTTTCAGAAACAGAGGAGCGGTCTTGGAGTCATCAAGCTACCACGCTTTGAGAGGGAGCTGAAGAAACAAAATGTTTCTGTTTCCAAAGCTTTGCTAGCATTTAGCCCTCAATTTGACGAAAGGACACGAAGCAAAAATGTTTGCGAACATTTTGACGAAAAGACACGAACTTCACGAAAGAAAAATATTTGTGATACTACAAGAGAAAGTCAAACGACTCGAAGCGACATGAAAAATTTTGCGACACTTTTTGACCTTCACGTTCCAAAGGATCAGGAAGATCGTGAAAGTACCATGAAGTACAAAAATCCTGATCTAATATGATGACTCAGCGGAAGAGCATTAGGACGTGCCTAACCCACCTCTCTTGTAATCCATGATTAGTTATAGATTGTTTAGTCTATCTAATCAAATATGCTACTCTGAATGTATGCAATTACTAGATGTATAAGATACATACAGTAGCAGATAGAAAATATACTAAATAGAAGTCTGCTTGTAAGGGAGACAATTTTGTAATCAGAATCTATAGAGATCCAAGAAGTCCGCTAGTAAGCGAGATGCTACTCGTGAGAAAACACTATTTTCTCTCACGCCAATGTGTTGTGTGGATCTGTCATACAGTGCTCAAAATCAAGAGGATCAATAGATGATATTGTAGCTATTACGCACATATCACTCTTATTTTTGTATGATCTTTAATGAATTATTGTCTGCTATCACTTGTGTATCTCATTCACTTTTTTTGTCAATTCCACACACTAGTTCAGTTTTATTGAATGTTGTATTAATCTATAACGTAGATCAGCAGTGTCTGTCTACTCTGTGGAGGATTGTAGGAATGATATAGTGGTTAGTGACCAACAATCATATCTGAAATCCATCCAAATTCATTTCGTTCACGATTAATTTGATTTCGCTTCAACAATGTCAATATCAAAGCTCGTTCAAGTTTCGCTTCATTTCGTTTCGTTTCGTTACAAAGCTTGATTGATATTTGCAATTTGTTTTCCATTGTTCAATGATTTTTCGCTTCAAGGACCAAAAGACACAACACGACACGAAATGAAAAGATAACAAAGGAAAATCTTTCGCTCTGCCAGCTGGCAGCTCAACGGACATGGAGTCTTCAACTTCACGCTCAGCTGAAACAGTTAGCAATAACAGAGAGTAACTAACTAGTTGATTAATGTTAACTACTCTTGTAATTCTCTATTTAGCTATCTTGTAAACTCCATGCAGTGGAGATATAAATGAAATTCTAGATCAACAGAATATTGTAAGAGAGAAAAGAATGCGAGAGTAGAGCAAAAAAAAAAAAAAATAGTTGTGCATGAAAGTCTGCCAACGAGCAGAACATAGTGAAAGAGCAGAATGTCTGGCCGCCAACGAGCGAGACACTGATCATCTCGCTCTAAAAAATAAAACTGATAATACAATTGCTCTCTCTTGTCCATCTTCTTTGTTTTCCGCTGTCTTGATTGCTAGAATGATTTTTGTTCTCTGATCTGTAGTCGCGTGTCTAGGATCCTGCAAGCTTCCGCATAAGAAAATTCAAAAGAAACAAATCCGTTCGCGATACAAAACTCGTCCGCGACATAACAAAGTGCATGCCATTTTATAAAATCATACAAGTGTTTCTTAATCATTATTAAATTCCAATATATATGAAAATGGACTATTTCAAAATTTGATAATGATTATCGCATCACCCAATTTATGTGTTTTCTAACTACTGTCATTTTTTTTTAAAATCTCGCCTTCTGCATCCTGCATCTCAATTTGGACTTACTAAAGCTATGTAAACGTAAGCTTTATATGGATCTACCTACTTTACTACACATACATTTCTTGCATATGAAAAAAACAAAACAAAAAATTATATTTTAAAAAATTGTCAATTTCTTAAAAGTCAACTTGTTGCAAGTTTTTCACAAAAATCCTAATTAAAAGAATGAATGCCTTATTAAGCTTTGTATAGAAATTTGAGCCTCTTTGAAAGAAATTTTTTTGAGCCTTCTCCTTATAGAATCAATAGGCTTTTGGCCCATGACTTGCTAAAAAGCCTACAGATTTTTTTTTTATAGGTCTTGTGTCAATTTGAAAAAAAAAAATGTTTTCAACAAGCACTCTGACTCAATGCCCATGTTATAAGGGAAAATACAAGCTTGTCACCATTTAATGTTAATGAGTATAGGGTCTACCTAAGAAATATGAGTGGGATTATAATATCGAAAAAAAACTATATTATAATTCAAAATGCATCTATAAAATAAAATGTTATTAAATTGAGACATGTACATTTTGAAACTAGGAAAAAGTTTTCTAGTTAAAAATGGTACAAATGTACCTAGGAGATTAAGGATTTTTTCTAGATAGAAAGGATGCACATGCATTTTTTAACTAGGAAAAAAGCTTTCCTAGTTAAAAGGAGTCCAAATCCACATTTTAACTAGGAAATATCGTGTGAAACTAGGAAATTTAACATTTTTCCTATATAGGAACTGATCAAAAGTTCCTTGTAGCTAGTTACTGGATGTTTCCTACCTGCATGTACATTGATATTTTAGCTGAAAGCCATATGTCTGAGATGCGCTAATGTGCATAGTTTTATGAGCATAGATTTCCTATTGATTTTCTCATGTATTTGAGCGTTTATCAATAGAGACTACCATCTGATTTTAGAGCATAAACTCATGGTTTAGTTTTGGGAAATAAATCAAAACACTCCTTAGTACAAGACTGTAAGCAGATTTGACAATTGCGACGAGGAATGTGCAAGACGGGAGTGACAAGGAGAAACTTGTGCGAAAGACCTCTACTTTTAAGATGTCTGAGAAGACAAACATACATCCTATAGTGATAGAGTGTGCTTTAAATGAACTACACTTGCCAAGACATGTCATAGATTTTAAGTGCAACTCTGGAAACCACTATTCAGTTACAAACTTCAACTCACCAACATTTCCACGAAGACTAGTTCTAGACTATATACTTGTTGTGATTGAGATTGCCCTAGCTTGAGCAAAGCAGTGGATTCGATACATTGATGGTACATGTTTTTCCTTCGACACTTCATAGAGTTTATGTTGTTCTATGGGTCTATACACATGGAATTTTCTTTATCTCGTCAAGTCTGATAATATGAGTGTTTTCTATTTCTTTCAACAACCAACTATTGCTCATTCAAACGAACAATTGATCTCAAGTCTAAATTGTTTGAGTGTCTATAAGCAATCTATCTGTAGTATCGATTTACAACAATAGAGAAAATCTTTTAGGATTTGTAAGTCCAAACATTCTAAATGGATAGCAATATAGTGATTCCGAATGTCATAATCACAATTAAGTGCAGAACAATTGGTAAGTCCGAACATATAAGTAATTCGATTGTCGTTTAGTTAAAGACAAGTTCAATATTGAATTAACGGACATTCAAATACGATAGTATCAAAACTAAAAATTGTCTAACCAGACTTATTGAACACATGTTACATTCGATAAGTGTGAGAATATCGACTGTAAACACAGAAGCACTCAACACATAGATAACATATGCAAATGAAGAACAGTGAAGATTCAAAAGCTCGGAACAGTTTTCTATTCTTATGAAAACTCGGTAAATACAATGATGTGTTTATGCACTACTAATAGATGTTCAAGCTCAATCACATGTATCTCTTAAAAATCGAGGTGTCGGTTCTTATTTATACTTAATCAACTAGTTGTAAGGAATAAGAAAATTACATATGTACAATGTCTAATGTGGCATCCTACTCACCCCGCCTTAATCCAATAAGAATCAAACATGTGGAAGGTTATAATGTTTAAAGGAGGTGCGAATAGTTTGCATCATCACGAATATTCTTCTGTTTTGGACTTCTCCTTTAAGGATATCGTTTCAAATTTATTTTTTATTTAAAAGGTTCGTCCTTTAAGTTCACATGAAAGTTCAAAGTTCGATATGTCGTTGGCCCTTATGAATAATATTCATTTTACTGCTCTCATCAGATATTTCTTCTTATTCGCATAGTTGTCTTCAACATTTAGGTAGGTTGGTTTATATTTGCATCATTTTATATCAATTCGAGAAAAATTGCATGTAATAGGATATTACATATCCCCCTCCTCAAATGTGAAGCACCCTCACAAAGAAGTTAGAACATCAACATACTGGAAAGACCTTGAAAGATATATTTCTTCATACACATTTGAAAATTTAGATAAGATATTTCTTCAAACATTCCATAAAGGATTTAAAACATATATAAACATCACATTAAAGTCTTCTTTATCGAATGTCGATAAAATATACATTCAATCCGGTGCTTTCTGCACTCTCACAAAAAGCTTAGCATTGATTTTGATTTGTCATTCTATCTTCAACTGTTTAGCTTCATGGTATTGCCTGATTAGCATGGAAGGTGAAGACCTCTCTCATTTTAAAGGGAAAAGGGCTATGGCCCTAGGTAAATGGCACCAAAGAGATGCCTACAACCACCGGCAAAGAGCTACAAGAATGGAGAGAAAAGAAGGAGAAGGCAGTAGTTGTATTGTCTTTGTCCATCGAAGATAGCCTAACACTCTAATGCGAGAGAGATGTGGGATGCATTGCTTACCAGGTTCCAAGACAAAATCACACAGCCAGATAATGCTTCTTGAAGATCAGTTGACAACCTACAATGGGATGGCAAAGACCTCACATCTTTTATCAGAAAGATAAAAGATCTGTTCCTTTCATTACACAACGCTGCAACAGACAATGTAGTATCAGCTGAGAAGCAACTCAACTACAAGTTAAGCTTTACTAAGATCCTTCCAGATGATCCGAACACTGCTAACAAAAGATCCAGAGATGACTTATTTCTTGAAGAACAAATCTGAAGCTTTCAAGCTCTTCAAAAACTTCAAGGCATCTGCTGAAAATCAGACTTAAAGAAAAATCAAGGCTCTACGTACTGATGGAGGGGGAGAATTCATCTCCACCGAATTCAAGAATTTTTGCAAGGCCAATGGAATACATCAGCAATACACAACCAGCTACTCACCTCAGTCCAATGGTGTGTCCAATGGTGTAGCTGAGAAGAAGAATCGGACACTCATCGAAAGTGCCAAGAGCATGCTGGCCCATGTCTCTCTTCCAAAGAATTTTTGGACAGAAGCTATTACTATAGCTGCCTATCTACAAAATCGATCCATCACTAAGACCCTGAAAGACAAAACTCCTTATGAAGTGTGGACAAGATCAAAGCCATCACTCAAGCATATTCAAGTTTTTGAATGCATTGCTTACTCTCAGATTTCTGAAGATCTAAGAAAGAAGTTGGACGATACCAGCAGAAAGTTGATCTTCATCGGCTATTCCCTAGACCACAAGGTATACAAGCTCTACAACCTGGACACTTAGAAATCATTCACCATCAAAGACATCATTTTCATGGAAGACAAATTCTTCGACCATAAGGGAAAAACTCCATCGACTATCAATCCTAGAGTCAACAACTTCAAATTCGGAACTTCGACACCGACTCTGACAATGAGTTTGAACCTCGACAAGTTGAACCACATCAAAAGATCGAAGTTCAACCCAGAAGATAGAACCGATCCAGGCAGCCTCTGTCCTGATTTATTTGTTGGATGGGACAGTGGAAGAAGCTATTTTGCCACGTCCAAATGCCATTGACTTTGTACTACAGGAAGAAAAGATTGGATCCTTCTCCTCATCAACAACAATGAGGACTATCTTTAGACATTGTTTAAGCTCTACATGACAAAAACCAAAAGAATTATATTAGAGAACTTCAAATAATTATAATGTTATCTATGCTCAACATAAAATGCAATTATTATAGTACCAAATATTTAAAAATGTAATTAATTTCAAATGAGACTGATAATTTGCATACCAATGTCACAAGGGCTTTGTCAAAATAATTTTTAACAGCTTCATCCCGGCAAAGTCGAATCTTTAACATTGTCTCGTCCAAAATGAATATCGAACGAGTTTTGTCAAGTTCTTTCACAAGAATCTTGACCAATCCTTCTTGCTCCTCATCATCTAGCTGATCGTCAAGAACTCTTCCTTGCACATGAAATGGTGAATCTCCTCTTTCGCACTTCTCAACAATATGGATGAATAATTCATCAAATTTAGTGTTATTCACACCTTTTGTAAAATTAACATGTGTTTGTTTTTATCCTTTAAAGGAACATCTTGAGCCCGGCCCGAGATCCGAAAAGAAGTTCTTCAACGTACTTAATTTTTCAAAAATCTCACTCTAAATATGGCAAAAGGACGGTTAGTATTGCCATTTTATTAGAGTTTTACCAAAAAAAAAACTCTTTGAAATTCATGTTTAATGAATAAAATCTTAACAAAAAATTTGATTAGAAAGCAACATTTATGTGCAGATTTTTAACTTTCTTGAAAATTTTAAAGTCTAAGCCATGAAAAAGAAAGTATTTTCTATGCTGAGCATAGCAAGTTCTTTTATTTTGCAAAGTTTCACTATGCTCATCATTGTAACCTCTCTTCTTCTCGCTAGTGTTCTATGCTGAGCATAGCATCTCTTTAGTCTCCACGATGTTCACAACATAATATGTTTCTATACTATGCTCAAACATAGCATAAATATCTATGTAAACATATTTAACCTTTGTAATACTATGTCGAGCATAGAAAAAGACTTTACAAAAAATAAAAAATAACAAATATTACTTGAACAGAAAGTGGATTGCTGAAAACTATACGCCAGATTATAGAAGATCGTTTCATGAATGCATATATCGCTCTGACAACAACCTTGAATGCAATTTCGCAATTGAGGTGCCATGTCCTACTCTTTGAGTCCTTAAATAAAAAAAACTTTGATTTTCAAAATTTAATGGGCTCTTTTTTTGACCAAATACCATCACCACCTTCACCGGTCAACTTCGCGACCAACTTTTCCAACAACTGCAACTGTGTCAACTTCACCAACCCTAACCCTATCATTAGAATGAAAGCATAAACCCTAATCCTAACCCTAATTGCAAGCGGGTAACCTTCTAACATTTAAAAAATGTTTTTTGCAGATAAAAATTATGTTTCTTATTGTTGATTCTATGTTAAATGTAGTATTTGTGAATTTCAGTGTCTACTTTTATTGGTGTTGTGACATAGGCTGTTTAACTCTTTCTATGACTAGCATAGCATAATGTCAAAATTTTGTTTGTTGTGTAAATTTTCACGTTCATATTTTTATTTTTGTCTATGCTTGGCATAGGAATAAAATCAAAATTTTAATATTTTTATGATGGCAAGTAGTTCTTCTTTTTCTATTCATGTAGTTGTAACTCGGTTATAGCCACATCTGAGTCATCATCTTCTAATATTTGTGAATGAAAGTTATTATTATGAAGCCACTCCTTCAGGTTCTCATCCTATTACCCTTTGTGTTTTCCCGTCAACAATATCATCTGAAATTTCTCATTTAACTATTTTTCAGAAAATGACTCCTTTGACACAACTTATTACAAATCTGAATTCTTTGTCTGTAGATTCAGATATTAGAGAAACACATTGAAAGATTGTTTTGGTGAATCAGACGATTTAGTGAGTGATGATTCATGGGATTCAACTCACTTAGTCATGAATTCAAGTAAATCTATAGATCCTCTTCAACTAATTGATCTTCGTCATACAAGTTTTTCACATATTCAAAGAAGGTCCACTTCTCAAATTTTGAATCCGATCAAATCCAAAAGAGCTATATTTATTGAGAATTCTTATTCTTCTGAAATTGTAGAACCAAGTGAGATAAATAAACAACCTGATGTTCAAGCATATATTCTCACACCTTGTCAACCTATTCAAGCAAATACAAGTGCCACATGATCAATTTACAAATCTGACTTCAAAAGAAAGGAAAGATATAAGAGATGTTGGATTATTCTCCTACTAATTGACTAATCAACATTTTAATCTTCGTCCAATTTTTTCTCCAGACCTGTAGATTTCTTTATGTTTTCACACATTCTACATAACTACTCAAAAACGGCTCACAATGTCGACATTTCTAGAATTTTCGTCTTTTGGGATTTTCTCTCACTTCAGCTTTTTCTTAGAATGCCAAATGCCTCAAATGTTAAGAAAATGACATTGGTGAAGACCTTCTATTTTTTGTAGAGTAACAATTTATGTTCAAATCTACAAACAGACTATTTATGACCAAAGCCATCGACTTGCACTAATTCATCAGACAAGTAATTTCTGAGAAGTCCTAACTTGATGGATGCCAGCACATCATAGCCAACTGGATGATGCATTTGACGACCTAATTGCTTAGTATAAATAGTGTTCATATTCTTACATCTTAAGGGATTGAAGCATGAAAATCAATCATCAAGTATCGAATAGGTAGCATTCTCTCTCTCAAGCCTGCGAGCTTGAACACTCTTGAGCATTCTAGCTCAATTCTTTAGAGTTGATAAGAGATTGCTATTGTGTTTACTACTTATTAGCATTGTGCTTAATTCAGACTTACTTTTAGTTGTTCTCTGATCAATCTTATGCAATTACAACGCCTCAGTAAGATCCTGTAGGGTGTGTATAAAGTTCACATGTGCTAAGAACTTCACACCTTAGTCTTACAGTACCCTCACCTTCGATAGTGTAGTGCTATCATCACCGAGATGAACATACTTCTTTGTGTTGTAAGGCATATAGGAATGGAAAATCTCACGATGATTGGTCATATGTTGGGTAGCTCCAGAATTCAGAAACCACCAATCATCTGAATTTGCGTGTCTGTCTTTGACCATAAAAGTGTCTTCATCCATTTTGACTTTAGGAGATGCTATAACTGTATTTGCTTGTTGATCAGTTGCTTGGTTGTATTATTCGCTTTGAGAATTCAGCAATCCTGAATCTCATGATTATTGCACTTGCAATACCTGCAAAACATCTTATTCTTCGACGAATGTGGATTCGATGATTGTTCTTGACTTTGAGTCTATTTCTGCTTTGATGTAGACTACTTGGAGCTTTTTTCTTCTGTCGTTTCGAGCCCTTGTTGACATATAGAACAAGGAGACAAAGATGTAGACGGAACGTTTTAACTTCTTTGATTATCTTCTTGCAGCAACATAGTGATAATTCTGGTAAGAGTTAAATCTAAGTTTGTCATAATGATCATCACCCAGTTCTCATATGTAGAGGACATGTTTGAAAGCAATGTCATAATTGCATTTTGATTGTCTATGACTGATCCGACAGTGGCCATCTGTTGCAAGAGATTCTTAAACTAGCTAATATAATTATGAAAGAATCATTATTTAACATCTTGAGTGTGAAGAATTTCTTTTGAAGATGTAACATCTTGATTCTTAAACTGGCTAATATAATTGTGAAGAGAATCATCATTTAACATCTTGATTCTTAAATTGGCTAATATAATTATGAAGAGAATCATTATTTAACATCTTGAGTGTGAAAAATTTCTTTCGAAGATGTAACTCGGTATTTACGTCTCTCACATCATATAGTGAGCTTAGGATGTCCCAAACTTCTTTCGAAGTTTTAGCTTCAGTTATGTAGCCAATTTGAGTATCTGATATATTGAGGATAATAAACACGAAAGCTTTACCATCCTTCAATTTCCATTTTGAGTCATCTATGTCGTCTTTAGGCTTCACTTCTATACCTATGACAACATCCCACAACTTGTTGGCGATTAGCAAGGTCTTCATCTTTGATTTCCATGAATGATAATTGGATCCATTCAACTTGTCTGCAATAAGACCAACTTTACTTTGAGAATCCATTTGAAACTTTAGTCTGTCGATGTTAAGAGAAATATCGTGATGTGGAAATCAATTCTCTGATACCGAAACAAATTGATTTGAATTGAAGAATAATTTGATATCGCAAAATATATCATAGTATAAGAGCTTGCAATCTGATATAGTATTAGGCCTTGAAGAATCAATGCTCTGATACCATGTTGGAAAGATGTGTGTAAAAGATAGGTCGAAAAGAATAGAATAAAAAGAATTTGAACGACAAAAAATAAAACTTATCGTGCAAAACTTATAGTAACTAACTTTGAAATCATTAGTACTATAGTGATTACGTAGCCAAATATTTAAGCATTGAATTATCAGACAAATAATTAGTCACGAAGAACTACATAAACGGAATTTTTTTGAGATGATCCTAATCACAATAAGAAGATAGTATTAATTCAGTATGAAAACAAAATAGATGTATATGAGTACAACAAGTTGCAGATCAAGCCGCGTACTCTAAGCTATCTCTGAGCTATACTTGAAAAATCTATGACAAGAGCAATGGCATACATCTGATGAAAAAATCTAACTTCTCACTATGAGAATTGAATGTCAAAAATAATTCTATGTGCTCAGTATGGGAAAAATTGCCTGCTCTCGGGTAGAGAGAGAAAATCAATGAAAGAGAACTCGGTGTGAAGAATTGCCCAAAAATTGGAAAATCTAGCTTGATCAAAAACCATGAAGAATAGTGTAAATTTTGTACATAATTGGGTTCCACACATGTATGGCCAAAATGCCATGTGGCAACCCACTCCTAATGTAGGTTAGATCAAGTCAAGAGAGTTGGTCATGTCTATTTGGTGGTCATCCCTACTTTATAGGACCTACACCTAAGTTTAAGGTGAAAATTTGACCAACTAGCTACTACCAAGCATAACTCTAGGAACTAGGCTAGGGTTTCATTTTAGGGCAAGAAGGGTGAGTTAACTTCCTTATTACATGCTGGAAATCCACCTAACTTCAAGAAGGAAGTCAAATTTGCTATGTAAAAAAAGAAAAATTTTGGAGCTCATTGGCAATCTCAAGCTAGTTCACTATGTACATTGAGTTTTTGTGATCCAAATGAAACCAAATCAATTTCTACTTGTTTCTCAGGTTGAAGGCCATACTACAGCCTCTAGTACACATGTGTGGGCTCAGATTTCAATGTTTATCAATGCTTTTGATTGTTAATGCTTGTTGTTTGTCAAATTGCCAATCTAGATCAACTTTTTTGTGTCTAGTTTTTTGATAGATTGTTAAGCAAGCATCCAATCACTCTTGTGGATCTTTTGTAGATCCAGTTATGGTCCTAAAGTACAGTACTTTCACATGGTATCAGATCCAAGTGCAAGAGCATAAGCCATTGATCTAATGCAAATCCATTTTTAGCAAGTTTTGGTGCTAAAACTAGTATTGAGAGGGCAAGCTAGGATCTTGATTTTGGTGAGGAGATTTGATACCAAACTTGGTAGGGGTCCAAATCCGTACTATCCACATGTGTGGGCACCTTCGAACCTTCATTTAATGCATGGTATTCATTTGATCCAAAGAAATTCAATTTGTGAGCTTTTGATGTAATTTTTGGTGGAAATCTTAGGATAAGCTACCAAGATTGAGTACCATTGATTAGATTTGACTTTGGGTCATGAGATCTAATTAATCTAGGCTGAAATCAGGTCCTCTAAACTTGTTTTACAGGTCTTGAAAGTACATCAGAAAGTGTGAAAGAGATTAAGTAATTTTTTTTTTTGGCAAGATTTGATTGTAAGTAGATTTCACATCATCTTATCTTCATTCCAACCTTGTGAGGGAGTGCTAGAACTAAGATTATAAGTCCATTTGTTGAAATAGAAATCTAATTTGAGTGAAACACTACAAGAGAGAGACCTTGGTGAGTTTCTAGAGAAAATCAAATCCATTTCTTGGCAAGATTCGTTTGAAAGTAGTTTTCACTTCATCTTATCTTCATTCCAACTTTGTGAGGGAGTGATAGAACTGTGAGTATAAGTCCATTTGTTGGATTAGAAATCAAATTTGAGTGAAACACTGCAAGTGTGAGACCTTTGTGAGTTTCAAGTCAATCAAATCTATTTCTTGTTTGTAGAAGTCACTAGTAAGATGGGATCTGCTAGAGCATACCTTCTAGAAGCTAGTGAGAGATTGAATTCTACAAATTATGCCATTTGGAAGGTTAGGATGGAGTCACTCTTGGTGCTCCAAGACCTTTATGAGTTCTTGATTGAAGATGAAGATGAACCTTTAGGTGCACAGGAGTTAGCTAGATACAAGAAAAGATCTAGGCTTGCACTATATTGTGTGAAGATGAATGTTGGAAATGATTTGTTGAGAGAAGTATCAGCATGTAATAGTGCTAAAGAGGATTGGGAGTCTTTAAGATCAATCTATGAATCTAGTAACACTTCGAGGGTTCTCATGCTTAGAAATCAGATTTTGCAAAGCATGAAAAGAAGTGAGGAGAGTGCACAGGATTATGTACTCAGAATCAAGTCTCTAAAGAGGGAGTTGGCTTCCATTGGAGAGAAGATTCATAATGGAGAGCTTGTACAAATTGCTTTTAATGGTCTAGGAGATGACTTTGCAAATTTGGTCCAAAGTTTTGCCATCCAAGACACTTTGCCAACTATAGAAAAACTTCACAGTGTATTAGTGGCTGAAGAGTGTAGGATGCTCCATGCAAAATCTAGGATGACTTCCTTGTCTTTGCAGGATGGTGATGAGAAAGCCAATTTCTCATTCAAGGGAAAAAAAAGAAAACCAATGGAAAGAAGAAGCATCCAAAGGAGGCCAAATAAGAGGATGATGCATCAAGTTCAAAGGACAAGTTCAAAGAACAAGTCAAAGCAGAAATGCTTCTTTTGTGGAAAGAAGGGGCATTATGCATCTGAATGCTACAAGAGGCTAAGAGCACAAGTGGAGGAGGACAGACAAGGAAACCTTGCAAAGGAGGAGGAGGAGGATGAAGTAGATGTATTCTTGATGACATCTACATCCTCACCAACAAGCAATAGCAATTCAAGAGACAATTGGTGGATCGACAGTGGGACTAGCTCCCACATGTCTTGTGAAAAGGACTTTTTCTCAACCTTACACTCTTTCAATGATGCTAAAAAGTTTGTCTTTACTGCAAATGATGAAGAGTGTAGGATGGATGGTGTTGGCACCATCTCTATGTGTCTAGAATCCTCAAAATGCATGGATCTAGAAAATGTCCTTTATGTACCATCAATCACCAAGAATATGCTTAGTGTTGGTCTACTCTTAGAAAGTGGTTTGGATGTCCACTTTAAGCATGGTGTTTGTTTCATCTTGAAGAATGATATTTGCATTGCAAAGGGATTTAAACATGAGAAATTTTTTAAGTTGGAAGCTAGTGTTGCTTTTGAAAGAATGAACTTGGCAAAGGAGGAGATCACTCAAGAGGAGATCTTGGCAAAGTGTGATCTTGCTTGCATTGAGGAGGAGCATCAAAATGAGGAAGATCTTGAGGATCAGCCTCAAAGCATGAGAGTTCCAAGGGAGTCCTCAATGACAATGGCCGAGTCATCAAATTACATGCAAATTTTCCATTCAAGTGTGCATCTTGCAAGGATGGTGAGCATTGGAGAGTCTACTATCTTTGAGTACTTGTTGGATAGTATTAGTAGACATGGAGTGACTTGTTGCTTATCTTTAAGATCTATGGTGTATATTACTCTTTATGACAAGACAATGAAATTAGATGCTTTCAAATCTCCATTTGTTGTTGATAAAGCAATTTCATTGGATAACTATTTTTGTAATAGTTTGAATAGTGTCATAAAATATGAAACATCGTTTGTATTGGAAATATTTGGGTCCACATGCTTTGTGCATGATCATTCCAATGTAACTGGTAGCGTTTTGCTCTTCAAGTAGAGATTGTAGAATCTACTTGTTTTCCACCAAAGAATTTGTCAATGGTGGAAATGTGATCTTTCAAGAGTGGAAGATCTGTAAACTTGAAGAAGCACCTTTGGATCAACACCTTATTCAATTCATTGATGTCTTGGAGTCAATTCAAGTGGAGGATCAAGCCCAAGACCCAAGGACTCCAAGAAGAACCTTGAGTATCAAGATGGAGCCATCTAGACTCAATCATATGGATCAAGCAAGGCAAGTTGTCTTTGGCAACATTATGTATGCACTTAATAGTTTAATTGATGTATCTTCAAGTGCACAAATTGCCTTGGAATCCATGGCTTGGCATGATGTATAGTTTTTGAAGTGTGCTACATGTATATAGACACATTTGTGGAACATCTTGTAAGGGATCCTTTAAGAGGTGGTGAAAGATCCTTCATGGACATCATGCTCTATTGGAGTCTCAAAAGTTCCTTGTTTGTAGCTGTATTTTTTAGACACTTCTAAAAGCATTCATTTATCTAGAAAGAGAGTTGTAAATATATCAAGCTAAATTTGAGGAGGAGTGTGAAGAATTGCCAAAAAATTGGTAAATCTAGCTTGATCAAAAACCATGAAGAATAGTGTAAATTTTGCACATAATTGGGTTCCACACATGTATGGCCAAAATGTCATGTGGCAACCCACTCCTGATGTAGGTTAGGTCAAGTCAAGAGAGTTGGTCATGTCTATTTGGTGGTCATCCCTGCTTTATAGGACCTACACCTAAGTTTAAGGTGAAAATTTGACCAACTAGCTACCTACCAAGCATAACTCTAGGACCTAGGCTAGGGTTTCATTTTAGGACAAGAAGAGTGAGTTAACTTCCTTATTACATGTAGTAAATCCACCTAACTTCAAGAAGGAAGTCGAATTTGCTATGTAAAAAAAGAAAAAATTTGGAGCTCATTGGCAATCTCAAGCTAGTTCACTATGTACATTGAGTTTTTGTGATCCAAATGAAACCAAATCAATTTCTACTTGTTTCTCAGGTTGAACGCCGTACTACAGCCTGTAGTACACACGTGTGGGCTTGAATTTCAATTTTTATCAATTCTTTTGATTGTTAATGCTTGTTGTTTGTCAAATTGCTAATCTAGATCAACTTTTTTGTGTCTAGTTTTTTGATAGATTGTTAAGCAAGCATCCAATAACTCTTGTGGATCTTTTGTAGATCCATTTATGGTCCTAGAGTATAGTACTTTCACATCGAGTAGAGAGAGAATGAGTCCAAATTACCAAAATCTCATTATTCACAATGTGGCAAAACATGCCAAGCTTTCCCTACATGAGAGAGACTCGAATTCCTACAGTGGAGTTGCATGGAAAGTCCACTTAACTGAACTAATTCACCTACCATATATCCACATGTGTAATCGCATGCATGGATGTTGCATGTATTGCATCTCAACTCATAAAATTGCCTAGACATGTGTAGATCACATAAACCACTTTGCATGTTGCATGCACTGATTGCATGTGGCTTGCATGCATACAGTATGACATTGCATGCTATCTAAACTTCTGCATGTCATCAAAATTGAATCTACCTAACTCAAATCCGACCTATACTAGAAGGTTATGTGCTCAATTGACATACCTTTTATGTACAACATGAAATATAGTGGAAATAACCATGGACATGGCCCCAAACTTGAGATAGGAAGATAATATTCTCATAATCTTCACATTCCGCCTTAAAATTTATGTTCCTATCAATATAGACCAAGGTTAGAACTCATCTTGATAAAGACATTCTTGAGTAGTGGCTTGGTGAGAAGATCTGCAACACAATTTGTAGAATCAACATGCTCCAGTGAGATCTCTCTCCCAATGACTTTTTCTCTTACAAAATGATGAGCTACTTCAATGTGTGTGCTCCTTGCATGAAAAATTGGGTTATTTGCAAGAGCTTGAGCAGAAATGCTATCATTCTTGAAAATTGGAAGATCTTCATCTGCATAACACCTTAGCTCCAAAAGTAGCCTTTTGATCCATAAAACCTCCTTTGTTGTGGTTGTAAGAGATTTGTATTCAGCTTCACATGATGATAAGAAAATAGTTGCATGCTTCTTTGATAGCCAAAAAACCAAGTTCCCTCCAAGAAATATAGTGTAAGCACTTGTGGATTTTCTATCCAACCTGTCTCCTACAAAATCTGAATCTGAAAAAGTAATCAAGGTCAAATCTTTTCCCTTGTAGAATAATCCATAATCTGAGGTAGAAGATATATACCTCAAGATTCTTTTAGCCAACTTCTAGTGATATAACCTTGGATCCTGCATGTGTTGACTTAGCTTATGAACACAAAGGCTTAGATCAGGCCTAGTCACTGTTAACCAAATAAGTGAGCCAATAAGACTCCTATAAAGAGTGATGTCCTCAAAAGATTTCTCATCATCTTTCATAGGAACTTTTACAGTGTGCTCCATAGGTGTATCTATGCCTTTACAATTTTCCATCTGGAATTTCTTGAGCATGGAAAGTGCATATCACTTTGGCTTATAACAAGTGCATGCTTAGTTTCTTCAACTAGTTTCTCATTATTTCCACAAATAATGATATCGTCTACATAGATGAGAAGAATAATTACAAAGTTATCTACAAACATATAATACATAGAAGGGTCATATTCACTTACACAAAATCTGAGTGATATGAGATAGGAGTTGAGCCTTGCATACCAAGACCTTGGTGCTTGTTTCAGTCCATAGAGACTTTTGAACAAAAGGCAAACTTTTGATTCATCACCTTCTTTCACAAAACCTGGAGGTTGCTCCATGTAAATCTCTGCCTCAAGGTAACCATTGAGAAATGCATTAGAAACATCAAGTTAGAACATACTCCAATTGTGAAAACATGAAAGAGATATAAGTATTCGGATTGTTACCATCTTTACAACTGGTGCAAAGTTGTCTTCATAGTCAAGACCTTTGATTTGTGAGTAGCCTTTGGCACAAAGTCTTGTTTTATACTTATTGATAGATCCATCATGATTATACTTGATTCTGAATACCCACTTACATCCAATTACATGCATGTTGTTTGGTGGCTCCACAAGCTCCCACGTGTTGTTTGACATCAAGGCTTCAAATTCTTGGGTCATTGCATCAACCCATATCTTGAATTGAAGAGCTTCTTGGACATCTTTAGATTGGTTCTTCTTCTTGAAACAGTTTGATGGATAGTGTCCTTTCTTGCCACAGAAAAAACACCACACATCTTTGACAACTTCTTCTTGCCACTAGATGTTGCAGCTTGTGAGGACTGATCCTCACTACCTTCTTTGGCTTTGTCTTTCTTGAAGTGTTGTAGTCCTTTGCCCTTGCCTCTTGACTTGTTTTTGATGAAGAGTGCTTTGTCATCTCCACCATCTTTCAATGAAAGTCTGTTGATCCTCAGCATCTTGTTCTCTTGTCTGCTTTCTTCAACAATGAGAACACCTTGCAATGTCTCCAAGGATGGAAGGTCCTCCCTGACAGCATAAGTCTGCACAATATTGTCATACTCATCTCTAAGTCCATTTAGGACTACTTGAACAAGTTCAGTGTTCTTAAGAGCATCATTAATACCAGCTAACTCTTGATGAAGATCCTTAACTCTCATGACATATGATGAAGCACTCTCATCTACTCTCTGATAACCTAGAAATATTTGGCTTCTAAGTGTAAGCAATCTAGAAGTATTCTTGATTTCATAGATTGTTTTTAGAGTATCCCAAGCTTCCTTGGCAGAGGTGCATGTACTGATCTCTCTTAACACTTCATTGGTTACATTCATTTTTATGAAATGAAGGGCAATTCTGGTTCTTTTGTGAAATGCTGCAGCTTCATTAGGTGCATCAGGTTCTTCTTCATCTCCACTCACAATATCCATTACATCTTTTAGAATCAATAATGATTCCATTTTTTATCTTCCACATTGCATAATTGGAAGATGTTAATCTCTCACTGTGCTCCAAGAAATGTGAACCAGATGAAGACATCTTCTCTATGAGAAATTCTAGTAATGATAAAAAATGGAACTGAAAGGATGTTGCTTACTATCTCAATCTAGGATCTAACATTGATGTTGATCCAACCTATGAAATCTAGCAACTGATGTGAGAACAAATTCTCAACACAGAAAATCAATCTATCTTGAATTTGGATCTTGCTTTAGTCACTAAAAAGAAGCACATGCAAGTAAGAAGTCTATCTCTCCCATGAGTTTCAAAGAACTGAAAAACTCTCTAGGAACTTTCTTTCAATTCAAACATAGTAATTTGTGTGAAATGAAAAGTCTAAGACCTCGAAACACTCACTTGATTGACAACTAATATAGGGCTCTGCTGGAGCAGATCAGGCTCATTTTGATCCACTTATGATCCTCAGATAGCTTGTCTCTCAGCGAGTTTGAATCTCTCTCCCAAATCCAAGTTCCTGCAAGCAAAAGCACTGAAGATTTGATGTATACATCATCACCTCTTCAAAGCATGAAGCTCTGATACCATGTGAAGTTTTTAGCATGTGTGAACTTCACCACACACCCTACAAGATCTTATTGAGGTGCTGTGATTGCATAAGATTGATCAGAAAACAGTATATTTGAAAAATCTATGACGAGCACAATGGCATACATCCGATGAAAAACTCTAACTTCAATATGAGAATTGAATGTCAGAAATAATTCTAAGTGCTCAGTATGGGAAAAACAGCCTGTTCTCAGGTGGAGAGAGAAAATCAATGAAAGAGAACTTGGGTAGAGAGAGAATGAGTCAAGATTACCAAAATCTCATTATTCACAATATGGCAAAACATGCCAAGCTTTCCCTACATGAGAGAGACTCAAATTTCTATAGTGGAGTTGCATGGAAAGTCCACTTAACTGAAATAATTCACCTACCAAAGATCCACATGTGTAACTGCATGCATGGATGTTGCATGTACTGCATCTCAACTCATAAAATTGCCTAGACATGTGTAGATCACATAAACCACTTTGCATGTTGCATGCACTGATTGCATGTGGCTTGCATGCATATAGTATGACATTGCATGCTATCTAAACTTCTGTATGTCATCAAAATTGAATCTACCTAACTCAAATCCGACCTATACTAGAAGGTTATGTGCTCAATTGACAGACCTTTTATGTACAACATAAAATATAGTGGAAATAACCATGGACATGGCCCCAAACTCGAGATAGGAAGATAATTCTTTAATAATCTTTACATAAGGTTCCATCATGGTCAATTCAAACAACTGTCAAAAGTCTTGTATGTTCCTAAACTCTCTACAAATTTGTTATCAATAAGTATAATTACAGATTTAGGTCATAAGGTGGAGGTTGAGTCTGATCAATGCAGAATTATCGACAGCAGTAATAGGATCCTTGCACTCGACAAGAGGCATGGACACTTATATAGATTGGCACATTGTTATTTTGATTCTAGTCAAGCCTTGAAAATCTTTGTTCCTGTCAATAAGGCATTAGTATCACATCATCGCTTAGGACACTTGAATCATGCATCTATTTTGAACATGTCCAGACAATCCCTAGCACTTGATCTCGACTATCCTTCTAGCAAAGTCGATCTCCATGTCTGCCATAGCTACATCATTGGAAAGCAGACTAGGAATTCTTTTAGATCGAGTTATACGCATGCAGCAAAAGTTCTGTTAGATGTTGTTCATTCAAATATATGTGGACCTATGCAGACTCCATCATTACTAGATGCAAAGTATTTCATTACCTTTATTGACGAATTCTCCATAAGAACAGTTGTTTACTTCATCAAGTAGAAATCAGAAGCTTTCATCAAGCTCAAACAATTCAAAGAGCATGCAGAAAATCAAATTGGCAAACGAATCAAAGCACTAAGGTCCGACAACAGAGGAGAATATATCTCCACCGAATTCAAAAAGTACTATCTCAACAATGGCATTGAGTAACAATACATCACCTCCTATTTGCCTTAGTCAAATGGTCTTGCTGAGAGAAAGAACAAAATCTTAGTCGAATCAAAAAAGTGCATGTTCTCACATGCGACACTTCTGAAGTCCTTTTGGGCTGAAGCTGTTTCAACAGATTTAGAACAGATGTCCTACTAAAGTTCTCTCAGACAAAATATCATTTGAAGTTTGGATATGTATCAAACATTCTTTATCAAACTTATGAATTTTTGGATGTACTGCTTATGCGCAGATTCCTCATGATCTCAGGAAGAAGCTCGACTTCTAGAGTATCAAATGTATTTTCATTAGCTACACTACTTCAGATCAAGCTCATTGAGTCGAAGATATTCGCTACCTGGGATGTCATCTTCATCGAAGATCAGTTCATCAGCCTCAAGGGAAAAGACAAAGCCCATATAGCCAACTTATCCAGCTCATCCGACATGTTGGACTTCGAGGTTCCTCAGTCGACTATTCTCATTCAAGGTCCAAGCTCATCTACTTTTGACAAACAACATATCAATAGCGGATCCAAAGATGGTGATGTTGCAATTCAGCAACTATAGTATAATGAAAATGATATGGTGCAAACCGGACACCATACGTTCTATCATCAAGGATACTATAGCTAATTCTATTCCGGTGGATTTGGAGTTGGTGCTACAGCTCCCTGCTAGGCCTTCAATTTCTGATTAAACTACGCCATTAGTTGTTCCATTTGTTCCTTCAACAGATTTGTTGAGATATGGGATGCATTGGATGATGATGCTACCGAGGGAGTTGGATTATGGATAATCAGATATGATTCATTCTCGGAACCCTCATCTTCTTCCCTGATGGCATCTTCAATGGCTTCTTGCAATGTAGCATACTACTCCCATCTTTTTAGCTCTCTTCTGATACTTCGTGGTAGTTTTGCGAGGAACCACATAATAACCGCATGATTTGGAGTTAGGTCTGCATTACATTCGGATCTTAAGTGCTTGACCCATTCTATGTAGTCCTTGACCCTTTCTCTTTTTCCCATTTTGACCTTGTTCACAAGAGAAATGGATCTTCCAAGAACTTTCTTGGTTTAAAGTAAGTGATGAGAGCCAATTTAACCCCTTCCCAAGTGTGGTCTTCTCTTCTTCTGATAGGTTGAAGAACCAATCTTGTGCTACAACTACCAGAGACATGGGAAACAACATCAGTTTCTCCGCCAGTCTCCGTTCTCCAAAACTTTCACATGCTTGCTTGTAGATTTGGATGCATCTGATGGGAGTTGATGACCCATCATATTTAGGTATTTCCATGTGAGGTGCTCTTGAACTGCTTGCAAGGGTGCCACAGGTACGGGTTGACCCATAGGTTTCATTGGTGCTAGTTCTGCTTTTGCCTCGATTTGTGTGGCTGCAACTCTGGGAAGGTTTGGTGCTTCATTCACTATTCTTCTGTGTACTGATAATCCAGATCTCAGATTTATTCGACGATAAAATCCAAGGATGTTGGATCTTGCTTATTCAGTGGAACTAGATCTTAAGGACCTGATCAATTTGGTTGGTCGATAGTGTGATTTTAGGCCTCTTACGATGTTTTTTCTTTAATAACTTTTTGATCCATGTTCGGATTGGCCTGAGATTTTCACAGTAGCTGGATATGGTGCAGATCTAACTATTGATCCTATTATGTGAGGGTTGGCTATGCGAAGGTTCTTTCACTATTTTGCAGTCAAAAATCTTGATTTCTTCAGATCTGTTGGAAACTAACCTTTGTAGGCTTATTAAGGGCTATGGATCTGGGATGGATCTAGCTTTGCTCCAAGGGAGGAAGGTTATTTCTTATAGATAAAAAAGTTATGGCTATCTACAAAGGTCCAAAAGCATTTTTTTGATCACAGATCAGTCATTTTTGGCAACTAACATTCGTAGGCTTCATCACTGATGAAAAAAGACATTATGAAGACATTGGGATGGTTTGCAAAGGTTACTTTTACAAGGATTTGATGGATCTTCCAATTTTAGTGACTTTTAAACACTCAAATCCAATTTTTTGCTCATTGGAATCAAACTAACCTTCACAGGCTCTTTGTGTCCTTGTCTCACTGAGATGAAAACTTCAAAATTTTCTGTGAAGGTCTTGGCCACTAGAATTGAAAATTTGGGTGTCTTTGAAGGTTCTGCCTGCTTTTCCCATCTTTTTCAACTAGGGAACCTTTGCAAGAGCACTTATATTAGCTTCTCTATGTCCTGGTCTCACTAATATGAAACTTCAAAGAGCTCTACGAAGGTTCTTATGAAGATCTAAATTTTTTTTATTTTTCAAGGGAATTTTAAAATTTTTATGGTTTCTTGGAGATTTTTCAAGATGTAATTAGTAGGGAGCTTTGCAGGATTCTATGCAGGTCTAGGACAGTACCCTAGAGCTGCTACTAGTCGTGCGAAGGTTGGTTCCCACTGGATCTTGAATAAACAAAATCTGATAGGATTTTTGTCTCTTTTCTCTCCAAAAATATATTTGAGCTATTTTTTTAATTTTTTTAATTTTGCGAATATCCGCCAAGACCTTAGAGGCTATTTTGGGTCTCTACTACCCTCTCACACCTCCTCCGTGAAGAAATGAAATGTTTCTAATGCCAAAGCTTTGCTAGCTTTCAATCCTGAATTTTTGACAAAAGATGACAAGCCACGATACGACACGACACAATACGACATGGCAAAACATGAAATCAGTCGTGCTCCATGAACAGCCAAGAAGATCAGTTGAGTACCAGGGGCTACAAACATTTGATTAGATATTATGACATCAGCGCAAGTATTCTATATCGTGGCTAATTTGTCACTCTTGTAATTCGCGATTAGTTGTAGATATTTAATCTTTTCTAATCTGTAAGTTACATGACGCGACACAGAATTATTCGCGAACTATATACTTTATGTTTGATGCATAATGCTGTATTGCTAGTAAGCAAGACAAGAAGTCAGAAGACGAAATATATACATAACAAGTCTGCTTGCGTGTGAGACAATTTTGTATAGGATCTGTAGATCAAGAAGTTCGCTAGTAAGCAAAACAAAAATTCGTGAGAGAACTGTATTTCTATCACGCCAACGCATTGCGTGGGTCTGTCATGCAGTGCTTGAAGAATCAAGAAAATCAATAGATGATATTGTAGTTGTTGTGCACATTATTAATCTGTATGATTGTATGATCTTGAATGTAAATTTGTCTGTTATAATTTGTGTGTCTGATTCACTTGCTCATTTAATTCCGCACTTTGGTTTGATATTGTCGAATGCTATATTAATTTGTTAATGTAGATCAGCAGTGTCTGACTACTCTCTGAAGGATTGTAGGAATGATATAGCCGGCAGTGACCAATGATCATATCTGAATTTCTGATAAACTGATATTGTTCGCAAATCCTTTCGCTTCGTGTTTCATCTCGTTTCACTTTACGATCACTTGGCGATAAAGGTAAATAAATTATAGAGCTCATCTAAGTTTTGTTTTGTTTCATTTTATTTCGTCTTGTTTGATCTTGTCTCATTGTAGAGTCTGATTGATCTTGTCGCGAACTCTTTCACTTCATTTTGTTTTGTGTCGTTTCACGACCTCTTAGCTTCCAGAATGAATCAATGTTAGAGCTCATTTAAGTTTCACTTCGCTTCGCTTCATTTCGTTTTGTTTTCTTCCATATTTTGTCTCGTTTCGTTTTGTTGTTTTGTAGAGCTTGATTGATTCAACTAGAACAGAAATAATTCGAGTTTTGTGAAAAGTCTCGTGAATCGTTCAAGATTTATCTTTTATTAGTTTGTCACTAGAGTTTTAGCTAAAATTTGCATTTTTTGAGCGCATTTTTCTGGCATCAGTGGTATCAAAGCCTACTTTGTCATAATCTGACATAGTCAAAAAGCTATAAGACCAAAGGGGCTAAGCATTCAAATAATCAACCATCAACAAGTGAACATGAATTCAGAAGCAATGGCTTCAATCAGCAACATACAATCCAAGATCTGTATAGTCCTAGATTCATCAGGATCTAACTTTCTAGGATGGAAAGTGAAGACCTCTCTGATACTAAAGGGTGAAGGTTTATTTCCCTGGGTAGACGGCACAGAGGAGATGCCTACAACAACATGCAAAGAGCTACATGAATGGAGGGAGAAAAATGACAAGGCAGTAGTCTTGCTATCATCATCCATCGAGGATAGTCTCACACTTGACCTGGCTACACTCTCGAAGGCAAAGGAGGTGTGAAATACATTTCTCACGAGATTTCAAATGAAATCACGCAGCCAAATAATGATGCTAAAAGACCAGCTGACAAACTTGCAGTGGGATGGCAAAGACCTCACTTCTTTTGTAAGGAAGATGAAGGATCTATTCCTTTCTCTACATAATTTTGGAGCAAAAAATGTAGTGTCAGTAGAGAAGCAGCTCACCTATCTATTGAGAGCCTTACCTAGATCTTTCCAGACAAACAGAACCCTGCTCGCAAAAGATCCTACAATGACCCTCGAAAAGGCAATTGTCGAGATTCGAGAGGAACTCGAGGCGAGAGAGCATCTTGATCACAAGGATGCTTTTGATCAAGCCCTCTATAACAACAAAGAAAAGACAAAAAAACAATTCAAGCCTAAGAGGGAGTCAAATAAAAGGTAAGATCGTGATCAGCAAGCAGAAGGGACCAGCAAAGGCAAGTGGAAGAACAAAGGGAGGTCGAAACAGCAAGGTGGAGACAAGAAGACGTGTGTGAGATGCAGATGTGATGGGCACACAGTCGATATGTGCAAGCTCAATCCAAAAATTGAATGTATCCACTGCCACAAAAAGGGTCATGCAGCCATGGACTATTCAAGAATCAGCACAAAATAGACAGGAGAACAACAATAGTTCGTCCTATGTTAAGGAGCCAAAGAGCTCAAAAATCGGCAAAGAGAGATCGAACAGAAATAATTTGACCACCTACATTTGTGCAAGTGTGTGTGCAATAGTGTCAACACCTGACACACAGGAGGTGATCCTAGATTCAGGAGCTACCTCATACTTCGTCACATCAAGACAAATTATGTCTGAAGTTTTGAAGTGCTGATCCATTAAGATTCATTGTTCTTGGAGATGGATACAAACACCAAATGAACGGTATTGGTTCATTGTGGGTCAACATGAATGACAGAGATAGACGACTCAAAGATGTTTTGCTCATGCCTACACTGCATCAGGACTTGCTTTCTGTGGAGAGAATAACTGATGTAGGGATGTGTGTAACGTTCTCAGACGAAGCATACAACGTTGTTGATACCAGTACCAGTACCCTGATCACTCAAGGCAAAAGAAAAGGCAATCTATATCACCTAAAGGTATGCCTGGCTATAGATCAAGTGAATCAGACTCATGATGATTTGCCAGACACTCTGTGGCATAGGAGACTATGCCATATGCATCCAATGACACTTTACCAAGAAAGCCAGCATGGAGCAATAACAGGGGTCAGCATCTCGAATGTGAACAATTCGACCACCTGTGATGCATGCCTGAAGGGTAAGATGTCACGCACTCTATTTGTCAAGGACTCCTACAGAAGGACCAAGACTCTGGAGTTAGTGCATTCTGACATCTGTGGGCCTTTCAATGTGATCTTAGTAAGAGGCTCAAAATATTACATTACCTACATTGGTGATTATAGTAGATTCGTCAAAGTGTATTTTATTTCGAATAAATCAGAAGCATTTGACAAATTCATAGAATATGTGAATTGGGTAGAGAGATGCACTGGCAACAATGTGAAGCAGATCAGAACAGATCGAGGTGGCAAATACATCTCGAATCGCTTCACTGGCTTTCTGCAATGATCGTGGTATCATTCATAGAAGGACTGCATCTTACACACCGTAGCACAATGGTGTTGCAAAGAGAAAGAATAGGACCCTAATGGAAGCTGTCAGATGCATGATGGCCTACTCAAAAGCTCCAAGAGTACTTTGGGCTGAAGCAGTAGCTACAACTACATATATTCAAAACAGGACAAACAAGTTTGGTGTCCCTCACACAACACCACATGAATTGTGGTGGGGTAGAAAACCCAACGTGTCTCACATCAGAGTCTTTAGTTGTGTAGCTTATGCACATATTCTTGATAAGCTTCGAAAGAAGCTTGATGAGAAAGCTGAACAGGGATATATGGTAGAATATGACAACAATTTGTCATACTACAGAGTCTACATGCCAGACACGAACATTGTGAAGACAGTCAGAGATGTCAGATTTGATGAGAGCAGAACAATGGCCACCGATGATCATGTTAGCTATGAAGTTCTGGAAAGACAATACTATGATCTGCCACCAGCGACAGAGGCAGCAGAAGATGAAGACGAAAACAAAGATTTTTGAGTCGCTTCGCATTCGAGTGACGAATCAGAAGACAAGAAATTTGAGAGGCAACCTTCTGCTACAGTACCTATAAACCAAGATGGTTCCGGACCTAGTAGAGTAGACTAAGTCAAAGGCATTGCAATTCCAGGAGGATCTCCTAGAAGGTTGACAAGACAACAAAGAGCGCCAGCAAGATATGTGCCAGACAGCTATGCCTCTACATCAGAAGAGTTTTGTGGATTCGATGGCAAACCACAAACATTCGAGGAGGTCTACATAGATCAACCCCTAGGATATGTCTCAAATTCACTTTCTGATTATGCATGCAGAATGCATAGGAGTATCTATGGTCTGAAGCAGTCAGCTCGACAATAGTACAAAAAAAAAGATCAAGCTCTAAAATCCTGGGATTCAAGCCATCGATGGTTGATTCCAATGTGTATGTGAGAATCACAGATGAGAAGATCATCATTGTAGCTGTGTATGTGGATGAGACTCTAATACTCTACAAGAGTGAGAAGTTGATTGCTGAAGTGAAGAGAGACATCTCGAAACATTTTGAGATTGTAGATCTGGGAGAAGCCAGGTATCACCTTCGCTTGCAGATTGACAAGGACTATGAGGGAGGTAAGTTGTACCTTCATCAGTCGATACACCCAGAAAATCCTGGAGGATTTCGGAATGTTGAACTGCAAAGGAGCGAATACTCCAATGCTCGTAGGAACAATGCTGACGAACAAAACTTATTCGAGGACTGAAGAAGAAGAGAGAATTGATGCATCTCACACCTTATAGGAAACTGATAGGATCGCTAAGGTACCTTGCAGATAGCACACGTCTTGACATTGCTTATGTACTGTTCAGGATGAGTCAAGTTTGTACAAATTCAGGCTTGACACAGTGGATGATTGCAAAATGAATTTTGCAATATCTTCAACAAATAAAGGATTATGGTTTGTGTTATTGTCGTGATGTTGGGTTTCAGATGCTTTTCTACAGTGATGCTAGTTGGGCATCTCTCAAGGATGTTGGAGAGAGGGAGGAAGAATAAATGACGAACACGAATGAGAAACGAACTCGAACAAGAAACGAACGAGAAGCGAACTCAAACAGAAAATGTTCGTGCGCAGCGGAATGAATTATTTGACTCTCTCCGTAAGCATGACTACGCCTATCAAAATGAACAGAACTTTAGTGATAGAAATCACAGTCATTCTAGGTTACGTAGCCAAACATTTAAATGGATGAAACGCTAGATGAATAATGTGTTGCGAATTGCAAGACAAATTATCTGTCGCGAATTATTCACAAAGACCTAGACTGTGCTCGAATGATAAAAAGTCGCAAAAGACAAGACTAAAAGTTAATCGTCTATTACGAGAAAGAGCAACAAGAAAGATCAGACAGAATGAAAAATAAGCATAGCAATATTGGCAGATCTAAAACGCAGAACAAATGGACTGTGTCAGATTAAGTATATCAAGTATACAAGTCAATAATGCGGTAGAGCACAAGATTGTAGCAGACAAAACCGCCTGCCCTACAAAGTTTATTTCTATTTGTAATGAAGAATGAAACCTCATTTCCTTAGTCTCTTCTTAACTCACTTGATCATCTGATCATCATCATCTCAGAATACGCAGATGGTATCCAATATATATACATGATATTACAGGTGTGCAGATGCAAAAGTACAGAGTGGATGTGATGTCTTAGGAGATCGTGGGTGGCTGCAATCGTTGTCCAATTTGTTAGCGCAACTGCATGGGGTGAAGGTAAAAAGGGTACGACGTCAGCCAGTACTGAAGTGAACGTTGGTGATGATGCGAAAGTGTGTCACTCTTACGAATGGGCTTAGGATAAGATTTACACGGTGCCTTATCTGCTAGGGCACCTTTGGCATTTAGTAAGATAGAGTCCCATTTTTACCTGTCACCATGACCTGTGTAAGACCACAGTGTCGCGTTTCATTCGCCTTTTTTTCGTCTATGTGAATTTGCATGTAAAAGTGCAGACTGCGTGACAACGTTAGAAAAATATGCAGCATGAATGGAGGCAGATTAATATTGGGATTTAGGAGAGTTGGAGGAGTAAATCCAACACCCCCCCCTTAATCTGGATCCGTGAATGTCTTGATCTTCAGACCTAGCAATGCACAAAATCTGTTGTGTGTATTAACACTGAGTGCTTTCATAAAAATGTCTACAACCATGTCCTGCGTTTTGCAGTACGTTAAGCTCACCTCTCTGTCGAGAACTTTGCCCCTGATGTAGTGATATCTTATCTCCATGTGCTTACTCCTAGAATGAAATCTAGGGTTGGCCGATAAGGCAATAGCACTTTGGTTATCACAAAACAAAATAGTAGGGCTGTACTGATACAGATTGATGTCTGACAGCAAATTTCTCAACCAAAATGCTTCTTTAATAGATTGAGAAGCAGCAATATATTCTGCTTCAGTAGAAGAAAGTGCGATAGAGGTTTGCTTACGATTGTTTCACGAAATAGGACCGCCATTGAAGAAGAATGTAAATCCAGATGTGGACTTACGATGGTCTGTATCTCCTCCCCAGCTTGCATCGGAATATCCACTGAGCTGATGAAGATTGTCGTTGCTGACATCTCCATAGCAGATGCACTGGTCCATGGTAGCTCGAATATATCTCATGACTTGAATAAGAGACTTCCAATGGATAATTCCAGGATTAGCCATGTAATGGCTGAGTGAGCTGACAATAGAAGAGATATTTGGCCTTGTATAGACCGTTGCGTACATGAGAGATCCGAGTATCGATCGATACGGGTATTCTCTCATCTGCTCCTCTTTCTGCTTTGTTTGGGGACATTGGTCCTTTGACAAATGCAGGCCTGGATCCATTGGTGAGTGAGCTAATTTACAATTCATCAAATTGCCTTTGTTGAGTGATGTAAATCAGTCGATTTGCACTGTCTATGTGGATTTGAGTTCCAAGACGGAAGTGAGCTTCACCCAGATCAGTCATGTCGAATTCTGAGAACAGCATCTGTTTTGAATCCTTGACCATATTGGCATTGTTGCTGAAGAGCAACGTATTATCAACATACAAGGTGGTGATAATGAAGGATTGTTGCACTGACTTTGAATAAACGTTGCAATCAAGAGTGCTTGGTTTAAATCCTTGTTCAATGAGGAATGTGTTAATTCTCTGAAACCAAGCTCTGGCAGGCTGTTTCAAGTCGTACAGTGCTTTATGGAGTTTACAGACGATTCTTCATGCCTTCCAAAACGTATCCTTCGGGCTGGATCATGTAGATATCTTCTTGTATAACTCCATTCAGATAGGCTGTTTGTACATCAAGTTGATGTACTTTGAGGTCGACAGCTGCAACATAAGACAGGAGTATTCGGATTGATGAATGTTTGACGACTAGACTAAAAGTCTTGCTGTAGTCGACATTTGGGATCTGGATGAATCCTCGTGCTACCAGTCTAGCCTTCCTTCGATCAATCGTTCCGTTGGCGTTATATTTGATCTTAAAGATCCATTTGCAATCAATAATATTGCAGCCAATAGGAGCTTCGACTAATGACCATGTCTGATTCTTGATCAGAGAGGAATACTCTCTGTCCATAGCTTCTCTCCAGAGATCAGAGTCTGGTTGGATAAGTGCCTCTTCGACTGTCGTCGGTTCCTACATTAAAAGATAGACAGACTCAGGAGTATACCTTGTGGACTGTGTGCGCACTCGGCTCGATCTTATGGGAGGATTCGACTGATGAACCGCTCCTGAGATATGTTGCTGTGTAGCAGCAACATCTTCATCTGATTCGCTATCTCGAAATGGGTCGACGATAGACATTCCTGAGCCAGAAGCTCGGATTGTCGTGTCAATGGCAGGTGATGAAGGTTCTTCTTGAGCTATATCCTTGCCTTTGAGGTCGACGAACTGATCCTCGATAAGGAGTGTATCTCGGCTATACAAGCTTTGCTGGGTATCTGGATCGTATAGCTTGTAGGTGTTATCAGACGAAGTATATCCGATCAGGATGGTCTTTAGACCTTGGAAGTCCAATTTCTTCCTTGTGTCCTTTGGGATCTACGCGTAGGCAATGCACCCAAACACTCTTAGGTTCTTCAAAGAAGTCTTGGAGCCTGTCCACACCTCGTGAGGTGTCTTGTCTGAGAGGGATTTGGTCGAACATCTGTTCTAGATGTAAGCAAGCTGCAGTGGAGACAGCTTCAGCCCAGAACCTCTTGGGCAACGTGCATGTGCTAGCATACACTTAGTAGATTCGACCAGAGTTCGGTTCTTCCTCTCAACTAAGCCATTAGATTGAGGACTGTAAGGAGTGATGAATCGCTTCTTAACGCCTTGGCTTTGGTAGTACTCCCTGAACTTGACATAGATATATTCTCCACCGTTATCTGACCTTAGGGCCCTGATCGTCCTTCCAGTCTCCTTTTCTGCACGCTCCTTGAAGATTCTGAAGCAGCTGAAGGCTTCTGATTTCTTCTTTATGAAGTACACTATCGTTCTTCTCGAGAATTCGTCAATAAAGGTTATAAAATACTTGGCTTCCTTCAGCAAAGGATTTTTCATCGGGCCACAAATATCTGAATGTACAATATCTAGCAATCCTCTAGCAACATGCTGATGGCTTGACTTAAATGACTTCCTAGTCTATTTTCCAACTAGACAGCCTTGACAGACAGGTAGCTCGACTATTTTGCGAGGAAAGTCGAGATCAAGAACAATAGATTGTCTAGACATTCGTTGTACAGCAGCATAATTTAAATGACCAAGTCTATAATGCCAAAGTAAACCTTTATTTGATTGAATTGAAGTATTGAGAGCCTGACTAGAGGCAGAAAAGCAATGACTTAATTTATACAAGTATCCATGTCTCTTTCTGAGTGCTAGGACCTTGCTTATCCTATCAACTACTTTACATTGATCACATTCAAATTCTACTCTGTGTCCTAGATCTGTGATTCTGCTTACAGAGAGCAAATTCGTGGATAACTTAGGTACATACAAAACTTTGGAGAGTGGCTTAGATTGATCATTTGCAAAGCATAATCTTACAGTTCCTTCACCTTTAATAGCTTGTGTGCTATTGTTTCCAAGGTGAACGAATTTTTGGATACTGTTAGATGTATAGGACTCGAAACAGCCAATCAGACTAGTCATGTGCTGAGTGGCTCCGGAATCCAGAAACCAAGAACTGTCGCCAGATGCTCCTTGATGGTTGGTCATGAAGGCATCATGATCCGCCTCTTGAATGGGTTGTGGAGCTTCTGTAGCTGCATTTGCCACTTGATTCAACTTCCCTTTGTTGTTGTTCTTCTCTTGAAGTATTTGGCAGTCTTGTATTTCGTGGTTGTTTCGTTTGCAGTATCTGTAGAACAGCTTCTTCTTTGTCTGTGGATTTGACTGTCCCTTGTACTGAGCCGGTTTCTGGTCTGGCTTTGATAGCTTTGGGCCTTTCTTCTTCTTCTGCTTTGTCGTGCCCTTGTTGGTGTACAAGGCGTGAGAGTTAGTTGAGGAACTTGAGGTCTCGTTCCTTCGCGTGTCTTCCTGCAACAACATAGTGATGACTCTCAAAAGAGTCAACTCTGGATCAGTCGTGATGATCATCACCCAACTGTCGTAAGAGGTGCAAACCGGACACCATACGTTCTATCGTCAAGGATACTATAGCTAATTCTATTCCGATGGATTTGGAGTTGGTGCTACAGCTCCTTGCTAGGCCTTCAGTTTCTGATCAAGTTGCGCCATTAGTTGTTCCATTTGTTATTTATGTAATTTTGTCATTTGTTCCATTAGCAGATTTGTTGAGATATGGGATGCATTGGATGATGATGCTACTGAGGGAGTTGGATTATGGATAGTCGGATATGATTCATTGTCAGAACCCTCATCTTCTTCCCCAATGGCTTCTTCAATGGCTTCTTGCAATGTAGCATACTGCTCCCATCTTTTTAGCTCTCTTCTGATACTTCGTGGTAGTTTTGTGAGGAACCACATGATAATCGCATGACTGGGAGTTAGGACTGCATTACATTCGGATCTTAAGTGCTTGACCCATTCTATGTAGTCCTTGACCCTTTCTCTTTTTTCCATTTTGACCTTGTTCACAGGAGAAATAGATCTTCCAAGAACTTTCTTGGTTTAAAGTGAGTGATGAGAGCCACTTTAACCCCTTCCCAAGTGCGGTCTTCTCTTCTTTTGATAGGTTGAAGAACCAATCTTGTGCTACAACTACCAGAGACATGGGAAACAACATTAGTTTCTCCGCCAGTCTCCGATCTCCATAAATTTTACATGCTTGCTTGTAGATTTGGATGAATCTGATGGGAGCTGATGACCCACCATATTTAGGTATTTCCATGTGAGGTGCTCTCGGACTGCTTGCAAGGGTACCACAAGTACGGGTTGACCCATAGGTTCCATTGGTGCAAGTTCTGCTTTTGTCTCGATTTGCGTGGCTGCAACTCTGGGAAGGTTTGGTGCTTGATTCGCTATTCTTCTGCATACTAATAATCCAGATCTCAGATTTATTCGGCGATAAAATCCAAGGATGTTGGATCTTGCTGATTCAGTAGAATTCAATCTGGATCTTAAGGACCTGATCAATTTGGTTGGTCGATATTGTGATTTTAGCCTCTTACGATATTTTTTCTTTAATAACTTTTTGATCCATGTTCGGATTGGCCTGAGATTTTCACAGTAGCTGGATATGGTGCAGATCTAACTATTGATTCTATTTGTGATGGTTACTCATGTGAGGGTTGGCTATGCGAAGGTTCTTTCACTATTTTGCAATCAAAAATCTTGATTTCTTCAGATCTGTTGGAAACTAACCTTTGTAGGCTTATTAGGGGCTATGGATCTGGGATGGATCTAGCTTTGTTCCAAGAGAGGAAGGTTATTTCTTATAGATAAAAAAGTTATGGCTATCTACGAAGGTTCAAAAGCATTTTTTTGATCACAGATCAGTTATTTTTGGCAACTAACATTCGCAGGCTTTATCACTGATGGGAAAAGACATTATGAAGACATTGGGATGGTTTGCAAAGGTTACTTTTACAAGGATTTGATGGATCTTCCAATTTTAGTGACTTTTAGACACTCAAATCCAATTTTCTGCTCATTGGAATCAAACTAACCTTCGCAGGCTCTTTGTGTCCTTGTCTCACTGAGATGAAAACTTCAAAATTTTTGCGAAGGTCTTGGCCACTAGAATTGAAAATTTGGGTGTCTTTGAGAGTTCTGTCTGGTTTTCCCATCTTCTAGGGAACCTTTGCAAGAGCACTTATATCAGAAACTAACTTTTGCAAGCTTATCTATGTCCTGGTCTCACTGAGATGAAACTTCAAAGAGCTCTATGAAGGTTCTTATGAAGATCTGAATTTTTTTAATTTTTCAAGAGAATTTTAAAATTTTTATGGTTTTTTGAAGATTTTTCAAGATCTAATTGGTAGGGACCTTCGCAGGCTTCTATGCAGGTCTAGGACAGTACCCTAGAGCTGCTACTAGTCGTGCAAAGGTTGGTTTCCACTGAATTTCGAATAAACAAAATCTGATAGGAGTTTTGTCTCTTTTCTCTCCAAAAATATATTTGAGTTATTTTTATGATTTTTTCAATTTTGGGAATGGATGCCAAACCCTTAGAGGCTATTTTGGGTCTCTACTACCCTCTCACACCTCCTCCGTGAAGAAACAAGATGTTTTTAATGCCAAAGCTTTGCTAGCTTTCAATCCTGAATTTTTGACAAAAGACGACAAGCCACAATATGACACGACACAATACGACACGACAAAACACGAAATCAGTCATGCTCCATGAACAGCCAAGAAGATCAGTTGAGTACCAAGGGGTACAAACATTTGATCAGATATTATGACATCAGCGAAAGTATTCTAGACCGTGGCTAATTTGTCACTCTTGTAATTCGCGATTAGTTGTAGATAATTAATCTTTTCTAATCTGTAAGTTACATGACGCGACACAAAATTGTTCAAGAACTATATACTTTCTGTTTGATGCATAATGCTGTATTGCTAGTAAGCAAGACAAGAAGTCAGAAGATGAAATATATACATAACAAGTCTGCCTACGTGTGAGACAATTCTGCATAGGATCTGTAGATCCAGAAGTCTGCCGATCTGTGTATCCGTGATGTTGAGGATGATCAGCGTGAAGGCTTTTCCATCCTTCAGCTTCCATCTGGCGATTGTTGCGTCGTCCGCTTCGGGTTTCCCTTCTACACCTGTAACAACGTCGTACAATTCTTTTGCCATTAGTAAAGTCTTCATCTTAAATTTCCACAGATGGTGATTGGCTCCATCAAGCTTGTCCATGAGAGGATTGGCTTTCCCTGTGGAAGAATTAGTCTAAGTGATAGGAGAAACTATCAGTGACTTAAGAATGAAAATCGGATACTGAAAAATATAGAACAAGAAAACAATTACTCTATCGGCTAGTAGAGTCTTGTACTGTGGGAGCTAATCAAGCTATAAAGATTGCTTTGATACCATGTTGGGAGAGAGGGAGGAAGAATAAATGACGAACACGAACGAGAAACGAACTCGAATAGAAAATGTTCGTGCGTAGCAAAATGAGTTAAATGACTCTCTCCCTAAACATGACTATGCCTATCAGAATGAACAGAACTTTAGTGATAGAAATCACAGTCATTCTAGATTACGTAGCCAAACATTTAAATGGATGAAGCGCTAGATGAATAATTTGTCGCGAATTGCAAGACAAATGATCTGTCACGAATGATTCGCGAAGAGCTAGATTGTGCTCAAATGATAATTAGTCGTCGAATTATTTGCGAAAGACAAGACTAAAAGTTAATCGTCTATTACCAGAAAGAGCAACAAGAAAGATCAGACAGAATGAAGAATAAGCATAGCAATATTGACAGATCTAGAACGCAGAACAAATGAACTGTGTCAGATTAAGTATATCAAGTATACAAGTCAATAATGCGGTAGAGCACAAGCTATAGCGGATGAAACCGCATGCCCTACAAAGCTTATTTCTATCTATAATGATGTGTTGTATTTAGGAGACGGTGGGTGGTTGCAATCATTGTCCAATCTGCTAACGCAACTGAATGGGGTGAAGGTGAAAGGGTGCGACGTCAGCCAATACTGAAGTGAACGTTGGTAATGACACGAAAGTGCATCACTCTTACGAATGGCCTTAGGATACGATTCACAAGGTGCCTTATCTATTAGGGCACCTTTGGCATTCAGTAAGGTAGTGTCCCCTTTTTTCCTGTCACCATGACCTGTGTAAGAACACAGTGTCGTTATTCATTCACCTTTTTTTCGTCTATGCGAATTTGCGTGTCAAAGTGCAGATTGCGTGACAACGCTAGAAAAATATGCAGCATGAATGGAGGCACATTAAAATTGGGATTTAGGAGAGTAGGAGGAGTAAATCCAACAAAGGACGATTGTAAAAGTGACTCAGGAGGATGCACCATCACGTCAGGTGTAGCAATACTCTAGGTCAGCAAGAAGTAGACCGTTGTAACTCAGTCATCTTGCGAAGCAGAGTACATTGCAGCAGCAAAGATGGCCAATGAAATAATTTGGCTCAGACAATTTCTGGATGAATTGGATGAAACGAGAAACGAACCTCTGGTTCTGCAGATGGACAACACATCTGCAATACATCTAACGAAAGACCCTGTGTTTCACTCAAGGACAAAACACATTGCGATCAAGTACCGCTTGATCAGTGATCTGATTGGCAAGAAAATATTGCAGACCATCTTTATTGGAACGAAAGACATTGTTGCTAACATTTCCACAAAGGTCTTAGACAAAGGTCTGTTTGAGAAACAAAGGAGTAGTCTTGGAGTCATCAAGCTATCATGCTTTGAGAGGGAGCTGATGAAACGAAATGTTTCTAACGCCAAAGCTTTGCTAGCTTTAATTTCAATCCTAAATTTTTAACAAAAGACGACAAGACACGACACGAGATGACACAAAATCAGTCGTGCTCCACGAACAGCCAAGAAAATCAGTCGAGTACCAAGGGGGAAAAACATTTGATCAGATATTATGACATCAGCAGAAGTATTCTTGATCGTGGCTAATCTGTCACTCTTGTAATTCACGATTAGTTGTAGATGTTTAATCTTTTCTAATCTGTAAGTTACATGATGCGACACAAAATTGTTGGTAACTGCATGTATGGATGTTGCATGTACTACATCTCAACTCATAAAATTGCCTAGACATGTGTAGGTCATAGAAACCACTTTGCATGTTGCATGCACTGATTGCATGTGGCTTGCATGCATATTGTATGACATTGCATGCTATCTAAACTTTTGCATGTCCTCAAAATTGAATCTACCTAACTCAAATCCGACCTATACTAGAAGGTTATGTGCTCAATTGACATTCCTTTTATGTACAACATAAAATATAGTGGAAATAACCATGGACATGGTCCCAAACTCGAGATAGGAAGATAATTCTTTAATAATCTTCACATAAGGTTCCAGCATGATCAATTCAAACAACTGTCAAAAGTCTTGTATGTTCCTAAACTCTCTACAAATTTGTTATCAATAAGTAGAATTACATATTTAGGTCATAAGGTGGAGTTTGAATCTGATCAATGCAGAATTATCGATAGGAGTAATAGGATCCTTGCACTCGGCAAGAGGCATGGACACTTACATAGATTGGCACATTGTTATTCTGATTCTAGTCAAGCCTTGAAAATCTTTGTTCCTGTCAATAAGGCATTACTATCACATCATCGCTTAGGACACTTGAATCATGCATCTATTTTGAACATGTCCAGACAATCCCTAGCACTTGATCTCGACTATCCTTCTAGCAAAGTCGATCTCCATGTCTGCCATAGCTACATCATTGGAAAGCAGACTAGGAATCCTTTTAGATCGAGTTATACGCATGTAGCAAAAGTTCTGTTAGATGTTGTTCATTCAAATATATGTGGACCTATCCAGACTCCATCATTACTAGATGCAAAGTATTTCATTACCTTTATTGACGAATTCTCCATAAGAACAGTTGTTTACTTCATCAAGTAGAAATCAGAAGCTTTCATCAAGCTCAAACAATTCAAAGAGCATGCAGAAAATCAAAATGGCAAACGAATCAAAGCACTAAGGTCCGACAACAAAGGAGAATATATCTCCACCGAATTCAAAAAGTACTATCTCAACAATGGCATTGAGTAACAATACATCACCTCCTATTCGCCTTAGTCAAATGGTCTTGCTGAGAGAAAGAACAGAATCTTAGTCGAATCGAAAAAGTGCATGTTCTCACATGCGACACTTCTGAAGTCCTTTTGGGCTGAAGCTGTTTCAACAGATTCAGAACAGATGTCCTACTAAAGTTCTCTCAGACAAAATATCATTTGAAGTTTGGATATGTATCAAACATTCTTTATCAAACTTACGAATTTTTGGATGTACTGCTTATGCGCAGATTTCTCATGATCTCAGGAAGAAGCTCGACTTCTAGAGTATCAAATGTATTTTCATTAGCTACACTACTTCAGATCAAGCTCATTGAGTAGAAGATATTCGCTACCTGGGATGTCATCTTCATCGAAGATCATTTCATCAGCCTCAAGGGAAAAGACAAAGCCCATATAGCCAACTTATCCAACTCACTCGACATGTTGAACTTCGAGGTTCCTCAATCGACTATTCTCATTGAAGGTCCAAGCTCATCTACTTTTGACAAACAACATATCAATAGCGGATCCAAAGATGGTGATGTTGCAATTCAGCAACTATAGTATGATGAAAATGATATGGTGCAAACCGGACACCATACGTTCTATCATCAAGGACACTATAGCTAATTCTATTCCGGTGGATTTGGAGTTGGTGCTACAGCTCCCTGCTAGGCCTTCAGTTTCTGATCAAGCTACGCCATTAGTTGTTCCATTTGTTCCTTCAACAGATTTGTTGAGATATGGGATGCATTGGATGATGATGCTACCGAGGGAGTTGGATTATGGATAATCGGATATGATTCATTCTCGGAACCCTCATCTTCTTCCCTGATGGCATCTTCAATGGCTTCTTGCAATGTAGCGTACTGCTCCCATCTTTTTAGCTCTCTTCTGATACTTCGTGGTAGTTTTGCGAGGGACCACATAATAACCGCATGATCGGGAGTTAGGGCTGCATTACATTCGGATCTTAAGTGCTTGACCCATTCTACGTAGTCCTTGACCCTTTCTCTTTTTTCCATTTTGACCTTGTTCACAGGAGAAATGGATCTTCCAAGAACTTTCTTGGTTTAAAGTGAGTGATGAGAGCCACTTTAACCCCTTTCCAAGTGTGGTCTTCTCTTCTTCTGATAGGTTGAAGAACCAATCTTGTGCTACAACTACCAGAGATATGGGAAACAACATCAGTTTCTCCGCCAATCTCCGATCCCCATAAATTTCACATGCTTGCTTGTAGATTTGGATGAATCTGATGGGAGCTGATGACCCATCATATTTAGGTATCTCCATGTGAGGTGCTCTCGGACTGCTTGCAAGGGTGCCACAGGTACAGATTGATCTGCTTTTGCCTCGATTTGAGTGGCTGCAACTCTGGGAAGGTTTGGTGCTTGATTCGCTATTCTTCTGCATACTAATGATCTAGATCTCATATTTATTCGGTGATAAAATCCAAGGATGTTGGATCTTGTTGATTCGCTAGAACTCAATCTGGATCTTAAGGACTTGATCAATTTGGTTGGTCGATAGTGTGATTTTAGGCCTCTTACGATGTTTTTTCTTTAATAACTTTTTGATCCATGTTCGGATTGTCTGAGATTTTCACAGTAGCTGAATATGGTGCAAATCTAACTATTGATCCTATTTGTGATGGTTACTCATGTGAGGGTTGGCTATGCGAAGGTTCTTTAAGGTTCTTTAACTATTTTGCAGTCAAAAATCTTGATTTATTCAGATCTGTTGGAAACTAACCTTTGTAGGCTTATTAGGGGCTATGGATCTGGGATGGATCTAGCTTTGTTCCAAGGGAGGAAGGTTATTTCTTATAGATAAAAAAGTTATGGCTATCTACAAAGGTCCAAAAGCATTTTTTTTGATAACAGATCAGTCATTTTTGGCAACTAACATTTGCAGGCTTCATCACTGATGGAAAAAGACATTATGAAGACATTGGGATGGTTTGCAAAGGTTACTTTTACAAGGATTTGATGGATCTTCCAATTTTAGTGACTTTTAGACACTCAAATCCAATTTTTTGCCTATTGGAATCAAACTAACCTTCGCAGGCTCTTTGTGTCCTTGTCTCACTGAGATGAAAACTTCAAAATTTTCTGCGAAGGTCTTGGCCACTAGAATTGAAAATTTGGGTGTCTTTGAGGGTTCTACCTCGTTTTCCCATCTTTTTCAACTAGGGAACCTTTGCAGGAGCACTTATATTAGAAACTAACTTTTGCAAGCTTCTCTATATCTTGGTCTCACTGAGATGAAACTTCAAAGAGCTCTACGAAGGTTCTTATGAAGATCTGAATTTTTTTTATTTGTCAAGGAAATTTTAAAATTTTTATGTTTTTTTGGAGATTTTTAAAGATCTAATTGGTAGGGACCTTCGCAGGCTTCTATGCAGGTCTAGGACAGTACCCTAGAGCTACTAGTCGTGCGAAGGTTGGTTCCCACTGGATTTTGAATAAACAAAATCTGATAGGATTTTTGTCTCTTTTCTCTCCAAAAATATAGTTGAGTTATTTTTATGATTTTTTCAATTTTGGGAATGGATGCCAAGCCCTTAGAGGCTATTTTGGTCTCTACTACCCTCTCACACCTCCTCCGTGAAGAAACGAAATGTTTTTAATGCCAAATCTTTGCTAGCTTTCAATCCCGAATTTTTGACAAAAGACGACAAGCCACGATATGACACGCAAAACACGAAATCAGTCGTGCTCCATGAACAGCCAAGAAGATCAGTTGAGTACCAAGGAGTACAAACATTTGACCAGATATTATGACATCAGCGAAAGTATTCTAGATCATGGCTAATTTGTCACTCTTGTAATTCGCGATTAGTTGTAGATATTTAATCTTTTCTAATGTGTAAGTTACATGACACAACACAAAATTGTTCGCGAACTATATACTTTCTGTTTGATGCATAATGCTATAATGCTACTAAGCAAGACAAGAAGTCAAAAGACGAAATATACAGATAACAAGTCAAAAGAGGAAATATACAGATAACAAGTCTGCTTGCGTGTGAGACAATTTTGTATAGGTTCTGTAGATCAAGAAGTTCGCTAGTAAGCAAAACAAAAATTCGTGAGAGAACTGTATTTCTATCACGCCAACGCATTGCGTGGGTCTGTCATGCAGTGCTTGAAGAATCAAGAAAATCAATAGATGATATTGTAGTTGTTGTGCACATTATTAATCTGTATGATTGTATGATCTTGAATGTAAATTTGTTTGTTACAATTCGTGAGACTGATTCACTTGCTCATTTAATTCCGCACTTTGGTTTGATATTGTTGAATGCTATATTAATTTGTTAACGTAGATCAGCAGAGTCTGACTACTCTCTGAAGGATTGTAGGAATGATATAGCTGGCAGTGACCAACGATAATATCTAAATTTCTGAACCGCCTCTAGTGCCGCTAGTGTTTCCCATTGCATTAAAGCTGCAATCCTAGGATCTCTAGCAATTTGTTCTGTGTGTGCCATGTCTTCAGACATTTAGGAAGGTGAATGAGAAACTAGAATATATGCTGGTAGTGGGAGCGCTAAGCACGGGCCTAATCTCATTCAAATAAAAACAATAGCATGAACTCTGAAATCGAAAGGGTGAAGTGTGAAAATGAGACTCCAAGCACTCTTTTATATGGGAGATTTCTATTTGTAGTAATGAGTGTTTTAAAAAAATTACACTTTTAAAAAATAGTCCATACACACATTAGAATAACTAAAACCCTAAACCCCATTCAATCCCAAATGCATCATGGAAAATACACAGATGTGGGATAACAACATATTCGCATTAAAATTCCTTGTTTTCAAAAGTTCAATTTATAAAAACTTTTTAAGTCCAGTACATGCATATTTCAAATAAATTTAAGAAGATTGCTATCGTTGTACATTGATGTATAAAAGCACATCAATCCCACCAAATTTTTAAGGTAGCAAAATTTATAATATGGTCCTTTTCCGCACGTCTCCTAATCTGCAAATCAGACACTAGTATTAAACAGTGTATTAATCGTTGCTACACATGTTAGACATTGTGCATAGAAATCCTAACAGAGTAGATTATAGAAAAGTAATCTATAAAACATACATTTTGTCCATCAATATTGAAGATGAAATTTGTGGACACATTAGCAAATGTCCATTCAAACAAAGCTCGTAAATCTTCTAGATTCCACCCACTGTTGACGCGCACTTCACGTATTTCATCATGTGGGAGATGGATATACAGGTCCACATCTTGCTCTCTCATGTCAGCGTCCAATGCATCCCATCGACCATGACCAAACTTTACCTGCCTATAAATGAAACTAAAAGAGCATGTTTGAAGTGAAATGTGATATCTTATTGCCATTGTTTCGCGACAAAGATTACACCTTATCAGATCCCCTTTGTGTTCTACCTCTCTTGAATCCCAAGAGGTAAGTATATTATCCAACATTGAGGCCTCTGTCGCTTTTCACGCCCACATTGTATTTGTTTTTCTTAAATGGAATTTCTTTGAATATCACAACAAATAGAGTGATTGATACAAAGTCACTAGCTCGTTTAGAACCAAATGTTGGCCTCATGTTCATTTTAATCTCTCTCACGAGTTGTGTCTTTGTTAATTCAATAGTCAATTGATCAACATAGGCCACTCATGAGAATTATTTGCAAGTTCAGAAATGGGTATTAATTTTCTATGGCCAAAGTTCCTTTTTGGAACTTCATACATGTGATCATAAAAGTAGATACCCATGTTAGTGAGAGCCGAAGACGAAACACCACCATATATCAATTCGCCATAGTTTGCATGTATGGCGAAATTTTTTCCTGTAAACGACTTTACATGTTGCCACTTGAAGCTATTTGAAGGAAAAATGTCTACACAAGTGCAATTAGTATGGTCACTATTTTGTAAAACAATGGAACAATATACATAATACAAAATTCACATGACAATAAGGATGTAAAACTTACAATGTGAATGTATGCTTCTATCAGCAACTGCCGTGTCCAACAAAATATCTCGACGCATGTACACGTGCTGTACTTTGGCAAGGAAATCTCCATGACGACCTATTTTGAATTCATGAATTCTACCTTTCCAATGGTAGTCTTGATTGTTTCATTTTCTCTTTGCAACTTTGTGAATTCCTTTGCTAGAGGGTTGCATGAGGATCCAATCAAGAGTTGAAAGTGTCATAGGCACCCAATCTCCATTGGAGTCTTTGATTTGTGCAACAATAGAATTCAATTCGTTTTTGGGCTTCCTTGACTGGCTAGAAGTCATGATGTCTGATGTAAATGATATTTTGAATAAGAGATAATGTCCTAACTTTAACCAAGAAAAAGTGAATAATAACGAGATAAAGAAACACGATCTATTGACATTAGATAAATGGGATAAGGAAATGTCGTTGAGAGATGGACTGTAGAAAGGAATAGTTGTAATGAAAAGTAGGTTCACAACATATGCTTGGGTAAATAGGTAAGTTCTCCCTAAGGTGAAGTCTATGTGATGGATGTACTAAAGGTGTAGTTAATGCTATTTTCTAGGGCTGTCACGTGTAGTTATTGCAATCTCTTTGTAAGGTTAATCTAGGGTTAACATTAAGAAGTGTACCATGTGGGTCCACAGTCTAATATTTGAATTTGCCATGTCATATGGACCATCCCACCTCATTTGTCACACTTCTATTGGTACACATGGCGTCATTAACACTAATTATAATTAGTGAAAAGGCCCTTTTTGAGTTCAAAAAAGGCACTAATGGTTGATAGTCAAAATGATCATTGGCATCAAAAATTTACATCATATTAGTGCTCAAAGTCTATAGATTATGAAGAGGAACAATTTTGTAATTGGTTTGCATACTATGTCATTTGAAAGGAGAATTTGTAAATGCTGCATTATGAGAAAACAACATAGCAAGAGATGTTCCAAAAGTGGAGTGAGGAGAGCCAATGGCATACTACATATGGTTCATAGTGTGAGATCTACTAGTGGCTACTATTAATTCATCACTTTTATTGATGATTATAGCAAATGTATGTGGATCTACTTTATAAGCAAGAAATCAAATGGCTTTTCAAAAATTGAAGAAATTCAAAGGCTTTGGTGGAAAGGCAAATAAGATGTTACATCGACATTCAAGTCCGATGGAGGTGGTGAATATTGTTCAACAAAGTTCAAAGAGTTTTGGGGGGACAAGTGATTAAGAGGCAAACCACAGCTCCTTACTCACCACAACAAAATGGAGTTGTGAAAATGGAAGAATGAATCAATCTTGAAAATGGATAGGGCAATACCCAAAAGCAAGGGACTACCAAATACTTTTTGGATAGAGGCTTGCAACACAATAACTCACATCATGAATGGGTGTCCTATGAAATCAGTGGGATAGCACCTTATGAAGCCTATACTGAAAAGAAACACCCTACGCTTTTCATATGTCAATCAAAAACTGGAACATACACAACCAAGTAGCATCAAAGTCGCTAGGTATTGTTCATGTTCCTATAAGAAGATTCTTCAAATTTGTAAATACACCAAAATGATTCCACTTCCTTGTACATAAACTTGATATTCAATGTGCTAGCATGATGCCATAAATATTATTTTCCTAGCCTAAAAAACTAGACAAATACACCACGTTTCTTTTTTTAATGTCAAGTAGTTCTAGAGGTGCTATAGTGTCCAACAAATGAACTGTAGATCAGCTATCTTAATCACTTGCAATGCGTGAATTCAAACACAAAAACTAGGTGTCATCTGTGGATGTTGATTTACTTTTCAGAAATATATCATAAGTAAATCTGCTAGTGTTGAGTGAGGGGGGGAGTATGTCATGCTATGGCTCGGGCAAACCATTCATAATGTCACAAAATACTGAAGCTGGCCTTTAGCCCATTTGTTTGCTTCCAGACTAGTATGTATGCACTCCATTGCAACTAGTAGTCAACAGCTGAATTGCAATAGCACTGTCGAGTCCAGGTTAAGAGGAGCATCTGCAAAAGCTTCCAGTAAAACTCCAAAAGTTCGTTCACTACAAGCTAGAAAGGCTCAGTGCTGCTAGTATCTTCTTATATACAAGTTGTACTCAATTTCTCCAAGTACGTAAGGTCAAAGGAATCTTTTTGAATACAAACATACTTTCCTGTGAACTGCCACAATTCTAGGAAAATCAGAGAAGTTGAAGTACTTTTTTTATTTGCAGAACGGCACGTATAAAAAACTTGCAAAAATCATTTTTAAAACAGGCAAATTTATTGAATTCAGAAGTTGCACTGCCAAAGCAGCTATTATGTATGTTACAATGCCTGAATAAGTTACACACAAAGGATTAATAATGACTTTGAATGTCACTGACAACCAAACACAAAAATTGTAACATGAAACTCCAGCACTCATGGATGCTGCTAAAGCAGAGAATCTAAAATAAAACGTGTATACTCACCAATAGATTTCACACCTCAGCTTAGCTCATGGAAAGGATTTGGGAAGCTACCAGATAGAAATGTATATTCCAAGAAGCCAATCAAGCCCAAAAAAGGTTTACCGGCCAATTTTGGGAATCTAGTATCACTGACCTTTTTAATGTGGGGACTATTATCAAAAGCTACAGAGAAGGATAAACTCTCTCAAAATATGAGGGTATGTAAGGTTTAGCTGCAGGAAGACCATCCAAGATATGTTAAGGAGCCTGAAACTACATGATTTTGGAGCCAGCAGATAATTTGAACATAAACGAAAACAATATGTATAAATGTTATGTCTAGGATGGTACCCAATATAACAAAGGAGACATCCAATCTTCAGCCTTATGAAGTCCACTCACAAGGTCTTAGGCTATCAACCTCATCATGTATAGCCTGGACAAATAGTATGAGTTCCCTACTCACTTCGTCAGCACCCAAGAGTAAGTGCAGCATGCATAAAAAAAACAGAAAGAGCGACATGGGACAACGGTATGAGAAAGAACTAAAATAACTGAGGAAACCATGGTATGCAAATGAGAAGATGCAGGTTGCAATGTTTTGGGATGGCAGAAAAGTCAAGTGAACAGGCTTGTTGAGGTACAACCTTGTGGAGAAAGTTGAAATTCTCACATCCACTTTGAACATTCGTTCCCTTCTCATTGAAAAAGCAACGAACTTCAGAACATTCTTCAACGTACATCCCTAGTCAAAGACCTGAAATTTTTCTAAACTTTTAAGGATACTCGGATATGTGGTTTTTGGGTCTCATTTTCATCCCTCCCTGATCTTTATGTCAAAAAAACAAATTTTTCTCTATATATATGATGACTAATTCAATGTGAGGCATGAAGTTTAAGATAATATATATGATAATGCAATCTTTAGATACAGTTTACTTGCAGCAAGGAACTCAAACTTAGAACATGAGAACTACATACCAGATGTATAAATCAGAGGTCATTTTATAGTGCTCCACACCATGAAGTTTCAAGAAAGACATTATGTCAAACCTCTGAAATTGAAGCTTTAAAAACACGATCACTCTGCAAATGGACACATTACTCATCTTATGCAGATATCAATCCTCCCCAAATTTAAAAATCCTGTAAATCATTTTGTCAATAGCAGGAAGTCGTCAAAATACTTCATCACACGAGCAGAAAAAATAGTGCACGTTCATGATCCCAATATTTAAATTTAGAATGTTATTCCTTGTGCTGACCAAATTTCTACCCGAACAAGGGTAAAGAGATTGGCATGCCTATCCATCCCATACTTCTGAACCGTTGTAAAGACAAGGAAAGAATAGAACAAGTGTACAGGCTGTCCATGTAGTCTCCATTTTATTATTCAATCAATGAAACATTGCTGACAGCTTCCCTTTAAAAAATAAGAGCATTTGAATGAAAAACACATGTAGCATGGAGGTCCCAAAAATCAATAGGAAAACACAAAATTGTGAAGTTTGACATCATGGGCAGCTTAATTAAGGTCCAAGAAAGTAAGGCACACTCCTGTGTACAAGCTTTAAGAAGCTCTTGGAGATTTAAAGCTTCCCTGGAAAAGAAGACGCTGACCCTCTTCCTCAATAGCTGCTATATACATATGCTACCACGGCTGACAAGCTGAGCATCACATCATCCTACAACAACATAAACATTGGTGTTTATGTATCCTCTCTAAAAACATCTATCCATTCAGGTTCATCATCTGGCCTCCTTGAAATTTGTGCAGTCTGTGGATTTTTATCGCCATCCGGAGGCGTGCTTTTACCCTTATCCTTACCAGAAATATCAGCATCACCATTGCCATGTGTTTCAATCTTCTCTGAATTCTTAGGGGATCCCATCACATCTGCAGCAAAAAATGGCACTCAAACAAGATACGGATCATTTCAAAAGGAGTTCTGGAACCCCTTCAAAATCTTGAACTACCTACATAGCATCGTAGAGAAAACTGTAGACAAGTCCCTGGTAACCAGATATTGCACATTTATTCTGTCAATCATCACATTTGGCCTTGAACTTGAACTATGGAAGAACTCAAAAGGACTGAAACTAAGCACAAAATGTTGCCTTTTCCCAGCCAAAGGCAGCTTCTACAATTATCACTAGCTCAACTTTGAGCTTCAAACTTGCCGTTTTTCAAGCCCTTAAAATATGTTAAAGTTCATGACAATTGAATGGACCAAAAAGATGGTTGCACATAACTATGTCATTTGCATGAGACATCATATTAAAAAGAAAACAAATCTTATTTGATAGATTGGCTCAGTGAGATAGCAAAATTATGTTGGATAAATTTCGACTAGGTAGTAGGAGCCGATGTCCTCTTTGAAAAGTTTGCCATTTCGTATATAGATATCATTCAAGGTATGATATATTTGATAATGCTGTCAACAATTTTCGGCTTTGACACTTACCAGATGAAAAAGAAGCAAATATAGAGTAAGCACTTTAAAGAAAAAAGGTACATTCTTACTGGCTGTCAATAGCTTTTGCAGTGTTTGTTTCACAGCTTGAATCTCTCCCTGATGAGATACAATAAAGTTACTCTGCATAAACCTCAAACCAGTAGAGACACTTAGAATGGTGTAAATGTCCCAACACATCTAGCATAACACTAAATCTTATCATGTACAATTCCATAGCAATAACTCTAAAAAGCACAGACCATCAGTAAGATATGCTTGGACTATGCTTCAATACGGAAATAATATTGCTAGATGAATGTACACCTAGTCGATCAATCAACTCTTTGGCTGTTGTAAAGCTTCTCTCTAGAATGTGGAAGTAGATTGTCAAGTTCACTAATACCCAACCAATTCAGAAGGTACTAAGCATACTAGTTGTATATTTACAAGATTCACACTCGCTACATGAGTGTGTGTGTGAGAAATACAGAATGAACAGAGAAAAATTATGAATGTGATTTGATCTTATAGATCTTGACTGGTTTTCTGTCATCAGGTATAGGTGCAAGTGTCCATAGATTGTTCTTGTACATGGATAACATTTCGTCCTCCATTGCCTGAATTCAGCGATCTTTATCTGGTCCATCTACAGCTTCCTTGAATGTTTGAGGTTCATCAGAGAATCCACAAAATTCGATGGCCATATTAAAAACATCCTGACCATACCTTTCTGGTGATTTTCGTTGTCTGTCTAATCTTCTCACAGGTGGTTTCAAGTTCGATTCTGCAGGCTTCGAGTTCAATTCTGATTCGAGCTTTTCTGCTGGAATTCGACCTGGCGATTCGAGTCTGTCAAGAACTCGATTTTGACCTCCCTCTAGAAGAAAATCTAAATTGGATCTCACTGAAGTGTAAAAGTAAGCCAGCTCCCCCAATCTCTACAGTGGTTAGGTTCGCACTCAGGAAGGATTATTTAATCAATGTAGCGAGCCGAGACACAACAAAACTTACAAGGATATCAGTATCATTGGAAGGACATAAGAATACCATTGGAAGGAAATAACAGTCCATACCATATCGAAGTAGATACTGTCATGGACTAGTATGTTATCAATGTCAGCTCAGGTGTAAATGCCAAGAAGTATCATGCTCCCACTTTTGTTACTGGCAAAGAAGGATTGATGTCTCTACTTACACTTTACCAATGTTGTGAGGGGATAGATATTTAAAAGAAGCAATAAACCCAGTTACTTCACATATTCCGCCTTATTCATTAGACATGATAAGCACTACTGTACATAATACTGGATGCCCCACTTTAAGCCTTCTCACTTAAACATACTCTTTACCTTATGATATGTCTTCAATATCCCAGTGGCCTTCAAGCCTTCTCACTTAAACATACTCTTTACCCTATGATATGTCTTCAATATCCCAGTGGCCAGTACCAGGGGATGAATGATAAATCACTTCTAGAACCAGCAGGGAGATAACAAAATACTACAACAGTGAAGCAAGTTAATCTTATGTCAAAAGCCCTCGTCTTTACGTTGTCCAATTAGAATAATTATACATTTCAAAAGGGGAAGATAAAGGTCAACTGGTAGATTTCCTTGCATATATCTATCGTACATGGTCAGAATCAGGTCGCACTAAATTCCTTTCAAGTAGGCTTGAAGAAATATACAAGCAGACAGAATTTCCAAGGAGAATGATTATAACTGAAGCGTTCAAGAAATGAAGGTGACTACCTTCATCACAAAAGGTCCTTTTGCATACTCAGTCATCTACTACATATATCAGCACATAAACGTTGTACCAAACTCAGGCCTACTTTTAGCACACAGACTGTCAACATGACTAGCCTAGGAAAGTGACCGATCTCCCTAGTCTCATTGGAAAACAGAAATGTTGTTTCCTCTAGCATCAAGTAAACAACAACTGTAAAACGTTACACATAGATGCTTTGTTGAAAAAGTCATTAATTATACACAAGTGCAGCTGGCACTAACTAAATATGCACAATGCCACTTACATAACTAAAAATGATCAAACAATTTCTGAAAGACTGGCTCAAAAACACATGATGAGATCGTAATAATGAATTACATCTATGATTGAATTCGAAAACCCATCTTAGGTAGAACCTATCAAAAGGTTGTGGAAAAGGTGAACAAAGAAAAGTAGTCAAAAAGGACATCTGAAAAGAAAATAATTCCTCACATCCATTATTAAAAATATAAAACATGAACCACTTATTAATCACAACTGTGCTAAAACTTACCATCTCATTTCGTGTACCATCAACAAATCGGTCTAGCATGCTTTGATGCTTCAAGAAAAGGGGGCGCAAGTACCTCATAAAAAGGTGTCTAGCTCCCTGTCATATCAAAGCACACAAATAACTCCTTGCAATGTGGCTAATACATACTCTTGATAGATAATAACAAAGCATGACACGTTCCCATGAAATAAAAATCTAGAATATTTTGACAAAATAAGCATTAAAGAGGTATATTACCTTTTATTGACATCCACGGAGACCAATACGGTCTATGCGACCAGATAATCCAATACAAATATAAATTTTGATAACCACGCAGAAGAAAACTATACTTAAGAATCAAGATCAACAACTAATTGGAAGACTTTAGCAGATTTTTCTAATTATCAAAAGATTTAACACTGAAGCTACATGGTTGTATAAGTTGATTAAGGAGCAAGAAGACTTAAATGTCCGTTGGAGACCTAGCAGGATTTAAGGGACACTTCAGACTGTCAGATTACAATTGTCTCATAGAAATTTATATAGTTGATCATTTACACACAAAGATGTCTAATGTCTTAGCAGAATGTGTCGTGCTTAGAAACCCGTTCCGACCCTTTTGGGTCGGAATAAAGGGTCGGAACGTTCTTTTTTTTTTAATTTTAAAAAACAGGTATTCAAGCCGGAAACTACAATCCTTCCAAAGAAAATGAGAAATCAGAGGCTCCGAAAACTGTCAAGTCCCATTCTTGGGTTTGTGAATAGGACGCTTTGTGAACAGAGCTGTGTGACAACGGAAGCACAAGTGCACATACTCGAGAACGTTGTAATCCGTTTGCTTTTCAGCCATAGACTCAAAAGGTAAAGGTTCGAGAGCTTACCTGGATGTTAAAGATCAAAGGCAAGATAAATCACCTTATTTCCATAACAGCCAAACGACCTAAGCACAAATACTGACGCTTCAGGTTTGCTTAGGGTAGCCAGACAGAAAACAGATGTATCTTTGACATCCGCAGAATTCTCTTTTTCAGCATCTTTCTCATTTCCCACCTGAAAACTAGCTCTTTGCTTTCCGTGACTATCACTAAATGAAAAAAAACTACGTAAGCCCCGCGAAGTAGAAGACCTGCTACCAGATTTGTGCTTGTCACAATTTCCTTATCACAAGAAAGAGCTCTGATCATGAAAATCAGCTGCCTTTTAGAAGTGGTGATACACTCCGTCAAATATTACGATTCACAGTAAACTTAAAATAGAATCTATTTGTCCTCTAGAAGTGCTTTTCTTCAAACCTTTCTTTTGTTCTAGTCTTTTATGGTAGCTTTTACCCCTGTGACTTCACCATCAACACCCCATTTTTTCATCCATTCTAACCTTGCTCTATACCGTCATTTTTCCCTTGCTGCCAACATTGTCATGTGATGAACTCAATTTGCATTCTTTTTATTGTCTTTACGTGTAGTGTATATATTGACAAAGATCCTCACCTTCTAGGAATATCATGCATGTTCCAATGAGTAGAACAAGGTAGGGGATTTAAAGTTGGACCCCTTAACTCCTCTACTAGAAATGAATGAACACAAAATGACCCAACATGATCTACGAAAAGCAAATACAAGCAACACTTCAAGAAAAACTTGATTTAGTTGCAAGGTTTTACAATATTGCCGAACTTTCAAGAGAGAGCTGTGTGTGTGTGTGTGTGTGTGTGTGTGTGTGTGTGTGTGTGTGTGTGTGTGTGTGCGGGCGTGCGTGGGCATCGTATGCAGGCGTGTTTTTTTTTGGGGGGGTGGGAGCTTGATTTAGTTGCAAGGTTTTACAATATTGTTTGAACTTTCAAGAGAGCTGTGTGTGCGCGCGCATGCGCACACACGTGTCGTATGCATGCATGTTATTTTTTGGGAAGTGGGGACATCAATTCGTATTCAAACTCAATAGCCCATTCAAAACTAGATTCTAGGATCAATTTCACGATACCCTTTCATACCAATAGTGTTTGTTTGATGTGTTAACAAAGAGAAACAACAAATGCAAGAGAACTTTAACGATTGTGCACTTCACTCATGTTAGCACAAAAGGGAAGTTTGAGAGGTCTGTGAATATGATGTTGCTTGAAGCATAGAAAGGGCTTTGGTGAAGGCATGGGGTGTTGTTCAGCCTAAAATACTAAATTTTACATTAGCAAAATGTGCATTGATCAACTTACATAATTATTTGGTATTTGGAGCCAAACGAGTATGATAAACTTTGCATGGTGGTAAAATGGAACCCTGCACAAAAAGAACAACAAATGCAACCCTCAGCAAGGATTGATTGTACTTGAAAACGGAATCACCATAAAATAAATTAGCAAAAGCTTGTTTAGGATTCCCCAGTCACTATGGAGATTTCAAAACAATTCATTAAATGGAAAATGAAGTCCTAGTAACATAGGAGTAGTCACTACAATCCCCTTCAAGTTATCCGGAACATGACCACTTTGCACAAAAGCCACAACTTCATGGATAAAAGATTTGTTGGCCAGCCATATATATAGCAGGCAGAGCCAAGACTTGGTGGGAGACACACCACCAAAATATCTCATTGTCTAATTAGAGAGTTTGTCAACAGGATCGCCATACGATTTTTACATATGCAATTGAGGCATCTGCCCCCACATATGAGGGAGAGGATTTAGAAAGTTCATAAGATTTGGATGCAATATCTGTTCAGGATCTGTGCGATGAGGTACAGACCTGTGCATACAGGGCAGGTACATGCTCCTCTTGATGTTCCTATGCTTTTGTCTATGTATGCATATCATTGTTTCAGCAACATAACAATAGCTTCTCATTCAGTATGACACTCAGCGCATTCTCATTACATTTGATCTCAACTATTACGGTCCATATGAGTGTTTGATGGGGTATAAGACATGACTCTTGTTGTTGATCTAGCTTTTGCATTGGTGAAGCCAGTCCTTGTTCATGCTAATCGGCACACATGGTAACTTTGACTAGGTTGGGATCTCTTCATACTTCCATATCCTTTCTTACCTATTGTTATTCGGCATTCCTGGTCTATACAACTAGCTTGAGCTGTATTTGAGCTAGATCCTATCAATATTTATTGCCAATTATGGCCCTTACAGATAGCTGGGACCTATGTACGGCATTCCAAGTCTTGGAATGGAGTTGGTCCATCTATTCTTAAGGCTATTTAGCATCCATGATCCCTTCAGAAACCTTGAGATCTTTATGCAGTTATGTATGCATTCCACCAGCACACTTGGTCTATCAAAGTGGCAACTTGAACATAGTCCTATATCTTAATTCTCTAGTACTGTTGGTTCCTATAAGTGGTTATAATGCTTACAATTGTAGAATACAAAGGAAATGCACACATATATATACCCTTCCAAATGACGATCTAACTTCTTGTAGATGACTATCTAACTTCTCCTACAAGTTACTTTCAAAAAAATAAGGTACCCCCAAATGTCAAGTTGGGGTACATAATGTCATAATTAGGCCTAGTGGACCCACGAGTCCCTACTATGTAAAAACATACTAACTTAGCTAACTCTAAGTTTAATAGGCCTAATGGAGGTGAATAAACCATGGAGTATATTCAAGTGTTGCTCATGGTCCATTCACGAGACTTCTATAAGTACAGCAGAGCTTTATCACTACAGTTCAGCAAATGTTTCCACGTTGCATTGGAGTGTCAGTGTTGACGATACACTGGCAACAATTCACTATCGTGGAAGTAGAATCATTATTTCATGTACCATTTCCACTATCTACCATCCCATCATGATCACCACAGTTCTACTAATGCGTGTGATTAATGGTGGGTTCATTTCCATGTCATGTTATTCCTTCATGAGTAGGAGAATTCTATTGGTACATACTAACAGCATTCCTCTATTGGTGAGCGAGTTCTTGAACAGTTTAATGAAGGAAAGCAACAATGAAGATAAGCCAACCCAAGAGCATCTAACATAACAAATGATAATCGAGTCAAGAGCACAAGACTCATATACAAAAGTTCCATAGAACTTGTCAACCAGGGCATTGCATCAATGTTTGATGTTGCCATATCACAAATAACTATTGAAGGAGCACAAGTCAATAGAGTATTAGGAGAAAACATCATGGATGAAGTCATCTATGAACTATTGAGAGGTTAAATTGCCAAAAAGTTACTCCTGTGAATGGCTAGACATAAAAGTTATATTCCCTCGGATAACGATCGGATATCTACTAATGATTGTTGGTGATGTGTTGTTTACTGCAATACGTGTGGTACTAAATTTACTTACAATGTGCGTGCTTGACTTGTAGTATTAGAACTAGTAGCAAAAAACCTGAACACTAGCAATGACTAAAATGAAAAGATCTTATATATGTGGGGATAATTTATGAGTAATTTCAACAACATACCCATATAGACAATTTTTCTATAAGATTATTTTACATACTCAAAATGTACTCATTAATAAGGGCCCAAATGCCTTCTAAGGAAAGTAGCATTCTTTCACTCCATTCTATGTGTAAAATGGAGTGGGAAACAGGTGGACCAGATTTAGAGGGACACAACCGACTACATCCCTCTCACATGCATCTTCTGTATGGTGCTTTCATTAAAATGCAAGCTATGGTGTTCTCTCTCCTCTCACATGGCTTGAATGCTTGCTACATGCTCTGATGTCTAAGATGATATCAAAGCAGGCGATGGCTAATGCTAAGATCTTGGCATGCACAATTTTTTCTACAATAAACAATGAGAAATCTATTTTGTTTAATTTTTTAATTTCTATGCATAAATTTCGTGATAAATGAGAATGAGAGATTGTTTGCTTGTTGGATTCTACGATGATGCACAATTTTTGGAGTAACTCTCTTCTTTCTTGTGTGCCTTGCTGAGAAGCCCTTTTGTGAAAAGAAAGTTCTTGATTCCTGTGTTATATGGACCTATATAAAGGCCAGGATCTAGTGCTTGCTATTTTTGGAATCGATTGCTTGTGTTGGAAGCGCCTCTTTCAGCCTTGAAGATGCTTTCAAAACTCCTTGCAATCAGCTGTGAAAAGGTCCACTTTCAACATTTGGCGTGCGCTTGTTGCAGCCCTTAAAAGACATGAAGTATTTGCAAGTCTGACCCAATGTGTTGCAGACCCGATGTTGCAACAGCACTATAATTTGAAGGCCCAAACCAGCCTATGAAACGTGGAGGAATCTGCACTGAAATACAAATACCATGTAGTGAAGCTGCAGCGATGGATCGGCCATCACGAAGAGTCGTAGCAGGGCGGATTTAGTTGAAGGTCGTGGTTGCAGCCCTAAGTGTATATGTAGTGATGAGAAGTCCTGATGGGCATTGAAAAATGTGTCAACTCTCTAGGTCACTGCAGCCCGATGGTGGGTAGTCATCAGACACAATCAGGGTGATGATTATCAGCGTACAAGGTGTGCACAAGAGAGAGATGAGCCTAATTTGGCAGCATGCAACCAGTAGCCGGCAGTGAGAGTGGTACACACATCCATAAAGACCCACTCTAAACTTTACCCTAAGTACACACACACACACACACACATGTAGCCTGCTACTCCAAGGAAGAAGGCCCCAGTGGGAGAGATCAGCCCGTTGAGAAACATGGGCACGATCATGAATTGGGAGATGGCAGGAGATGGTGCAATCTTCAGCGTGGAGGGGCACCTATGGTGAATACCAAGGAGCCCCAATGTGCGTGAATGGAAAACGGGAAATTTATGAACCGTATCACAAATTTTGGAAACGACGAAGCATAAATTGACAAAATATGAAGGAATCCAGCAATTTCTCACAAAGAATGGCAAATACCATCACATAGAATAAAGCCCTACAAGAAATAAGGCAAAACTTCTCCCCTGAAGAGGCCAAGCAATACCAAACCATAAGCTGAAAAATAAATGTACATGAGACCTATTTATCGTCCCTTGAGGAACCCTAGAAGCAGCATTCAAATAATCAAGGGAGGCAGCACTTTTGGAGGGAAAATGGTATAGGACCTCCACTCCATGTAATTAACTAATAAAAAGTGGGCCCTTGACCATTCCTGATTATAAATACATAAAAAAGATATTTAGGCATGTACATGAATAAAAGGGCTTGTGGCCACAAATGAATATAAAACCTGGGCCCTATAATCCATGCAGTCTATGGACCCAGTTGCCCATAACTGGCAGACACAACCCCTCCACAGAGAGCATGGGTGCTTGAAAAGATGGGGCCCAACGTCTATTGAAAGCTATTAAGTCTTGGTGAGGAATTTCTTGACTTATTGTTCTTATAGATTAAAGTTTCTACTTGCTTTAAGTTGAAAAGTCAAATTCTGTCTCTTTGTTAGAGAGATATTGGTGCTTAATCAACTAGCAATACAAAATCTACTGACTCAATTTGACCTAAAAGTAGCAAAAGAACATGGCTATGATACAACTTCAATTCAAAGTGTTAAGCATTCCAATCTCACAAAGATATTTATAACCATCTGGCATCAACATACAGGTTCTAAAATTCTATCAACAGCAATGCATGATTTCGTAAGTCTCTAATGAAGCAACAGGAGAGCTATGACCACAACACCACTTCAACTATTTGAAGTGGAGTCCTAACGCCTACGGTGTATGCTTTCTACTTTCAAGAAGAGGTCAACATAGCAGTATGTTAATGTAGTCACTAACTCCAAAACAAGACTATTCAACATTTCTATTGAAACTCAAAGCAGGAAGGCCATAGAATTGGTCAAGTGCAGAGTAGCAAATAATAATATGCTCATCTGACCTACAAAATGCAGTTTCCTGAAACTTAAAGAGAGACGGAACAATCCTCTCTATGCTATCCAACAATCCTCCACCTTTTAATACAAAAAAATGTCTTTATGCTCTAAGTGCGTAGTCACAATGAAATATACGATTTCCTTAGTGGTGCTTTCAGCAATCCATTTCTCTTTATGCAAAGTTAATATTCCATGTGTATCACTTGTGTTCCAATCAGCATCTAAAGAAAGTTTGCGAACTAAGTGCCAGCGTAGTGCTCCAACTTTGACAAATATGTAGCTTACTCCAACTTGAACTTCCTTGAGACTAACCTTGCTGCCAAGTTACTCCATACTCCAAGCTAATGGCTATCTTATGCTAATCTTGTGACTTGAGTATGGTCAAAAAAACATCAAGAGAAGTAAAAAAGTCCAACTTACAAGTCAAAAACATAAAAAGACAAGTTGCACATAGCTAAATGGCACAAAAGGTACCCATGTACTTGTTTGAGATAAAACCAAATAACAAAGACTATAATGTACAATTCCACCTATCATGGAATTCACAATCAAGCTCCTGTTCTTTAAATGAGGACCTCACTTATATAAAACCATATCCATATCATTGCCGTTGCCAGCCTAAATAAAAGCAATGTCTAGATTATACAACCATTAAACCACGAATACACAAAATAATACGAATAGAAGCCTATAGAACATTGGTCTATATCAATATAGAACGTACATGAAAGAGCCTTAAAAAATTCAGGGGTGCAAGTATCAAAACCTTTGAAGTAAGAAAAAGTAAAGACCTCATCATAGCAGGATTTCTTATAGTAATCATAAGCAAAGTACAAAGATGTTACGCAAACTCTATTTTTTTTTAGAGATATTCACAAAACTCTGAAAGAGCGAAACCGAGCTTAAATTATAATTCCAAAGACAAAATAAGTCGTGATAACGTACCAAGACAAAAGCTTATCTGAAAAGATTTCTGCTACACTGAAGCATCCATAAACTGGAATGCAAAAACCAAATGTTCAAGCTCACTTACACGATTAGACATATCCATAATCCAATCAAGCAATCTACTTCAAATATCAATTTCTTTATGAATTTATATCATTGAACTTTGAAGTGCCTTAAACTTTTCCCATCGCATCACTTACACCAAAAGGGAAATTCATACCAGTCCAATAAACAAGCCATTGTTCTTGGTCTGCGTGATCTTTTTGCTCTATGGATTTAAAAGTTGCATACACTGGAAAACCAACCCCAACAGCCGTACTGTATAACACAAAAATTGGGTAACAATAAAAGCTTTATCACTATTCCAACATCACTTGTCCAAAAACTTTTAAGAAATGTTGCCTAAGGGAAGAAAACTAGGGATTGTTAACTTTCCATCGATCGGCTTGTGGAAAGGCTAAGTTTCAAGAAAATCATAACAGAATCAAAACTCGTGAGGAAAGTTCATATAAGCACGATCGTCCATGAAAACCTCCTTCTAAGGTTGATTTGTACAACAACAGACTACATATAATTAGTAGAATGGACAAAGTTAAGGTCTAAACATTCTCATCTTTGTAGATAAGGTGTAAGGCCTCTATACTGCTCTTCATACAATAATTTCGCTACTCTGGTCCAAGTAGCATTCAACATCATGTTCCTAAAAAGAGGTCATTGAAAAAACACTTACCAAGCTGTTCGAACTATGACATTTGATGTAGCAGGAGAAAGTAACAACCGCAAGCCTACCTACATATGTTAAAGAAGAAGGCATAAGCACTTGAACAACATTAAATGACACAAGGTTTAAGAAACATCTAGCATAAACACACATACATGCTTTATGATTTACATTATTAAATGCATAAATGACTGAATTTGACATTTATCGTAACAGCTAAAACAAATTATTAATGATTGACCTTTGCAACACTCTGCCCCAATAGCACTCCCTATTCCATGCCACATGAGCATTTGAGAGGGCTAAGGCTCTTGACATTTCTTTAGACAAGATTGCAAATTTTGCCAATGATCTTGCTCCTCAACTAAAAAAAGTGCAATTGCCAAAAAAAACCCTAACAATTTTTTTCTAAACAAGAATATAAGGCTTTAAACATGACCTACCAAACTCTGGGTGCTTGATAGTCCAAACAGCATAAGCTTCCCATTCTATGATAAAAGTGGTCATTTGCTAAATCTCGCACCAACAATAGTGAGAACAAGGAGCCTTTGTGCAAAAATGACAAAAAATGTGAATGAGAAACCAAGAAAACATCTGTTTGAAAACAGAATTAGAGCATGTCAAGAATAGGTGTTGGAATTCAAGTCATAATTTAAGTTGCCAACCAAGATCAATAAGAATATCATGTATGTCTTAGTAGCCCACTCAAATATTTGGAGAATCTCGTTGGAATAGGATCAGCTTTCTCATGTGTCTACCAAGGCAATAAGATGCAAACAAGAAATAGGAAAGTGGATCTCTTTTATGTAATGTGTCAAATGAGCTCTAAAACAAAGAAAATTATTGGCATCAGCTTGCTTAGAATATTAAATTTTTAACCTAACACCTTCTTACTTTCGTTGCCAGGATGGATTGATGGCATTGGAAGAGTATCCTAGATAGCGAGCATTTTCAATTGTGGTTAAGTTACCAATAGCACCAATTACAATTTTTTATATGGAGTGCCAAGCTAGCACTTCCGATACAGGTCAGACGAGTATGGCTGGGAATAATCAAGGATCAGAACCACCACACATGGGCTCAAGGGGAAGAAGCATGATGACAAGGATACGCATATAGATCAATTTTTGGCTGTTTTTCAAGAAAATCAGGAAAAGGAAGAGTCGGAGTTCTTTCCAACAACCTTGAAAGCAAATACCTTCCAAATTGGGTTGGATGAGTTCCAGACATCGGAGGAACTTAAAAGGGGCTTTCCTATTGGCGCCCAAGAGTAGGTGTCACACACACAAACATATGTCTACATTAGTTGTTGATGATCCAGACTTTAGTTGTTAAACAACCAAGATATTGAAAGCTGTTACCAACTGTAAGTAGCTATAGGCTAGTCTATAGTCAACTACTAGTTCCAGTTCCAATCAACTGATTTGTCTGTTTGAATTGGGCAAAAATTGGCCTACCTAGATTTTAACCTTCAAATCGTCTTAGGTTTTTTTCTAGCTTTATCCTTGACCTTCTATTTTAGCAAAAAGAATTGCTAGTTAGTGTTAGGGTGCAATTACAGCTCCATGCATTGTAGACTATAATCAACAATCAATGGAATACTCCTAACTCTAGAGTCCTTACCACTCCTAACTGTAGAGTCCTTACTTGATATTGTTGAATTCCATCACCTGATTAGGATAGCAAGACACCTACTGGTTCGAAACATGGTAGTAGGTAGACATGCCAACGCTCACATTTAATACACTATGCCCTAATTTGGGCCCTCTGACACTACAAATAAGCCATTCAACACCTACAAATGGGCCCTTAGACACAAGGATATAAATCACATGGATCAAATATAGGAGAGCTATGCCAATTGTGCATTGATTTAGTGAAGGTTCTATTTGAATCGACTCAGATTTTTGCATCGGATATAGGAGAGGTTTGTGCACTAATTTAGTGCAAATTTTATCCACACACACAAAATTTAAGAAGAAAAACATTTTGAATCAAAAAAAAGAAATTGTTTTGAATTTTATTCCTATTCAAGCTGGACCAATTATAATTCAAACAACAATTCAAGAAAACATTGCATGACATCAACAAGTTTGCAATTGTAAAATCTCCAAAACAAGTAATAAATAGATTTCGGCAATTTTATTACTCAATTCAACAATTCAATTTACTTTTGAGGCTGAGAATTAATGTGCTCAAAATGAGCATCTACCTCCATTTGGTCAAAACTTGGCTTTACAATAGCTTTTGATAGGTGATTTCGATTGACGATATAGACTCATATGAATGTAAAAAGAATATGAAAATGCCACAAACTTTGGAATTGCATCTTGTGCATAGTGGAAATAGAATCTTTTCCCATTTTGACTAAGTAACAAATGTTAGGATCCATTCAACTCCTTTGCAAAAAGAAAAAAAAAACATCGTTTGACCAAACTTCAACCTTCCAATATCTTGAAGTCTATAAGGTCAAAATGGATTGTGATTCAATCTTAATGATCGATTGACAACGAACAACAAGTAGATCTAATCAAAATTTGAAAGGTCTTAGGGAACTAAATGCAAATTTACCCCCACTCAACAAAATTTCAACTTGGAGATTAATTTGATGTTAGAGTTGTGATTGAGATGGAACCTAAAGCACTAGATTTGATCCCCAAGCCTTGTAGCCAATAGCCTCTTATTTGTAGTGCACATAATAAACAAAGTTCTAAACAAACTAGAATGGGGTGCTCGATTCGTCTTCGTATGCTGGCAAGGGCATGCACCTGTGCACACCAAGCCCACAAATGAAAAAGAGCTCTGGCTCTCAAGATACAAACATATGGAATATCAGCATACAGGCTAGCCCAATTGCTTATGAAATGAGCCCAGCAACGCGTTGCCTAGCTTTGCTCCTCGTTTTTCGATTGTGACCTGCTAAGCAGATCACGAGGCAAACGGAGATTATTTTACGGCATAAGCCATTATCACACGGTTGCCATGCCATGACTTGGAGGAGATGAGGGGCCCGGGCCCAAGGAAGCAGGAAGGCCAGAATTCTTACCCATGGGAAGTTCCAAGGGTTGGGACTTCCCGAGCCAGTAAATGCCCATTCAATGACCTGGTCTCATAACAGAAGGTTGCTAGACTGCACAATTGATACTGAGCTCATAAAAGAGGTTTTATGAAGTCTACATGACGTAATGTCCTGGGCTCATAAACGGGTGTTTCTACACTGCAGAATTCCATGTCTTCATGTCCTGAGCTGATAACAAAGGTTTTTTATGCTGTATAATGCAATGAGGTTTACTGGGAATAATGTCCTGGGCTCATAACAGAGGGTTCCTACAATGCACAATTCCATGTCTTAACGTCGTGGGAGGGTTTTTGAGCTGCAAAATTCAGGTCTAGAGGACATAATGTCCTGGGCTCATAACAGAGGGTTTCTACTTTGCACAATTCCATTTCTTTGTACCCTGACCTCATAAGAGAGGGTTTTTGCGCTGTATAATTCAACAAGGTTTACGGGACGTTAATGTGCTGGGCTCATAACAAAGGGCTTCTACACTGCACAATTCCACGGACTTGGCTCATATACAGGTAATTTGCAATGATCAGTCCCTTCCAAGAAACAAAAGGAACAAAAAAACGCAAAAATTTCATCATGCATCCTTACGTTAGTTTCTGCGTAGTCAATAAAACATTCAGATCCAGAACAAGCCTGAAAGAACAGAAAACGAGGAAAAGGAGGGTGAAATTTTTGCGTGAAATAAAAGAGGATTTATTTACCTCGCTGCCAAACGCATAGCTGCTTAGCGCCATCTTCACCTAGTCCTCGCTCATGTGCTTCCTACGATTAGGAGCAATAATAGCTCCTCAATTGCCAAAGATGGAGAATAGGAAGAAAAGCAAGCGAGCGAGGAAAAAGCAAGGAGGAGATGGAAGAAAAAGTAGGGCAGAAAGCACAGGATCGAGCGAAAATGAAGAAGAAATCGCGAGGGCTTTCTGGCGCGACATTTTTTACTCCCCCAGCACTTGGATTGTTGCCACGTGGCATAATAACCACGTGGAGATTTATCAATGGCTAATGGTTGAATCGTGGCATGATTTCAACGATTACGAAAAAATCCACCGGTGGCGGCCTGAATCCTCTCGTGTCGTAAAGATATGAGGGATGGGGATAGGAGAGAGATTGGGAAGGATGCACCCCATGGGGGATCCAAGGGCCTTAATGGGAGGATATGCCACGAGTCCTATCTGCCACTTGTGAACAGTTCACTGGTTGACTTGATAAACGTGGCAAGAATCCAAATGCTATGAGAATATCCAATGATGGCGAGCTTAAAATGTTATCTAGCCATTAAGATGTGGCAAAATTCAAATGCTATGAGAATATCCAGTGGTTGTGAGCTTAGAAAGGCCTTGAGATGATATACCCAACATCAATCACATTTAGCCATGTCAGTTCAATGCTACTACCATTCTGTGAGACAATTTGAGCTGTATTTCACTATCGTTGAATCCCAGATTTCATAACAAGTCTAAGCACATCAAAATCCAATATAATTTCATTCAGGAAAAGGTTTTCTCAGGGCAAGTGACTCTTCAATACTACTCCACAGCATAAATGGTTGCAGACATATTCACCAAAGCGCTTTCCAGGATCAAGCATCAAAAGTTTTTCAGCATGCTAAACCTGACGAAGACATTACGAGTGGCAATCCTCCATACATAATAAGAAGGTAATTGTCATGAACCTTAATCTAAAACCACCCTAAGAACCCTAGAAAGTCCTCGATTTATATGGCCCTTCTACCTACAGTGGTTTGGGTGAGTGTATAGGCAATCATAGACCCTGCCATACTTCAACAACATAGGAAGATTGGGGGGTGCTTGAGAGGTGTTGGCATATGTTATACCATTGTTGGATGGCGGTGGCCGCGTGACTGTCATAGTAACCACATGGCTTGTACTTAATTGATATTCAAACAAGAACCTTGTGATATGCCACAAAGGCCTTGCCATAGATACATCATGCATTTGTGAGAGCTAATAGCCTTAAGTCTTTCAAAAACATTTTGCTCTCTTCCAAGATCACTTTCCAAGGATATCAAGCCTTGTGAGGCTTGTGTTATTGCAAAATCACATAGAAAGCCATATCAAAAGTCTTTTATTAAGACTACTCATCCTTTGGAGCTTATACACTCGGATGTTCATTTTTCTTCTTCTAAAAGTATTGGTGGTGCAACATGTTTTGTCACCTTTATTGATGACTTTACAAGATATACTTGGTTGTATCTACTTTCTTCAAAAGCTATGGTATTTGATCACTTCCTAATCTTCAAAGCTTATGTTGAGAAACGGTTTTCTTTCAAAGTTAAAGATTTAAGATGTGATGGAGGAGGTGAATACATCTCCAACAAGTTCTATGAATATTGTGAGGGTGAAGGAATAAAGAGAGCGTTTTCCTGTGCTTATTCTCCATCTCAAAATGGAGTTGCTGAAGAAAAAATCGATCTTTATGTGAATGTGCTAAAGCAATCCGAGTTGAAGCTTCTTTGCCTATTGAATATTGGAGTGAAGCAATGAATTGTGCAAACTATTTGTGCAATAGATTACCTCATAATGCACTTGCTGGAAGATCACCATATGAAGTCTTGTTTAAGAAGAAACCTAAGGTAGATCACCTTAGAGTTTTTGGATGTGCTTGTTTTGTTCATGTACCCTTGGAAACAAGGAAAAGAGATGATCCTAATTCTATCAAAGGGATCATGGTTGGATGTTCATCCAACAAGAAGGCTTACAGAATTTATGTTCCCTCTACTTCAACTACAATTGAGAGTAGAGATGTTATATTCCATGAGAATAAAAAATACATCCTTGAGGAGGCCGAGTTAAAAGATTCTCAAAAACATTCTCCAATCATCACCCTTGAAGACTATCATGGAAAAATGGGGCCGAGAAGTGAGGAGGAGTCACGTCGAATATTTTCACCAAGGAGGTCACAAAGAGAAAGATCCGAGCCTAGGAGGCTTACATATGAAGATAGAGGCAAGCAAGTGGAACTCAACTCCACTAATTGTGCTTATTTTATTTCACACGAGGAGCCAAAGAATGTATATGATGCACTCAATTCAAAGGAATGGTTTCTAGCCATGAAGGAGGAATATGATGCTTTGATGGCCAACAAGACATGGGAGCTTGTGGATCTTCTATCCAACAAGCACATCATTGGTTGCAAGTGGGTTTTTCGAGTCAAATATAATCAAGATGGCACAATCAATAAGTACAAGGCAAGGCTTTGTGCAAAGGGTTTTGCTCAAGTTTATGGACTTGATTATGAGGAGACTTTTGCTCCAGTTGCAAAGATGGTATCAATTAGAATCATAATTTCTATTGCATGTTTTTTCAATTGGCAAGTTTTTCAACTAGATGTCTCTAATGCATTTTTAAATGGATATCTAGAAGAAGATATTTATATGGATCAACCTATTGGGTTCATCCATGACAAAAACAAAGTTTGCTTGCTCTTCAAACGTCTCTATGGACTAAAGCAAGCTCCAAGGTCGTGGTATTCTCGACTTAACACCTTTCTTGAGTCACTAGGATTTAATCTTAGTAACTATGATCCTTCCTTGTATGTCAAGTTTTATGATAGAGATATTGTCATACTTCTCATTTATGTTAATGATATCATTCTGACAGGAAGTTGTATCAAGTTAGTTGAGGAGACCAAGGTTGCACTTGGAAAAGAGTTCAAGATGCAAGATCTTGGAAAAATTCATTACATTCTAGGATTAGAGATTGACTTTCATAATGATAAAGCTTTTGTATGTCAATCCAAGTATGCTCTTTAAATGTGGACATCACTCTTTTTAGGAGTCTTATAGGCTCCTTAATTTGGCTCACTATAACTAGACCTGACATAAGTTTAGTGTTCATAAGTTGAGCCAAGCTATGCAAAATCCTACTTTTCATCATTGAAAAATGGCCAAAAGAGTACTTAGATATATATCTTCAACTTTTGATTATGGTTTGTTATATAAAAGTAAAAATCTTTCAATAATTGGCTATTCTGATTCGGATTTTGCAAGTGATAGAGCTGATCGAAAATCTACAAGTGCTTATTTCATATATCTTGGAGGAAACTTGATATCTTGTCTTTCCAAAAAGCAAGATATTGTATCACTCCCATCTTGTGAAGCTGAGTATAAGGCACTCACTACTACGACAAAGGAAGTGCTTTGGATCAAGAGGTTGCTAGTGGAGCTAAAGATAATCATGGAAGATGATCTACCTATGATCATGTGTGACAACATTTCAGCACAAGCCCTTGCCAACAATCAAATATTTCATGCAAGGAGCAAACACATCGAGGTTGCACATCACTTCGTGAGAGAGAAGCTCATTGGAGGGGAAATCTACTTGGAGCACATCGACACATCATCTTCTATTGCAGATTTGCTCACCAAACCTCTGAGCAAGAATTCCTTCATCAACCATAGAGCCAATCTTGGAGTCATACCAAGATCCATGTTCAAGTCAACATAGATTGTTTTTAGGAGGAGTGTTGAAAATAAAAATCATCTATCTTGACTTTAAGCTTGCTACAAACTTTTTACTTTACAAGTATGTTGTTTCATAAATGTAAATGTCAAATTTGGCCTAGATGGAACTCGAGCTATATGGATTTATCATATCTAGTTGGTTGAATACAACTTGCATATAGATTGTAGACTTAGAAATAGCATTAATATGCTTGTAGAAACTCGTGGCATATCACATGCATTTATTGTAAGTGATCCATAGTGACATGCAAGGCATGCACAAAGTGAAATGGACACATGCATGATGATTTGTACAATTCTTGTTAGAAGTAGAACACTTGGTAAAAGCAAGTAGAGATACATGCATGAGATGTGACAAATGTCACTTGGACTCTAGTTTTCACTTTAGATGTGATTGAAAGGTGGATGAATGTGGTTCTACCTCGAGCTACCTCAAACTCCATAAATATGTGTAGCTATTTTCATAAATTTTGATGAAGAACCAAAGCTTTGTAGCTATTCCATGCCATTTTGGATCTACACCAATATTTTCTTGAATATTTGTATCTTTCTCTCTCTAACTCACGTTGAGGCTAATGCTCATACACTAAATTCTTGTATTTTTGCTCATTTGTAATTCAAAGCAATCATTATCTGATTCTTAGCATGCTAGATTGTGGTTAAGCCATAAATTTTGTACTAGATCTTGCTATTCAATCTAGAATCACGTTATTGTGCTAATCATAAAGCTTAATAAGATCAATCATACTTGTGGATCATTCCCACGGGTGTGAATTCTGGAAATTTTGTCATTATGGATTTCCTATCCATATGATCTCCTACAAAGTCCGAATTTGAAAATCCAAACAAGTTAGAAGATGATCCTCTATAAACAATGTCATAGTCTCTAGAACCCAAGATGTATCTTAATACTCTCTTGCCTACTAGCTTCCAATGCTTCACACTAGGATCATGCATGAATTGACTTAATTCTTAGAAGATTCTTGTGAATATTCTTCTAACCGATTTCGGACATCATAAAAGATAAAGGATATTAGGCAACGGAGTCGAGCCACCAAACTACAATAAAGAGTGTCGACAAATCACCGATAAGGAGTTCCGAAATCCAGATTTACCGGGAGCGCCAATGCCAGAGAAGTCGACAAGGCCAATGAGCAGAAACAAAGCTCGGCGCCTCACCGCCATATTTTATGATGACGACTACTTGGAATGTAATGTCAGACACATGTAGAAGGTGCAATGTACTCATAAGCCTATGGCGCGAGAATTATAGATAGATCAATGCTCAAATGGGCCCAAAGTGAGAAGGGACCCGAGTAGTTAAATTAGAATTTGGTCTTATAGAACTTTGTTTAGTCAAGTTCTTATGGCACATGGTTTTGGGTGAACCAGAAATCCTAACCCTAGGTTTGTCTATATAAGGGCATGGGACATCATTTTATAATTATGTGTGAAAGATTTCAAATCATTGATGATCCAAATCCATAAAGGATCTTTGGTTAATGTAGAAAAACCAGCATCTACACACAAAATAGAATGCAAACTCTAATAGAACTCGATCAAACATGAATCAAAACATAAATAGAAGCTACTAACCGTATAGCAATAGTACCCTATTGTATTTCACACATGTGAACCTGAAAATAGCAAATATAGATCATTCTACACATAGAATTACAAGCAATCACAAGTATAGTGCACCAATGGATAGTAGAACCCAAGCGAACCATGTATAAGCATGAAATGAGATAGAGAAGAGAGAAGATCTACTTCTTCACGGGTTACATCCTTTTATAGTAGGTCCAAACCATATTTGTCCACTTGGCTTTCCCTCCAAAATGTAAATCCTACTATTTTTGGGAGTAGATTCAATATACCCAACATTCAAATTTGAATCTACTCAGACTTGACTTCTAACTTTTTCACACTTTTCAAAAGTGTTTATTCAAATGAAATTTAGACTTATTAACTTTGAAAAGTCAAACTCTAAGTCTTATATAAAGTTGGCCTCAATTTGCCAAATATAGAAATGTAGCAAATATGATCAAACTAGTTGAATCTTTCACATCACGTTTCATTGAGAGAGAGAGAGAGAGAGAGAGAGAGAGAGAGAGAGAGAGAGAGAGAGAGAGAGAGAGAGAGAGAGAGAGAGAGAGAGAGAGAGAGAGAGAGAGAGAGAGAGAGAGAGAGAGAGAGAGTATCTCCTCCTTCCATTATTGCTTTCTTGTGAAGCCCTTCTATTTTTTTTTTGTGTGATTGTTGTGGATGATGAATGCATGTTTTGTCTTTGTTAATCAAGCTATCACAATCATGAATGATCATTAGCACTTGCATTCATCCACTAGTTTTCAAAACTAGTCCGTAAAATCCACACTCAAGCAAAATAGGTGTTAGTTCAAGCACTGGACAGACTCCATTTCAAATGGTATATGGACACATTTTGTTAGAAACAGAAGGTAGTTGTAGATTAGGATAAATGATAGCATAGAAAGTCGTTAATAGTAAGTTAGGACTAGAAAGTTAGGAATTAGATCCTAGGCGACCCACTAGCTCTAGTCAGGACAATCATTAGAACATGATAGTTAGGCCAGATTAGGTTAATATTGGTAGGATAGGCTAGATAGGTCTACCTAGGTAGTTAGTCGATAGCCTTAGTTAGGTAGTTAATTAGGATCAAGTTAGATAGATTAAGTTCCAAGTAGATCCTAGATGACCCGGTCCCTAGTAGATAGGTCTTAGATCTTAAAATGACCAGATCTCAATAGATAGCTCTTAGATAGTTTAAATCTAGGAAATCAGTCAGGTAGACGTTATGATAGCTAGACCTATTATATCAGCTAGGCCAGACTTAGAGTTAGTAAGAATAATCAACCGTGGTCAATAGAATACATTGTCTAGGATTAGACCAAGCTATTAAAATAGGACGTTAAGATAGATTAGATCAGATAGGTCTAGATTAACCTTAGCCTTAGAAAGTTCAGTTTTAGAGTAACGTTAGATCTAGGTAGAAAGATTAAAATTTAGGCCCTATTAGATAGTGAAGCCTAGCCTTAGTTTTCTTAGATCAAACCTTATTAATCCGATTAGAAGGTAGGCTAAATCCAATTAGGAAGGTTAGATGTGGTACCGACAAACCCCTGTATCTAAAAATTCCACCTTGTACAAACTACCCTCACTGATGTATAAATCCCCGACCTACCCCACTTTTTTTCTTTTCCTTTGTAAAGATGCTTTCGAAACATCCTGAACGGCCCAAAAAGAGCAATATTGTTATTTTTTATAGTCCATGCTCCTGCCATTATTATCCCATGTTGCAAATACATGTCTGGTCCTAGCTACAAGTTAGGCTCAATTTTTGACAAAATTGTTATTTTTAGTAGACAACGGGAGTTCCTGATTAGAAAATCTCTTAAAATCTGGCAGCCAATCAAGAAGCGGACTATGCACAGTGCAAACACTGATGATTTGACATTGATACGACCAAACTCAAAAAGTAGCAATAGGTGAGTAATCATCCCCCATATCGCCCATCTTTGAGCTCTCTATCCTACTGCCTGGATTTGACAGCTTTGTTCCTGTTGCTCGCCTCTCTCTGAGCGCTTTGAAAATAGAGATTTGGAGTTGCGGCTGGCTCGGCTGGAGCAGACTTTTTGTTTTGCTGGTTGCTTCGATCTTGTTGCCCGTATTGATCTGATCTTGTTGCCCTCCTAGTTCTCAATGTGCGGATGTTGTTGTGTTTTGTGACAACTGTTGTGGGTTGCTCCTTGGAGAGCCTCAGCTTCTACTGTGTCTTTCTTCTAGTGAGCTGCGTGTTTCAACACAGACCTGTCCATGTTCTCTTTTGATCTGGGTGTGTTCTCGGCTTCTACTGTGTCTTTCTTTCGGTGAGTTGTGTTTTTCAACACAGACCTATCCTTGTTCTCCTCTGACCTGGGTGTGTTCTTCAACATAGCTTTCGGGGTTTGCTAGGTCTTTTCTATAGCCTTTTTTTCACAAAGACGTGGTAAGCTGACCATTCTCTTTTTTATCGGATTTAGAAGCCTTTTTTGCTTCTCAGGATTCCTTATTTAACTCTTGATATGTTGTCATCTTCTTTGGCTCTCTTTTTCCTAAGCTTGATTACATTAAAGAAGTTTTTAGCTATTTTATTACTTGTCGATTTCATTCCTTTCTTGACTTCGAATCTTTGGGTGGCAATTGTTTCCTCTTACCCTTTGGGTCTAAAGTGCATGTACCTGAGCTTTTTTTCTCATCTTCTTTCAATTTCAAGAATTTCTCTGTGTCGTCTTTAAAGTTCAACAAAATTTAAGCCTTCAAAATGCTGATTCCATTTATGTCCCTGTTCGTCTATCTCTCCCGCTCATTCCAACCAAATTCAAATGTCTTTTTTTAGGGTTGTTTTCTTGTCTGGGAGAAGTCTTAGACATTGTGGTGGACTCCGACTCTCACTTCTCGCCATTGGTTAATGCTTGTATTTTGTGGAGCCTAATAGATGTCCTCACGTCTTTTCTCAATATCTTTGATGGGGAGGCTTATTAAAGTCAGCAGTCTGTTCTCTTCGACTCCTTGCCCCTCTTTTGCAAAATTTGTCTTAACCTCTCTAGATGCTCCTGTCTGAGTGTTTCCTCCCTTCCTTCTACTGACGAGTTTCAGCTAGGTGTTAATAGAGAAAGTCTGCTCGGTTGCCCTCTTCAACCGCCTTAAAGAATGCTTCTGGTTTTGGCTTACCTCTTAGGGGTGATTCTCCTAACTCTGGTTGGTTGGAAAGTTCTTCCTTTGATGTTGCTTCCCCTCCCAGCTCTCATTTTCGATCGTTCATCAGTGTTAGATTTGGAAAGCCCTTCTTATTACAGCTTAAGAGCTTTGGGCTATACTCAGTAGAGAGCTCATACTCTTCTCAATCATAGTCTTCTGCTTGCAATGGGAGGATTCAATCGAAGCTATTGGAAGAACACGAAAGTTTAATGAACGAACAGGGAATGCTATGCAGAATGGAAGGTGCAAAAATCTTGGAAAAGCTACTGATGATACTCTTCCAAGCATATTAGTTGATAAAAAACAAATAAACTTGGATATTTCACTAGATGGGCAAGACCCGAGACAGCAGGCTCCGATGGGCAAGACGCGAGACAGCAGGCTCCGAACGTTCCTAATGAGGTACCCTCTCCCTCAAACGAAACGATTTGGAAATGTTCTCTAGGCAGAACCCAATAGATCAAATATGAATTCCCTGCCAGTGACACCTGGAGCTATTATAGATTGTTCTCTTAAAGAGGTTAATATTAACAAGGGATAGGAAGGACGAAAAATGAATAATGTAATTGAGATCCAGCATCTGGTATATTGTCCTTCTGAATTTGCGCAACATGCTCAGAATGATAAGCAACTTTCCTCCTCGGATGGGACGATGTTGGAACATAGGAACAGTTTGAAAACTGGACAGCCTCATAGTGGGACAATTAAGAACAAATGGTCCTTGTTTCAGAATGTCAATCATAACCCTAAGGTGGGACAGAAATCGCAAATAGGTGATGATCGACCAGCGAATCTCCTACGAGCATTACTCTCTATCTAGTGTAGATGATGTTGAACATATAGTCTATGATTCTAACAACGCTGAAACGATAAATGAAGACTATGATCACACAAAGATAGCAAACACAGCACCAGCGAACGTTAATAACCCTAATTTTTGAAACATAGAACCCTCATTCAATCTTGATGAATTCTAATCATCTGATTATGATTATTCATATCATTGAGCGTCGTACTCAACTGCTAACAAATCACCATATAAGATGGCGCACTTGGATTCACAACTTGATTTGAAGTTTCTTCGGCCATCTCGATATATCTATCCTGGAAATTACTAAATTTAGTTAATATCAGATTAATTCATAGTAAAGTATAGTTGACCAAAAAAAACTGACTGAAATTGACTCCAGCATGGTCAAATCACTATTTTTAGTCAATATCATAGATGTTACAAAAAACTGGAAAACATTAAAAATTTTGAGTTTTCGCACTTTTATTTTTTTTTTAAAATTTTACGTTTCCTAAAAATTTGTAAAAAACCACTGTCAGTTATTAAGCAACCGAAATCGAAAATTCGATTCATTGTTCGATTCTTCATTTTACTACTTTAATGTCCATCAGACATGCAAGACATGTGACATTAAACTGATTTTTCACAATTACGGAATTTTACGTAAAATCAAGTTCTACAGAAATTGCCAACTGTAAAACCCAATTTTGTATCTATCAGTCAGAGTACATGCGTATAACCACTCAAAACAGATCTAAACCACTCATGCATGTCAGAATCACTCTGAGAATCAACATGCAGACATTCCATGCTAGCTCAGTACCTCAAAATAGGAAATTGACTTGCATGCAATCAGAACAATTCGAAATTCTACCAATTTTGCACACAAAATTGCCAAAATTCAAATGATCATATTTTGGGCTACATGACACCAAATTGAGTGCGGTAAAGCTTAGTACAGAGGGAGACCTAGTGAACAAGATAGTTGCCATGGCAGCCTGCCACCTAGGATTCACACGTGCGAGTTCAGAATAGCCAAATAACCTATAGGAGGGTGCACATTTTCAAGGCCAATCAGCCTAAAAACTTGCAAACACTCAACCAAGCCTAAAAGTGATGATCCAAACAGTCTTAAACGGTCTCTAAGAGTTCAATTCCATCAAGTTTGTAGCAATTTTAACTTCTAGAAATCAAGAATTCATGGTTCTCATCCCATACTGCTTCATACAGGTCTGATAGCTTGCTGGGAAGGTAAAAAGGAATACAAATCATGTTGTAAAAAATCTAGAATGATCCCCTTATGGAGTTAGAGAAATCCACCCCCCAAGATTCACCAAAATTGGTCAATTTTTGCCACTTTTTGACTTCCTACAAACTCAATTGCTGGAATTCTTGGCTCTAACTTCTAGGACAGCTTCAAAAGACTGTGATTCATCTTTTCCCAACATTAATTGATGTTCAACAACCTCCTACCATCCAATTTTATGAAAAAACAGGCAAAATCATGAATTTTGGCCCTTTCTAGGTTTTTTCACCCTGCCCAATTGGAATTTAATGGCAAGAACGTTTTCCTAATCCACATGCAATCCAATATACAGAGTTATAACCAACCAATTGATTTGAACCTGCTAGATTTTGAATTCTACCATCAATTTTGTGCCAAAATCATGGAAAACAAGCCAAATTTGGCTACAAAAGAGCCTAGAATCCAAATACATGGGAAAATCCAACATGCAACCTGAATTTCAACTACTTCAAAGTGAATTAACTTGCTGGAAATTTCAGATCCATAACTAGTTTTGAGCTACACATGCTAAAACTCCAAAAAGACACCAAAATTGATTTCCTAACACAATTCTCTATAACCACAATGAAATTTGAGAGAGATATGGATCATGCAAATTGAAATTGGGAAGATCCACCAACTTGCAACCTTGCTTCTCTCTTTGGATGAGAATACTAGTTGATAACCACCAAGCTCCAATAAAAAGCACCACCTCTCCAAACTTGTAAGCCTTGCTCTGATACCACTGAAAGGGAAGCTCCTTAGATCCTACTTACAAATCACAAACACAATGATAACACACTATGGAGAAACCACCCAACCAAGTAGAAGCATCCAATCAAACTCTAGAAGCCTCACCCCCAAGCCAAGTAACAAGAAGCATGAATATAGAGTGAGAGCCTGGCAATAAAACCCACAACCATAATGAGGAGTAGGGCGAGTTTGGACCCAATATATATAGCCAAAAGCATCCTGGCACATAGTCATGCATAGCCCTAAGTTCCCTATACATAGATTACCTAGAATAGAGTCCTAAGCATGGATCAACTATTCATAGAATTGCTACTGATAACTCTACACATGCATACATTGTCTCATATCTTGTCTAAACTCCATTTAGTGTGTTTTGGGCCTCACAAGGATATTAGTTACTTTCGGGTCACGTCCAGTATGACATGGCATAACTAACAACTTGTTTCACTGGAGTACCGTGTATCCAAGACTAGGAGTATACTCTATCCTATATATTGGTCATTAATATAACACATCTCCTGAGCTCCTCCATGGGTGGTTTGGGCCCCATGTCTGAAACTTCTCCAAGGCTCCTTTCTCCACCTCTTTCGGTAGCTTAACTGGGGCTTCTAGAGGTGGGCTTCCCTCCTGGGTGCTCTTGCCTTGGCCCTTTGCTTCAATGGGATCCATAAATTATCCCTATCACTTGAGATAGCCCAAATTTGATGCCTATCAATTGAGATAGATTTTGGCATTTTGGCCCTTATCACTGTCCATTGAGTAATTAAGTTAGAAGAATCTTGAGTTTAGGACAATCATATAGCTCATGGACAGGCTTAGAGGGAAAAAAGTGAGGTTGCGATGACCTTGTTGATGTGATAAAAACACGGTTAGCTCATTGAGTGATCAAAATCGACCAATATCGAGTTTAATACATTCAGATTGATTATTTTCTATGGCTTATCAATGGAGATATCAATAATTGTGATATCACAATAATTGTTGATGTCAGTAATATCTATGGCTTATCAAAAAAGAATCAAGTCATTGAGATAGTTCGAATTTGGCACCTATCACTTGGGATAGCTCAAATTTGATACCTAATGTGTGATTTTGGTGCTTATCACTCGACATGGCTCATCTAGTAATCAGACTCAACTAGTCTCAAGTCACCCACATATTAAGATTTGTCGACTTTGACCTCTTATTGATGGAGTTGACGCCTATGACATGAGATAACTCAAATTTGATGTCCACCATCAGAGATAGGTCAATTTTGGTCTTTTTCAATTGAGATTGCTCATTGGGTAATTGAATTAGAGAATCTCAACTTTAGGACATTCATATAGCTCATCCCTCCCTCAAGATGATTTGACTTTGAGGCGTACGCTGTGATTTTCTCTTTAGCAGTCGACATATTTGATGAGGGATCAAAATTGGCTAGCCTCAAGCCTAGGACATAAATAATTGATTATTTTTTTTATCTCTTATCAATGGAAGTGACCCCTACCACGTGATATAGCTCAAAATTGTTGTCTATCACTTGAGATAGCCCTTATCGCTCAAGATTGTCCATTGAGTGATCAAGTTAGAGGAATCGTGAGTTTAGGACATTCAAGTAACTTGAATTTGATACCTATATGTGAGACAACTCATCCTCTCTCTACTTACACCCCCCACTCTCTCCCTCTCCCAAGTGCTCGTAAGAAATCAACAAATATAAACAAGCCAACCGTTGAAATTCACATTTTTTGCTTTTAAGTTTGTGAGCTTTTTAATGGTTAAAAATCACTAGTTCTAGTTATGAATTCCAAGTTTTAAGATATTAGTTTAAAGTTGTATCGATTTACAACTCCTCCCCCCTACTTGATACCCTTTCAATGACAATGTCTGCTTTTGGGATAGAGGTTACAACTTTGCATAGAAATCAAAAGGTTTCTAGTTTTCAAGAGCTTATGGTGGAGTATTTTTGTTGGGTTAAATGCATGTTTGATAACTTTGATGAAAAGGTCTCTTTTGAAGATGAACCGATTTATTTAGTAAATCGAGAGAATTTTGAAAAGTTACTAAGTGTGTCAAAATCGGTTGCTATCTTTCACAAACATATGAAGGGTATTGAAGAAAAGAAAATACCTTGAGAACTTCACACAGTTTTTGTTCTCACACAATTTGTTGGCGAGGAAAATGACTTTTTTTTTTTTTATTGATTATCTGATTGAAAATCTATTTGATACTACTATTTTATGGATATTTTACTAGTCTGATGACTAGAAATCTGTCATTTGAAAATCATCAATGATTTTCTGGATGTACCTTGACTGTGAAGATACAGCTTCCCTCCATCAAGATCTCTGTCAATCTGCAATCTTAGGTAGCATTTTGCTTCCCCTAGATCCGATATTCCAAAATGTTGTGAAATATCATGCTTCACTTGAGCAATTAGCTCATCGCTTCTAGACATGATCAAGGTGTCATTCACGTAGACTGCTATGATTACGATTTTTCCATCTGTGAACTTTGTATAGACATTGTAGTCGGCCATCAGTGGTTGAAATTTTAAGGATTTGAGGGTGTGATCCTTCTTCTTATACCACTGCTTGGCAGACGGCTTCAGTCCATATATGCTTCTTTGCATTCGACAGGCGTAGTTGGCAAAGCATGAGCAAATAAACCCCGGTGGCTGGTCCATATAGACCTCTTCATTCAACTTGCCATGTAAGAAGGCGGTCTTCTCATCCATGATGTGGATCTTGAGACTGTATGCTGCTGCTTATGCAAATAACAAGAGTAAGGACGAATGCTTTATTACTGGGGAAAAGCTATAGTCAACACCATACTTCTGAGAGAAACCTTTTGCCACCAGTCTGGCCTTGTATTTGGATATGTTGCCATTAGGTCCATACTTGTACTTGTAAATACATTTGCATTTTACAGTCTTCTTGTCTGTTGGTAATGTCTCCAGATTCCAGACGTTGTTCTGTTCCATGGATTTCATCTCCTCTTCCATCGCTTTAATCCACTTGTCCTTATCTGGACAGTTGATAGCTTCCTCATATGATTGAAGTTTTCCTCCAAATCCATAGAACTCTTCTTGTATAGATGCTGAGCTGTCAGGTACAAATCTGACAAGTGCTTTTCTTTTTCGCGTGGATCTTCTTGGAGAGTCCGCAGTCAGTTCAATGGCTTTGATTTTGTCAGACTTCTTGCTTTTCCTGACTGCTGAATTTTGATGAGTAGCAGGTGTCCTGGGGTACAAGATCTGCACCTAGTTGCGCATTTTCTGAACAGTCATTCTGTCCATCTGAGATTTGAGCATCTTGCTCTGGGTGCTCAAGGTTCGCTCCCTCCGTAGATGCTGGCAGGTCATAGTAGCCTCTGGTCAAGATTTCATAGTCAACTAGATCACCGTCAGCCATTGTCTTTGACTCATCAAATCTGACGTCTCTGACAGTCTTGATTTGTTTGCTGTCAAGCATGTAGATCCTGTAGTATGATGAATGAACACCATATCCTACAAGGAATCCTTGTTCCATCTTTTCATCCAGTTTCTTTTTTTTCTGATCTGGAATGTGGTCGTATGTGACGCATCCAAAAATGCGCACATGTGTCAGACTTGGTTTGTTGCCCCACCAAACCTCATGTGGCATGCTGGATCTACCTATCTTGTTTTGCAAATAGTTGGCTGTAGCTACTGCTTCAGCCCATAAGAATTTTGATGCCTTTGAATAGGCCATCATTGATCTCACAACTTCCATGAGAGTCCGATTTCTTCTCTCTGCCACACCATTGTACTCTTGTGTGTAGGTTGCAGTTTTCAAGTGAATTATTCCTCTGCTGGTGCAAAACTCAGCAAAGCATTTGGAGACATATTCTCCTCCTCTGTCTGTTCTCAGCTGCTTCACCTTCTTGTTAGTCCATTTCTCAGCCCAATTCATGAACTCTGTGAATTTGTCTAGGGCCTCCGATTTGTTGTCAATAAAATACACGGCTGCAAACTTGCTGAAGTCGTCAATGAATGTGATGTAGTACTTCAAACCTACGAGGGAGACCACATCAAACGGTCCACAGATGTCAGAGTATACCAGTTCTAGGAGTTCTTTTGTTCTGAAAAAGACCTTGGTGAATGTTATACGTGACATCTTGCTTTTGTTACAGGACTTCAGCATGCTGCATCTTTGATGTTGACGCTAGTGAAAGTTCCACTTCACCTAGCGTTGTATAGAGCGACTGTATTCATATGATACAGCCTCCTGTGCCATGAGGAGGTGGAGTTTCAACATGTGTCCTCAAGGGAATGTGTAGCTGATATCTTCACCAAAGCATTGGGAAAGGACTTGTTCATGAAATTTAGGACATCACTTGGAGTGCTATCAAAGTCCATGCTAAAACTAGTTGAAGAGAGAGTGTGAAAGATTTAACTAGTTTGATCATATTTGCTATGTTTCTACATTTGGCAGATTGAGGCCAACTTTATTTTAGACTTAGAGTTTGACTTTTCAAAGTTCATTAGTCTAAATTGCATTTGAATAACCACTTTTTGAAAGTGTTGGAAAGTTAGAAGGTGAGTTTGGGTAGATTCAAATTTAAATGTTGGGTACATTGAATCTAGAATAGAGTTTGGACCTATTATAAAAGAATGTAACTTATGGAGAGACATATATTCTCTTTTCTCTATCTCATTTCATGCTTATACATGGTTCTCTTGGGTTCTATTATCCATTGGTGCACTATACTTGTGATTGCTTGCAATTCTATGTATAGAATGATCTATATTTGTTATTTTTGGATCCACACATGTGAAATACAGTAGCTTGCTGGTTTTGTACTGACAACAATAGTACTTCATGTTTTGATTCATGTTTGATCAAGTTCTATTAGATTTTGCATCTTGTTTTGTGTGTAGATGCTGGTTTTTTTACATTGGCAAGATTGGTGTAGTAAATTCTTTTGTAACCAAAGATCCTTTATGGATTGGGATCATTTATGATCTGAATTCTTTCACAATTTCCACACTTTTCAAAAGTGTTTATTCAAATGATTTTAGACTAATATAGCTTTTAAAATTCAAACTCTAAGTCTAATATGAGAATTGGCCTCAATTGCCAAATATACAAATATAACCAAAATAGCAAAACTAGTTGAAATTTCAACTAGTTTGAGCATAGACTTTGAAAAAACTCCAAGTGAGTCCTATGCTTCATGAATAAGTCCTTTCCCAATTCTTTAAAGTAGCATCAACGCTTCGATATTGTGGTCGTAGACCATACATGCAACAATGTACAAGATATACTTCTCCATAATCAAATAATGGGACCATCTGCTGAAATTCTTAATTGTACTCATCAATTGTAGTTATCTAGTTCAAAGAGCACCATTGGATGAAGTCGGATCGATTGAAGATTTGTCTACAAACTGCTTTAAAATTAAACGAATTAAACCAGTTCATTCGAAGAAAGTCTTGAACGATGTTCCACCATGACTAAACACGTCCTTGGAAACCTGATGAAGCAAAGAAAACCAGATCACTATCACCAATACCTCCAATATAGTATAAGTTATATTCCAAGTCTTCTAGCCAATTGTCTACATTAATGGAGTGAATGCTTCCATCAAAGGTAGGACTAATGTATTTAGACAGTCGTTGGTTGTAACAATAAGGATTCCATTGAGCAGTGACTTTCCATCATTCATTAATATGGTTTGTATATAAGTGCTCCAGAGCAAGTGCAAAATCCATCATATCGTGTAACTTCATAAAACTGGCTGCATAAACAAATCTAGAAATAGTTGGTTGAAGGAGTTCGAAGAGAATTCACATAGTAGTCCAAAAAAAATTTGTACTCAAATTTTGTCTTTGGAACCAATGCCAAGAATTGCTGATTGAATTGTTGTACAGATCCAGTTTGCTTGAGAGATTCAAATGATTTCACATAGAATCTTGTAATACTATCAATGCAAGCAATTTTAAATTCACTCCAAAGATTTGTGATTGGATGTGCTTGAATATCCCACCATGTAAAGAAACTAGGATGAAAGACTCAAATCAAATCTGAAAAATTCAAACAAAGTGAAAACGAATTTGTATTTTGATAGCTTTTGGTAAAATTGCAATAACTTTTGCATCCCTTACCCAAATTGCTTGCAAATTGGTGCAAAGGAAAGCTAAAACAAACTCTAAAAGTTTACAGAATCAATTAGAGATTAATAACGAAGTTATATGTTAAAAATGAGTCTGAACAAACCTGAAAATTCAAAAGTTAGAAATTAGCAAAAAGAAAGCTACAAAAGCAATGAACTCTTCAAATGAAATGAGATTCATGTTGAGTCAAATGATTGTTGGATCTTAAGCTCTGATACCAAAAATATCATGTGCCATACCTCTCAATCCAAACCAAGCAAGCTAGGACAAGGAGGCAACCACCACACCTATGTTGAAGAGAACCAAAGACGAAGAATAACCACAAGCTACCACAAAGCTCATATTAAAGTGAAGCTCAATAGGAGATGGATTCCATAATGGAGAGTGAGGACTACATGGATTCATGTGATGGAGAACATAAGACCTAGCAAGATCAAGATCCCAAGGCTCACATTCACAAAGGAGGAAGAGGCAATGGAGCTCCTAGTTCTCTCAATTGCAAATGAGCCAAAAGATTCCAAAAGTGATGTCTCTTGCCTACTTATAGACAAGTCCCCTAACTTAACTAAACATAACCATCTTAGAAGATAGTTAGCCCTTGTTAAGTCTTATTAAGTGTATTTGGGCCCTTGTTGGCCTATTATCCTTGTTAATAACTTTGGAGGGCCTAACAGTGGGAACTGCCTTGTTCTTAAGGCTAATAGCTCCTTTTGGGCCTACAAAGCTTACATTGGATATTATCTTGCATGTATAATGGATGTACTTAAAGTACATGACAAATAGTGTATTGTTTAATTCAAGAGCAAGTTGCAAATTTTCTAACAAAACCTATCTCACAAGATACTCTTGATTTACTTTAAGTTGAATCTATGACCAACATAAAGCGGGGTGTTAAAATTAGTAAGGTATAAATATGCCATGGCATGTCATGTGAACAATATATAATCAATTGATCAAATATGGGATATCGAACTCTGACATAGGGTAGATAGGCACAATTGCAAGTAGGTGAATGACTCACTCTTAGTTACGAAGCAGAAGTTGTGGCATGCTAAATGGCATAACCTCCTTACATGCATGAAAGCATGGATCTCTAGATATGTGTAGTGATATTCAATGAAAGATAGCTATGATAGTATTGTCAAGTTCGTTGTTCTTATGTGTTTAGATCCTATTGCTAAGGCCCTATCAATCCTGCAACGGGCGACGGTGGCTGGGTCTGCTACATCTCATCTCCCTTCAATAGCCGACTCACCACCTCTTCACTTTTCTAATCTGCTGCAGTTAGTTGGCAAACTCCCACTGACATCATCATAGTTTTTGCACCTTTATTTTTAATGCCAGGATTTGGGTTAGTCTTAGTTTTAGTGCAAGCTTCGCTCTTGTTTGAGCTTACACTTGCTTAAAATTCCCCTTTGAGATGTATATATCTTTTCATCAATGTACCTGCTAGTTTTTTTCTATGAATAAATGCACGAGGGTTATTGCTATTTCATTTCGATAACATGCAATATGCTATTTCATTTCGATAACATGCAATGATCTAGAATGTAGTCCACTCTTACATGTATGCAAAAGTACTAACATGCAGTGATCTCGAATGCAGTCCACTCTTACCATCAATATAAATGTGTATGTATGCAAAAGTACTCGCAAATTTTTTTGGACTAATCTCAAGCACTCCCAAGCTTTATAATGATTTAGAGATGGTAGATGTGAGACACATAAAGTATTCAGATTCATCAGCCATCCTAATATCACAAAAAATTCTTGTTTTAGCCCATGGAATGTACATTTCGTAATCACGCGTATACAACCACATTCTATGCTGTACAAATATTTACAAAGTAGTTCAACAAATCACACTCCTGCACAAATGTCAGGAGTCTATGGATGAACACAAGCGACTAACTGAATTACAAGAAGCAACACTTTCTCAAAAGCTGTACAAGAGACGAGATGCTAGTATCTGTTACAAATCCGCTGATATGTTGAGTCTTTCAATAAAATCATATTAGATGGCCAAGACGAGACCAGGAAAGGATTTTCCTGTGACATTGGAGAGCTTGCTTTGCCACAGTATGGAGCTGCAACTGAGAGAGTGGTTGGGGACATGGGCGTTGGTGGTGTTGATGCTGGTGGTGGCAGTAATCGTGAGAGTGGTATTGAAATATTCTCGCAACTGTGTGACAATTCCGTCCTTCACAGTCCAGGCATGTACCCACCACACATCACCCAATGAATCTTCCTGTTTACCTTCCACCACCACCTTGTTGTTGTCAATGGCACACACTCGCAGTGGCACGAAGGCAAAGGTGGCCAGAGAGTCGGCTCCAATGAGGATCCGCATGAGATGGCGCTGCGATGGAGGGCCGTGGAACCACCATTCCAGATCTTCAGTAATCACAGCCTTCACTCGCTTCACCTCCCCAGCTTTCAATGCTTCGTACAGGCCTAAAACTGTGTCTACCAACTGCACCGTCATGCCTATCTCTTCCTTTGTAAACTTCATTGCCTCACCTTTCACCTTCTGCAGACTATCTGCGTGCTTTGCTGCTAATTCCCCAGATTTCTGATCCATTACTGATTCTGTTGCTATACACAAAATTCTTTAGTTTAGTGACTTGAATCAACGAAAGCTTTATAAAGTTGCTCTAAAAGCTCATCACTGCAAGTTTTGAAGAAGTTTTAGGCACAGCAGACACTTGCCATGAAAAAAACTGACACAGCTTATAACGAAATAAAAAAAAACTGTAGGCATGAATCCTTATCATTATTAAATGATGATCATTTTTCAGTGTTCAAGAAGCCCACCCGCTGATGTTTTTCACAGCTACACTTCTGATTTTCTCGTCCGAAGGTGCAATGAACGCTCGACAGAGATGAAGTCAGCGACAGCAACTTCGTCAAAGGGACTCAAAATTCCTTTTGTAGTTTCAAATAAAGACTTGTGAATCACCAGTTACTTTCACAATAGCTCAGCTCAAGGCTTGCGCACATAATGAGATCCGTCTGAACTATAATAGTGAAGTTGTCGAACTCATACCTCCAACTCAACTTTATCTGGTAACTCTTCCGAACACAAAGTCACACTAATATAATTGAAGACCACAAACCAGCAATGCAATGCAATCTTGAAGAAAGTCGGGCAAACATGAGGAGGTGAAGTAAAGTATAGGCATCAAAAACTACTATCGATCTCAAAGGTGAGAGCTTCGACATACACTGCCCAGTGCCTTCCTTTCTTTGTATTCTACTCATGCACTAAGTTTCAGCTTTCAACACTTTATAGGAGTATTGCTAGGAGTAGAAAGATATTTCGGAGTTTTGTATCATATTTGTGAAGTATTATAGTGATTTTGGATTTTTGGATGTCATAAAAGTAAAAGTGATTAAAATCATATGTTAAATCTTGATATTGTGAGTATCCCAAGAATGTGGGACCCCTATGATTATCCTAGGATATATTAACTACTGTAACTATCCTTGATGATACATTCTTAAAACTTGAAAGTTTACTCTTTGCAAGTTTTGAGATTTTTAACTTGATAATAGACTCAATGCTTTTGGAAATTGAGATTTCTTCAAACTTCAAAGACTTGTCACTTTAAAATGGGCCATCTAAAGAGCTTGGGCCAAAGTTTGAAGTTTGAACAACGTGCCAAGTTGCCAATTCACTTCATGAAAATAATCCATCTTCCATAAATGTTACAATTGACTTCAATTTTCCAACTTTCCAACTTTGAAATTGTAGGCGGCGGTTTGGACTTCATAGAAGTTGAAAGAACTTGTGGGGCCCATCTTGATTCTAAGGTGAAACCTCCAACTTTGAGTACTTGCGTTACATGAAATTTGATACCAGAAATGTAAATAGTGACAATCTTATATATTCATTACTTAGACTACAACACTAGAAATTTTGAAATGAAATTCTAGCCTTCTTGGAATGAAATTTGAAGGGAGTTATATGTACGGACGACCATGAGCATTTGAAAGAAGTCATAGAAATAAAGCACGAAGGACAAGCCTCAATAACAAATTTCAACACTTGATGCAAGCATCCCATCTCCCAATCTCCACCTTGGTGAGGGCCAATAAGATTATCATGGGAAGTTGCATGATGTTGTGAATCAATACACTCTCCTAAAGAATGTGAAAATTTTTAATGACCTCAATGCTCCAAACACTTAGTCCGCTTATAGTGATCCTTAGCATGGTGAATTGGAGCTTGCCCTTGGCTTGTAGGATCACCCACTTAGGTTTCAGTCCCCATTGGAACTTGCAAAATTATCTTGGAAATTTTTTGACAACCACCATTTGGGGCTCTTGCTACTTAGATGAAAGTTCTTGGCATGTTGAAGGCTAGAACAAAAGTCTAATATTGCTCATCACAAGTGCTGATGTTTAGAAGCTGATTTAAAGTTGCCCAAGGCTTTCGATAGTGCTCTCCCTTGTACTCAACTTTGGGCCCCTACTAGGATAATATTAAATGGTGTCCATAGTCAACAAGTTTTTGGGTAAATAAGAAAATCACCACCACATGTCTAGTGTCTATTGTCTAGTGTTGTGGTATAAAGAGAGTGATGAGACAGTTTTGAGTTCCTAAGGCTATTGTAAATGATCCAAAGTGTGTCGTGTTCCCCACATCGTACTCCCCTATTGTTGGCCACGTATGGTACATGCCCAACACACGAGACATAATAAGGAGGTTTCATTTGTTCAATCAAAGAGTTGAGTCTCCTTCTTTTTTGTAATTATGAAGAGGAAGATGAAGCTGCATTTTTTACCAAAGTCGAAGAACAACAGGATATCAATTCTTGGTATTTGGAGTTAGGTGCAACACAAGACATGACTCACCATCAAGATTGGTTCCATGACTAATACACCCATTCTAGAGTTGTGCAACTTGGGAAAAACTCAACTCATTTCATTGAGGGTGAAGAAAACGTCAGGATCGAATTCCAGAAAGGTGATGTAATGTTTTTGTCCAATGTTCTTCACATTCCAAATCTAACCAAAAACCTACTGACGGTTAGTAGAATCACAGATTCAAGTCAGAGGGTCGAATTCGATGAAGAAACATTTTGTTTCTAATGCCAAAGCTTTGCTAGCTTTCAATTTTGAACCTTTGACAAAAGGCGACACGACACGACACGAATCAATCGTGCCCCACGAACATCCAAGAAGATTAGCCAAGTACCATAGGGGGGTACATATATCTGATCTGATATCATGACATCATCAGAAGTGTTCTAGATCGTGGCTAATCTGCCACTCTTGTAATTCGTGATTAGTTGTAGATGTTTAATCGCTCTAATCTAGAAGTTACATGATGATTGAAAGCAAAATATCCAAACACTCTGATATGGTTGAGTGATGGCTTCGATCCTAACCCAACGGTCTAACAACAGAAGATTGATTTTTATTGGCTGTTCCTCAGACCATTAGACATACAAGCTCTTCAATTTGGACTCTCAGAAGACCTTCACGAGTAGAGATGTCACTTTCTTGGAAGATCAATTGTTCGATCTCAAGGGAAAAGCTACTGCAAAATCAGACCCAAAGGTCGAACAACCGAAATATGATCCAAGGGTCGAAATTCCAAAATTCGATATTGACTCAAAAAATGAGTCAGAAACTCAACGGATCAAACAACATCAAATGATCGAATTTCAACATAGAAGATCGAATTGATCCTCCATCTCGATTCATGGATGATCCGGCTTGCTACTTTGTGTAGAAACTTAACACTATCTTAGAGGCAAAGTCAACTATTGATGTTGACAAGTGCAAGGCAGAAGATGACACCAAACTTACAGTTCAAAATGAGAATGGTTTCTATCCAAACTTGACAGACTCAAATATTTACTTCAAGTCTGTATTAGATCTTTCCATTATTACTACTCATTATGTAGATGATGTTTTATTACTCAGTAACAATCTGAACTCAATGAAGGATCTGAAATGCATGTTAGCACTGGAGTACATTTTTCGAATCCAACCCAATAGACTGATTTCCATCAGTCAACAAAAATCCAACCCATCAACCAAAATTTTCAAAGGCTACACAAATGCAGATTGGACAGTAAGTATTGACACTAGAATATCGACTTCTGGATTTATGTCCAATCAAGGTCAAATCTCATGTAACAGCCGGACCTCAGTAGCATTATCCTCCACAGAATTGGATTTTACAACTGCCACAAATGCTACCAAGGAGGCAATTTGGCTGAAGAACCTGCTTGTAGATATTGATTTTATTTAGTTACATCCGATGTTCATCTACTATGACAACCAAAGCACAAGGGTAATTTCTTGGGTTTATTGTAGGTTAGAGTTTATGGCAATAAATTACTTCACCATGGAGCACCATCTCAGATTTAACAATTTGTTAAATCCGAGAATTGAAATTTTTCAGGATCCACATTAAGGGGGGGTATTGGAATTCTATGCTCAAGCCCAATTCCATTAGGTAAAGAGCATTTGGAAAAATATGTTTATACTTATTATTGGAAAACTACAAAAAAACATAGGCTCGATTTTCTACTTGAAGATCGAAAAATTCAGGATCGATTTTTTTCGACCCAATGTAAATCTTGTCAAAGAGAGTTTTTCTGACCATGGTTTGGTTCAGATCGATGCTAATTTTTTCGAGCGCCTTCCAATTTTTTTGGTTCGGTGGTTCTAATTTTTTCGAGTGCCTTTGAACAAATTCGGTTTTAATTTTTTTGACCCTAGAAAAATTCGAGCCTATGTATACTTTTCGACCCAGTGTATAAATTCTGACCCTTTGTACTGTCAACTCCGAAATCTGACCCACGTCACGACGTTGACAGTCCGCCTTGTAAGATTTTGATAAAAACGTCGTGAGCAGCGGAAGTGGTGAGCAGATGGAGATAGATCGGTAGTGCGTCAGTTACCACCTATGAGTTCAAAATGAAACGAATACTGCAATGCACAATGGAAACAAAAAGTAGACACAAATATGCACTTAGATAAAAATTAGAAATGTGAGTACAGAAGTTCAAAGTTGGCCGCGGAACAGTAGGGCACTCAACCTTCAGCTGAAATCGTGGATAGCTAGATTATCAGAATTCTAACTAACTGATTCTAAAACTTACTTAATCACCGATCATTGTTGCAGAATAATGTTTGTACATTGTTACAAAAGATGTCTGTAAGGTTGTTGACTCCACTGGATGTCAGATGGTCAGTGCATTAGAATCCTAAGTTAATCTACTTACAGTTCCACAAAAAGTAGCCATTATTTTAACTATACATGGGTCAGATTTCTACTTACAAATGGATTTATACAACTGGTCGGCATTTTACATTGGGTCAGAAAATATACACAAGGTCGGATTTTTTCAGGCTCAAGAAAAATTAGAACAGATCCGAACCGAATAGATTTGAAGATGCTTGGAAAATTTAGAATAGATCCAAACCGAATCAAACAGGTTCGAAGGTGCTCGAAAAAATTAGAACGGATCCGGACCGAATAGATTCAATTCGAAAAAAGGCTTGGGTCAAAAAAATTTGATTCTGAATATTGCTAAAAATTTGAGCCTTTTTTTTTCATATAATTTTTCAAAATAAGTATGAACAGGTTTCAGGATGCTCATTACCTAATGGAATTGGGCTTGAGAATGAATTCCAACACTCCCCCTTAATGTGGATCCTAAAAAATTTCGATCTTCAGATTTAATAGGTTGTTAAATCTGAGCTGATACTCTTTTGTTAGAGCCCTGGTGAAGTAATTTGCTGGCTATAACTCTGTCCTACTAAAAAACCAAAAAAAATTTCTTTGCTTTGCACTTTCTCTCTAAGATAGTGATATCCGATTTCGATATGATTACTTCGGGAGTGGAATCTCGGATTCAAAGATAGTGCAATGGCACTTTGATTGTCACAGTAGAGGGTCATTGGATGTGATTTGATAAATCTGCAAGCAGGTTTTCAGCCAAATTGCCTCCTTGGTAGCATTTGTGGTAGCCATATATTCCGATTCTATTGAAAAAAGTGCTACTGATGTTTGTTTTTGGTTGTTCCATGAAATTGGGCCTTGATTTAACAAGAACACAAATCTAGAGATCGATTTTCTTGTATCAATATCATCTACATCTGTGTAGCCCTCCAAAAGGCAGGTTGGCTGCCTCCATAAGGGTAACACCAAACAATAGTTTGTTGTTGGCTCTCTTCTATCCTCCTTAGCCGCAGCGTACTTAGATAATAAGGTTCATGGGTTTTGTGCTGAATCCGTGCTAGCCACCTATGAAGTAGCACCAGCCGAATCATCCTGCCAAGTATCCAGCTCTCAGAGTCGTAGATGTGTACGCAGCGAGATTGTCATTTCCAACTCGCCTCCCATGTCTCGTGGTCATAGTCAGCCACCTTTGTCAGCTGCGCTACCACCCGCGGCTACCACTCACACAGAACTACCTATTCTCCCATCCACTAGAGCCTCCTCGCCTCCGATTCCTCACAAGGGCTTTATGTGACAATTGGATACTCTATTCCAATTTTAGTTGCCCAAGCCATCTCATCCCCACAAACACAAGCTATTTCATCGGGTACCCAACATTTTATGGATATGTTCGATGATTACGATCCCCTAGGGGCAGATGAACGCTTTGTGATTCCCTTGAGTCCAAGACCTTTTGAACCAAATCCCCCAAAATGGGATTCAAACAATTCCATGAAACTCTTGACACATTTGATTCTGCAACACAAATGCAAACAGATCAACAAGCATATCCACATGATCAAGCACCAGATACTTCACTCATGCGGTTATATCTCCAAAGCAGTTCAATACCATAGTGCTAGATGGGTATGAAGGAGAAGATATCTTCAAAGAGAAAGATCTACAAGCAAATCTACAAGGCCAATCACGACAAGTTCTTAGATCTACAGTTCCTCTTGTTGCTGCTACTACACCCTTGGATTCTGGTGACGCCCTTGGTATTGTTTCACACCTTGGATGCATGATCTAGAACATGATGGATGAGAAGACTAATATGGAGGAGCACATCTCTGATTTGGGTTTCGAAAACACTCTGATCAGTCAAAGGTCATTCAGCTGAACCGAGAGCTTAAGATCGCCAAACAACATAAAGCAAAATCTGAAGCGGAGTTGAAAAAGGCCAAGCAATCTATAGATAATTTGGAAAGTTATGTGGACACACTCTAGAAGTCTGTCACTACTATGCAAGATTGAGTTGGCCAGGCTATTCAAGATTCCATATAGCAGGTGTTGCTATTGCAAGGGCAACTGGACATGACCTCCCTTGACCGAGAATGGAACCAAGGAGAATTGGATGCCACCACCACCGAGTGGGGTGCTTATCTGCAAGCACAAGCGCCAGACCATCTTGTTCTACCAGGAGAGGTCAGATACTTGTTTAAAGAGGTCAAGACATATCCTACTTCATTGGCCCACTTCTTTGGCCAATTTGACAAATTCAAATGGCTAGCATTGGATGAGTTGGCAAAGGCAAAATCAATAATCAAAGAATATGAAAAAATTGTCGCTCAGGTCTTAGAAACGACACCCAATATTTTCGTGCCAATAATGCCAGCTTTCTCGTCTTAGAAATGACACCCCATATTCTCGAGAGAAATGGATACAAGAATGGATCAAGGGGTAGAAGAAGAACCAACCACAGCTTCTCAAGCCACAGATGTAGGGCCATCAACATCAAGGGCCACACCATTGTTTCAGAAACCAATCACTCTCGAGAAACAGATCCAGGCATTCTTACATCAACATCTACATGGTTCCTCGAGGGGTGGATGGGTTATCAAGCTCAAAACTTCATAGAATGAAGCCGACAAAGAATTGGATAAGCTACCTGCATTGGGTGAGCAACCACCATGGTACAGAACAGTTTTTGAAAAGACTCCAAATTCAATAAGGAGTTATGTAACAAGTCCTCACCAAATCCGGGTGGATCCATACTATGTACCAATGCTATGAAGGAATAAATGGAAAGATTTGGGAATACCAATGGATAAAATCACCTTCCATACTCCAAATTGGCCCATCATCCACCAACAATACAGTTGGTTGATTGCAGTGGATTTCATCTGAGCCCCTCCAGGCTTATGGTTATGAGTACAGGTCTTCATCAGATCCAACCATTAGGCAGTCTGTTATTTTTGCAAACGACTTGACTAAGTTGGCATCAGTTTCAACCAGATCGAATGATTGCTTACCAACATTGGCTTTTGATCCAAATGTCCCTATGGCATCCGACAAAGTACAAGACCAATTGCCCATAGCACGATTGTACTATCGAACCGTGATGTTGGGTGGATCATGGAAGTCCATATTTCTAGCATGGACAACATCGAATTGGACTTTCGATGCAAATAAGTGCTTCTTTCTGCACAAGACCAAGTTTGATACTAAGTGCCTGGAGTTCATGGAAAAAGTGCAATACCATTTAATGAAGGTCTAAAGTAATGAATCTCAGTGCTCGTAGATAGTAACCTATGATTTTTAACGACTCCCTGTGGTTTTGCGGTTTGCAGTTTCTTGCGGTTTGCGGTTTGAGTCGTGCTTCTTCGTAAACGTTGTTTTAACGGTTCCCTTCGGTTAGACCATAATCTGGCGATGACCTTGCGATTCTTCCTGATTCAACTTTGCATGTAATTCTACAGACTAATTCTGAGAGATAAAATTCTTTGAGAGTAGAAGGAGGGCGAAGGGATGAGTAGGAGAAGATTAGAATTCCAACACTCCCCCTTAAGCTTGCTGCTATGAATCTGGACTCACATTGAGATTTAATAATTCTACTAGAGTAGAATGTTTGTCCCTTGACAATGGTTTTGTCAGAATGTTAGCCAACATACTGTCGGTGTGACAATAACGTAGTGCAACGTCTTCATTTTGAACCTTCTCTCTGAGAAAATGAAGTTGAACCTCTACATGTTTGGTCTTCGTGTGAGTTTCTGTTAAAATATCACTTCCAACTTGTTGTACCTTATAGATCTCAAGTTATGTGAGCTTGATAGGATCTCACACGCGTGGAGTCTATTTCCATGTGTGAAATAATGTACGTAAGTCATTTTTATAAAGTTAGATTGACTTTAGCTTGACCTACACTAGTGTGAAATTGACCTTTGAATGGAATCTTGAAAATGGTCAAATTGGTCAAACTTTGTGTAAATAGATTGGACTTCCATGCAATGAGATATTACTCACACATGTCAAGATACCATTCACACGTGTGGATAAGCTTCTAGAAGATAAGATAGGAAGATTCCATTAGATTCTATTTTATAGAGAATATTTCTATAAATGTGGAAGACTAGATTTTTGTTTTCTAGCCAAAGAGAATAGTCAACTTTGGGAAATGAGCACATATGGCTCCCATTGGTGGATCTGGATGACTAGGCACTCTTCACACGTGTGAAGGCCTGCTGGATAGTAGACAGCTCGTGGATGTACTTGATCTATAAAGGGATCAACCAAATCAATAACAAGTTGACGTGAGATTGGCAAATTCTAGTTTTGTTGAGATTTCGTCGTTAATCTCATAACATTCGAAATATTGAACTTCAATGTCAAATGCGTTAGAAAAAATATTTAAGGCATAAGAAGATTCTTCTAAGGTAAAACTAGTGTCAGACAAAGGAGTTTCACCTTCATATTTGTCACGACTCTAGGTAATTATTTGTTCTGCTGAATTACCTCAATTATTGCTCTCACCTAACTCTCTGGATTTCCAATGAACACTTGCGTTTGATTGATAAATCCAGGGTCGTCCAATCAGCACAGAATAGGATGACAAAGCGAACGTTGTGTCGAATAAGCTAACTTGATGTTTCGCTGTGTTGGTTGAATGTCAGTCAGCCCCAAAGCATGAACTGTATCTTCTGTTATTATGTTCACACTGGAACCAGAGTCAATTGGCACTTTCTTGATCAAGCATCCTGCAATGGTAATATCAATTTCAGGTGCACCGAGATCACCTAAATCAGTAACTTTCCTAAACTATCCCCGACAACGGCGCCAAAAATTGGTTTATCTCGTACTATACCAACAAGGTTAATATAGATTTTGTAACAAATAATGTCATTCCCACAGAGGACAATATTAGAAAGTTATGTTTTTGGTACAATTCATGACAAGTGGTGTTGAGTGTTATTTTGGTTGTCGACAAACATTCAGTATTACTTATATTTGGGTGTGTGGTGTTGATAATTTTTAGAACAACAATCTGGCCTCTATCAAATCGAATGAAACGTGTTCTACAGATGAGATGTTATCAGAGTAGTACAATAGTACTACACTCTGGCTGATTAAGGTGTCAACAAAGAGTCGAGAAATGTTCGATGTATTCATGATTGTACAGACAATTAATTAATTGCGTTCACAAACTATTCGTTTCTAGACAGAAGTCCTCAACAACTAAAGTCCAAATTAATGGTTAAAGAACACGAATGGTTTTAGAGCACGTTAGAAACTTATGTCAGTGACAATCAGAAAAACAGATCAAAGACTCAATTCTTCAGACAGGGACTGTCATCTCATATGTATACATACAGCTTTATTCAATGATCGTGCTAGACTGTACCAAAGATAGTTGGTATTCGAGTGCCGAAAAGAAAGTATTTGCGACAAACGAATAAGATAGTTTTAAGACAGTTCTTTAGAGCATGCTTTACGGATACACAGCAAACGACTGTAATGCAGTAGAGAGTCTGTCTGATCAGAGAGTAATTCATGTAATGCGTTAGAGATTGTTAGTAGACTCAAGATCACTCACACTCAGCAGTGTGAAGAACAGAGATAAGAGAGAATAACTCACAAAACTCTATTCACTTCTTTAATCTCTTACATATGCATAAACTCTTCTCTCTCGATGCTCGAGACTGAAGTGTGAGATCAATATATGTTCTACGAGGCGAACAAACAAACCTCTAAAACAACAGGTGCGTCGCTCCCGCGAAAGGGTCTAGTTAGCAACTAGACTGAAAATACGTTCAATTATACCATAAAAGGTATACTTAACTATGAGTTAAAGTTACTCTAGTTTAACATGTCTTTTCGTATCTAGCCATTTCGTGTGGACAACCTAGTAAAGGTTATCCAAGGTAATGTCTTTCCTATTAAAGGTCTTGCCCTTAATTACAAGGCAAGTACTTAGGAGATATATTCCCAAAAAATGACTTTAGGCCTCTTCATAATTTATACTTAACCAGCTCATATCTTCATTTTCGAGTATATCATGCCATATTTATGTTGGTATTCAATTTTTAACAATAAGGTGGCATCACATATAGCTCGAGGATGATGTAGGTGTCTCACCTTTGTATCTATCCTTTTTCCATGATATTGTAATTCTTTTGTGACTTTTTTTCGTCGGTGACTCCATCTGATCTCTGAAGGTAATTTCCTTCTTCTTCTAGTGGGTTATGACATCGACCTGGTAGAGCCATGGCTGTCCTAATAACACTTTATACGATGATTCTCTTGTAGTTCTTAATACTATAAAATCCATAAGGAACTTATGGTCTCCAATATAAACTGTAATTTGGGACAATTCCCCTATTGGTGATCTTCAAGTTGCATCAGCTCACCTTAAATGCCCTAATGTGGGTGCTATTTTATGATGAATGCCTAACTCATATGTTGTTTCTTCAGTCATTATGTTCATGCTAGATCCAGAATCTATGGGCACACTATCTAAAATACAGCCATTGATTACTACCTGAATCTCGGGTTGACCTTCATCACCGTAATTAACTAATCCTACGTTGACTAATGGTAACTTTGTTTTTTTTTTTTTTTCTTTGCAAAAATTGCTCAATTTCTTTCTTTTAATACTGATTATCATCTAATAACTATTTAAAAGTTATATTGGGCATTTTGGAGACAAGGTCTTCTACTATATCATAAGAATAGGCTCTAAGTGGCAATGGATCTCTAGGTATCTCGCTACTTATAACTGGATCTGAAAATGTTACTTTCTTAACTTTTCTCGTTTTATCATCTAAAAGCTTTTTAGCTTCTGAACTAATATCAACATCATATTATTTTTTAGTAGGCCTATCAAGGTTTAACTCTTTACTATTAGAAATTTTTACTGTTCTACGACTTTTGCTTTTTCTATCGCATTTTTCACGTTTATCGCAGATTTTGTTGTTGTAGTATAGTGGTGAGTATTTCTGCCTGTCACACGGATGACCCGGATTCAATCCTCGGCAACGACGCCATATTATGTGGTGGCCTAGTCGTTATAAATTTCCACAAAATCAATGAATTAAGTAGTATAAAAGGTTTGATCCTTCCCCAAGAGAGAGAATAATCTCATCTTTTGTATGGTAAGTGTATATAAGATGGTGAATGGAATGTGATGTGTAATATGCACAACGAATACTACATTACCATATCTGGTTATCCAAAGATATCTGGGTAAATTGACATCCGGAAATACCAATGGTGAAACGATTTGATCAAGGTCTATGATTATAAAGATTACTTTGTCTTTCAGGCTCTTCGGATAACAGTAAGCAATTAGACAGCTTCATCAAACAAGTTCATTGTCTGAACACATAGCTCATTCAGAATTGAAAAAAGTTCTGCTTAAGGTTATGCTTAACAGCTTCGGCTAATTCCCTGCACACATTAGTCAAAATTGTTGCTCGCTGATGATGCCTGAGAATCCACGTTAGAGTGACTGAAATTCAGTAAAACATGAGAAATATGTGTGACGCAGACATAGGAGTATCACAAACAGTTACAAATCATACAGAGTGTATTCACTCAATTGATAAGAAGTAATGTTGTAAAAGATGATAGAGGGAAAGAATGCGCAAGCTTATAGAAATTGGCCCTTTTCTCTCTATTGATACTCTGTGCAAATGCATAAGTACAATGGCACGAAGTGTCGACCTATAGGAACGATCACCGGGCTCAATGTCGTTTACCAACCGTTAAGATGTCGGTTGGGATCCGCTACTGCGTCTCTATAGAACGTCGCACAAAATGTCGCGAGTTCTAACCTAAATGTGAATTTACAAAGTGCAAATAGGCTTTACATGAATTTAGGCACTATAGCACATTTACATGTATAAAGATTGAACATTTTAGCAATATAAACAATAATTATGGATAATGTAGGATCATGAGGCTCCACAAGTTACTTGAGGTAAGCCTATCATTGGCTTCCAACATGACTCCACTTGATGTTGCCATGTAGCAATGACCTAATCTTCTCTTTCAATTGGTTTCAATGCACAAAGTACTCCTTTGAACAACAACAGATATTTTCAAAAGAAATCACAAAAATTTGAAACTATTAAAAAAATTCTCTTCTAGCACTTATACCAAGCAAATCAACACATAGAATCATGAAATCTTGACCAACCTATGATCTATCCTCAATCTAATGATTCTTGCAACTTACTAAGATTGAAACACACTCAAATGAAGTCCAGCAAGTAAAAAAAATTAGCATCTACACACAAAATAAGATGCAAACTCTAATAGAACTTGATCAAACATGAATCAAAACATAATGTACTTTTGTTGTCCGTACAAAAGCAGCAAGCTACTGTATTTCACATGTGTGGATCTAAAAAAAAAAATATAGATCATTCTACACATAGAATTGCAAGCAATCACAAGTATAGTGCACCAATGGCTAGTAGAACCCAAGAAAACCATGTATAAGCATGAAATGAGATAGAGAAGAGAGAAACTATATCTCTCCATGAGTTACATCATTTTATAACAGGTCCAAATCCTGTTTGGCCACTTGGCTTTCCCTCCAAAATGTAAACCCTACTATTTTTGGGTCTAGATTCAATGTACCCAACATTTAAATTTGAATCTACTCAAACTCACCTTCTAACTTTCCCACACTATCAAAAAGTGTCTATTCAAATGAAATTTGTACTAATGAACTTTGAAAAGTCGAACTCTAAGTCTAAAATAAAGTTGGCCTATTTGCCCAATATAGAAATGTAGCAAGTATGATCAAACTAGTTGAATCTTTCACAAAAACTATAGAACACAAGTCTTAGAGATTCAAGTTTGAATTAGAATCTAGTCCTCATTAATGCTAGGTTTTTCATTATGGAGGAAAACCCAAGGTTGCATTTAGGTTTGTACCTACTATCAAAGGATGTAACCCGTGGAAAGAGAAGACATTCTCTCTCTCTCTCTTGTCTCATCCATGCTTATACATGGTTCTCTTTGGGTTCTACTGTCCATTGGTGCACTATATTGGTAATATCTTGCAATTTTATGTGTAGAATGCTTATTTTATGCTATTTTTAGATCCACATGTGTGAAATACAATAGCTTACTATTTTTGTACAAACAAAAACTTCATCATACCTTATGTTTGATGTTCTTAGTGAGTTTACATCTCTTTCATTAAGTAGATGTTGATTTTTCCACATTGGCAAGATTGGTAGATTTGATCTATTTCTAACCCAACATCATTTTATGAATTCGGATCTTAATTGATTGGAAATTCTTCACATATTCCAATTGAATGCTTGATGGATGATTGGCCAATTTGGTGTATGAATGGTGATTTTATCCAAAGGCACACCACAATCTTTCCATATATTCCTTCATGCCATAGGCACATAATAGGGGTCGATCCACAAGTGCCTAAGACTTGCTACATAACTCCTTATGGAATCTAGAGTTTTTTCAAAAACCATCTTCCTCCATGGTTGCTCGCCCAATGCTGGCAGCTTATCTAATTACTTCCCCATTTTGATTTTAGAGATTTTGAAATTGACGCTCACGATGTTTCATGAGGATGCTGACGAATAAAGTTTTGAATTTTTTCTTCTAGGCTGACTGGTCATTGAAAAATTGGAATGGTCATTTCAGTTCTTGTTAAGGGCCCTACTTATGAAGTTGGTATGTTCTGAACCTAAGCTCCTTGGGATGGTGGATCAACGTCCATCAGTCTAATGCCTGAATCATCTTGTCCTTGATCTTGTGGTGGAGGTGAAAATATTGGCTTGACTGACATATGGATCTGAGGAGTTGTCTGTAGTAGGATGGCAATCGCTAACTGTTCATATTCTTTAATTTTTTTTCCCTTGGCTAACTCCATGGCGGTCGTGTCTTTGAATCTATTGAACCTGGGTTGGAAACTTGATAAAGCTTGTTTGTAGGTCTCAACTTTTCAAAGCAGATATGTGATTTTATTTGAGAGACAAGACGCTCTGCTATAGGTGTCTAAAGCAAATTATCCCGCTCTTCTGCAACAACATCCAATTCCTTTAATTTACACTCTTTCTCCAATTGTGCCATATCCAATTGGCCTTACAAAAGAGGAATCTATTGCTTGGCATCGGACGGCTTTGTCGACTTGGTCTTGAGCATTGATTAAAGCATCCTGGAGTTTGCCACATAATCTTCCAGGGCCTCTTCATGTTATTTGGTTGGCCTTCTTAAGATCGGCCTCTAATTTTGCTTTGTGTTGTTTTGCTATCTGGAGCTCCTGATTGATTTGAATCAGCTTCTGGCTGATCAGTGTATTCTCGGAACCCAGATCTAAAATTTTCTTTTCCAATGTTGCTTTTGTGAAGTTTTTAGCACATGTGAACTTCACCACACACCTTACAGGAACTTTATGAGGTGTTGTGATTGCACAAGATTGATCAACGAATAGATTACTTGAAAATCTAAGACAAGAGCACAATGACATACATCAGAGTGAGAGAACTAACTCCTTACTATAAGAAATGGATATCAGAAAATATTCTAAGTGCTCACTATGGAGAAAACAGCCTGCTCTCGGGTAAAGAGAGAAAATTAACACCAAAAACTTGGGTAGAGAGAGAATGAGCCAAAATCACCAAAATCTCAATATTCACAATATGGCAAAACAAGCCAAAGTTTTCCTACATCAAAGAGGCTCGAATTCCTACAGTGGAGTTGCATGGAAAGTCCACTTTACTTAGTTAACTCAACTACTAAGGATCCACATGTAATACTGCATGCATGGATATTGCATATGTTGCATGTCAACTCTCAAAATTACCTAGACATGTGTAGATCGTGAAAACTACTTTGCATGTTGCATGCATGCACTTTGAATGACTATGCATGCTACCTAAACTTTTGTATGACATCATCAATGAATCTATCTAGCTCAAACTCGACCTATTCTAAGAAGGTTATGTGCTCAATTCACATACCTCTATGTACAATATAATATACAAAGGAAATAAGGTGAGCATAGCCCCCAAAGTCAAGATAGGAAGATATTTTTTACCATTCTTCGCAGCTTTTCCTCTATCATATTTTGGATCATGCATCCTAGGTGGGTGTGAATTCTCAGGATGTCACAAGAATCAAGAGTAATAGAGGTAAGGTAGTTATTGCAACAGATCTAGCAGGTGGTGCTTAACTGGATTGAAGATTGGCATTCAATTTTAAATGATTCATTTCTAATATCGATTTGTATAACATTTCCAATTCATTTGCTCTTCTCATAAAATCAACTTTGCATTATCAACATTTTTTTGAATTGATTAATCAATTAATTACACAAGCCATGGCATTATTCTCATATGGTTCCCACATTATATACTTACTAAATTGATTTAGTAGTTAAGCCAGAACGCTAATGAATCATAGAATCAACATCTCTTCTCATCGTACTTCTCAATAAGTGAATACATAATTGACTTGATAGAAAATAACATATTGCTTGCTTCAGCCTAATTTAGATTAGTAGATCTATGTACTACGTCATGCATTCATTCCATTGTGCACCAATGAACATTTAAATAGAATAAAGAGATCTTGCTTTATGAACCACAAATCGTAAGCTGAATCCCATAAAAATGAGAGAGAGAGAGAGAGAGAGAGAGAGAGAGAGAGAGAGAGAGAGAGAGAGAGAGAGAGAGAGAGAGAGAGAGAGAGAGAGAGAGAGAGAGAGAGAGAGAGAGAGAGAGAGAGAGAGCCTAACCTTAATCTAGCATCAAAGAGATGAAGTTAGTTGTCACACATAGATTCGTTTCCATGAGAGCGATAGTATAGTTCATATTTCAGCATGAATGGAAGAATCACATCTAACTCTAACATCCATTAACCCTAAGCATTACCACTAGATCCACATGAATAAGATAGCTTACTCTTTCTCTCTCTCTCTCTTTCTCCCTCATAAAAAGTATAAAAACATGCAACCCCAATAACAATCAGATCCAACATTTGATAAATCCAAAATAAGCATGAGAGATGGAGGAAAAGTGATAGAGAGCAAGGACATTCATCAATCCATTTCACAAGAGAACCAATTTGCTTTATTGAATTGAAGAAATGAACATGTGTAGGAACTCAAGTTGGTCCCTTTTTATAGTAGAGAGGAGGACCCTAGCCTCTGAATCCTATTGGTCCATTTTTGCCTCTCTAATTATTCAAATTTAAAAAAGAGTGAGAACCATCCAAATGGGAGGGAAACCTAACTTTATTCACTAACTTGACATTTAGGCCCTGCGACATTAAAAGTCCTGCAAAAATGCCTAAAATCCTTTTATTGACTTTCTAATTAATCAAATCTCTATGTGATCATCGGGTTGGACTTAACACACATAGGGTGCCAAATCCCTCTCACTTATTAACTAGGGTTAGGTTTGCCTTGGGATCCGCAAACCCTCCAACAGAGAGAGAGAGAGAGAGAGAGAGAGAGAGAGAGAGAGAGAGAGAGAGAGAGAGAGAGAGAGAGAGAGAGAGAGAGAGAGAGAGAGAGAGAGAACTATCTACAACAAGTATAGAACACTCAACACTTCTCTATTTCATTCCATTTTGATCAACAATGAGAGGACATAGGCTCTTTATAGCCTCATGGCTGAGTCCTACTAGAAAGTAACTGCTGTAACTACCACTAGTATCGAGTTTCCATTTTTGACTCTGAATCAATTTCCTGAATTCAATCTATATCAATTCTTACTTACAAATTACACAGTAGCTAAAAACTCCTAAAAGCTATTGTTGAAACACTACGAACAGAACATTTTGATGCAACACAAATTTTAGTCGCTCTAATACCACTGTTGAAATGCTGAGAACAAAACGGTTCGATGCAAGACAAATTTCAGTCACTCTAAATCCACTATTGAGAAACCCTGATGGAATTCAATTTTGTCTGCCGGCTACTGCCTGCTAGAATAGATCTACAATCCTCCAGAGTGTAGACAACCATTGCTGTCCTACGTTTAATTGTTTAAACATTCGACAAGATGAACCAGTGTGCCAAATGATGAATAAACAGCTGATTACAAACAGACGACAATCAAACATCAAAGCATTCGAGATCATTTAATATGTGCATTGTAGCTACTATATTATCAATGATCTTTTCATAAGAGCACTATTGTGAAAAACCCACACAGCATGTTGGCGCAAGAGAAGTTATATCTCTCACAAATAATATCGTCTCGCTTACTAGCGGACTTCTTGGACGTCGGCTCAGCAACACTATGCTTAGCTCAGGTTGACACTCAACCGATTGACAATTCAATTTGATGTTCAGCCAATTCTCATCTTCAATATGCTTATATAGATGGAGAGAGAAAGGGTCTAATCTAATCTGAGATTACAAGAATGGCTGATTAAGCACGTTCCAACGATATTCAAATTGCCTTCAATATCATCTGTGGAGGGGGACGTCCTTCTGGTACTTTCTTGATTTTCCATGTACTTGGATCATGAAGATACGCCTACTTTTGGTCTTCAAGAGTTGCTCGGTTGTGTGTCTTGTTCGGGCTTTGCCCTTTCATTTGAAACCGTTATGTGGCGGTTATGGACTGGGATGGTGTTTGCCTATGGGTAGCTCCCTTGTATTTCCGCAAGCTCGAATGCGAAAGCTAGCAAAGCTTTGTAGCTCAAAACATTTTGTTTCTTCAGCTCTCTCTCAAAGCATGCTAGCTTTATAATTCCTAGACATGTCCTCTACCTCTCGAACATCCCCTTGTCTAAAGGTTTTGTAAAGATGTTCGTTTACATCCGCTTCGTTCCAATGAAGCTGATATTCAATATGTTTCTTGAGACTAGGTCCCTTATCAAATGATATTTGATTGCAATATGTTTCGTTCTTGAATGAAACAAGGGATCCTTCATCAAGTGCATGGCAGAAGTATTATCCATCTGTAAAATCAAGATTAGAGGCTCTTTGGAAGTTTCATCTAGTTTGTCGAGGAATTGTCTAAGCCATGTGATTTCATTGGCCATTTTCGTGGCTGCGACGTATTCTGCTTCGCAGGATGACTGAGTTGTGATGGTCTGCTTCTTACTAACCCAGAGAATTACTGCATTCACTGCAATGGTGCACCCTCCTGAGACACTTTCACAATCATCCTTGAGTGATGCCCAACTTTCATCGTTGTAGGAGTGCATCCAAAATCTGGCATTACAAGAGTAACACAGCTCAAAATCCTTCATCTTTTGAGGATAGTGTAGGATTCATTTGGCAATCTTCCAGTGTGTCTAGCCTGGGTTTGTACTGAATTTGCTCATCCTAAACACGACATAAGCAATGTCGGGGTGTGTGTTATCTGCTAGATACATAGTGGTCCAATCAGCAACCTGTAAGGCGTGTCTTGCATTGTCTCTTTTTCTTCGTCAATCTTTGGACAATCTTCATTTGTCAGAATTATTTCTGCAAACATTATGGTGTTTTCCCCTTTGCAATTTGTCATCCCGAAATCATCTAGGATCTTTTGGATGTACCTGGACTAATGAAGGTACAATTTTTCTTTGTCATAGTCGAGGTCAATTTGCAAGCCTAGATAACATCTAGCTTCTCCTAGGTCTATTATCTTGAAGTATTTCGAGATGTCGTTCTTCGCTTCGGCAATTAGCTCTTTTCTTCTGCAAAGTATTAGTGTGTCATAGATATACAACAACAATGATGATCTTCTCATCTGTGGTTCTTATATAAACATTGAAATCGGCCATCAGTGGCTCAAAGCCTAAGGATCATAGGGCATGATCCTTCTTCTTGTACCATTGTCGCGCGAATTGCTTCAATTCGTAGATACTTCAGTGCATTCGGCAGACATAGGTGGGAAGTGATTTGCTTTTGAGGAGATTTTGCCTTGCATGGGCACATGCATAGGGGGGTAGAGACCCATATAGGCTAGTGGAAATGCTCATCTACATTCCAGATTTTGGTGCTTTCATTTTTAGTTTTCTCTTTCTACACTTGTCTCCTATCTTGTGGCTCAGTGTTCTGAGGTGGTCAATACTTTTTAATCGGCTACCATTGATGGGTGTATCAAATGGAGTCCCATCTAGATGTTGAAGTGTGACAGCCCCATGGTTAAGGATTTCCTTCATGTTGTACAGACCTTCGCCTATGAACTTCATTTTTTTAATTGCCTTAGTTTTGTACATTAGGACCAGATCTCTGACTTGAAGATCTTTCTTGTATAATCGACGATCATGCCATACTTTGTCGTGCTTTCTCTGCTGCAAGTGCATGCATAACTAATACGCGCATCTTGCAAAGTTTATGAAGTGTTTCATGGTATAATTGTAGAGATTTGGACTCATCAAGATGTTGTGTGGTGGCAATCCCCAGTAATGGTACCAAAAACTCTACTGACATTACAGTATCCTGACCATAAACCAATTGGAAAAGCATTTGATCATTGCTATCCTTGTATGCTATCCTGAATGCCCATAGTGTGGCATGTAACTTATGTTCCCAATCAGATTTGCTAGCTTCGATGGTCATGATGAAGCTACACATACTCTTATTGGATGATTCTGCGTGCCTGTTATCATAAGGATAATAGGGTGTGCTAAATCGATGGATCATGAAAAATTCTTCCAACAAAACCTTGATGGTCTCATTAATGAAGTGGCTTCTGCTATCACTAATTATCTCAACCAGGCATCCAAAGCACACAATGATATTTTCATATAAGAACTTGGCAGTAGTGCTAGCATTAGCCACTCTTACGGCCTTGGCTTCTAACCATTTGGTCAGATAATCTGTAGCCATGATGATGTATCAAGCTTGGGTGCTTCTTGTTGTTGGGTGGATAGGACCGATATAGTCCAATCCCCACTTCTTGAATGGTGCCTAAGCCATGACTAAATGTAGCAAATCAAAATTAGTCCTGGTAGTTCTCCTGGCATTGATACATATTGCATTTCCTTAAATATTCTTCTATATCCTTGTGAATGTTCGGCCACTAGCATCCTGATTGTAAGATCTTACGAATGTCTGATGCGAAATGGCCACCACCCATGTCTACATGTGCTAACGATATAATCTGGGTGGTTTCATGTGGAAGAACACATCTTTTAAGGATGTCATCTAGTCTTCTTCAATACAATTGGCCGACAATCAGCTGGTAAGGTCGAGCTTTGAGTACTAACTTTTGTTGTTCTACATTGGGTAAGGACTTGTCTAGCTGATGGTAGATCGGATCTCAAGTATTTGAGATTGTTGGTTATACTTCGATTCAATTCCATGTCAAGGCTCAAACACTCATATTGACACATGTGAAAAAGTCAACACGAGCAAGGGGAGAGTTAAGGGCATAGAGATTGATAATGTTGAAAGAAAAATCGCATCTTGAAATAGTGCAGAAATTGGCCCGGCCACCAGGGAGAGAAAAGTGTGATGTTTGCTTCCAATCTCTAGAAATAAGGGTCACAAGTCCCCCACAAGTACCATCAGCAGGAGTACATGAGTAGTTGAAGTTATGGGCAAACGATTTGGTTAAAACATTGAGGAGAAAACCACTAATTTTAGTTTCTTGAAGATAGACGATCAAGGCATAATGTCGAGGAGAGATAGTGTACAACCAAAGTATGACGAATAGGGGAATTAAGCCCTATAATGTTCCAAGTAATAATATTCATGAGCAAGAATCAAAAGAAAGTAGTAAAGCCTGTCCACTAAGAGTGCAAAAATAGAAGACAAAGAAGTGACCTTGTAGAAAGTTCCAACACTGCACACGAGCTATTCAAACTTCCTGTTTTTATTAATAAAAGATGAGAAAACCCAGCAGAGTACAAAGGAATGCATGTAGACAGCGTAAAGGCCATAAGGCGAATTGAGATACTGTACAAGTATAACAAAGCAACAATCTCGCAGAGTATCTACATAAAACCTACTGCTTGGTGTAAGTCGCTAGTTAAGACAGTTGGAAGTTTAGGCAGTGCAGGAAGCTGTGAAGCAGCCATTCCTGCAACTACGGCACGTCGAAGTATTGCAAGTGCCTGAGTGCATTGTAAAGTCATCAAAACTCGTTGACGATAATAAGCCATAATGATAGATAAAGGTGAGGCACCACGACCTTGGACTTTCGCTGCAAAACTTGCACAGGATGATAGAAAATCATCGAATTTCTTATGCAGGCACCCATATGTTTCCAAGGCAAAAGGGATAAAGCCTTCTCCAGGAGTGCGATGTGAATAATCTCGCTCTTTATCTAGAGCCGCATGAGAAGCAGTGGCACCCTGAGTAGTTGAAGCACGACGAAGGAGGTCAGGCCGCGAAGGATCAGCAACAACAACATCCCCAAGCGTGCGAATCCCCTCATGCAAAAGAACAAGATCAACTCGACGCCGAGGCGACTATGAATCAGACACGGGCAAGATGTGGGTCTGCTCCCGAACAACATGAAAGCTGCACTCATGATCAATAGATGCCAATACGTCACGAATGGAATCATGAGTCGCAATGCGCTCTCCGCCAGAAGGGCAACGCATGAGATGAGTGCCAATAGGATCAACAGGGTGACCACAGGAACATTTTGTCAAACCTGCCAGCACTGGATGAGGGAGACCCAACCTAACCCGAAGAGCGGTGAGAAACAACTCTGAAGAAAGGCGCAGGTGTGGAACAACAGGGCGCACAATAAGCCAAGCACCAGCACTCGGGCTTGCACAAGACAAAAGCGAGCCTGAGTCTCATCGGAAGGTGAATCACTGAGAAGCTGAGTGAAAGCATGTGAGTGGAAGCGCTCCAAAAGATACTTCTGAAAATGAGCACGCTGATGGCTAAGCAAAGACTCAAAGGGAGGCAAAGAAGCTCGCACAGGTGGAGGAATGAGATCCTTGGCCGCACGAAGATGTTGTTGGAAAGGAAGAATGCATGTTTCCACATGAGCTACTGAATCGATAAGAATGGGCTTGTTGTCCTGCTGAAACCGAGAGATAAGTGCAGAGGCAACAAGGGCCCAACTTCTCATAAAAGCAGCTGGAGCAATAGAAGCTGTGCAAGAAAGACCAACACCTCCGGACGAAGCGGGAAGAGAGACTTGTCGCCTAACGAACTGACCATTGGGAATACAAAAGGATTCTGAACCCATCAAGCGACCCAGAATATCTGATAAAGTATTATCGTAATCCTGTAGCAAAGCCAAAACATCAGGAGAGGGAGGAACACACCGTAGAATATAACTTGGCCGTTGAGTGAAGCATTGAGTGAGAATCCCTAGAGCAACTTGAGCATTGCCAAGCTTTGGTAGCAGATCAGCGTGACGAAGATGCGCGTCCAAAGTGTCCCGCAAAGAGGCAGCCACAAAATCTGAGAAACCTATAGGAATACCAAGCACTCTAATCCCATCAACCGGAGTATTGAAACCTGTAGGTAAAGAGAGCTCAAGAAGGAGGCCCTGAGGACACCAAGCAACGCACTTAGAGGGATTGACAGTGAGGCCCAAAGCCGAAAGTTGTTGAGAGAAATGTAGGAAAGCCAGAAAGATGTCATTAGCAGGCCCCACAATATGCGTGTCATCAGCAATAGAGGGAAACAGACAAGAAGGAAAAGCAGCAAAAGAAGCACGCAATGTTTGAAAGTGCGCCAAAGCAAAAAGAACACCACCCAAGGCTTCACCTTTTCTGATACCATCAGCAGACGAGATAACCGAAACATTACCTGAGCGAGAAGCATGACTGAAATATAGAGGCGCATCCATGGAATAAAAAGAGCGAACAAACGGGATGAGCTGGGCGAGAGGACCGTGAGCCGCACGAAGTTCTTGGAAAATGACCCCTCGGGAAACAGAATTGAAAGCAATTTTAACATCCACCTGAAGGACAACCCAATCTGGATGAAGATCCAAGGTAGCACGCAAAGCATGTATGACTGTCTCGCAACCGTCAGGAGTAGCACAACCAAACTGATGAGGAAATAGGTGGTCATGAAAACTGTCACGAAGCTGAAAACCAAGGGCCCTGGAAACCAATCTGTATAAAACCTCTCCAACAGCAATGGGACGCACTCCACCACCAGGCTTATCCAAGGCTATCAACCGAGCAGCACCAAGAATACGAGCAATAGAAAGAGGAATACGGCCACATGCTACGGAAGAGCAAACTTGAAAGAGCAAAGAAAACCCGCTAGCAGAGTCATCAGGAGAAAAACAGTCACGAAGATGCTCGAAAACCATACCAAAAGGACCCCCAGTTGACAAATGAGGGCTGCGTAGAAAAGCATTAAGAAAATGAGATTCTGAGAGCTGCAAATCGGAATCAGGTTCAAAGTCCTCAACAAAAGAAGGAAGGGAGTCATTTGCCGGTGGGTGAAGAAGCTCCAAAGTCTGAAGGGTTGGCAGCAGAAGGAGTAGCTGAACTTGTAGGAGCTAGAGCACGAGCTGCATGAGAATACTCACCCACTTGCCCAAGTAAAACACAGCGACACAACCGACGATGAACAGGGTATAGAAACACCATCCGAAGTCGAATCCCGCTGAACAACAAGCGCATGACAGCGAAGGAAATGCTCTTCTTGCAGATTTTTCCAATCTCCTGACATAAAGCGACGAATCCTGTTGCGAGTTTTCCTATGACCAGCATCACCACTCCGAGGAGGCAGAGGCAAACACCAGAGAGGAAAAAGCAAAAAGGCATGCCAAGCTGCAATATCAGAAGGGTTGGAAGCCAGACGAGACAAATGTAAGGACAAAGCTCTCTGGACGTCTAAGCGCAAGGCAAAGAGAATGTGTGCATAAAGATGAGGACGAGGAAAACCCAAGTGAAAAGAGGTCAAAATATCAAGGGAGCGAATCCAGGTCCAAGCCGAGTCAGGTGGCGAAGTGGGAGCAGGATGAGGTGCGAGGTCGACATTGGTTTGTGCGAGTTGTTGACGAAAAGCAGAGCAAGCGTTATGATGGCGAGAAAGACCGGCACTTTGCACATAAAGGCGACCACAGCCTGCACATGGAACACGGGGGCGAGAAGAGGAAGAAGGAAAAAGCTGAAAAACAGAAAGAGAGGAAGAAAGCTGATGGCGAAGATGGGGCGGACAGTATGCGCCACCTGGCCTGAGGAGACAAGCAAGGAATCCGCAACATCACGGTGGGCTTCACGACACGCGCAAGAAGGGGAAGCACTAGAAGGATGCTCTGAAGGGCAAGCAGGTCTCTTTTCTCCACGTCGAGCAAGAGGATTGAAATCCGGGAGTTGCAAAGGATGAGAAGATTCTTGGGGAACCATATTGACAAGTAAAGATCCAGTCGCTGCCTCCGAAGATTCCAAAAATTAGTGTGAAGCCTCCTTGTTGGCCAACAAGACCCTGTTACGAATCCTGCAGGCTTTGCTTTTCAGTAGAATGAGTTTTCAAAGACTAACGCCAGTGACTGGCTGCCCTACCATCTGTCCTGACCCGTTTACAGCTCTAACTGTATGCTTGCTTATCCAAATATGAAGAAATCTAGTTGTGATAGGTCGCCCTACTATCGGAAATCAGCGCCTTACACCATACATCAGAAAAACAGCAATTACATTCAAATCGCAATCAACTCCAAAAAGAACCGTACACCATACGGAATTACATACAACTACAACTCAAAAGGATAAAACTCGCAAAGGAATCATCAAACGAACAATACACCTTATGTCAAAAAAGCAAGAATGTCAAAAAAGCAAGAATAACATACAAATCGGATAAAGCTCGAAAAAGAATCGTCAAAAGAAGAACATACCATACGTCAGAAAAAGCAGCCACTACATGCAAACTGCAACTGAAAAGGATAGAGCTCGCAAAGCAATCATCCAAAGAATGATACACCATACTTCAAAAATGCAGGAATCACATACAAATCGCAACTGAAAAGAATGATAAAACCATACTTCAGAAAAGCAGGAATCACATACAAATCGCAACTAAAAGGAATGATAAAACCATACTTCAGAACAGCAGGAATCACAGACAGCATATAAAACACATTCAAACACTTCCTGTGATTCTCTTGCTTTGGCACGAGCTAGCGCTTTTAGCGAGCTTCGGGTGGCAACTTTGCTGATTTAGTTTCTTTCCATTTCCGTCGGAGGGGAGACCACACTTGAACGGTTGGAGAAGCAATCATAAGGCTCTCACGTGTAAGGTCATCGAAATGACTTGAGTTGTCTTTGTCTTTGTTATTTTTCCTATCGCCATAAGAATCTGCTTTGAAGTTGCTAGAAGCTGAGTCAGACAAGGCGCTGTCTGTTGGACAACAAAATCTCTTTGAATGTCCTTCCCCTCGAATCATGCCTCTTTCCCATTACAGTTTTCTTTTGAGAATTTCGCATTAGATGTGTGTTAGGGTGATGGTCCATGAAGTCTACCGATGAATCGTTCTGCAGTTGTGGTACTCCTGGGTAGTCTTTGCCACTATTCAAGAAGGCAGCCTTAGTTTTCTCAAGATATCATTTCTGTAAGAAATTTGTTTTGGAAAGCTTCGAGAGGGAGTCATTTCTATGAGGGAACATCTGTTTGCTAGCTGAAAAATCAACATTTGTGGCTCGCTGTCTTGTTTATTCCACTGTTGGGTAAAACATGTTCTGTAGGTCCATCATAAGTTCCTCTGCGGCAAGAGTTATATCTTTTTGTTCTGTATTTGGTTCATTTGCTCTCTTAGCACTCTAGCTTCATCAGAACAAAGCATTCCATTCTGGACTGAAATAGGGGCAAAATGGCCTAAAAGTTCCGCTACATCAGCAGGATGGTACATATTTCCCCTATATGCTGCTCCACGAGGGTCTGCTTGCCCATACAATTGTTCTGTTTCTCATTCAACATTCCAGTTGTATCGAGAGCTCTACGTTTTTCTATGTCTGAAACAACAATAACATGACTCATCAAAACATAGAGATAGTTTGCTCGTAAGTTGCTCGCTGGCTCGCTGGTTCTTCTTTGTTTGCTATCTTTGTCTGATCATAGTCTTCATTTATCGTTTCAGCGTTGTTAGAATCATAGACTATATGTTCAAAAGCATCTAAAGTAGATAAAGAGTAATGTTCTCGTAGGAGATTCGCTGGTCCATACCAATGGAGGTGCCATCTATTGGAGGATCTAGGTACTTCATTACATAGAGGATCTAACCCAACGGGGTTGGCTCAACTGGTTAGCTTGGCATCCATAGTTTCTTTGGTCTCAGGTTCGAGCCTTTCCTTGGAAACCAAGAAGCATTACATAGAGGATCTAGGTACTTCATTACATACACAGACAACTACACGAGGAGGACTCGGATTTGGACGTTGAAGTACAAATCTCAGGCGCTTGAAAGTTTCAAGGCATTCAAGAGCATAGCTGAGAGTGAAACCAATAAGAAGGTCAAGAAGCTCAGAAGTGACAATGGGGGAGAATTCAAGAACAACGAATTCGATGAATTCTATCTGAAGAATGGTATCTTGAGAAAATCTACTGTCCCATACACTCCTAAACAGAATGGTTTGGCAGAAAGAAAAAACAGAACGCTGATGGAAATGACTCGTTGTATGTTGTAGGAGAATGATCTACCTAAGTATCTATGGGCAGAGGCTGTTGCAACTGCATGTCACATAATCAACACATCTCCAACAAAGGTCTTGGCAGAAAAAAACCCTCATGAGATGTGGTACGGACATAAGCCAAGAGTAGATCACTTTAGGGTGTTTGGCTGCACTGCATACGTACATATTCCCAAAGAAAGGCGGAAGAAACTTGATCCCAAATCCAACAAGTGCTTCTTCTTAGGATATCGGAAGGAACTAAAGGATATAAGTTTTTTGATCTTGTTACAAAAAAGTTCATCAATGCAAGGGATGTCATGTTTGATAAAGATCCCACAGTGGTGGTAAAACCCACCTCCAATTCTGGTTCAGATCATGGACTCAAGGGGGGCGTGGTGTTTCCTACAGAGGTCATTAGCATTTCGAGCTCCAATACATCCCAAGACAACGTATCTTTGGAGGATCATGCCCATGATGAGAGCATTGATGGTCAGATGTGGGGAAGAATTTTTTGATGCAGAACGAAGAACCTGATACAGTGAGGCAACCAAGGCTCAAGATCAAGTTCAATCGGGAGAGACCAGAGACAATTGTTGAGGCAAGGCCAAACAGGGCAAAGAGAGCTCCACAAAGATTTGGCTCCATGCAATGATAGAAGAAATGGAGTCGATTAAGAAGAATGATGTGTGGAATTTGGTACACCTACCAGAAGGGAGGAGAGCCATTGGCTGCAGGTGGATTTATAAATTAAAATATGATGCAGAGGACAATGTGGAGAGATATAAGGCACGGATAGTAGCCAAAGGATACTCGCAGACAGAAGGCGTGGACTTCGACGAAACATTTGCCCCAGTCACTAGAATCGGATCGATTAGGATAATCCTTGCATGGGCAGCTGCCAATGACATGGAGATTAATCAGCTTGACGTCAAAACTGCATTCTTGAACAGGACACTAAGTGAGAACGTGTATATGAAACAACCAGACGTATTTGAAGAAGGGTCGGGCATGGTCTGCAAGCTCAACAAAGCCTTGTATGGATTAAAGCAATCATCAAAAGTCTGGTATGAATGAATTGAAATATACCTTTGTGAGCAAAATTTCAAGAAATGCAACTCAAATCAGAGCATATTCGTCAGGGGATCTCATTTGGAAATCATTGTCATAGCACTTTATGTGGATGATATAATTCTGATTGGCGACAACATTTCGAGGCTGGAGTCCTATAAGGCGAGATTGAAGACTGAGTTTGAAATCAAGGATATGGAGCAGCTGCATTATTGCCTAGGAATTTAAGTTGAAAGAGACAAAATAAAAAAAATCTATCCACCTAAGGAAGGAAAGGCACATCATTAATATGCTCAAGAAATTTGGGATGGAAAATTGCAATCCCATTGGAACTCCACAAGAACAGGGAATAAGATTGAGCAAAGAGATGTCACCACAAACTGAGTCTGACTGAGCAGAATTGAACCGATATCCATATAAAAAGCCTAGTGGGATCGTTGATGTACGCTAGGGTATGCACCAGGCCAGATATAGCCACGACAATTGGATCACTCAGCAGGTATCTGGAAGACCCAGGCATCGATCATTGGCAAGCAGCCAAAAGAGTTCTGAGATACTTAAAGGGAACCATTGGACTTGGCTTGGAATACAGGTTTTGTGAACTCGAGGGGTGAAGGCCTGTCCTAAGTTCTTAAAGGCCAAAAGATTTAATTGGCTAATCATTCACATAAAGCTAGTTTCAGATCAACTTAATGAAAATCAACTAAGATTTTAAATCAAAACTCGAAAAACATTTCATCACAAAGATTAATTCACATAATAGCGGAAGCATTGAGGGGTCAAGATGGGGAAACCCCCCCCCCCCCCCCCCCCACCCCCGAAGTATTCTTTTCTTATCATTATGCAAATCCAATTGGCCAATGCCAATTACATATACAATGGATTCCAAAATGTCTCAGATTTAGGAACATCAACTTAACATAGTCTTAATTCATATTCAAAGATCTTAATTCCATATCTAGCTTAACAAAAGCATAGACATCTCTTCATCAGTCTCAATCTTTTCGACATGCAATCATGTTGGATCTTAGATTCTTGTCATGTGATCCCAATGGATCTTAGATTCTTTACATGCAATCATAAGGGTTCATAGATTCTTGACATGCAACTGTCATGAAGTGACATGCATGGCCTTTCAGGAATGCATGGGGTGACATGCAAGCTTCAAAACTGACATGCAAGCTTTAGATCTATCATGCAAACTCTAGATCTGACATGCATGGGCAATAGATCACTGATGCTATGACATGCAAGCTTCCAAACTAACATGCAAGCTCTAGATCTGACATGCAAAGACAATAGGCCACTGATGCTATGATATGCAAGCTCTACATCTGACATGCATAGACAAAAGAGGTAGCCACGAAACTGAATTTGAAAATAGTTTGCCCCATAATAATATAATGTCTGATTCGTTACATTTGATTTTAAACTGGTGCTAATATCATTAATATTAGCTACGCATTGCTCTGTTTTGTTGGACGCCTTAACATAATCACGAAAATCATATGTGTGTCTGATTAATGAGACGTTTGGCTTTGGCACATACGATTCCTCAACAATGCTTTGAAGTACTGGTAATGAAAATGCTTTCTTGCGTCTCAACCTCTTAGAAAAGCAACTAAACATTTGATCAATTTGATCGTGGGTACGTCCTACCAACAAAAATCCTATTTTTAATTTTTTGAAATTTTTTTTCTCCACTAGCATAGACAAGTATGCCAAAACAGTTTGATTTTTATTTTCCCTAGCAGTATTGTCAAGCTGCAAATAAAGTATTTTTGGAAGATTTTCACCAAATTCGCAAATTATCTTATGTAGAATGGTGATCGTCAAATTTGGATCATTTCGAACATTGGGATAATTAAAAAAACCTTGGACTCCAAAGTGCCATTAAACACAAGTGCTCCAACGAGATGAACCTGAATAAAATCTGCCTCGTTCAAATTTTTGGGCACTCTGACAAAATGAGGCAACATTGTTTTTTTTTTATCCATGCCATCAATAACAAGTCCCAGATATTTTTGTGGACATTCCAAACATTTCTTTCGATGCTTGGCCAACTTTTGTCTTTCAACTGTTTGTTGATCTCTGTGCAGTTGAAGAGCTTTTGTAGCATCCACTAAAAATACAATGATTCACTTATTTAATAAAATAAAAATCATACCATAACGGTGTTCAAAAAGACTGCAACATAATTTTTTTCAAAACAGAAAGTATTAAAATGAATGACAAATTTGATTAATATTTACCTTTCTCGTCATTGGTCTTTGCAAGCTGTTTTGCAGACTTTAACAACTCGCAAGTGGAGCATACTGTCATTTGTGATTTTCTGGGAATCTTTACCAGTCCAAAATCTCTTTTCCAAATTCTAAGAAAATATGAATAACTCAAATAGGGAACATTTTTTGTTTTTGCAAACTCTTTGTACATCAAAAATATTTCTAATTTTGTAAAATTATTCAGGAAGTGAAAATATAAGAAATTAGGCAATTTTTCTCCGTGCACATCTATGAAATGCTTTAGCCAAGCAGTTGTATTTAAAGCATTTGGAGAAACAGTTCGACCCTGTAAGGATTCCTGTAATGTTGGGTCTTTCTGAAGTCGTGCATGCATTCGTTGAAGTCGTGAGTTTCCGATTGCGTGAACTGCTTTGTAAGGTTTGCGACAAACTTCCAAAGCATTTAAAAAATACGAAAATGAATTTTTGTCCGGCCTCACTGTTGCACACACATAGTAATTTCTCTCATCCTTACTTCGTAAAAAGAAGTTTGATCTTGATTCTTCAATTTCTCTGATACTCAGCTTTTGCAAACAACAGGATGAGCAGCAAATAATATTCCGTACCTTTTGAATCTCAGATTTTGTAATCAACTATTTTTGACGATTCGTTAAATCAGGTGAGGATCTCAAGTCTCTCTTGTCTTTTTCTTTTTGTTTGGAGTCTGATCTATAAATTAAACCTGTGACACTAGTAGGTGCTTGAACTGGTTGAGAAGGTGTTGGAATTTCATGACTGGGAATTCTGGCTCCAACCCCAGGATGTTCTGGACCCTCAGAAGGCTCTAAATTTTCAACGAATATAGCCCTTTTAGATTTAACACGACGAATATCACTTTGAGAAGGTTTCCTACGAACATGAGAAAAGCTTGAACATCGTGGATCAACAGACTTACGTGGATCTGTTGATTTACTAGAATCAGTAATTGAGTGAATTGAAGCTTTTGACTCATCACTCAATTATTCAACTTGTTCAAAAGAACAATGTTCTAGTTGTGCCGAGCCTGTATCTGAAGAGGAGGACGAGGTCGAAAGATTTGATACAAGCTGAGTTACAGACGTCATTTCTTGAAAAGTACTTGCTTGAGAAATTCCAGATGATGAATGGGTAAATGATAACGATGCCACATCGTTTACCAAAATATGTTCTGATTCAGGAGTGGCTTTATAAAAAAAGCTTTCATTGGGAATGTCAGATGAAGATGTTGCACTTGTTGCAGCATATTGAGTTACAACTACTGGAATAGAAGAGGTAGAACTACTTGACATCATAACCTCAAAAAAAAATTTAACTATGTACTTATGCTAAGCATAGAACCGTTCAAATAGCTAACACCACACAAAATGTGCTCTTCAAACATAACTGCAACCTATGCTGGTCATAGAACAAATAAAAACCTATGTGAATCTCAATAGACGTAAACGGAAAAACCAACTAAATGCAAATGAGCAACAAGCCTAAAAAGTAACTGGTTAATAAAAATTTTCAGCAGCTACCATGTCTTAAATACTGTTTGGCAGCATTCTTAGGGTTAGGGTTAGGTTTAGGATTAGAATTAGGGTTAGGTTTGGACTGTCCGGGCTAATACTCGAGGTCGGCGTGGGGTGAGGTGAGTCGCGGCAACTTGGTCCCGAAGTAAGCTGGAGGACTGGCGCGAGACGGGGGTCTTGAAAAAAAAAATATTTAAGAACCATAGTTCAAGCATAACTCACCTTATTTGCGAATTCAGAAGCCCACATGCTACCAGAGCAGTCGCTACGACCAAGTCACAGCTTTCTATAAGATTTCGCATACGTTCTCGCTTCCAGATTTCTTGACGATAAGATTATTGTCATTTTCTAGCTTTGCTCTATGCTTATCATGGGTAATAAATTCTTGCATTAGAAAATATTCATATTTTAATTTGTATTCATCTTCTTGCAACATGGGTAACCTATGCTCAACATAGGAGCCTGCACCAGTCCTCTCCTTTAACCTATGCTGAGCATAGGTTGTGGTCGGGTCCTTAGTAATATCCTATGCTCAACATAGGATTCCGACGTTATTTCTTTATTCTTACCACGGTTCGAACTATGTTGAGCATAGGTTGCATCTCTGGTCCTCTTCCAACCTATGCTTAGCATAGGTTAGCAAGCAAATAGCGAAGACATCCTATGCTCAGCATAGGTTGGACAAGGGCGCGTGAGTAACGACCTATGCTGAGCATAGGATGTCTTCGCTATTTGCTTGCTAACCTATGTTGTCTCTTGAATGCTTTGTCAAGTTCATGTGTATCAAAGGTAGCATTAGGATGCTTTGCCATTTCTAGCTTTTGTAGCTTGTTGTGCAAAGATCTTAGCCAAGTATTTTGGGAGTTTGGATCCATTCAAGATCCACTTTTTTCACATGGTATCAAAGCTAGTTGGATGTTATTTTTAGTAAAGTTTCCATTTATGGTGATATTTGGATGTTTGATCAAGTTCTAGCATGATCATGCATTGCACTGTTGATCAAATCTTACTAACCTTTGTTTTGTGAGTTGAACTTGTGGATCGAAAGCATATTTCAGGTCTATTGAAGATCAGAGGCTGAGAAGAAGCTAGTTTGGATCAGATCATAACACCTAATCATTTGTTGATTGTGAGGCTTGTGCATATTCAATACTAACAATGTTTTGTTCAATGTATTGTTGACAATCTCCACTTCTGTGGATGAACACTCTCCTTTGTGGAAAGTGGATGAACCTTCTCCTTAAGTGGATGACAAATACTCTTTGGGTGATTTTGTATTTCTCCAAAAGGCTGAGCAAAGCTCCCACTTGGATGAAAGATCCCCTTTTGGGTGAACAGATTGTCAACAATCGTTTGCATAAATTTTGGTGTACTTTGTTGAGCATGTAAGTAACTCTCCTAATGTAATTTGATTGGAGAATTTGCTGGAAGGTTTTAACCACTATGCAAATGTGTTTTCAGGTTCTTAACAGGTTGAGGAACATTCTCATGTGAAGTGATCTTAGATCTACATCTAAACACCAAGATTTGACAAGCTAGTGAAGCTAGTCTTGTGATTCACTAAGTGTGCTCTTTCATTCACCTCTAAAGCTTGTATTTATCACTTGATGGAGTTTATAAACTTTTAGAAGTGTGGTTTACATGTGGTTTTACAGGTTGAATCAATATCTTAGTGTGTTGATCATATGTTGATCAAGTTTGTTCAATTCTAGGTATTCTTGGCAGCCTAGTCTTGTGTATTTTCTAAGAATGAAAGTAACTCTTCACACCATAACTTGATTTGGTCACTTGCTGGAAAGTTTGAGAGCTTAAGCAAGAGTGTATTCAGGTTGGTTTGAGTTTGTAATCCATTCTTAGTGTGTGCAAAGTGTTGCATGTGTTTTCAATCTTCCTTTCTATGCTTGGAAACCAGCCAGGTTCAAGATAGAAGTGTTTTAGGGTCCTAGATCTTCTGAGATCTCCTTATCCATCATTTGTTGAGAGGAAAGTGAGTTCTAGGTGCATTAGGACAGAGCCTAAAAGTTGAAGAATCATTATATTCATGGCTTCCAATGGTGGGATCATGTTAGAAACTAATGATAGGTTGAGTTCATCAAACTACTCTACCTGGAAAGTGAGGATGGAATCCTTACTTGAGTTGAATGAACTCATGGACATAGTTGCAGGAACTGAAGAGAGACCACTCATAGTTTAGGAGCAACAAAGGTTTGATAAGAAGGCCAAAAGGGCTCTTCATATCATTAAAATGAATGTTACCAATGAACTTCTCAAGGAAGTTGGTAATAGTCAAAGTGCAAGTGAGGCATGGAATGCCTTGAAGAAGCTCTTTGAATCAAAGTCCACATCTAGGGTATTGACCCTAAGGAGGCAAATATTTTCTAGTAGGCAAAGAGAGGGTGAAAGTGCTCATGCATTTGTCTTGAGGGTTAAGTCCTTAAGTGATGATCTAGCATGTATTGATGAAAACATAAAAGATGGTGAAATAGTCCACGTTATGTTGAATGGTTTGCTAGATGAACATGCTAACCTTGTGCAAAGTTTTGCCATTCAAAGAGTCTTGCCAAGTGTGGTTGACTTGCAAGAAATCTTATTGGCCGAAGAACATAGGTTGCAATCAAAGCTTGATGGTGCATCCTTGCAAGGTGGAGGTGAAGAGGCTTTCTTCACAAAAGGCAAATTCAAAGGCAAAGGGAAATGGTCCAAAGGTGGTAACTCAGATCATGATGATCACTCTTCCTCCTCCCCTTCTACTTCTTTTAGAAAGAAAGACAAGTCAAAGTTCAAGTGCTTTTATTGTGGGACAAAAGGTCATTTAGCAAATGAATGTCATAAGAAGCAAAGTAATGAAGATAGCAAGCAAAACAACTTTTGTACTTTTAATGAGGATCTAGATTCTTGTGATTCTCTCATGATGTGTTCTTCAAGTCTAATGTCAAGTGGAAGTGACAAGGATTCGTGGTGGATAGATAGTGGATCTAGTTCACACATGACTAGTCACAAGGAGTTCTTTACTTCTTTGATCTCTTATGTTGGAACCAAGAAAGTCGTTCACATGCCAAATGGTGGTGAGTGTATGATCAAAGGTATTGGCTCAATTCCTATTTGCCTTTCTACTAATAGGAATGTAAGGCTTGATGGTGTTCTTTACATTCCTTCACGTTCAAGGAATTTGCTAAGTGTTGGTCAAATGTTAAAAAAAGGGTACAAGACAAAGTTTGTTGGGGATGTTTGCTTCATTACTAAGGGAGATGTCTTGATTGCTATGGGCAATAGACAAGGTAGACCTTACAAGCTTGATGCATTTGTTATGTCTAACAAGAGGAATGAAATGGATGTTGGTGGTTCTCTCAACTTTCAAAAGTCAATCCCTAGCATCAATAAGATTGGTAGATCTTATGCAAAGTCTAAAGAACTTCCTTATGCTAGATCTAGGTTGAGATCTATGAGCTTCTTGGAGATAGTTATTATTGTGCTAACTTGGCAACTTTTGGTGAATCTATGATCAATGTTTTGGATCCATTGGACCTTGAAGATGGACTAGTGCTACCTACTAGTCAAATGGAGTCTGGTGGTGAGCATCATGTTTGAACTCTTCTACTCATAGATTTCCAAGTTTTGGTGGCTCTTCAATGGAACTACATGGCAAGTGCAAAAATGAAAAAGGTAAGAAGAGAGCTAACTTCATCAATGGAGGTGATGAAAACTCTTCTTTGGAAATGGTTATTGCTAATGACTTATTTACTCATTTGGAAAGAGATGGTGCTTTGAGCATGATTGAAGAAAAAGTTTCTTTTGTATCTTTATGTGATGAGTCCAAAAAAGTCATTTGTGAAACAAGTGGTGTCACATGTATTCATAAAGAAAGTAGATCAAAAGGTTCTATCGTGAGACTTGGTGAGGAAGATCTCAAGTCAAAAGGGAGAGATGAATGTGAAGTGTTCAAAGTAGGATGTACTTTGAATGATGCTTTTGTGAATGATAGTGATGGTTCATTATCATTACCTATATCATTGATTAGAAGTCCAGGTTTGACAAGAAAAAGTACTTCAATGATTCTTATGTTGAAGGAACTATGTATTCTTTTCATGGCTTCTAATATTCGAGATTCTTCCATTTCTTATGATGCAACTATCAAGAGAGAGATTGCTAACTTTTGTGGGGTGATCATTAAGAGGGAGTCTTGTGAAGGAAAGGGCAAAGGCAAAGTAATTAAAGTTTATATCCTGAGGAAATAAATACATACATTCTTACAATTGTAATGCAATAAAAAATTATTCATTCTTAATAGTTATATAAATAGCATTAAAATACAATGCATACATATTATATATAAATATATATTATCTCTAACATGATAGAATTTGAGAAAATAAAAAACTTTCATTATTCAATAAATACACTCAACATACAGACAATTGACATTTCAAACATCTCATGGGTGATACAAAATGCTAATTTTTGTATTCTCAATCAAAATTATACATCCAAAATCTCTTCTTGATCATTATGAGTTGGTCGAGGTTGACCATCACTGTCATCAACATTACCAATATCAATATCTTCATCCTAGAGATCAACAAAATCTCCAGGTTTGTCCTTTAGAGGAGGTTGTGGCTCTGACGAGGCCACCTGCACTTTCTCACTATCGTGGATAAAAGATGCACCCACTTTATCATCGACATTAGGCATATCGTCAATAGCAACAACTCTCTGAACAATAAATGTCGACTGAACTCAATCTTTTTCAACAACTATACAATTGCTTTTTTTGTTCTAGCGCACACACTGTAGTGGTGCCAAGTCCAGAACAAATATCCAAAATTTAATCATTTTCATCAAACAATCAATTAATTCATTAATTATTCTCTGTGGTTTCTGGTAGGGATTAACCACAACTTGAGAGACATTTGTGAATCGAAACATTCTTATCACAGCCGAGAAGGATAAAACATTCGAGGCATTTCTCTTACAACAATGTTGTGCCACTCGACATTTGTCCCCAACAAAGAGAAATACCCAACTGGCATCATTTCAAACGCGTTGAGTAAGCGCTCACCCGATGCATTGTGGACATTTGTTTTGTGTCTGCCACATAAAAATAAAATAGAATGAAAGTAATAAATCAAATTGAAATAAATTGTGAAAAATAAGCTACTAAAATCAAAAGGATTAATCAAATTAAAATATTTCATATCAAATCATGGATTCATATCCATGTGTCTTGTCCTTCAAAGCCTTTGCAACAGCAGCAGCTTGATTAGTGGAATAAAAAAAAAAAAAAGATTCTCCAAACTGATGCAATGTTGATCTCCTTATCCCTTGAGTCTGTACCCATAGGAAATATCAGCAATAACTAGCTTATAGTCTTTTTTTGGCACAATCTGAACAATATCCTTGACATCACATGTAAACACGGGAGGGGTTCTCCAAGAGAGATGCTCAAAATGAATTATAACATCTTGAGCATGGATCCATGGCTGAAGTTGCACTCATAAGAGTACGTCTCTCCAGCCAAATCCATATGAGCTAGAAAATTTTTAGGAACAGGAAACTCTAGGGAACGAGGGTTTGCTCTTGGTTCATGACATAACCAATAAATAATCTTGTCAATTTAAGCATACAAATATGAAATCAAATCTGATAAAAATTCATAAACATGATATCTTATTTGAAAGCGAGAAAAATCAAACTCACAATATTCTTTAATGCAATATAAAATTTCTTCAAGGCCTCTTTCGAACTGGACTGAGGATAGTCCTTCAACACTTCTTCTGAAAATGAGCAGTTCAATTTGATCTCATCATTTGCTCCTCGTATATGTTTTATGCCTGCACTAGGAAGATGGAAGTAAATAAACAATATTGCTAGAATACACAAATCATACAAATACAAAGAACCATTGAAAGAATCCAATAAAATAAGTCAGATGATACCAGATATCGATATTGTGTATCGATCTGAGGGATCAAGTTCATTGCAAATACCAGCAAACGATATCGGATTTCGATTTGCGGTATCATTGAGGCGAAACATTAAGCCAGATTGATATATACACATGCAATTTCATTGAAAAGATTACATTCCTTTAATTGAGTTTTCTTATAATAGTAGAAAACATTATAGTCCATTTATGCTTACGGACGATTTTCAATTTAGATCTTTGGTTAATGTGGAGACTAAACTTATTAAGATCTAGAAAGTTGTTAATTTCCTAGATATGAAAGCTATCCGGTGGTACAAATGATTGAATCACTTCTTGACTCCAAATGTTGAGCTCTAGGATACTTATAGCTCTAGGGTCCTCAACCAAGATCATGATTTATAAATGCTATAGTGTGGTCCCAAGCCAAGGTTCCCAAAGGAGATCCTGCAAAAAAAAAAAAAAGGCCAATTGTTGAGATTGGCATATCACCAACTATTTTCAACCTTGTAGTTGTTTACCTTATTAGACTTTGGGTCCCCACACTAGTTGAGTTGAGCATGAGTGTCACATGTGGCATTGGTCGAATCTTGGCTCATCTTCTTAATAGGGACTTCTAAGAGCCCGAAGCGCCAAAAGTGACTTGGAGAATAAATGTGGATGTACATTGTAAATATTCTACACAATGATAAGTAATGTAAACCTTTTGTACCTAAAAGGAGTGCAATATGAACTTCTAAAAGCTCACGGCTCGATAATTGACTTGGCACCTAGATGCGGAGAGATGTGGATGTACATTTTAAATATTGTAGATATTAAATTGACTTGGCAGCCTGAGTATTTTAGATATTGAGGATGGCACCCTAGATGTGGATTTGATGTGAATGCACATTGTAAATATTATGCATATACAACCAAGCATTGTATAACAAAACATAGTTTGTTAAAATATAAACCCACTAGTTTGATTTATAGGTTTAAAATGCATATGCTGATATTCTAGAATCTATTGTTATATACATGTATTTCATTGAAGTATTGCAGGTATTTTATAGAATTGGACTGAAAACTTTAAAGATCACTGATTTCCACCCGTGTAATGATAAGAATGCCACGGGTAGCTCTCCACTCACGAGCTGCTGCCAGCACCTCGAGCACCAACATCACTGGTGACTAGTGCAGTGTGCACACCTAAAGGGTAAGGCTTTGATGTTTGGCTTCCAAAGTTATCTAGCTAGAAGCTATTACTTAAAAAGTTGAGGCTATTGAGCACATAAGGTCATAAACTAATTGGTTTTTGTGGGTTGCAGTTTCTGGTGTTTGAGATATTTCAATTTTTCATATTTGTGGTTTTTCCAAAGTTGAGCTACTGAATTTACTTCAGGCCTTTTTGTTCTTGACAGCAGCCAGCAGCCAGTTTACCCATTTACCCGTCTGCATCATTGATGATTGCAATGACATTTTCGAGTACATTCATGATTCTGGTACATCATGAATCATGATTGCAAGGCCCAAGGCCTAACTTGAAAAGTTGAAAGTTCTAAATTCTATTCTCAGCTCAGCTGGCTGAAGCTGAACTTTGAAGCCTGCTGCCTGGGCCTTGAGGGGCCAGCTACCAGGGCCCCAGGGGCCAGGGCAGTCCATTGTCTTGGACTTGGAATCTCAACTTTCAACTTTCAATTGTGCTGTCTCCAGTGACAAGTTCAGTTTCACATAAAAATTGCACTAAGAATAATTAAGTATTTACATGCTCACCCAGATATCGAGCCTGGATTCCTGGAATCTCGATTCTCGACCGCCTAAGTTGTAGTTGCCTTCTGCTGTCTTCTTTATGATATGGTAATCCTGTAAAAGTCGCAGGCCTGCAGTGTATAATAATGTATAATAGGAAATTATTGGTTGTGATAATGCGCAATGCGCATTAAGCATTGCAAATCACATGGACATGGTTAAGGAAATATTCGACCATCTAACAACTATTTATCCATTGTGTTGTACTTTACGCGGAAGTTGGAACGTTGGAACATAAGCTGTGTTGCAACTTGCAATATTACAAATTAAATTATAGTATGGACTCTGGAGTTTGGAGTGACGATTTTAGTGTGGGCACAGTGGCACACCATCTGGATTCTGCAGGCCGTTACTAGCTAGCAGTTAGAGCATAAAACGTACAAAATATTGCCCAGTAGTACGTAAAACTTACTGCCCAGGGCATTATATCACTCGCGTAACGCGTCAATATGATTATATGTACTATGGACTCTGACTAATGAATCTGGACTCTGAACTTTGAAGTTTGAACGCTGGGCTTAATGGTACCTAGTACCTACCTATTACCCAGTACCTCGATTCTTAATTCTAAACTCTTAGATATTGTAGCAAATTGCAATGTAGTTCCTTTACACCAGCATTTACAGTATACATCGCTATACCGGGCTCCAGCCGAAACTCGAGTAAACTGAACACTCTACGATATAACACTATTATAACAGTGACTCGTGAAGGCTGAAGCGGCAAGCCCATTTCGCCAGCCAAAATGTGCAGGACTTCCAGCCTCCAGGTGTTGAACAGTTGAAGCCCCGGTGAGGAATCCACCTTGCACAATCAGGAATCAGGATTCAAATATATAAACTTCAGTGCAAAGACCCAACGAATTTCGAAGCTTTAGGGATATAGGCTACTACTAGTTACTCCGCCTAATTGTTGCTGCATCTAGAATCCGTGATCACTGACCATGATGACCATCCATCCACATCCGGGTTCAGAAATCAGAACCTGCACTCAAAAGGTGGACTGGAGTGGAGTCTGACACCATTGTTCGTGTCAACATCTACATAGCACAAGTGACAACAGCACTGTAGAAGTGTGCTGAGAGAGGGCCCCCACAACGCATATCATCTTTGTTGCAGATAAAAATTCCCATCGTTGTTCAGGAAACCTGACAAAGTATAGAAATGAAATCGACATCTTCTTTAAAATCTACATCATAAAATTTTTGACCATCATATAGATTAATAACCCCTCTGTAAGTAATATCACTTAAAAATTTAAGAAACCTCAAAAACTGCAAGTCTTTGAGGATAACTCCCAAAAGATTTTGCAACACTCATTCTCATTCCACTATCAATAATGCTCTAAAAAAAAAATGACAAATACAAGCAACCCAATTGTCAAAATTGACTTTTCAATGATTCATTTTAAATTTGCAGGCTTTTAGGTTTTCAGTAAGTTAGTTTTAGTATAAATTTTAGGTTTTAAGATTTTATTTAAACCTTTTATCAATCTCATAATAAGCCTTGCGGGTTTTTTATAATGTTGGTTTGAAACTTTGCACTATTTCCACTTCCAATTTCAATGCCATATATCTATTATCATATCTAACATGTGTTCCCATTTGCATTCCACTTCCATTTCCAATTCCAATGCCATATATCACATCATAATCATCATCTTAAAAAGGGCTTTCTGCTGCCCTGCAGCTGCACCCAACTGACTGAAGAGTGAGAACCTCGAGTGTACTAAACATAAAGCAAGCCATAACTGAATGGAGTGTGAGACTGTGAGACAGTGTGAACTATAAAGAAATAAATGAATGGAGTGTGGAGTCTGAGACAGTGTGAACTATAAAGAAATAAAAGAGAAACTGACTGAAAGAGTGTGACAGATTCTGCCCAGAAAAACCAAAACAGCAAAAAAAACAGAAAACACAGAAAAAGAGAAGGCTAGTACACATTTCTGTTTGGGTTTTCGTTTTCCTCGCAGACTGCAGTAATAATAATTTACTCGCAGGAGTAACTGACGACAGGCTCGTTTTACTCGCAATAGTAATAATATACTTTACTATTTGTCACTTTTTCCTGCAGTAAATATCAAACTTACCCTCCCCTTGGTTATTTATACATGCAGTAATAACAATAAACTAGAGTACTTGTTCGTTTTAGTCGCAGTAATAATTATTAACTTTACTGTCATGTTGAAATTTGATACCACATACCACCACATAATTATTATTTATATATTATTATTATTATTATGATATCTTATTTATTTGGTTTTTTATAAGCATGTGATAATTTGGTTTGTCCCATAAGTTGTACTAAAGGGTGGGTTGGCCACTAACAAACAACTTGTAATTGTAAATAATAAAAAAATAAATAATATACATATATATATATATATATATATATATATATATATAAACCATCATGAGTGAATTTGATGTGAAAATATTCAATTGAGTAGTAAAATTCATTTTATATCCCAAATTCATGTTGATATTAGCAACTTTTAGGATTTTATGGCAAAATAAAAGAAATCCCTTTTTTTTTTTTCTCAATTCTATTTTGAACCACTGACAATTTATTTTGAAGATTATTTCAAAGCATGTCTTCTTTATGTGAGTTTGAGTTGCATTTTTTTTTTTGAGACCTTTAACAAAAAAAATTGATTTTATGAGTGGGCAACAAAGATGCTCTGGATCTTTCATATCGCCTTGTTTAGATTATGCACCTTGTCAGTTAGTGTCAACAACTCCACCCACCATACACCGCGCTTCGATGGACTTTATAAAGCATTTTGATTTGCAAACATTTTTCTTTCCATTTTACAAACACCTAAGTGCTTTTTTTTTTTAACTTTGATGGGTGTATGGGATATGACAAAGCTTGTCAAGATCTTTTAGATCACATTGTTCTATGCAGAATTAGTGGTAGGCCAATCCTAGAAAAACTTTCAACCCGAAATAACAATAACATGCATGCAAGGTTGGAGCTTGCATGAGTGTTGCAAGAATGTTACCCAACTCGACTCCTACCTATTGTAAAGCTGACTTGGGTGCACCTACTATGCCATGTAAGACTCTAAGGGGTGACACTCCCTAAAGCCCCAGAGCAAGTTAGGAAGTCAAGGACTAAGCCTCCAACCTAGTCAAATAGTCATTAGTCATGAGCTAGCTCTGGAGCTCGAGTCATGGCCTAGTCAGCTCCTGGCACCCATGCCTCGGAGCCAAGTTGATTCTACACGCCGGAATGGCTCTCGAGAGCTAGACTTATTATGCCAAGCTTAATCAGCAAAATAAAAGTGTGCTTAACCAAACAACACTATATTCCGGGACAAAACATCTCCTTGTTCCAAATTTGTCCTTTTTTTTATTGTTCTAGAAATGAGCTTCTAAAAAAATGATGCCTCTACCAAAGAGAACTTTGTTATTTTTTGGACTACGGAGTTTTTAGCTTTGTGGTTAGGATGGTAGCTATTAAATTGTGTAAATACTTTATTCATCTAGCTTCCTTTCTAAACCCATTAGTCTTGGGACATATTTTATGCATCCAAGAACTTTGGAAAATTGATATGGGCCAACAAAATCTTTCTGTTAACAACAAGCGTTGTTCTTCCTTTATGTCATCCCATTTTGTTGTGAGCCATAGCTAGTTCTACATTGTCTTGCTATGCTCAATGGAGATATATTATGCTCCTCCATCCCCACTTCTTGAAACTTTCAAAATTTTCTAATTTTATTTGAAGACACAATGACAATGAACATGGAGAAATCATCAATAAATGAGATGAAATACTTTACTTTCCCTGGAGTTAGGAAATGGATTGGTCCGCGTATGTTAGAATGAACCAATTTTTAAAAATTGCTAGATTTGTGAGTCATAAATTAATCGAATTGAATATAGTCCTTACATATCATGTTATGAGTTAACTTATACAAATCTCATCTTGAGACCAAATTATTCTCATGCACATATTGGACACTCTTCAGATTGAGATGTCCCAATTTTGTATGCCATAAAATATTTTTTTCATCAATTATAGTGGACAAGACCATACTTGGCACATATTCTAAGTACATTTAGCATGTTCATGTCTAATCTAGGTGTGTAGCATTGGAAGGCTTTAAAAAGAGTCATGAAGTATATACAAGGCAAAAAAGATTTAACATTAACCTATGATGGTAATATTTTTTCATCAACAGTTTTCTCTATGGATACACTGACTCTGATTGGAGAAGTGATCTAGGTTCCAAAATAATGACTTTTGGATAATGCTTTTACATTGTAGGAGAACCAACTTTTTGGTGTAGTAGAAAGCATAAATCCATCTCATTGTCTGCAACAAAGACAAAATATATTGGAGCCACACAAGCAACCAGAGAGTCTGTATGGATCAAATTGTTGTTGCACAATTTATCATTCATGTAACAAAAGGCTACAACAATCTATTGTGACAATCTCAGCTATAATTATCTGACCTAGCAAACTTGAACCTTTTTTTTATCAGAGACAAAAGGAAAGAATAATGACACTTTATAGACAAATGGCTGGAAGTATCGTTAAATCCATTATCACAAAACCATATATCTCTTATGTTGGAGGGATAATCGGTTAGTTTATAAGAGATCCGAGAGAATCTCATTAGTGCGCATCTAAAAGTGTACTAAGATATCTTAAGCGCACATGTAACCATGGCAATTGTATCACCTTCATGTAAGCTTAGTTTCAATCGGTAGTAGATTTATCCTGAAGATCAAGTTCATAAGCTAAAAAACCAATTTTCTTTATAATCTGAAATGGTCTTCAATATCTAGTAGACAACTTGTAATGTTGTCCAAAGTATACCTATCCTAGAATCTTTGGAATTATAAGATATACCCAGTCATCAACTTTAAAACCTTTGGGAGATCTCTTAAGATCGGCATAATGCTTAGCTCTATTTTGAGCACTACATTCACATATCCTCCATAGTCTGAATAGTTCTTTCAGTCCATCCATGTAATTCAGGACCATCATTAGAACTAAAACTAAGCGAGGTCTCAAGGTTATGGAATACAACTAATCGAAAATGACCTATAGGTTGTAAACTTAAATTCCCTATCACTAACAATATCACTTGGCAGTCTGTAAAGCTTAAATAATTTTTTCACAAATATCTGGACTAAATTCGAAGCCTGTGCAGTTGACTTTAATGGTATGAATGTTGCTAACTTAGTTAACTTGTCTACTACAATCCAAATAGAATAATTTTGTAGTTTGTTCTTAGGAAGTCCAACCACAAACTCCGTAGATATGATTTCCCATCATTTTTAATTGATATCTAAGGGATGTAGCAACCCTCTAGCCTTTAAGCGTTTCACTTTGGCTAGCTTACAAAATTTACACTTAACCACATAAAACTCGACATATGGCTTGTGTTTCAGCTAGTTTATGATCATTAGTAGAACTAAAACTAAGTGAGGTCTCATGCTTATGGAATACAACTACCTAAAAGTGATATGTAAACTTAAAATCTCTGTCCCCAACAATATCACTTGGTAGTTCATAAAGCTTGAATAAATTTTCCACAAAGATCTAGGCTAAATCTAAAGCCTTTTCTAGTCGACTATACTAGTATGAATATTGCTACTACAAACCAAATAGAATAATTTTGCCATTGGGTCTTAGGAAGTCCAACTATAAAATCCGTATATATGCTTTTTCATCATTTATGAGGGATATCAAAGGGACGTAACAATCCTCCAACCTGTAAGCATTTCTCTTTGGCTAGCTGATAGGATTTACACTAACTACATAAAACTCGACATATGGCTTGAGTTTTAGCCAATAAAACTCTCTTTTGACCAAGTTCAAAGTCCTGTGTATACTTGATGACTTGCACAGGGAGTGTCATGACATTCATAAAGAATTCACTTTTTAAACTTATCATCCCTTGGTACACAAAATTTTCCATTATGGAATAGTAACCCACCTCGCATGACAAACTATTCTACAATCTTCTTATCTTTTTCAAAAACCTCAGATCCTTGTGAATTATTCTCTTTTCCATTCTCATTTGTTCCAGTCTCAACTATTTTCCATATATGACCGAAATAAGAATTTGTTTCACACTTTTCTCTCAATGAAAGATATAGATCTAAGGATTTTATGTATTGCACCATTGAAATTTGCCACCTTAGGAATCCTTTAACAAATACTCTACTCATACTATCTAATAAATCCAACCAATTGTATCCTAAATCCTAAACCTATTAAAAATCTCATAATTTTATTGGCTTTTGTTGAAACCATCTTTTTTTTGCACAAAAACAACTAGCTATCCATTCATTAGATATGTACAAAGTATACAACAATAAAAGTTATGATAGTAGGAATCTACAAACCATCAACTACTAAGGAGACTGATCTTTTGTGTATGTTATCCAACAAGATTGTTAGACTGAAATCAAAATCGAATCATGATGCAGGAAAGCCATTTGATAGCATATTTCACTAAACTACCTATCAAAATACTCTAAGTAGCAAAATGATTCCAAAGATCACATTGTTGTACATGTCCCAGATTGTCCAACGCTTATTGTAGAAATACCACGACAAAGCATATTTATTGATGGAGTAGGGATAATCTCTTAACATAATAGTTACATTGGAGTAATTTGGAAGTCTTAGATGAGGAAGTAAATTAGCCACAACTACTTCCATAAAACTACAAGGGAAAGAGAATAAGAAATACACAAAAATTTCAACCTTGTGACAAAATGGGCCCTCTTTATGCTTCATAGGGGCATTTAGAACAAAGAGGCAAATATATTGGTCGATTACTACAGTTCCTTTTTTATATATACATAAAAGGAAATGTAACAATAGACCAATATATTTTTACCCATACCTTATAGTGATGATATCTTGCCCAATTCTAATCATAAAATCAAAAAGGGAAATTCCAACCCTACTACCTACCAATCATTGCCTCTTGTACTTTAGAGCTTTATTGAGAGCTAGCCAATTTCAATCTTCAGTACTAGTCAAGCTATTATTTATTAATGCATTGGATGATACAATGATATGATTAAAAAAATGTTAGAAGTGAAATTCTCTCAAAAGCATCAACTTTGTTAGAAAGGATTTTATGTAAATCACGAGCTCATAAAGCTTGGGAAAGTGTTTGCACTTTTTTTCTTGACTAACAATAGTACTTCTTCAAGGAAAGAATCTATAGGGGTTCTTCCATAGTAGTGGATATTAGAAGATCACAAGGATTTTTAATCAAATGGAACTCCACCTTCCTAGAGCACAAATGCAACAAGTTTGAGATATACACAAACCTAAAATCCATAGTTTGTAAGGTCGTATTGTTTAAACTGATTATTTTAAGCAAGAACAATTTGAAAGTGTCCATCTTGTTTAAGATGAAGAAAGTGATACAAGCTCTTATTAGCCGGATGAAGATGTTAGGGTTGATCTAAACAGTGAATCAACACCAACCTTTTGCTAATAAGAGATATGCTCTTGGTCATAGGGTCATGAACATCCAAAACTTTCCCATGATCTAATTGGAGCTATACATGCAACCATTCCAATGGTATCCATAAACTTTCTTAGCCAAGAGAAAGAAAAGATTAGGGATGCATTGTAAAATTTTTGAGAGCTCCTAAATTGTTATAAAGACTAATAAACATGGTGATGTCATTTACAAAGGACCATTAGTAAGATAAGCAGTAGGAAAGGTACGTAGGTTGATTCCCTAAGCATGGCAACATTTTTCAATTGAAAAAACAATTAGACAATTGTAATAGCAAAAAAAATCAGGAAAAAGTGCACAACCTTGTCTTATATCACTTTGACCTAAAAGAGAGTAGTAGGACAATTGTTAAAGTAAATTCTGAATGAGACACAACTATAGAAAACTTTGGCCTTAACAAAATAAGAAAAAGACCCACCCTTTCAGAACACATAATCACATAATCCTATCAAATAAATCAAAAGCTTTTTTCATATTGAAACAAAAAAGAAGGGATTGCCACCATAATTCATACTAAAATATGAGTATTTATCACAATGTAAAAAATACTCCTATTCTTAACAGATTCATCTTGCTTTGAATAAATTACCTTGGTAAAAACTAGGGCCAAGGCTTTGTTGGAAATTGATGCAAGTCCAAACATGCATTTTAGATCTATTCACTCTTGGCTGCTTTTGTAAGTCCAATGTATGAGTTCCAAGAACTCACAACTCATTTTTGAGTTATCTTATGAGCTCCTACAAGTTCTATGAACCCGTACCTTGAGTCTAGAAATTCTCTTGCCTTATAGACTCTTATGAGCTCCAATACTATTAGCCATTTACAAGTTAGCTCTTATGAGTTCTATAAAACTCATATCTTAAATCTATGGGCTACGTCATGAGAGTCTTGTGAGTTTCAAGGAACATGTATCTTTGAACTACTTTTCTTGTTGGGCCCGTAACCTATTTAAAAAATGCAAACAAGCTTAGTTGACATAAGGCTCATTGATAGATTCAATGGGGAGGATTTTCACATGTGGAAGTTCATCATATGAATGGTACTCCTTGGGAAAGAACTCTAGGATGTCATTGATGACTCATACGCTAAATTGGAGGCTAATGCTACAACCATCTCGATGTGGAGGTAGAAAAACAACAAGGAGCTCACTCTTGTCTCTCTTGATTTGGAACTAGAGGAGTTTTGGGGATATTGAGCTGTGAGATATTCATGAATATGGGAAGTAGTGGTAAAGATTAAATTAAGGTTCGTTAATTGTTACCAAGTACCATTTTTGCTATGGATTGGATCAGAGGAATAAAGCTTTAATCTTAACCTTATGTCCAAAGATGTTTGTATAAGTCGGCCTAATCTTGGTTTGTACACTAAAATCTGAAGTAGACTGATTGGTTGAAGAAATTTTGTTAAAAGAGTTAGATGGTTGGAAAACTTGTGATGTGGAATTATTCACTTCAGAGATTTCCCAGATATGTTATTTACTCATGAGAAAAAGAGTTTGTTTGTAGCTGAATTGCAAGATTCTCAGTGAGTTATGTGAGTAGCATATGCGGATTATGAATATCTGCCAGTTTATAGCCTATTTTTATGTATAGGAACATAGTTAGATATGTTGCTTATGTACATCTTAATCTTGTGGATCTTCTATGTGTTTTCTATGTACTGAGTTTGTATCATATACTTAAACTAGTCAGAGTGCATAGACATATGAACAAGTAATGTGCGGAACTGTTACTTGCAGGTTGATGGTTCTTTGTATGGAAAGGATAATTCATTAACTTAGTTAAGGTTTAGGAAAGGATTTAAATGTGGTGTTATACTAATTGAGATCTGCACCTAGACATTTAAGGTTTCTGAATCATTTGCAATTGACTTGAGTAATTGGATTACTCCTATTTAGAAATTAATTGGATAAATAAGTAGTGTGAAGAGAATTCACCAGGAACTGTTTATTTTGATCTATATTGTTTATAAGACACATGATTTGTGAGTCATGAGGATTCGTGTATGGGAGTTATGTGCATAGAATATAGAAGATTCTTGATTGAATATTTCTTGAATGACAAATATATCATGTACATCACAATCCATCAGCTACAATCATAATCATATGTGAATCAAATCATTGATGACATGTCAGTGTGATGATCCATTGATACCTATCATTTAAACTATCATTTAACATTCAACCATTCATCTGAATTCATCTACCCAATCATTGACCAATCATTTTCACTATCTACATCATGTACCACTATTAAACTAATTATCATCCACGAACCAAATCATTGATGATATTTCATTATGTTGCTAGTTCTATACATGAGATAGCCACCATCTTGCATTGAAGGACCACTATGTATTTTTATCATTTTGTTTTTTTGACTTGAGTAGGTATTTTTTGCCAGAACGTACACTTGTGAATATCTGTAATAGTTTGCATATTGTTCATGTTCTTAAAGTGGGTTGTTACAAATACTAGTGGCACACATGTTGCATGCTATAGGATGTTGGTTCCATCCTAGGCTTGTCGTCCCTCAACCATGAGTTGACATAGGATTAAGCCAATACATCTCTAGCATGCCACATTTTTGCTACTTCTACATAGATTGAAGGTTGCAAGCCATGTTATTGCAAGTGCAAAACTGGTAAGAAAATACATGTAGGATGTGAGAGGTACATGTGTGTGTATTGTGACTCTAGCTAACCAACACAAAATAGACTCCTACAAGAACAATTGGCTAACACTAAATGGCTAGATGTGACAAGTAGAGTGAGGGGCACTAAATGGCTAGATGTGACAAGTAGAGTGAGGGGCACTAAGCCCAATACAACGACCCCAAAGAAAAAACATCAATGCTCTTTACGAGCACAACAATAGGCAATAAAAATTTTCATGACTTTGTTGCCTTTATGTACCACCGACAAAGAGAGCAAACTTCAACACAAACACGGGCTTCTAACATGCAAACTTCATAGCTTCAAGGATTTCCTCACACATGCATACAAGGGAATTGAAAGTTGCCCGGGCAAGCCCACATGCAAAGTGTTTATATTGCACTACATAATACATATAACTCAATGGATGCACGATAGTATTTTCACTTAAGAGTCTTAGACTCACATGGACATACAAGATTTAGAATGGGACCATAATATGGCTTCCCAACTTACACATTAAAAAATGCATATATCCTTTGATCTCCATGAGAGTGGTTGTCATTAGTCTACATTGATTTATAAAAAAATGGATTCTTTGCCATGTTCTTGTATTGGGTGAAACCCCCCCCCCCCCCCCTTTTTAGGTGAGGAATACACCCCTAAAATATGTTATGTTTGATGCTTCGAATTGAATAGGAGTTTATAGCTATGCTGGTTGTTGAGATCTTCTATTAAAGCGAGAAGGGGGGGGGGGGTTATGACGCAATTCTAGGCATAGGGCCACACGTGTTGGATGTTTGTTGGCGCTGGTCCAGGGCAGGAAAGGGCCTGTAAAAAATTAAGGGCACGCAATATTTTTGTGGGCATGGGCGGGGCCAGGATCCTGGGTAGCGGGGTCGCGTCGTGGGTAGGTGGGGGTGGGGTGCTATGCGCGGGGGGGGGGGCACATCTAAGGAGCACAGTGGCCTTTGGTTGCCCGAACGCCACGTGTCCGAGCAACCAAGAAATTATCTCATAAGCATTTGTATGGGATCACTGACTGGGAATATATAGCCAAACACTGCCTAGTGTCACCTCTATTGCCCGATGCGCTCAAACACTGGGCTGAGGCCAAAACCCATTTGCCCCAGGGCACCCCCTTTAAGGCTCAAGGACCAAGGTGTTATCACATTTATTATCCTTAAAAAAAAGACACTTAAGCATTTATTTATCAATTATGCATTATCATTTCCCTGCCACATGCATTATTGGTGGGCTCCCCAATAATGGGGCTTGATGGCACGCCACCGACGGTTAGATTTTTGCCACGTTGCCCTCTACCACTTGGAGCTGTTTCAGCTGTCGATCGAATGAAACGTGTCAGGATCTGAGGGCGTGTAGGGGGATCCAAAGGTGGCGGGCTTAAATCCTTAGCGTGCCGTAAGATGGAAGGATTGGGCTGACTGGACGTAATTAAAGATCCAAACGCGAATTGGAGGCGGTTTTTGGGGAGGATTGCCTTGTACGGAACGCAGAGGTAGAGAGAGAATTTCCGTACTACTTTTTGTTCTCATATCTTTCCTTAGAAAAGAACACATGCAAGAAATGGAAGCTGGTTCGTCTCCGTGCACTCGAGGCTTCTCATATGCACACACGCTGGATTCATGCTTTTCTGTTGATGGTTCACAGGCTTCCTGTTTTTCCCAGTCTTTGTCCGTCTTTTCCAATTATTTCTCTGTTCTTAATTCCAGAATCAGATTTTAGTCAGTCTTTTCCAATTATTTCCCGGTTTTTGATGCCAGAATCAGATTTTAGTCTGTCTTTTCCAATTATTTCTCAGTTCTTAATTCCAGAATCAGATTTTAGTCTGTCTGTTCCAATTATTTCCCAGTTTTTAATGCCCGAAGCAGATTTTGGTGCTAGCTATAGCTTTTGTGCTGTGTCTACGGATGAGCTGAAGCAGCTCTGGGACTGTTTGCTAGATGTTTAGCTAAGGATTTGAATTTTGGAATCAAAATGGCGGAAAAGATTTTATTGATGTGCTTTAGAATGTGTTTCTTCTATTCCGACTGAAAGCAGACTTGATCTTGATGTATGTGTTTTGCATAAACGGGATAATCATCATATTTGGTAGTTGTCCAAGCCTCAAGGCCAAGCATGCGTGAGAGCTTCTGTGAAGGTGTGTGACGTGTGTGAGAGGGATCACGAGTCAGGCTGAGAAAACCGAAGTTAGCTATACGTGCGTACCTGGTAATATAATTATTAACGAGCAAATCCGGAAAACTGGCAGCTCAAGGCGGTTATAGTTTATATGTTACTCGCCTTTTAGCTGTGATGTGACTCTTCCATATATTGTAGAGAACGACGGTCTTTTCTTATGATATTTCTGGAGTTCAGTGGCCTCATTGACATAGTTTTATATCTTTTTCTGCTTCTAGGTGGGTGTACAGAACCGCCTTACCATATATGATATTTAGAATTGCTCGAGTTCGATGGCCTCATTGACGTGATTTATTGTGTTCTTCTACTTGCCTGTATCAATTCAGTTTTTCATCCATCGCTGCTCATTTAGCCGCTGCTTTCAGTTATTTCGGGTTTATTTACCTATTACATTTGATAGCTTCTGAGGATTCTCCTTCGTTTGCTGTGCTGCATTTTCACAAGAATGCACAAGTCAAGCGAGTGCAGGGAATTCGTAGAGATTTGAAGTATGGATCCCGAAGGAAAGCTAGCTGTAGAAGAAAGAAGTGGCAGGAAGAAAATCGACGACAAGTCTAGTTCGAATGCTCAGGGAAAGATGTCCGAAGCTTTGCTTTGTTCCAGGCTTTGCACCATGCACGGCTCAAAAGATTCGAAACATTGGATGTTCGTTTCAGTGGTTTTAAATGTAATATTTGCTTTGGTTTTGATATTTCGAAAGGACACAGGTTTCTCTACACTTTCTCTTGAAAATAGTTTCAAGGTTGTCCCCAGGAAATCGGTGGATCTAGAAAACAAGCTCATTTGCGAAGATAATGAATCACCTGATCGGCAAAAAGTTTATAAAGACAACCTTTCGTATGGCGGCGCGAATTTTGGCGAGTGTTACTCGTATTTCGCAGATGAAAACTGTCTTAATATTGCATCCGATCGGATTATTAATCTTGATCAGTATGCACACACCCCTGCATTCTAGATTACTTGCTCTGTGATTTTTCCTCTTGGTTCCATTTTGCCATTGCGTAGGATTTGAGAACTATTGGCTTCTAGTTAATGCTTCCTTATATGACATTCTCATAAGACTCGAAACGTGAGTTTACAGCAGATTAGGCTTATTGATGGTGTCTCTGAAACCGTTGTATTCTAGCTTAAGACACCAAGTCTTGACATTGAAGCTGTTATTGTAGATTTCTATGAGAATTTGTATTGCTCAGAGAACACTGTTTGTTGTCTGCTATTCAAGAGGCCAAGGAGTGACATCTGTTGGCAGGAAGTTTTTGTGAGTCCTAATAGTATAAGCAGCTGCATTGCGTTGCATCATCATTTGCTAACAATTACGTTGCTATACTAAATTAGTTTCTTTCTCTTGGGGATGCAGTGGGGATCCAACCATGTTTGCAGCTTATTGGCATGCTGTTGGAGGTGCTAGCACAACTGTCATACTTGGTTGGCAGCGCATGAGCTACTTCGCTAATAAGCAGCTGTTTTGGTTTGTGGAGCAAGAGTTGGAACGGGAGATTCGATCCTTGCACAAAGTTGTAGGTAACGCAGTGACTGAAGGTCGTCACATCGTCATAGGTACGGGTTCTACGCAGCTTTTTCAAGCAGCATTGTATGCTCTTGCTCCTCCAGATCGATCTAAACCGGCCAGCGTCGTCTCAGCTTCTCCCTTCTACTCGGTAGTGTCAATATTGTTTAGCGCTTATTTTGAATTTGTCTCTTAACACTAGACTTTGAAGCACTGTACTTAACGCGCTGAACGGTGAGCTATTTTATCACATATTGCCCAACTGAATCTCTTTTGTTTTACCTTGCGGATAATAATATTTTCTGATAGAGCAGACCGTAAAAGGTTTCAATCACTTATGATAAGGTTTTTCAATTTCTATTACATCTTACCATACGGGATCATCCGCTCCAGAGTATGATTGGAGGTTTGATTTTGCAGTCGTATCCACTGATAACTGATTATCTAAAATCCGAGATCTATCGTTGGGCTGGTGACGCAATGAGTTTTCAGCCACAATCTCCAAATGATGCGTACATTGAGCTTGTGACATCTCCCAACAATCCTGACGGTACGACGAGGCATCCCGTCGTGAATGGAACGGGCCCAGTTGTATATGATCTGGCCTACTATTGGCCTCATTACACACCAATAATCGCTGCTGCAGACCATGATCTGATGCTTTTTACTGTTTCAAAAAGTACAGGCCATGCTGGAACTCGAATAGGGTAAGCAATTCTAAACACCTCTAATAAAGACAACGTATACCTCACTCTGTACGTTGTATAAAGTTCATTGTTATATTCCGATTTCGAGTTTTGAATATATTGCACATTAACTAGGGAGGGCTGTTCTTGAGCTGATTTTAACTCGGTGAATTCTGTATGTGAACTGCACCGTACGCAGATGGGCCATTGTGAAGGACGTAGAGGTCGCGAAGAGGATGGCTAAATTTGTTGAACTGAATACAATCGGAGTTTCTCAGGATGCTCAGATTCGTGCCACTCACATCCTAAGAACGGTCGTAAATGCATATGCTCAAAAAGGCTCCTCTCCTTACGCTCTGGATAGGCGTGAAGGCTTAGATCGTAACAAGCTATTTCACTACGGCTATTCTGTGATGGAATACCGCTGGAGACAATTGCAGGCTGCTGTTTCTGGTGGAGATCGCTTCAGTGTTCCCCATTTCCCCCCGGAATTTTGTTCCTTCTTCGGAGAAATGATAACTCCTCACCCTGGTACGCTTGATTTTATATCTTATTTTCGCGTTGTGCTGTAATGACATAGAATTGACCTTTCATGCAGCATTAGGATCTACAGTTCTCATAAAAGTGGTTATTCGTGTGGCCTTTCCCTCGAGGATGACTTGCTGTAACTTATCTTGCCGGTTTGCTCTGGTAAGCTTCACCTCAGCTATCTAGCAAAAGTCGAAGGGATGATGTTTTTTTGTTTTGGCAGCTTTTGCATGGCTCAGATGTAACAAAGAAAGTGACTGTCATGGGGTTTTGAAAGCCGAAGGCATTCTTACCAGAAGCGGTCTGCACTTTGGAGCAAATTCGGAATACGTCAGGGTTAGTATGTTGGATCAACATTCCAGCTTTAATATTTTCTTGAATCGAATGAAGGCCTTGAGCAGTGTAGAAGTCAGAACTGCTCTAGTAACCCAGTAGAACACAGCAGTCGTCAGTTTTGATAAATATGAAATTACACTCTTAAGGACATGTCATTTTTTAGGAATGGCACATTTTGCTCTGGCTAAATATTTACATCCAGATAGTGTAAAAATTTGCTTTGAATATATCTCACATCATCTCCAGTCTGTTGCTACAACCGATCACAAGAGTCAGTTTTTCAGATTGAAAATTTCTTGTAGAACTAGTTACGACACTCACATGCTGCTTCACTATGAATTGGGTTTCAGAAAAGGATTGGTTTTATTTCCTTGCGTGTAGATATGTAGGGGATTCTCATGTAAAATCTATTGTTGAAGTCTGATCCCTGTGCTCCCTAAATTACCTCATTTGCCATAGGTTGGTAGGGCACTGAAGAATGGAGAATGTAGTCAACATTCAAGGACAGCATTTTACTTGACACAGACTCCAACATATGTGAGAACAAGCACCTACTTTTATTAGTTTTCAATGAGTTTATGCAACTTCAAAACCACGCTGGTGATTCTAGAATTCGGTAAGCGTACGGAAGTTGCTTTGCATGATGTTCTGGAGACTCTGCATTTTCAAATTGTCGAGCGTTTGGGCTTCCCTGCCGGTTCTCATTTTTAATATGTTTAATCAATCAATGTATAGGTAGATTCCAGAACTTTTTCAAGCCGCTTGCAGCCTTGACCTATTCCAAATGGAAGATGTTGAATTTAAATCACTAATATTTTCTATCAAACTTTGGCACCAATTAAGTATGATCTGAAAAATGTATAGCATGATTGTCCCCTATTAAGTGGCATGCTGGAGAAGATCTATTATCCTTTTGAGGTCAGGAGTTGGCCCATGAAATGGACATGCAATAGAGCGAAGATTACAGCAGAGAGTTAAAGCTTGCTTGCCCTCTATCAAAAGTGGGGTGTCAGCCTATGGTTTTTCTTAAATTTTCAGACGGCAAGCTTGAGGAAACATTCCAGAATAGATCTGAGTTCCAATGTTTCCTCAGACTTGAGTTATTGAAGGTTTGCCTTTGGCTGCAGAAGCAATAGTAACTTTTCTAGACGATTTGACCTAGAAGCTAGGAACATCTAGGAGCACCTTTGGTTGTGCCACTGAATAAACTGACTGGAAGTCGTAAAAATGTACAAGACATAGAAGCTAGGAACGCTTGTCACTGAATAAACTAACTGGAAGTCGTCAAAATGTACAACGATGCACTAGATAGAAATATGCATTGATCGTGTATGTCTAATGGTTGGCAATGGGAATGAATTGATACATATACAGTTGGGGTATCTGCATGGGAATTAATTGATACATAAACAGTTGGGGTATATGCTTGGGAATGAATTGATACATAAACACTTTCATATGCCCATGCCAATATTTGAAGTATCCCAATTACGCTGTACTTGTACACTGAAAAATTTCAAATTCTCAAAAATTTACATACAATATTCTCGGAATGCAACACACCACTAATAAGGGTAAAATTTAGCAATATATATTGGCCATGGCCAACTAGTGGTCCAGCCAATGCCAAGAAAACCTTGATTTTTGTTTATTTCGAATTTAATCCATCAATGGCAGCGTGTACTCTAGGTATGCTTTGCATTCCAAAATCTAAATTGGTAGCAAATTCTTCGAAACTTACTCCCTTGTACAGGTTGAAAAGCTCAGTACTTATTCAACACAAACTTAACAAGTTTTGCAGGTTGATAATGATTAACAAAGTTAGCATAATCTAAAATATGCTTTTAACTCTGCATTCAATCTCAAATGAATCACATCTTAATATCACTTTGGTATTCCAGAGGCAATGATTTTTGCAACTTACTAGCCATTGACAACTTAGTATAATCTAAAACACGCTTTTGACGCTATATTCAATCGGAGTTGAATCACCTCTTATTATCACTTTGAAATTATGGACTCCTCTTTGTTTCACTTGTGGAGTTTGCTAACTAATACAAGAAGCTTTTGCTAATTTGTCGCACTATCCAAAGACAAAATGTCCATTTAATTTTTGTGTTTTTTCTTTTTCTCACAACTCTGCAGTTCAAGTAACAAGACATTCATGAAAGTATTTTTTTGAAATATGTTCATAGCAAGTCATGCTAATGCTGAACTGAACGTGGTTATATGTTATGCAAAACAACTAGGGTTTAATAAAATTCACTTATAACACTGAATGTTTATTATTGTAAAACTTAAGTAGGGATAGGCTCAATTGTGGGGTATTTGTAGCAACTATCTTAGGTCCCCTCATGGATACACAATACAATTATTGCATATGCATGAAATTTTAAGTAATTACCACCGGCTTTCCTTTCAAAAATCCATGTTCTATCATTACTACATACCTCAATTCAAGAGCTTAAACAAGCACATGCAAATTTGTCGTTTTTGAAAATGTGCATAATCATGTCAATTATTTAATAGCATGCATCTCATATAAAGTTGCATTTATAGTATTTCTTCGATGTTCACAATCCCTCTTCAAATAGAAGAAATAATAACGTCATAATGTATACCTTGAACTTCTCAATGTAATATTATTTATGTGATGTAATAATTGATCAACCAAAAAAAAGAAAGGAATGCGATAAGCTTAAATTCCAAACACTTGTGGTTGGATTTTGATTTAATATCTTGTGAAAGCACCACACAAGCCAATGGACGAGAGTAAGCAAGTTCATAGAAGTCCATGGTCAAAAGGATAAATAAATGTCTTGGAATATTTGTAATATCCAACTTTTGTTAGTACTATCTTAATGGGCCTATGTGCCATGATAGTACTATTTAAAGAAATAGGTCTAAAGAGCCTCAAATCATTAAATGGATTCCTACAATGGCATGTGGTTATATGTGAGAAGGCATAACTTCCTCTCTACTTTTATATTTGGCATGTGGTTACATGTGAGAAGGCATAACTTCCTCTCTACTTTTTTTGAGTTCTCTCTCTCCCATTGTATTGTGGTGCATTCTAATACAAACAAGCATGGTGCTCTCTCTCTCTCTCTCTCTCTCTCTCTCTCTCTCTCTCTCTCTCTCTCACACACACACACACACACACACACACACACACACACACACACACACTCAAACACACACACACACACACTCAAACATAAATACACAATGATTTATTGTGTATGCAGTTTTTTGTGAATTCTCCTTGGAATGCGATGATCGTTATGATCTTTCCTGAAGCTCCAATCGAAAGAACTTTGATGTCTCTCGCCATCCGGACAAGATAATATACCTTGAAGTAGTGAAAAGGGCAATTCTTGCATGTTGAGGGTTGTATCATCACATGTTTTTCTTTCTAAAAATCTTGGATTGCATTGATGGAAACAAAGAAAAGCAACATTTGGGCCTTTGCATTGTCCTATAAGAAGAATTTAAAATGAGCATGAACTACTTATGAAACTGATCGTAATAGGCATTTTATATAAATCAAGCAGACACGTGCACGGGAAGGTTGTATAGAGGTTATGGCACGAGCAGTGGCTTTGGTCCTAGCCATCATGGTCAGATATAAAAGGACACAACAAAAATTTGTGAAGGAAAAGACACAAAAAAATTTTGCAGGACACAAAAAAATTTGCAAAAGAACGGAGTTTGAAAGATTGATATTGGTTTCGAGTGCAAGATTAGCAACAAAATAAAAGTAAGTGATGTTCCGCGCTCAAAAGTGATATCGAAGATATCGTAGTATCGGTCTCACGGCGATGGTGGATACTAGGAGGCTATTGGATGCGCATGAGATCGATATTCGGATGCAAAAACTGAAAATTTGTGAGAAAAAATGAAAAATCTATGGAGATATTTATAAAATTTATTTGCAAGTGGAAAACTGATCTAGGACACGTGGCGTCATTTCAGTTGTCTACGTGTCCATACGTACAGTCATTATCACTCATTGATGAGGGACACGTGGGTGTTTGACACATGCACAAATTAGATATTGCCATGTGTCATTCTGCACATGACAACTATTGCATCAATCATTTTATGTACGGACAAATATTTTCAACCAATAAAAAAAGACACGTGTCGTTTTCAATTTCTTTTCTTTTTGATTCGGATATCGATTTCAAGCGTACTTGTCAACCTCTTTAGCTTCCGTTGGTACCTCCGCGTTTGAATTCGATATTACTTTCAGGGATATCGCTCTCAAGCGTGAATTTTCATTCCAATTTTCTCTGGCCAATGCACCCGCGCTCCAAACCGATACGAGAAGCCTTTTTGATGCGCTTGAGATCGCTATTGCTAGATTGAAACTGAGAATTTGTGACAATAAATGAAAAATTCGAGACACGTGGTGTCACTTCATTGGTGCATGTCTATCCGTACATATATTATGACTCATTGATGAGGGACGCGTGGGGGTGTGACACGTGCAACAATCAGATAGCGCCATGTGTCATTTTGCACGTGACAACTGTCGCATCAGTCATTCTCTGTACAGATGAATATTTTTGACCAATCACCATATGACACGTGTAATTTGCAATTTTTCTAATTTTTGCGTCTGATATCGGTTTCAAGCGCACTTTACAACCTTTTTAGCCTCAGTTCGTACCTTTGCGTCTGAAATCGATATTACTTTCTAGGATATAGGTTTCAGGCGCACGTTTTCATTCCAATTTTCTCTGGCCAATGTACTCGCGCTTGAATCTGATACGAGATGACTTTTTGATGCGCTTGAGATTGATATTGTGAAAAAAAAAACTAAAAATTTGCGATGATAAATGAATTATTTGGAACATGTGGCATCATGTCAGTGGTCCACGTGTCTATCCGTACACCTCATTATGACTCATTGATGATGGCATGTGTGGTATGACATGTGCACTAATAAGATAGCGCCACATGTCATTTTGCACGTGACAACTGTCGCATCAATCGAATATAATCCGCGAATCATGAAACGACATGAAACCTATCGACCAGATTCCACACGTGTGAATTTTTTTAATAAATTTTTCATTTCCGACGCAAATTTTCAAGCAATTTTTTTGATTTTTGCACCTAATATTGATTTCAAACACACTTTTTTATCTGTTTACGTTGCGCTTGTACCTCCGCGCCTGGAACCAATATTGCTTTCTTCGATATCACTCTCAAGCGCAGGTTTGCGATCCGACTTTCTCTCTCCTGTATACCCTCGCTCAAAACCGATACTCGGTTCTGTGATATCTATCTCGAGCGCATAGTTTGTTGCAATTTGATTTTACGTTCCATTTTGTGCCTGAGATCGATTTTCAGTCCTTGAATTTTATTAGTTTTTCAGAATCTTTTTTTTTGTATCACATGTGTGTTTGTTGGGCTTTCTGCCAGGTTTCCATTTGATGTAAAATGTCAGAAGATTGGGCGACATTCTATTTTGGGTTGTGAAGATGTTCAGGATGCCTGGATTTCTTTTCACGGTTATCAAATCCTCATCTTCTTCTCAAATGGCACTAGTTATTACATCCTTAAGTTGATCGTAAAAATCAACTGATTTCAGTTCACGACGGATACTTTTAGGGGGTCCAACCAAGAACAATTTGATAGCCATACATTCATCGACAGATTCTACTTTGAGTCATTTGAAATGCTCAATGTAGCTTCTTGCGTACTCTTCACGGTAAATCTTGATGTGGGTGATTTGAATGAATGAGCTTTAAGTCAGTTTAGAAGGTTTAAAATGTTTGATAAGAGCGTTTTTGATGGTATTCCAAGACATACATCAGGAGCTTATAGGTTGAGATACCACTCTTTGGCGGTTCCGTAGAGTACCATAGGAAATACTTCAATTTGTTATGTTTTAAAGGTGTCTCCATAGAAGCGACATGCGTTATCAAAGTCTTGAAGAAATCCAACTGGCGGATTTTGAAATTGGTATTTTACTAACAAACAAGGTCAATAGTGAAAAAAGTGTTTTCTGATAAAAAATAGGCTAAATCTTTGAGATAGAATTTGTAGAGCTGTTGGAGGACTGATCTTTCATAGATCTAGCCTCAGTAGAATTGGCAAATTTTAATATTGTTCACAGATTCTCATTGAATCTGTGAACACGGTTACTTCTTCTTTTCTCTTCTTCTTCTTTTGTTACTTCCGTTGGTTATGGTTTTTTACGGTTCTGATCTTTTTGTTAGAACGGTTTCCAAACAGAAGCGTTTCTCAGATAACAATGTGTATTCTCAGCCTGTCAGTGGGGAGAGACAGATTCATTACTCAGCTACATGCATAAACAAGCCATGCAACCAGTCCTAGCTCGGTTTAGATCAACGTTCTGAATCAACGAGCAATTTATAGTCTATCTACTAAAAATCAGGGAGCAAACAATGACAAGATTAAACTACTCAGCAAGAAACAAGAAACAAGAAAACTAGATTCCTAACAACACTCTAGCAGTCCAAGAATCACAAAACACCCATTTCTTGATGCTTAGAATGCCCAAGAACAATCAAGAACTAGAATGTAAGAAAATATGCAAGATCTACACCACAATTCCAGCCTACTTAGTTTACTTGAATGCTGATTCCTACATTAACTCACAAACAAGAAATGAAATCTAATTCACAACTATAGCAAGAGAGTAAGCAAGAAATCTAGTTAATCCACAACACAAAAGAAATCAAAGCATGCTCATAGAAACTTTACTCAAGAACATTGCCATGAAGAAGGAGCTTAGCAATCATCAAGAACTCGTGGAAGATCTTCTTTATTTACTCAAGAGTACTTGACAATACATTCAAAAGCTCCTTCACAAGAGAGAGGGGCCCTTAAATAAGCAAGAGGGGTGGCAATTCCACCAAATTAGAAATTACATGTGGAAATTGCCCTTTCACTAGAGGTCACCATCACAAGGTAGCTCACTCTAAATTATTTATGGGGGTCTACATTTATTTACAATGCCTAGGAAATATTACTAGCTTCTACATGGTCGTTCCTTCTTTGGGTTACACCATGTAGGCTCACATAGATAATTCACTGTCATCCTAGCTAGTAATTTCTCGGCTCTCATGCTCGGCTCTCAGCTTCTTCTACTCTCCTCCTTTTGAGACCTCCTCGGTCATGGGCGAGAGGTAAACCATGTCTTCAACTTGGCTCGACATCTGGGGATTCTCTGGAATCCGCTAACATTATCCACACCTAATATGTTGCAGGACCCACTGCAACACAGGTGATGTCATTTCGCTCGACACTTGGAAAAGCATGGATCTTTGTTCATTTCCGTAAAACCAGGTGCTTATTATCTGCAAAACTGTTTTTCAAAATGAAGGTCTCTCAATGGCCGCTACATTCCAGCCCTTTTGAGAACCTCTTGCAAGTCTTGCTCGCCTCGCCTTTTTGCCGTTTGTTTTCACTCGCTCATCTTTCGCCCTAGGGCTTCAAATACTTGGAAGTGGAGCTTACTCCGGAAGTTGAGTGGCCCCAGGTATTCTCTTATCTTTTCAATAAAGCCCATTTTCTGCTAGTCTTCCACCATGGTCACGTATCGTGATGACATGAAGGTCGCTCTGTACTATAGCCGGGCCATCATCTCATGGTCTTCTTTCGACTGGAGGCCTATGTTGGGATTGATCTTGATCGGTACTAAACCTTGATTCCAAAAACATTCTTGCTGCATCAAAAAGGCCATATTCGGCACTTTCTTGCATGCATAGGTCGGGACTCGTCTTGTATTTGTGCCCAAAATCAAGTAACTGCAGCCTCAGATCATCCAGGGAGATTCTCTCTGAAATTCTCGAAATCACTGGCCAGTTCACCAACTCCACCCGTGGCTTTTCTGCCGGCCATGGATTTCTACATTTGAGCGGCATGTAAAATGGATCCACTCGCTTCCATGCCGGTGCCTTCAGGTACTCCTGGAGCCACCTGCTATCCTTTAGGACCTTATTACGCCATTCTGGTTGTGGTTGTAATGCCACAATGATCTCAGCCCTGGTGGAGTATTGGCTATGACCTATCTCGTCTTTGCCTCCCCTCATGTTGGGAGGGTATTTTCTCTCAAATCTTTCTAATTCTCTGGTATCCGCCATTTTACTCCTGGGCCTGGTAGGAGAAGCTATCCTACATGGTTGTGGTGGCCTCGCCAAGTAATCATCCAGGGCCTTTGTGCCCGTATCTTTTTCTTTGGCTTGCTCGCTTGTTGATGGCTCAGCTGTGCCCGTGTCTTGCTTGGACGAGAATCTTCTTGCTTCTGGTGGATCTGCCAAGAAGTCGTCATCACCCCCAATGTCGGTGTTAGTTTCTGGAAGGTCAGGGACGGAGTGATCTGGAGAGAGAGGGGCAAGGATGATAGGTTGAGGAGGTGGTGGGTTTAACAAATTGTACTATGCACCGGGGGAGTGGAGTTGCTGAAGGAACTCGTCCCGTCGGGCCTTGTACATGTCAACTGGACCTTTTGATGGGCCCATTATTCTGCTAGGAGGTGGTGGAGAGAGAGAAGATAAAAAAGTAGGGTAAGTTGGAATGAATGTTTTGAAAAATTTAAAAGCAAAGTACGAGGAGGGAGGCTAAAAGTGGGAGGGGGACGGGGAAAAGTTCTAGAAGCAGCTTCAGCTCTCTGGCTACCTGATCTTGAGCTACCATCTGATGGTTGGGTTTGCCTGCCCTAATTTCATGCTCCATCATTCCCATCATCGTCCCGTGGTTTCTTTGATTGAACGTCTGCTTGGGACTTGCATGCCGTGTCTCACAACTGGTTCACCTTGTCCAAGACTTGCTATAGGGCCTTCGTTGTGTCTTCTAGCTACTTTTGGGACTCCAGGATGACCTTTTCTTGCTTGGCCAGAATATTTTCAAAATTCTTTTTCTCGGCTTCCCGTTCTCGGATCAGCCGCACGTACTTTTCCATCCGGATGGTTGAGGCCTGTGGGGCCTGAAATTGTATGTCTTCGGGCTTGACTAGAGGGGCATCGACTGTCATTGCACCCGATGATCCATCTCGTACTTGATTGATTTGGACCATCTGGTGCTTCAGTTGCTACTGGACCTCTTCCAGAGTGGTCTTCTGCCCGGCCTTTACGGATCCGATTTTCACTATCTCTTTTTCTTTCTCTTTGGCCAGCCTCTTATATTGCACAATTTCTTGGTCCTGGAATTGAACCTTGTTCTCGAGCATTTGATATTGGCTTACCAACCAATGCATATAGTAGCTCGCTTCGGATAGGCCGATCATTGAGCGTTTGGCTGCTTCGGAGAGCTTCTCAGGGCTAGTGAGGGTTGGGTATTGATTAGGAGTGTGGGATGGTGAAGCTAATCCAAAAAATAGGCATTGTGTTAGAACTGACGATGGAGGTGGAGGGAGTGGAGGAATGATGTCAGTAGTAGTGGGGGTTGTTGTGGTGGTGGTGGTGGTGGTTATTGGAGAGGTCAGACTTCTTCCTGGCTGCTCCACCTTCTCTGGTTCGTGATCGCTTATTTCTATCAGGTCCACAACATCAAAATATTGCAAAGTGTCCAATGTGTGGACTTGCTAGGCCTATGCTTGTTGATCTTGTGGCTGTTGAGCTGCTTCCGTGTCCTGGGGACTGGAACTCTCCACTCCTCCCCCCCAAAAAAAAAATTGTCGTGTGGTGATGTTGGTGGCGTTGGCGTGGTAATCAATGTGGGTGGGGTGGTGATCTTGTCTGGTTGAGCAGCGACTTGTGATGATGTTGTCGTATCTGGTGCTGCGGTAGATGTCGTTGCTCCATCACCCCCGTCGATGATGTGTGAGGTTGATGAGTGTTGTTGTGAGGCTGTAGTTGAGCTTCCATCATCCCATCTGATGTTGATCCAGTTGGTGATGTCCTTCTAGCCTGAAGCTTTCTTTGTATCCTCTGTTGCCTTGTGTCTGGCAACTGGGCCTTGGAGGTATCGACCTCTTGAACTTCGGAAGTTGCAGCTGCTTGTGGGTCCGGTTGTGGGCTTCTTTGCTTTTGTACCAGTGGGAGAATACTGGTGAAGTAGCCCGTGAGCGCGAACGCTTGGACTATTTTGACGCGATGGGAATGTCCCATGCCTTGTCTACAAGCTGCAGGTGTCGTTGAAGCTTGGGTCCATTATGTACTCGTTGAAGAGTGATATCTGTCATAAGATATCCCAGTACAGTTATTGGTTGCTTGTTCTTAAGGCACTCATGAAGGCAGTTCGAAGCAAACTATGCCCAATCATAGAGGTTCCGTGCATGCAGTCGTGAATCTGCCATCATGTGGAACAGGGACATGGGTACCCTCTGCAGCTCGGTTTGTGGTCGTTGTGTGCACTTGGTCAAGTATGCACATGCTGCTTGTAGCCGTTGATCATTGATCAACTCAACTCTGTACCCATCCTTGTTCTTCCACTTGTCCATGAATGGGTCTATGTATTTGAAGTATGTTGTCTGCTCGATCTTTTGGAGCGTCTTTGTGACAGCATTTGGTCCTCATGGGAACCCAAAGGATTGCAAGTTGGCCGTCACAAATGATATGTTATAAACATAGTTCCTCACAGGGGGAACTATTAGCTGGCACGACCTTGTTGTAGCATTATAGTTTGCATATATCATATGCACCAGGTACAGGCTTTGATACCCCGTCAGGACAGGAATCTAGAACTCAATTGCCTTAAAGGACTCTGCCTGCTGGTACCAATTTTGCATCTTAGTAAGATCCAATTTGGATAATTGGATGTTAAGCTTATTGGCATCAGGGTCATCAGAATTGGAACCGGGGTTGGTAGACATAATGAAAAAACTCGAAAAACAGGGTTCTGGAAAAAGGGTGTTGGTTGAGATTTGAAACAGGGTTAAGGGTGCATCGGTTGAGAGTTGAACGGGGGTGTCGGTTGAGATGGAAGATTTTTGCCATATCTCCTGATTTTTGGCCTTCTCAAAGCAAGAGGGTTCAGTAGATGAGATAATGTCACTCATAAGTGCAAGATTTACCTGAAACTTGTTAGGTTCCTTTCTCTCTCTTGTGGAATGCCGCAACTCTCCCTCGTTGCTAGGCTCGGCAATTTTCGCTTCCTTGTCACTCATGAGTTTAGTATACCATTTGGGTAACTTACGTTGAGATGATCCGCTACGAGGTGAATAGGAATCCCATGGTGCATCTTGCTCCTTCCTTTTATCACCTACTACCTCAGTCTTTTCCAATCCAATAGATTTGTTTCTCACTCTCCATCTCGTCTCTATGGTGGGAGGAGTACCACGTCCCTCATCATCATCATCATGATCTTCTTGTGGTAGTAGAACTACTTCATTCTCTTTGAGAAGCTTGCATAGTTCATCATTATTCTTTTCTTCATCTCCAAATCTATGGATTTCATCAAATAAGACATCACGGCTTATGTGCACACGTAGCCCCTCTGAATCATAACATCTATATCCCTTGGTTTGTTCATCATATCCTATAAAAATGCACTTCAAGGCCTTTACCTGCATTTTGGCTCTCTTGCTCTTAGGTATGTGAACATACACTCGGCATCCAAATACTCACAACCCATCCATCTTAGGCTTCTTACTAGTGAATGCCTCCTCGAGTGTGCGATTATGTACAACAACTATAGGGCTTCTATTTTGTAAGAACACAACAGTTTTGAACGCTTCTCCCCATAAAGAATCAGTAACTCCCATATGTGTCATCATTGCCCTAGCTGCTTCAACAATGGTATGATTCTTTCTTTCAGCTACCCCATTTTGTTGAGGTATATCAACTTGCGCAAACTCCTGTTTAATGCCATGCTCCTTGCAAAAATCAATAAAATCTGTGGAACGATATTGACCACCACGATCTACCTTGAGTACCTTGATCTTAGCACCTGACTGATTTTCAACCAATGCTTTGAAGCTTTTGAAGCATCCAAATGTGTCAGACTTCTGCTTAACGGTGTAGATCCAGGTCTTCCGTGAGTAATCATCAATGAAGGTTAGCAAATAAAATGCTTTACCAATAGACATTACCTTCATTGGCCCAAATAGGTTAGAGTGTATCAACTCAAGCACTCGTTTTGCCCTTGTTGCTCCTTTGTTGAACTTCTTCCTATGTAACTTGCCGAGCACACACTCCTTGCAAATGGACTCTTCCTTGTCATCCAAACTAGGTAGACCTGTTACCATCTTGAGCTTACGAAGTAGCCTCAAACTTTTGAAGTTCAAATGCCCCATACGTTTATGCCATAAATCACTTTGTGATATAGATGTAGATGCTAACACATTGCACTTCGTAACAACATTTAACTTGTACAAACCACAAGTTTTATCCCTAAAGTCATCAGCAATCTCTTTGAAACCCCGTTTCACATCCTTGATCTGGCATTTCTTGTCGTTGAACTCCACCTTCAACTTATGATCTGTCATTGTACCAACAGATAAAAGACTCTTTTGAAGGCCAGGAACATACAACACATTTTCAATTACCTTCTCATGTCCATCAGGAAATTGAATAGGCACTACACCAACTCCATGAATTTGGCACTCGTCGCCATTCGCTTGCGCAACTCTATCTCCATCATCAGTAAGCTCCAAGTTTTTAAACCATGATTTTTTTTCAGTCATGTGTCTCGTTGCTCCCGAGTCCACGTACCAATGCGTATGGTCAGTGGAATGTTGCGATGCTAATGTTATCGCAAATGCCATGCCTTGATCTTCGTTATCGCTATCATTTTCTTCTTCCACAAAATTTGTAAACTGCTTTACTTTGCCCCTCTTAATATCCGTCTTCTTCTTGTGACAATCTCTTGCCCAATGTCCAGGCTCTTGGCAATAGAAACAATTGTCTTTCTTCTTCTTGCCCAATGTGGATCCTTGATTGTCATCCTCCACATTCGACTTCTTGGATTGTTTCTTGTATTTATGCTTCCCTTTGGCTAGCATTGCTTGATCTTCCGATGTGGGAAGTCAATTTTTTACCACTTCATGCCTTTGTTCCTCCTGTAGGATGATGCCATGAAGATTTTCAAATGTTGGTAATCTTTCCCTCGAAGCAATGCCACTTGCAAACATTTGAAAATTTTTGGATAGGCCATTTATAGCTATGTGAACCAGCTCAACATCTCTTATTGGCTCTCCAATAGCTGTCAACTGGTCTCGTAACTCTTTTATTCGTGTGAAATGGGACCCTATGCTCTCATTCTCCTCCATGCAAACACTTATGAGTTTGGTCCTCAAAAACATCATTCGAGAGGGGTTCGCCGTTTGAAACTGCGTTTTAAGTGCATCCCAAGTGCCTCTTGCTGATACAACTTCACTAATGTGGACAATAATATGATCCTTCACTGACAAGTTTATCAAGGATAAGGCCTTCTACGCCCTTTTGTCAAATGCACGAATATCGGTTGGAGTTGTAGCTGGCCGTTGTTCCACCCTAGTAACAATGTCCCACAGCTCCTTTTCCATGAAAGTACTTCTCATTTTGAATTTCCAAATGCTATAATTGGATACCATGTCGAATCTACTAGCTTCTCCAAGCACGGATTTTCCCAATCCTACCATTTCGCCAAAAATTGCTCCTATAGCGCCTTAATGAGGCCCAATGACAAGTTTATAGAGCAATTTAGACTTCTAAAAGTCAAATTTAAGGTCTGACCAAAAACGTTTTAGGACCTCCCGCCGGTTTTTTGCCAAATCGGAAGCCAAATCGGTGTCGTCCTCCGAAATGCCCTTCGTCACCAACTCCCAACTACTTGCCCACTGGAATGGTGAAAAGACTTTTGGTGCGCTCCGAACACTTTCTTCGCGGCAATCCCTCTATTTTTAGGTACCGTACTTGCAGGGTACAATCCTTTTCTGCCCTTAATTTGGAGGATTTTGGCTTTTGGACGGTCCTAAAAGGAGAAAAAACCCAAAAGATATGTGCCCTTATAGAAAATGCACTCTTTCTTCACAATGAAATAACTTCAAACTTCCTGAATTTGGGGACCCAACTCCAATTTTACATTGAAATTTTTTAATGAAATTGAAGGTGTGCATGGCCCTTCAGTGCCCTTCGGGTCCACATCAAGTTTATCCAACAATTGATCTCCAATCCACGGTCCACACCTTATCATGGAGATTCAATCTCCATCAGCTATTAACCGGATTCTGTATTTGACGGCTCTTGGCGAACGGGGGCAATAACTCTTCCTCCTCCATGCGCTAAACACCTCCAGTCGCTCAAGTCTCCCTCGCGCTGGCCGTGCAGATGATCCGCGACCTTCTCTCTTCCTTTTTCTGAGCTTGAGGGAGTGTTAGAAATCATTAGAGGAGTTTTGAGCTCCAAAAAGACCCTTTAAGAATTCGTGCAAGATGTAGTTTATATTATTAAAATATTATAACACTAATACTTTTGACTTGCCATAACTTTTTAATCGTAGCTCAAAAGTATGTCATGTAAATATCATTGGAAAGCCCTTGTTGAGCGCTTTCCAATGCACCAAACTCCGCTAAATTCAAACTTACCACTAAAAAAATTATGCCATTTTTAGTGTGGATTCAAAATGTGGACTCAAAAAGTTACGTTACGTAGATTTCAAATTTGAGTGTTTTGATTGGTCCATGTGTAAAAAAAAATAGAGAAAAAAAAATACAAAAAGAATCTTTTCAAAGGGTCTTTTTTGGATTTAGAACTCCTCTAATGCAGACTTGACCTGATTTATTTGTATTAGTTTTAAATGTGATATTGTAATTAATGTACAGTTAGTTAGTTTACTGTATTTGGTTGTTACCGGGACTTGACTTGCCCTCGACATATCAGTCGTGCCTTTGTCCCGTAGCCGGCTACTTGGATTAGCCGAGTAGCCACATTGGTAGAAAATTAGCTTGTACAGTGGATTTTGGTTTCATTATGCTATACTCGAGGACATGTCTCGGGTTTGTCAATTATTTAGGCCATTCAGGCCATTTTGGGCAGGTGGTAGGCCCAATTTTAGGACACTTGTCTTTCATGCAGTTGGTGTGTTTTCTATATGTACAGTGTTTCTTTGTAATCTAAAAAACTTTTGTTGTTCCATATTTGAGAGCTTGAGAGGAGTGGCTATGGTAATTGATTGATGTGAGAAATTTAAGTAGTTTAGTCATATTTGCTACATTTCTATATTTGGCATTTGAGGTTAATTTTCATATTAGACTTAGAGGTTGACTTTTCAAAGTTGAAAGTATTTGAATAAACACTTTTTGAAAGTGTGAAAAATGTAGAAGTCGAGTTTGAGTAGATTCAAATTCGAATGTAGGGTACATTGAATCTAGTCCTAAAAATAGTAGGGTTTTTCATATTGGAGAGAAACCAAGTGGCAATTTAGGTTTTAGACCTGTTATTAAAGGATGTAATTTGTGGGAAGAGAAATTACTCTCTCTCTCTCTCTCTCTCTCTCTCTCTATCTCTCTCTCTCTCTCTCTTTCTCTCTCTCTCTCTCTCTCTCTCTCATTCATGCTTATACATGGTTCTCTTGGGTTCTACTATCCATTGGTGCACTATACTTGTGATATCTTGCAATTCTATGTGTAGAATGATCATTGATTGCTATTTTCAGATCCAGACGTGTGAAATACAGTAGGGTACTATAATTGTATGGATAGAAACAATACTTTATGTTTTGGTTCATGTTTGATCAAGATCTATTAGAGTTTGCATCTTATTTTTAGTGTAGATGCTGATTTTGCTACATTGGCAAGATTGGTGAGTTGCTTGTAGGAATGTTCATTTAAGGGATGTTTTGTTCATTCAATCTATTACCAAGAATTTGCTTGTTATGATTCAATTTCTAAGTAAAGGCCTCAAAGTTGAGTTTGATGGAGATGTTTGTATTATCAAAAGGTAAAAGGCAAGGGAAGTTGTTCAAATTTGGATATTTATGGAATTACTTAAATTAGCAATATTGGAGCTAAGATGTATGTAACTTTCATTGACGATTTTAGTAGATGTTGTTGGATCTATCTACTAAAGAGCAAAGATGAAGTGTATGATGTCTTTGTTAAGTTCAAGAATGCAAGGGAGAACCAATTTTTCATAAGGATCAAGTGCTTAAGGAGTGACAATGGTGGTGAGTACATATCTACCAAGTTCAAGGCCTTTTGTGATGAGCATGGGATCAAGAGGGAGTATACAACACCAAGGACCCCACAACAAAATGGAGTGGCTAAAAGGAAGAATAGGACTTTATGTGAAAGTGCTAAAGCCACGAGGTTAAGTGCTAATCTTGATAAACCATTTTGGGATCATCCTTTGTTGTGTGCCAATTTCTTGTGCAATAGGTGGCCGAGTGCTATTTTGGATGGAAGGATGATGAGTGTGATATGTCTGATACCCCTGATGAGTGTGATACGCTCTGATACCACTAATGAGAATGAGGAGAATCGCAGTTGCGAAGCTTTCGCGAAGGAACCCCGACTCTCTTGCCCTCAGATGGAGTTCAGATGCGATCAGACACTGCCAGCTGAATCACTCCTACAGTCCTCTAGAGTGTAATCAGGCACTGCTGATCTACGTTTTCTATAAACTAATGCAGCATTCAACATAGTTTCAACCAAGGTGTGGAATTCAAATGAACAAGGAAACTTAGACACACGAATAAATAACAGACGCATTAGCATTCGAGATCAGACACAACAGAAAAATCATCTATATTGATCTTTCTCTGATTTCTTCAAGCACTGCATGCAAATCCATGCAATGCATTGGCGTGAGAGAAACTCAGTTCTCTCACGAGCAATCGTCGCGCTTTACTAGCGTACAGTTGGATCTACAAATCCTAGACAAAATTGTCTTTGCATGCAGGCGGACATGTATTCTGTATTGTCGTCTTGATTGCATACTAGCATCAGACTACTACGTTACACTATATGTGTGCTCTATTGATCTATATGTCAAGTAACATCCAGTAAGTATAGTCGCTCTATGTAAATCTAAGATTAGAGTAATTAAGCATCTACAACTAATCAAAGAGATATAAGAGTGGCAGATTAGCCACGACCTAAAATGTATCTGCTGACGTCATGCCATTAGATCAGATATCTGTACTTCTAGGTACTTGCGTGATCTCACTGGTACTCTCTAGAGCGTGGAGGGCGTTTTGGTTGTTTGCCTTCTCTCGTACTGGACCACAAAAGATTCTCGTTCGTGAATCTTTTGTAATCACAAACCGTTCGTCTTTGTCTGCTTCGACTTTTGAGTTCGCAAATCGTTCGTCTTTGATTATTTGACTTTCGAGTTCGCGGACCGTTCGTCTTTGTTTCCTTTGACTTTTGAGTTCGCAAAACTTTTCGTGGTTTGTATCTCCTGACTTTTGTGTTTGCGAACATCTTCGTCAGACTGAGGGTTGAAAGCTAGCAAGGCTTTGTAGTTAGAAACATTTCGTTTCTTCAGCTCCCTCTCAAAGCATGATGGCTTTACGATCCCGAGACTGCTCCTTTGTCTCTCACAGAGTCCTTTGTCTAGGGCTTTAGTGAAGATGTCAACCACCATGTCTTTCATTCCGATGAAGGTGGTCTGCAGCATCTTTTTCTCAATTAGATCCTTGATCAAGTGGTACTTGATCGCAATGTGCTTCGTTCTGGAATGGAACACGTGATCTTTCGTCAGGTGTATTGCAGAAATGTTGTCCCTATGCAAGACTAGGTGCTCATTTCTTATTTCGTCCAATTCGTCCAGGAACCGCCTTAGTCAGATTGTTTCGTTGGCCCATCTTTGCTGCTGCAACATATTCTGCTTCACAGGATGATTAGACTACAACAGTCTGCTTCTTGTTGAACCAGAGAATTGTTGATCCTGATGCGATGGTGCATCCTCCTGAGATGCTTTTACAATCGTCCTTGAGAGATGCCCAGCTAGCATCGCTGTAGAAAAATATCCTAAAACCTGCATCACAACAATAACACAAGCCATAATCTCTCGTTAATTGAAGATAGTGCAAAATGCGTTTTGCAATCTTCCAATGTGTCGAGCCTGGATTCGTGCAGAATTGGCTCATCCTGAACACTGCATAAGCAATATAAGGGCATGTGTTGTCTGCAAGGTACATCAGTGATCCTATCAGCTTCCTGTAAGGTGTGAGCTGCATTTGTTCTCTCTCTTCCTCAGTCCTTGGACAGTCGTTGCTTGTCAGAACCGTCCATGTGAGCATTGGAGTGTTCGCTCTTTTGCAGTTCAGCATCCCAAAGTCCACTAGGATCTTCTGGATGTATCTGGACTGGTAAAAGTATAACTTACCTCCCTCGTAGTCCCTTTCAATGTGTAAGCCTAGGTAACACCTAGCTTCTACCAGATCCACTATCTCGAAATGTTACGAGATGTCTGCCTTTACTTCAACAATTAGCTGCTCACTCCTGCAAAGTATCAGAGTGTCGTCCACATATATAGCCACTATGATGATCTATCCCTCTGTAACTCTGACATATACATTAGAATCAGCCAACAGAGGCTTGAATCCTAATGATTCCAGGGCTTGATCTTTCTTCTTGTACCATTGTCGGGCTGATTGTTTCAGACCGTAGATCCTTCTATGCATTCTGCATGCATAGTCAGGAAGTGAATTCGAGATGTATCTTGGGGGTTGATCCATGTAGACCTCTTCTTCTAATTCGCCATGCAAGAAGGCTGTCTTCTCGTCCACAATGTGGATCCTGAGGTCATAAGCTGCTGCATATGCAAATAACAGACGTAGGGATGAATGTTTGACGACAGGAGAGAAGACTTCAGAGTAGTCAATACCATATCTCTGAGAGAAACCTTTCGCTACCAGTCTTGCCTTGTATTTTGTGATGTTCCCATCTGGTCCGTATTTGAGCTTGAAAACCCATTTGCATTTGACAGTCTTGCGCTTATGTGGTAATGGCTCCAACGTCCATACCTGGTTCTTTCTCATGGACTCCATCTCTTCGTTCATGGCTTGGATCCATTTGTCCTTCTCTGGAGTGTCAATTGCTTCCTCAAAAGTCTGTAGTTCACCATTGAATCCGTAGAAATCTTCTGATGTGGAAGATGAGTTGCCTAGAACATATCTTGCTGGCACTTTTTGTGGTCTTGTCGACCTTCTGGGAGATCCTCTTGGGACAACTATGCCTTTGCCTTTGTCTGCTTTGCTCGGCCTGGAACCATCTTGGTTTACAGGAAAAAATTCAATGAAACTAGTTCCATAGTTTTGCATCCTTTGGATCTTGGAGATGGAATAGTTATCATTGCTGGTTTTTATGATCAAGTACATGCATTCATTCAAATCTTGAAAAATATTGAAGTGGTCAATATGTTTACTTTTGAGCAAAGTTTAAGATCTAGCATCCTAGTGTTGGCAGATTGGCAAATTGTTGACAATGTAGGATCAAGGGTTGTATGCAAATCTTGTGGAGATACTTCAAGTATTTCAAGTTCAGGTTTTGCGCATTCAAATGGAGCAGAGAACACATCATTTTGGCATTCATTCACTCAAGGGCTTTCATGGATTGGAGATCTACAAAGGCAAAGTGGTGATGGAGGTTCATTCATGGAGATACATGGTGCATTCACTATGGGCATAGTGGAATGTGGAGGAGACATGCAAACACTTGTTGGTTATTTTCACTTATAACTTGTTTGCTGCTGTTTTACAGAGAATTCAAAGGTGGATACATGGAGAAATCCTTTCATTATGATTCTATGTTCTTTTACATGTATCTTGTTCACCATTCTATGTTAAATTGATGTAAGAAATAGTGAAGCATCCTATATGGACACTATTAGCTATATCAATTATGTTGTACTTCATATTGTACATATTAGAACACTTGAGAAGAGATCTATTATCATGATGGAGATCATTCTTAGGTTGGAGCAAAGTAGTATTGTAAAACTAGCAAGTTAAGTTGAAGAGGGAGTGTGAAAATTGTCAACATTTCCTAGCTAGTTTGAGGCCTAAATTGGCAATTTTTGTACATAATTTTGGATCTAATATTTTCCACGTGTAAACGAGGCCTAGATACTTTTATTTTAGTATATATTTCATGCTGAAGAAGCCTCAAACTTCAGGACCTTCGAAATGACACCAAAATCATGTTATTTGGACATATAGGCCAAAATTGGCTATTTTAGGCTACTGGTGCCTTAAAATTGGGTCCTAAGTTCTAGAGAGATGAGAGAGAGTCATCTCTCTCACCTATATTAGGCTGAAATTTGTGGAGAACAGGTTGGAGAAACTTTTTGTATCGTTGAGAGAGATCAATAGATCATTGTCACAGTTTCTTCCTCCATTGAGAGCATTGCTTTGTGTATTGTCTTCAAGCTTTTGTGTATGATGTTAAGAGATTCCAAAAGTGGTAGGCTGCTGTTGGGAGTCTTGTTTGCTGCTATTTTTGGTTGCCATCAGTACCTATTATTAGTTTCTTTTCTCTTGAATGCTTTGTCAAGTTCATGTGTATCAAAGGTAGCATTAGGATGCTTTGCCATTTCTAGCTTTTGTAGCATGTTGTGCAAAGATCTTAGCCAAGTATTTTTGGAGTTTGGATCCATTCAAGATCCACTTTTTTCACAGAAGTCGAGTTTGAGTACATGGCATTTCTTATAGGTTCCTTTTGGGGCCCATATTTTCTCTAATTATAGAGACTGTATTCTTCAATTCAAGAGCAAGTTGCAAATTTTCTAATGAAACCTATCTCACAAGATACTCTTGATTTCCTTTAAGCTGAATCTATGACCCTCATAAAGCGGGGTGTTAGAATTAGTAAGGTATAAACACGCCATGGCATGTCATGTGAACAATATATAATCAATTGATCAAATATGGGGTCTCAAACCCTTTCAGAGGGTAGATAGGCACCATTGCATGTAGGTGAATGACTCACTCTTAGTTACTAGTAGGAGTTGTGGCATGCTAGATGGCATAATCTCCTTACATGCATGAAAGCATGGATCTCTAGATATGTATAGTGATATTCAATGAAACATAGCTATGATAGTATTGTCAAGTTTGTTGTTCTTATGTGTTTAGATCCTATTGCTATTTCATTTCGATAACATGCAATGATCTAGAATGCAGTCCACTCTTACCATCAATATGAATGTGTACGTATGCAAAAGTACTGGCAAATTTTTTTGGACTAATCTCAAAATCTCAAGCACTCCCAAGCTTTATAATGATTTAGAGATGGTAGATGTGAGACACATAAAGTATGCAGATTGATCAGCCATCCTAATATCACAAAAAAATTCTTGTTTAGCCCATTCATGAATGTACATTTTGTACTCACCCGTACACAACCACATTCTATGCTGTACAAATCTTTACAAAGTAGTTCAACAAATCACACTCCTTCACAAATGTCAGGAGTCTATGCATGAACACAAGCGACTAACTGAATTACAACAAGCAACACTTTATCAAAAGCTGTACAAGAGAGTATCTGCTACAAATCCGCTGATATGTTGAGTTTTTGAATAGAATCATATTAGATGGCCAAGACGAGGCCAGGAAAGGATTTGCCTGTGACATTGGAGAGCTTGCTTTGCCACAGTATGGAGCTGCAACTGCGAGAGTGGTTGGGGACATGGGCGTTGGTGGTGTTGATGCTGGTGGTGGCAGTAATCGTGAGAGTGGTATTGAAATATTCTCGCAACTGTGTGACAATTCCGTCCTTCACAGTCCAGGCATGTACCCACCACACATCACCCAATGAATCTTCCTGTTTACCTTCCACCACCACCTTGTTGTTGTCAATGGCACACACTCGCAGTGGCACGAAGGAAAAGGTGGCCAGAGGGTCGGCTCCAATGAGGATCCGCATGAGATGGCGCTGCGATGGAGGGCCGTGGAACCACCATTCCAGATCTTCAGTAATCACAGCCTTCACTCGCTTCACCTCCCCAGCTTTCAATGCTTCGTACAGGCCTAAAACTGTGTCTACCAACTGCGCCGTCATGCCTATCTCTTCCTTTGTAACCTTCATTGCCTCACCTTTCACCTTCTGCAGACTATCTGCGTGCTTTGCTGCTAATTCCCCAGATTTCTGATCCATTACTGATTCTGTTGCTATACACAAAATTCTTTAGTTTAGTGACTTGAATCAACGAAAGCTTATAAGGTTGTTCTAAAAGCTCATCACTGCAAGGTTTGAAGATGTTTAAGGCACAGCAGACACTTGCCATGAAAAAAAACTGACACAGCTCATAACGAAATTAAAAAAAACTGTAGGCATGAATTCTTATCGTTATTAAATGATAATCAGTTTTGAGTATTCAGGAAGCCCACCCGCTGATGTTTTTCACAGCTACACTTCTGATTTTCTCGACCGAAGGTGCAATGAACGCTCGACAGATCAGATGAACTCAGCGACAGCAACTTCGTCAAAGGGACTCAAAATTCCTTTTGTAGTTTCAAAGAAAGACTTGTGAATCACCAGATACTTTCACAATAGCTCAGCTCAAGGCATGCGCACATAATGATCCTTCTGAGTAGTGAAGTTGTTGAACTCATACCTTCAACTCAACTTTAGAAGCACAAATGACTATCTTTATCTGGTAACTCTTCCGAACACAAACTTACACTAATATATTGAATACCACAAACCAGCAATGCAGTTCAATCTTGAAGAAATTGGGCAAAGATGAGGAGGTGAAGTATACATAGACATCAAAAACTACCATCGATCACAAAGGTGAGAGCTTCGAAATACACTGCCAGGTGCCTTCCTTTCTTTGTATTCCACTCATGCACTTAAGTTTCAGCTTTCAACACGTTATAGGAGTATTGCTAGTGAGGAAAACCTTGTTCAAGTAGAAAGATATTTCTCAGTTTTTGTATCATATTTGAAGTAAAAGTAAAAGTGAGGAAAATATTATGTTAAATCTTGATATTGTGAGTATCCCAAGAACGTGGGACCCCTATGATTATCCTTGGATATTTTAACTACTGTAACGGTCCTTGATGATACGTTCTTAAAACTTGAAAGTTGACTCTGTGCAAGTGCTGAGATTTTTAACTTGATGATAGACTCAATGCTTTTGGAGATTGAGATTTATAGATTTCAAACTTCAAAGACTTGTCACTTCAAACTGGGCTTGTCTAGAGAGCTTGGGCCAAAGTTCAAAGTTTGAACAAGGCGCCAAGTTGCCAACATCCAATTCACTTCAAGCTTCCATTTCAAAATAATCCATCTTACATAAATGTTACAATTGACTCCAATTTTCCAACTTTAAAATGTTCAAATTGTAGGCTTCATGTTTTTGTTGTGGTTTAAACTTCATAGAAGTTGAAAGAACTTGTGGGGCCCATCTTGATTCTAGGGTGAAACCTCCAACTTTGAGTACGTGCTTTGCTCGAAATTTGATGCGAGAAATGTAAACAATGACAATGCTCTACATATTCATTACTTAGACTTCAACACTAGAAATTTTAAAATGAAATTATGACCTTCTTGGAATGAAATTTGAAGGGAGTTTTATGTAAGGATGGCCATGAGTATTTGAAAAACGTCATATAAATAAAGCACTAAGGACAAGCCTCAACAACAAATTTCAACATGGGATGCAAGCATCCCATCTCCCAACCTCCACCTTGGTGAGGGTTATCATGGAAGTTGCATGACGTTGGGATCAATACGCTCTCCTAAAGAATGTGAAAATTTTTCATGACCTCAATGCGCCAAATACTTAGTCCGCTTATAATGATCCTTAGCATGGTGAATTGGAGCTTGCCCTTGGCTTCTAGGATCACCCACTTAGGTTTGAGTCCCCATTGGAACTTGCAAAGTTATCTTGGAAAATTTTTGGCAGCCACCATTTGCGGCTTTTGCTACTTAGATGAAAGTTATTGCCTTGTTGATGCTAGAACAAAAGTCTAATATTTCTCATCACAAGGGTTTATGTTTAGAAGCTGATTTAAAGTTGCCCAAAGGCTTTCGATAGTGCTCTCCCTTCAAGTATGATGTACTCAACTTTGGGCCCCTACTAGTATATAATATTAAACGGTGTCCATAGTCAACAAGTTTTTGGTCTTGATGCTATGGGTTGTCAAAAAGACAAAAAACTAATATCTTGACTGATGAAGCCTTTGAAATAACTTTAAGAAACTTTTTGCTTGATTCAAAATTGGATGTGCTTTGTTTTTTAAAATCCTGAACTTCTTTTGTCCATCCAATTTTGCAAAAGGAATTGCAAGTAACCATAGGTAGGAGTTTCCTTGCATTGGAAGCCTTGGAACCCAAAGAGGGCGAGAGCATTGAAGGGTGCGGTGCCCACAAACAACCATGACACAGTAGGAATAGATTAAGTTAGTTTCCCTTGCATTTTCTAGGATTTCTTGATAGTTTGCATCTCTGAAAGAGGGCAACATGGAGGCAGCTTGACAAACTGCTGCTCCCTCGTTCGTAGAGATACAGTCTGCCTTTAGATCACACATTCCCCATTGGATCGAATTTCGACCTCGCTACACTACAACAAAGTTGATCCTTCCTTTTTCTTTGCAAAAATGGAATATGTAGGATAGGTGGCAAAATAAGAGTAACATAAAATTTTGGCTAGGAAAACTTGTCACTTTGGAAGATTTTTTACTATTTTTGCTACTGTTTTATGTTGATAATCTTCTTAATAGTGTAGTTTGTTTGTGTGTGTCTTGCATTCCTCGTCAAAATCTTGTTTTTATCGATTTTTTACAAGGGGCGCACTTAGTGTGAGCATTTTTTATGTTTGGCGAGTCTTTTTCTCAATAGATGAGTGTTTAATACTCTGTAGCAAGCGTTTCTAGAAATACTCGCCCATAGTCTAAAACACTCACCCACTGACTTTTTCTACCACATGAAGCGGGTTCTTGTGAGATGGCTCACAGTTCTTGAGTTCAATCATCTATTTTTTGGCACTCCTTCAAATACTCCCCCCACACGTGTGAGCATGTTCAGGATGCCTTCATTTTGTTTTTCAGTTCCGGTCGATGAGTTAAACACTCGTCTACCTATTTTTTGTGAAGTAAAGCTGATTAGATTTCAAACACTAGCCTCACACTGAGGAGAAGTGTAATTACACAGTGATCATTATTTATGAGTTTGTGAATTGTGTGTCTTGAGATCTAAAAATATTTGTCCCACATGTGTGAAGGCGAGTATTTTTTAATATTCATAAAAACATTCGCCTACTTCTCAACAAGTTCCTAATAGGGTTACCAACTACTTGGACACTCGACGAGCTTTTTCATGAGGCTTGTAACCATGATCTAGCTTTTGTACTGATTCCTTTTCATTGCAAGTACTGATCATGGTCAACAACTACAATTTTTTAATATTAGATCTGCCCAACTGTTTGATTAACTAACTGGAATCTCACTTTGTAATGGACAGACAATCATTACTCACTCAATGATTTGAGAAAAATCTAGAACTATAAAAACTTATTTTCTTTCCTTGAGTTAAGACTGGTTCCACTTTGAATAATCGTGCCACACCTGTGAGTCGATAGAAATATTCACCAACACATTCAAAGGAAAGTACTTGATATGAGATTTCTATAGAGGGTTCAATGAATGTTTATACCCAATTCTGCAAACACTTGCCCCACACGTGTGAAAGTGAGCATTCGTATTTCTTGGTAAAAATGTTCGTCAAATTTTCTATCAGCTCTAAAATGATTGATATACCTATTGAGAACTTGGCGAGTATTTATAGTGAGGTTTACTATTTCTAAAACGAGTTTAAGGTATTCCAAGGCTCTTTTGGAGTAAGGAACATTCGCCAACCCCATTTCAAGCTTGAGAACAACAGTTAGGGAGTGAAGAAACCTTCCTAGGATAGATCTATAGCTTTTGTTTTCCATTTTGATTGTTTCATCTTTCTGTATTGGCTGGAATGATGGAGATTTTGAAGTTGATGGTGTGTTTGATACAAGCCACTGCATATTGCTCTTCTTGTGAGTGTAATCTGACTTTGTAGATCTCTTGGATCTAAACTTCTAATTTCTCTTTGTGTATAGAGCTTGTGGATTAGATCATGAGCTAGAGGAGGAAGCATTCCTTTTGATCTCCTCTTATAGTAGCATCGAGATTACTCTTGATAGAATGAGATGTTGTTGGATTGAAATAGCCATAACCCAAGTTTCATAGGCATCAAAGAGACTCAATAATAGAGTCATCACTACATTTGAATCTTCAATGATTGATCCTGTTGCAGTCATTTGCTCCATAAGGTTTTTGAAAGTGTTGAGATGGCTCGAAACACTATTTGCATCATACATTCTAAGAGTGAAAAATTTCCTCCTCAAATGGAGTTTGGAAGTGGCATCTCTGGTGTCATAGAGAGTTGCTTTTTAGGATGTCCCATGCATCCTTAGCGGTCTGAGCAGCACGTATGTGGATGATCCGAGAGTCTTTGATATTGAGGGTGATCAAGGAAAATGCCTTGACATCCCTCTGTCTCCATTTGGTGATGTTGGCTGCATAAACCTCTGGTTTGACCTCAATGCCATCAATGATGTCTCATAGTTCTTTGGCAAGTAGAACTACTTTCATCTTGAACTTCAAGAGATGGTAGTTCTCTCCATCGAGTTTGTCAATCAGAGATGAACTAGAATATAATCCATTATGGTGTAGAGAGCGAGATCGTTGGTAGAAAAAATGATATCGGAATACTGTTGGTTGCGCACTTGTTGAGATAATATCTTGGTAGAAACAAGACTGATAACCTGTGATAGCAAATGTAGATTACTGAACCACCTGCTTTGATACCATGTCGGAAATCGGTGGGATCAGAGAATTGATCGACTAATATCGGATCAGAGGAACTCTGTTAGAAACAGATGCTTTGATATCGGATCGATAATGGTAGTATAGTAGCGGAAGTGGAGAAACAGATGGTGAGGGGACTGGAAGTGCAAAAATTACCAGCAAAACAAGATGAATATAATATTAGCTATGTGTAATAGAACAAAGCAATAGTGGTGACAAAAACTTGCACACTAATTGAATGAAGAATGATGTGTACAAGTGCGTGAAGCAACACGAGAGAGTAAGCGCAAAAATTGCTTTGACTAATGAGCGTTGATCTATCTTTTAACTACTTAGCAACTTAGTTACTTAACTAGAATACAACCTACTGAGCATGTTAAATCTGTTGCGCTATACATTGATGATTGCATGTCAGTGCTCAGTGTATTGGGAAGCATCAAATCTATCTACTTAATTTATTATGGCCATTATGCATTATATGGCCGTCCTTTCCAGCTATCAATATTTGTACAAATTAGATGTACTGTCAGTAACGTACTTGAAGTCATTTGACAGTGCATGGATCAGTTTTGTTTTTTGCGATGAAGAAGAAGTCGACGAAGTTGGGCTAGTTGGTAGTTGATGAAAATTCGATGAAGTCAGACAAGTCGATTGAGTTGGTTGATGGATAAGATGGAGTGGAGTGAGTGTGAGTTGATGAAGTCGGTGGAGTTGATGATGGAATATATACAAGGAGAAATCAATGAAGTCAATGGACTTGGACATCGACAAATTTTTTTTTTTCTCATTCAAGATGCTCATTACTGATGGATTTGGTCCTGAGCATTGAAATCCAACAAGGTCATTTAAATAAAATAATGTAGAAGACTCAAAGTTTAAGTTGTTAAGTTTCAAATTCTTAGTCAAAGTCAAATTGGTGGTAGGTAGAATGTGTTTCTTTGTGCACTATAGATTAAGTTGTGTTTTTTCTGAAGGGCTAGGATCTCAATCCTTGCCTCAATGAAGTAGACAATAAAAGCATAGGGGGAAGGGCCTCCCCAAGAATAAAAAGACACCTCTTGTACTCCATTTTCATGCTTCACCTTCACTGCCCGCTCTCTGTTTTCGAAGGTGAGTTTTATTGTACCCCAGTTGTGAACCACTTGCATGACTCTCAACCAAGTCTTTCCAGTAAGACTCAATAGTGCCTCAATGAAGTAGACAATAAAAGCACAGGGGGAAGGGCCTCCCCAAGAATAGAAAGAGACCTCTTGTACTCCATTTTCATGCTTCACCTTCACTGCCTGCTCTCTATTTTCAAAGGTGAGTTTTATTGTACCCTAGTTGTGAACCACTTGCATGACTCTCAACCAAGGTCTTTCCAATAAGACTCAATAGGCGGAAGGAGATTCAAAAATTTCCATGACCATGAAGGCACCATATTGCGAAGTATATGATGAAACTTATGTGAGTGATACTACATGTACCTTTCGTTTATACCACCAATAACTTACATTAAGTCATATTGAGATTATTTCTTGTGTTCAAATGATTTTTAAGAAACATCGATCTTTTTGTCTCAAGAGATACAAACAAAAAAGTTCAATTTGTACGTCAAAAAATTAGAACATGCCTATACAGTGATGAATTTTCCTCGATTATTACAAAATCCAGATGTTCATGATGAGTATCGACATGTGCTATTTCTCGATTACTTTCTATGGGAAAATGGATTATGGTCCCATCCATTACCTATACCTATCAACATAGAGTTTCAATATTATGGAAAACAGTATGAAGTTTGTAAATCCAACATCTCAAATGTAGGAGAGGGATTGTTTTGTAAAGAATCCATTAAAAAAAATGAAGTGCTATTTGCATATGGAGGTCCCAGATATATATGTATGAAGAGTGGCAAGTACTATCTAAATATTATCCAAGAATGAAAGCTTATGGAATGATAGCAATGTCTGAGGAAAAGGTAGAAGATAACAAAGTTATTGTTGGAGATGTGTTGGAATGAAATGTTGGTGGTTATATGAATAGTTCCTTGCATAATCCTTCTATAACGAATGTCATTTGGGAGTGGGTACCTGGGCCAACTCCTTGGAAGGATGTGTACGACGAAGGCTCTGTCATGACAGTAGCTTGTAGAGACATCAAAATGGGAGAAGAATTTACTTGTTGGATATTGTTTTGATTATGTCCAAGTTATATCCAACTATTGTGTTTGTTCATCTGACCTACAATGAAGTTCTCATGAGCTTTTGAATATTCTTAGGCATTTGCTCTCCATTGATATGAATCAAGTGTATGTTTTTTGGAAGTGTTATATACTATTATCTTCAATTTTAATGGAGATGATTATATTTTAATTTGGTTGTGTTCAATGTTCTATCGCATTCTATCTGGTACTATAAATCTTTGATCTACCCTTTCTTATTTGAACTTTGATAGAGATGAGGTCAAAAGCAAAATTGATCTACTCTTTGCATAGAATATGATGATGTGGCATATTGCCATGACGCGAGAATGGACAAGTTTTTCTTACCAAAATGTAGATCCTCGCGTGGTGGAGATATTCCACATAATCAAGTGTCGCGTCATCAAAAGCTTATCTTGTACTATAAATCTTTGATCTACCATAACTTTCTTATCTGAACTCTGATAGAGATGAGGCTAAAAGCAAAATTGATCTACTCTTTGCATAGAATATGATGGAATGTTTGTATCTTGATTATGATTCTATAAAAATTAAGAGCTTGCATTTTCATTTCATAATTGACCTCTTTTTAATTTGCATTTTCAAATTTGAAAAAACATAAAAGCAAAATTCAAACCCAACTTCAAGTTCTCCCTTATTTTAATAGTTTAAGCAAAGAGGATTTGAACCTCTACAAGGTTAAGCCTTGTCTTCCAAACCCTTAATCTTACACAAAGAAGTGGTTAATCTAATAATAGAGGGAACGTCTTACTCAACCAAGAAGCTGGAAACATCAATACATTATCTACAACAATATTAACTATTAATCTAAGGGAGAGCAGAATAACAATAAACCTGAACATTGCAAAAAGCAATCACAGCACCTACAAGAACAAGACATATAGCATCAATAAAAAGTTGCAAAAGGAGCCCACGTTGCTAAAACTTCCTTACAAAGCTCCTCAAAGTCATTCTCAGGACGACTCAAAAGTATTCGACAAGCTGACATGCAAATTAGTGTGACAACATGACTGGAGAAATCTAAAAGGCTAGAGGTTCTATTTATGTAAAACTTTGATCTTTTACACATGAAATTTTGGAGGGAATTTTCTCCCGCTTGTGGCGTGTGCTTTGTTTCTTGGCAGCGTGCTTTGTTTCATGCGCACTAGTAATATACTTCAAAAAATGAGCCAGCCACACAACTTGGACGGCGGACAGCACCGAAAACTAAGAAAACGAGAAAAAATTCCGGTCATTTTATCATTCTCTCTCTAACATTCTCTTACTAAGGCACGATTTCTTATACGGCCCTTTTAGAATCGAAAACTCCTCTAATGCTAGCAAATGATGATGCCTCATCATTTGCATGTGTAGAAGCCTCAAAATCAGAGTAAATTAGATTGTCATCTTGTGCAAGGGTGTGCAAATTCTCTGTTATATCAAAAGTATTATGCACCACGGATGCAATATTATCTCCATCATTTTCAAAATTGCACTCATTCATCTCATGTTCCATATCAATATTTCATGTTTTTTCTGAGAGTCTTGTATTGATGTTTATTTGGAGGTATGAAATATATATTGGTTTCAATGTTAAGTTGGAAATATCTAGTTTCTAAAATATGTATGCATACTTTCAAAGAATTTAACTTCACATTTCAATATGCATGCATACTTTGAAAGAATTTAACTTCACATCTCTTTTTTAATCTTTTCAACTTTTTAAACTTGTTAACAGGTCATTGCAGAAGGATTGTGTGACCTTTAAAATGGTGTTCCAGCTTATGAGCCATGTGGGAACAATATAGAAAAGAGAACATTTATGCTAAGTGGCATTTTACTATGGAAAATCCATGACCTTGCCTGCATATGGCTACATTGCCGGTACGATTACTTGAATTTTGTTTTTTGGAAAGAAATATAGTGTAGTTATGTCTAAAACATGTTTCTCATTGACTATTTCATAGTTACAATCATGATCGTTGCGATTGATTATTTTTTTACATATAGGATGCACCACCAAAGGCTATGTTGGTTGTCCAATATGTGGAGAAGAATTTAAAGAAAGGAGACCCGATCACCTAAAAAAGATGGTATATTGTGGTCATCAACGCTATCTTCCACTAGAGCATATCTTTAGACAGATGAAAGCAGCTTTTGATGGTTCTTATGAAGATCGAGCACCTCCTTGTCATCCATCAATAGATGAGATCAAACAATATTGCATAGAAAACGAGTCTAGGTCTACAAGATTCAAGGATAATACTGCAAGAAATGTGAAAGGGTGAAAAAGATTATCTATATTTTTCAAGTTGCCTTATTGGAAGGTAAGTAAAGCTCAAAGAACTTAATTAATATACTTCAATTGTGTAGCTCTCTTATAGCTTCTTATTATAATATGATCAAAATTGTTTTTTCTATGTTTATTTTGTGTAGAAATGATGTCTTCTATTCTTATTTCTTTTTTGATTCTTTCACAATTGTCATTGATTATTTATTATTTAACTCAGGAGCTATTGATTCGACACACATTTGATGTCATGCATGTGGAAAAAAATATTGCGGAGAATATTGTTAAGACTATTTAAAAAATGGCAGATAAAGACTCTTTCAAAGTGCGAGAAGATATGAAGGCACCACAAATTATGGCCAAAACATTGTGGTGACGATGGAAAGAAAGTATTTCTACCTTCCTCACCTTATACTTTGAATAAACATGAAAAAACTCAATTTTTTGAATTCGTCAAAAATGTGAAAGTGCCAATTGGATATTGTGAATCATTAAAGAGGCATGTAGAGAGTGACAAATTGTATGCAATGAAATCACATGACTACCATGTATTTTTGAAACAATTGTTGCCAATAGCACTAAGATTATCAATCCTGAAGACTTTGATGCTTTGCATCGTGATACTATTCTCGTCTTATGCCACATAAAAGGTGCTTTCCACCATCATTTTTTCACCTTACCACACATGTATTGATACATGTAGTTGAAGAAGTTAACATATGTGGACCAGTGAGACTAAGATGGATGTATCCTTTTGAAAGGTATATGAGAAAACTAAAAAAATATGTGAAAATTTTGTCATGGCTAGAAGGAAGTATAGCAAATGCCTATGTTATGGAAGAGGCGATTGGATATGTGACTGAATATATGAATGAGTTAGAAGGAAATTCCACAAGAGTGTGGGATGAAAAAGAAGATCCTCGAAATATTGCAAAAGAATTATGTGGATCTGGATCAAGCATCAAATTAGGAGATGTCATGCTATGACAAGCACACTTATGTTTGCTAGACAACTCAGAAATTGTCAATGATTATCAAAAGTATATATATAATAATTTGTTTGTCTCATTTTTTCAAGAGATATATAATATTATGTTATATTATCATTCTCAAGTTATTCAAGTATTTTACATTATTGAAACGTCAATAATTTTGTCGATGTAAAAGTATATGATGTCTTATATGTTGATTGTGACATTTTGGTAATCATTTGGAGGATGTTTATGGATAGCTTGAGGCAAACAAGTGTGAGAAATCTAAGTGCCCAAGAGATAGCCTCGAATTATATTCATCATTTTTCGACATGGTTAAGGAGAAAGGTATTGGTACAGTATATTTTTGAATTAACATGGGTCTTAAAAAATGATCCTTATATTGATGTCCCTAAATCATCCTAATATTTTTTTAACGATTTGACAATGTATTATTATGTTGGTAGGCTATTGACCTCCATGAGAGAAAAAGTGATGAAGATTCCATGACACTATTACAATTGTCTCAAGGTCCACTCCCCATTGCTCGTTCATATGAAAGCATGTATGTAAATGGGTACAAATGCGAATCATCAGAACATGGAAAGACAACACAAAATTATGGCATTGTTGCTTATTTTGATTCATTGAGTTGTAGTAACTCAAAGGACAAGAATCCAAAAGAAGCAAGACTACGATACTTTGGTGTTTTAAAAAATATGTTTTGTTTTGATTTTGCTTCATTTTCAGTAGTTTTATTCTATTGCAAGTGGTTCAAATCAATTCTAATTGGAAAGCATGCAACCATGAAGATAGACAAATATGGTCTTCAAATGGTGGACACAATGAAACTATTGAGGTCGACAGATATTATTGACCAACCATTTGTCTTGCCTTCACATACACATCAAGTCTTCTATGTGCCTGATCTTATAGAGCCCAATTGGAGTGTATGCTTGAGCATATGTCAAGACAAAGGCGAAGTGTTGGCACATATGTTGTTGATGTCATCGATTTCTCCTTAGTGTGTGATTTTTCATGCCCGTTCTCGTTTCCACAGGAGATCAATGTTGATAAATCGGATGTTGCACGTCAGGGTGGGGACATAATTGACTTAGATCTTGATGCTCATCATGTTCCTAAAGAGACAAGTGATGTTTTGTATGATGAATATGAAGCTAGTGATTGAAATCTATTAAAGCACAAATGTGTTCTATATCTTGTGTATTTATGACATTATTTCTCAATCATTTTTGGATTTTTACATTTAGATCTACAATATTTTTCAAGTTTTTAAATGAATCAAATAAGTTATCATGAATCTAATCTATCTTCATTATCTTTATCAGCATCCTTGGTGTTATAGATTATTGACACGGGCCTTAGAACTGCTACATGATCCATCATATAAATGAAAAAAATGAAATAATTCACATATTGTGTCGATGAAAAACCGATTATTGGTGTAAATTATTAATAAGATCAAATTTCAGTTTAATTAATGTCATCAATCATATATTATGTTGGTAATGTAAATACATTCTAGCCCAAGCTAGTTATCAACCAATTGGATAAATGCCTTTAGTTGAATAGTCAAATCACATTGGATGGGCATGATGTATAATATGAGGGGGTCAATGTGCTTGTATACAAATACAATCTAGCCCAAGCTAGTTTCCAACCAATTGGATAAATGCTTGTAGTTAAATAGTCAAATCACATGGGATGGGCAGGATGTATAATATGAGGGTACAACACATCAAAGGTCACATACCTATGGAGTAAATATGAAGTTCACACATGACTTTTCACAAAGAGTACTTCACTTCTTTGTTGGCATATGGAGATGACAAGAGGGTGATCTACATGGCCAATGATGGTGCAAAGGGATTGGCACAATTCCTATTTCTGTCTCTACAAATAGGAACATATTCTTCATGTATGCTTGCTAATGATGGAGATCTAGATCCATGGTGGATTGATAGTGGAGCAAGTTCACACATGACTTTTCACAAAGAGTACTTCATTTCTTTGTTGGCATATGCAGATGACAAGAGGGTGATCTACATGGCCAATGACGGTGAGTGTGCAATCAAAGGGCACAATTTCTATTTATGTCTCTACAAATAGGAACGTTCATTTGTTTTGTTCATACCTTCCATTACCAAGAATTTACTTAGTGTGAGTCAATTGACAAGTAAAGGCCTCAAAGTTGAGTTTGATGAAGATGCTTGTATGATCAAAAGGAAGGATATCTTGATTGAAAAAGATAAAAGAAATTGCTAACCAAGTTGGATGTGTTGCAAGAGAGCAAATACCTATTCAAGAGGTTTGGCATAGAAGAATGGGGCACCTCCACTTCAAGTCATTGGAGGAAATGGCTAGGAAGCAAATTGTTGGTCTTCCTAAATCCTTAAGTAGCATCAATCATGTTTGTGAGTCTTGTGCTTTGTCAAAATCACATAGACTACCTTATGCTATATCTACATCTAGATCTACAAAGCCTTTTCAAATTGTACATTCGGATATTCATGGAATTATTACAACTAGAAATAGTGGAGCTAAGATGTATGTAACTTTCATTGATGATTTTAGTAGATTTTGTTGGATCTATCTACTAAAGAGCAAGGATGAAGTGTATTATGTTTTTGTTAAGTTCAAAATTGCAAGGGAGAACAAATTTTCCACAAGGATCAAGTGCTTAAGAAGTGACAATGGTGGAGAGTACATGTCTACCAAGTTCAAGGCTTTTTGTGATGAGCATGGGATCAAGAGAGAGTATACACACCAAGCACCCCACAACAAAATGGAGTGGCCGAGAAGAAGAATAGGACTTTATGTGAAGGTGCTAAAGCTGAGAGGTTAAGTATCCCTTATAAGAAGAACTAGTACTAGGCAATAATAAGGTTAAAGGGTATAATAGAGATCGAAAGTATAGACCCAGACTTGAGAAGGGACTAGATACTATACTAGGCTTTCATCAGCTGATCTAAAACACCAGAGCGGGCCGTTCACCATCTGTGGTTGAAATACACTGCCTTGGTAAAGCGTCACACTAGTCACACCCGTCGTCGAGAATCAAGATGGGCCCCACAAGTTATTTCAACTTCTGTGAAGTTTAAACCACAACAAAAACATGGAGCCTACAATTTGAAAGTTTTAAAGTTGGAAAATTGGAATCAATTGTAACATTCATGTAAAATGGATTATTTTGAAATGGAAGCTTGAAGTGAATTGGATGTTGGCAACTTGGCGCCTTGTTCAAACTTTGAACTTTGGCCCAAGCTCTCTAGACAAGCCCATTTTAAAGTGACAAGTCTTTGAAGTTTGAAGTCTATAAATCTCAATCTCCAAAAGCATTGAGTCTATTATCAAGTTAGCACTTGCAAAGAGTCAACTTTCAAGTTTTAAGAATGTATCATCAAGGACCGTTACATAGTTAAAATATCCAAGGATAATCATAGGGGTCCCATGTTCTTGGGATACTCACAATATCAAGATTTAACATAATATTTTCCTCACTTTTACTTTTACTTCAGATATGATACAAAAACTGAGAAATATCTTTCTACTTGAACAAGGTTTTCCTCACTAGCAATACTCCTATAAAGTGTTGAAAGCTGAAACTTAAGTGCATGAGTGGAATACAAAGAAAGGAAGGCACCTGGCAGTGTATTTCGAAGCTCTCACCTTTGTGATCGATAGTAGTTTTTGATGCCTATATATACTTTACCTCACCTCCAAATCTTTGCCCAACTTTCTTCAAGATTGAATTGCATTGCTGGTTTGTGGTCTTCAATATATTAGTGTAACTTTGTGTTCGGAAGAGTTACCAGATAAGGATAGTCATTTGTGCTTCTAACGTTGAGTTGAAGGTATGAGTTCAACAACTTCACTACTATAACTCAGAAGGATCATTATGTGCGCATGCCTTGAGCTGAGCTATTGTGAAAGTATCTGGTGATTCGCAAGTCTTTCTTTGAAACTACAAAAGGAATTTTGAGTCCCTTGGACGAAGTTGCTGTCGCGGAGTTCATCTGATCTGTCGAGCGTTCATTGCACCTTCGGTCGAGAAAATCAGAAGTGTAGCTGTGAAAAACATCAGCGGGTGGGCTTCTTGAACACTGAAAACTGATTATCATTTAATAACGATAAGGATTCATGCCTAAAGTTTTTTTAAATTTCGTTATGAGCTGTGTCAGTTTTTTTTCATGGCAAGTGTCTGCTGTGCCTTAAACATCCTCAAACCTTGCAGTGATGAGCTTTTAGAACAACCTTATAAGCTTTCGTTGATTCAAGTCACTAAACTAAAGAATTTTGTGTATAGCAACAGAATCAGTAATGGATCAGAAATCTGGGGAATTAGCAGCAAAGCACGCAGATAGTCTGCAGAAGGTGAAAGGTGAGGCAATGAAGGTTACAAAGGAAGAGATAGGCCTGACTGCGCAGTTGGTAGACACAGTTTTAGGCCTATACGAAGCATTGAAAGCTGGGGAGGTGAAACGAGTGCAGGCTGTGATTACTGAAGATCTGGAATGGTGGTTCCACGGCCCTCCATCGCAGCGCCATCTCATGCGGATCCTCATTGGAGCCGACCCTCTGGCCACCTTTGCCTTCGTGCCACTGCGAGTGTGTGCCATTGACAACAACAAGGTGGTGGTGGAAGGTAAACAGGAAGATTTATTGAGTGATGTGTGGTGGGTACATGCCTGGACTGTGAAGGACGGAATTGTCACACAGTTGCGAGAATATTTCAATACCACTCTCACGATTACTGCCACCACCAGCATCAACACCACCAACGCCCATGTCCCCAACCACTCTCTCAGTTGCAGCTCCATACTGTGGCAAAGCAAGCTCTCGAATGTCACAGGCAAATCCTTTCCTGGCCTCGTCTTGGCCATCTAATATGATTCTATTGAAAGACTCAACATATCAGCGGATTTGTAACAGATACTAGCTTGTACAGCTTTTGAGAAAGTGTTGCTTCTTGTAATTCACTTAGTCGCTTGTGTTCATGCATAGACTCCTGACATTTGTGCAGGAGTGTGATTTGTTGAACTACTTTGTAAATATTTGTACAGCATAGAATGTGGTTGTGTACGCGTGAGTACAAAATGTACATTCCGTGGGCTAAAACAAGAATTTTTTGTGACATTAGGATGGCTGATCAATCTGAATACTTTATGTGTCTCACATCTACCATCTCTAAATCATTACAAAGCTTGGGAGTGCTTGAGATTTTGAGATTAGTGCAAAAAAATTTGAGAGTACTTTTGCATACATACACATTCATATTGATGGTAAGAGTGGACTGCATTCTAGATCACTGCATGTTAGTACTTTTGCATACATATTCACATTCATATTGATGGTAAGAGTGGACATTCTAGATCATTGCATGTTATTGAAATGAAATAGCAATAATTTCCCTGGTGCATTTATTTAAATACTAGCTGGTACATTGATGAAAATATATATACACCCCAAAGGGGAAGTTTAAGCAATTGTAATGATCAAACAAGAGCGAAGCTTGCACTAAAACTAAGACTAACCCAGATCCTGGCATTAAAAACAAAGGTGCAAAAATTATGATGATGTCAGTGGGAGTCTGCCAACTGACTACAGCAGATTAGAAAAGTGAAGAGGTGGTGAGTCGGCTAATGAAGGGAGATGAGATGTAGCAGACCCAACCATCATTGCCCGTTGCAGGATTAATTCTACAAGAAAACATGCCATTAGGAGCAGCCATAAGGGGCGTGGATAAATAAAGTGGCCCTTATTTTTACATCAAGGGCACCAAGTAGGGGTGGGATTTCAAATGTGCCCCTTATTTATGCATCAAGGGTGGCTAGAAGGGCCATGATATTATATGTGCCCCTTTTTGTGCACAGGAGGTAGCTATTAGGGGCAAGATTTGTATTGTGCCCCTTCATTTTTATGCTAGAGTTTATGAGCATATGTGTATACATGCATGTGTGATCTGGATTTCATTGAAATAGCTAAAACCCAATCTTAAGCGCATATTATTTATATACTGAGGACACACACACACACACACACACACACACACACACACACACACACACACACACACACACCTCACACACACAATATAGCTTGTGAATGTAAAATTTTAAAGATGTAATTTAGGGGTGGGTTTTTCCATGCCCCTAAAAAATTATAATTAGGGGCAGGTTTTTTCATGCCCCTTATGGAGACTCATTAGGGGTGCGTCCCTAAAATCCATGCAATGAAAATTTCATTTATGCGTATCATATACATATAGGATTAATGTATGGGGTCACTATACTATATGTATACTATACATACATACATACAAAAATACACACACACGTATGCACATACACACACCTTGCAAATTTAAAAGTTTGAAGATGTCACTTAGAGACAGGTTTTTTCCTGCTCCTAATGAAGTGTCATTACGGGTGGGTTTTTTCTTGCCCCTTATGAAGTGAATCATTAGGGGCAGGGTTTTTCCTGTCCCTAAAATACATGCAATGAAAATACCATTTAACATGTGTACCATATACATTTATGATTAATGCGTAGGATCACTATACTATATGTACTATACATACAAACATACAAAAATCCACACACACAAACACACACACCTTCTGAATTTAAAATTTTAAAAATGTAATTTAGGGGCGGTTTTTTCCCTGCCCCTAATGAAGTGTCAATAAGGGTGGGTTTTTTTTGGCCCCTTATCAAGTGTCATTAGGGGCGGGTTTTTTTCCTGTCCGTAAAAGACATGCAATGAAAATTTCATTTAACATGTGATATCCATATACATATACATTTAATGCATGGGGTCACTATACTATATGTATAATATACATACATACATACAAAAATACACACACCTTGTGAATTTAAAATTTTAAAGATGTAATTTAGGGGCGGGTTTTTTCCTGCCCCTAATGAAGTGTCATTAGGGGCGGGATTTTTCCTGCCCCTTATGAAGTGTCATTAGGGGTGGGGTTTTTCCTGCCCCTAAAATACATGCAATGAAAATTTCATTTAACATGTGTACCATATACATATATGATAAATGCATGGGGTCACTATACTATATGCACTATACATGCAAACATACAAACAAACACACACACACACACACACACACACACACACACACACACCCCTTGTAAATTTAAAATTTTAAAAATGTAATTTAGGGGTTTTTCCTACCCCTAATGAAGTGTCATTAGGGGCGGGTTTTTTCCGGCCCCTAAAATACATGCAATGAAAATTTCATTTAACATGTGTACCACATACATATAGGATTAATGCATGGGGTCATTATACTATATGTATAATGTACATACATACATACAAAAATATACACACCTTGTGAATTTAAAATTTTAAAGATGTAATTTAGGGGCGGGTTTTTTTTCTGCCTTTTATGAAGTGTCATTAGGGGCAGATATTTTCTTGCCCCTTCTGAAGTGTCATTAGGGGTGGGTTTTTTCTTGCCCCTTATGAAATGTCATTAGAAACGGGTTTTTTCCTGCCGCCCCTAAAATACATGCAATGACAATTCCATTTAACATGTGTACCACACATAGATATAGGAATAATGCATGGGGTCACTATAGGAACATGATCTGTAATGAGTAGTAGTTTTTTTGGTTGATTGAATAAAAGGGATAGGTTGTTTAATTATCTAATCCTAATTCTAGGTAAGTGATGATGACAAGTGAGAGAATTCAACATTAGTAGTGAGTCATGAGATGAGGCATTTAGCAAACATTGGCGCCATTGACAACCTTCAGATTGAAGGACAAAGGCTAATTCCAAGCAGATTTGCAGAAACAACTGAAAAACCATCACTATATTATATGTATAATATACATACATACATACATACATACAAAAATACACACACCTTGTGAATCTAAAATATTAAAGATGTAATTTAGGGGCGGGTTTTTTCCTGCCCCTAATGAAGATTCATCAGGGGTGGTTTTTTCTTGCCCCATGCAATGAAAATTTCATTTAACATGTGTACCACATAGATATAGGATTAATGCATGGGGTCACTAAACTATATATAGTATACATACATACACGCAAAAATACACACACACCTTGTGAATTTAAAATTTTAAAGATGTAATTTAGGGGTGGATTTTTTCCTGCCCCTAATGAAGTGTCATTAGGGGCGGGTTTTTTCTTGCCCCTTATCAAGTGTCATTAGGGGCAAGTTTTTTCCTGCCCCTAAAATACATGCAATGAAAATTTGATCTAACATGTGTACCATATACATATAGGACTAATGCATGGGGTCACTATACTATATGTATTATACATATATACATACAAAAATACACACACGCACACAGACCTTGTGAATTTAAAATTTTAAAGATGTAATTTAGGGATGGGTTTTTTCTTGCCCCTTATCAACTATCATTAGGGGGGGTTTCTTGCCCCTTATGAAGTGTCATTAGGGGTGAGTTTTTCCCGCCGCCTCTAAAATACATGCAATGAAAATTCCATTTAACATGTGTACCATATACATATAGGATTAATTCATGGGGTCACTATACTATATGTACTACACATACAAAAATACACACACACACACACACACACACACACACACACACACACACACACACACACACATACACACACACACACCTACCTTGTGAATTTAAAATTTTAGCGATGTAATTTAGGGGTGGGGTTTTTCCTGCCCCAAATGAAGGGGCAGGTTTTTTTTTCTGGCCCCTTATCAAGTGTCATTAGGTGAGATATTCGAGATGCGAGATATGTAAGGGTCTCTCTCTCTCTCTCTCTCTCTCTCTCTCTCTCTCTCTCTCTCTCTCTCTCTCTCTCTCTCTCTCTCTCTCTCTCTCTCTCTCTCTCTCTCTCTCTCTCTCTCTCTCTCATTTGCGAGGTGTGCGAGATATGCGAGGTGCGATATGTGCAAGACTTTGCCAGCTCATTTCGTAGGTAGTTTGCTTGAGGTGCAGAAGTCAAATTTGGACAGTTCACATGTTCTTCACTGACCCTTGTAGAAAAGTGCTCTTGCCTTAGATTGATGGAATAGATCTTGGTTTTCAATCTATGTGTGATTTATGAGCAATCACAAAGTCTTAGGAGATCAATAGCACACTTTTTGGCACTCCCACATGTGTGAAATTCAACATGGTATCAGAGCTAGCCTGAGATATCCATGCATATGTCAAGTTTCATGTGAAAATTTGCCTTGAAATCAAGATTCTGTCAGTGTAGATGCATCTCTTGTCTATCTTGTGATTTCAAGATCAAGAAGGGTCATAATTATTACGAATGGGCCTGATCTGGTACTGTATAGAATTTGGTGTTTGGAAACGTTTGAGGTACAGCCAAATTTGATGGTTTGGTTCTCCTCCAACTTATATCCAAAAACTATGCTAGATAGCTTGTTAGAAAGCTAGAAAAATTTACTTTTTCATGCAATTTTTTCAAACCAATTGGATGAGCCAATCAAAAGCTATAGCCTTTTGAATGAGGGTAGGTAGGGAACTTAGACTTGTATGGACACTTTTGTTTTGATCCATATCTTACTTGTTTGATCCAAAAAGTCAAGGGAAAGCTTGCCAATCTTGTCTATTTGACATGTAGACAATTTTTTGAGGTCATGGCCACATAGTTTCATGCAATCCAATTGTATTTGAGTCATTTGTGGATTTTTTTGAGTCTTGAGTCAAGTTGACCCAAACTTTGTCCATGGTCCATCTTGGGATGAGAGTCTGATCTAGTTTGAGAGAGATTGGTATAGCTAGTGAAATGGGTCTCACACTAAGTTGCAAGATCTCATATTGGAGTTGGTAGTACACCTTTTAAGGATCCGTTATTGAGAGAGAGAGAGAGAGAGAGAGAGAGAGAGAGAGAGAGAGAGAGAGAGAGAGAGAGAGAGAGAGAGAGAGAGAGAGAGAGAGAGAGAGAGACTTTTTGATCCATTGCAAGACAATTTCTCAAGAAAGATCACTTCTTTAGGTTCCATTTTGTTGGAGCATGGTTAGAGATTGAACACCTCCAATTATGCTATTTGGAAGGTGAAGATGGAACCTATTTTGGTGCTCAGATGATGAATATTGTGCTTGTACTTGATGAGGAGCCTCAAGTGCTCCAAGAGGTCCAAAAGTACAAAAAGAGGGCTAAGATGGCCCTACAGATCATAAAGATGAATGTTTCCAATGAAGTGTTGTGGGAGATTGGCTCATGCACCTCATCCAAGGAGGCTTGGGACACATTGAAATCCATCTATGATGTGAATGATGGAGAGGTGAACGCATACATCACAAAGGACAAGCCAAGAGGAAGGGACAAAGAGCATCATCAACATTTCAAGAAGGACAAATCAAAGGACAAGAGTGATGAGGAGTCATCAAAAACATCAAAAAGTTGCAAATCCAACAAGAAGTGCTTCTTTTGTGGTAAGAAGGGGCATTTTGCTTGTAATTGTTTTAAGAAAAAAAACTTTAAGAGGGATGGTGATGTGGTAGAAAGTGGGACTAGATGTGGTAATCTTTTCAAGATTGATGCTAATCCTTGTGGAAGTGTGACCAAGAAGAGTTTGGATCATCTCAAGAAGGAGAAGGCAAGTCATCTACCTCAGCCTATGTTCCAAGATGGTAAGGCTCATGAAGATGGTGCTTTGGCAAAAGCACATGGAGAGTTATTGCCAAGAAGGTCTACTTCTCATCAATTCTCTTACCTTGTTTATTTGGATGAAGTTGAGCTTTTTAAGACAACTCTTTGATATTTATGTGTTTTCATGAGTGGCACTTTAATTGGTAAAGCTTGTTTTTTTTTATTATAATGTTTCTACATAAAAACTCAATGTGCCTTCCTAGACTCTTGTGGAAAACTATGCAATCAATTTGAGCATTTCAATTCACAATGCATTTTCTCTAAGAAGATATTGCTATGATGCTTATGATCAAATGCATGATGTTTTGACTAGTTAGATTTACTAATTCTCACAATAGAAGTTATGAAATATGCAAATGCTATTATGTTATGTTCCTCTTAGTTTCAAAAACTAGTGCAAAATGTGTAAATGTTTTTGTCACAAATTAATGTTTTTTTTACTTCATAGCTTGCAACCAATGCTCGCTATATGAAACAAAGCTCCGCAAGATCCTGCTCACAAGACAAATGCAAAGAGGCAAACCACCCAATCAATGAGAAGCCACTGATCAATCTCCAATACGATCACCTCCGAGCCATAGGATGCAAAGTGTAGAGAGAGAAAACTAGTATTGAAATCACACTATGGAATGGTAGTAGGGCGAGTTTCCACTATGATATATTGACTTAGCCTTTCCTGTGCATGTCCCCATGCAAGCCAAGAATATTTTTAAAAGCACTTTTCATTACTATGGATACTCTATACATGCATATAGTCGTCCTAACCCATGCACTAGCACCACTAATGTGATTGGGCCCTCACAAGATTATTAATTACATTTTTGGCCTAGTTCGAAATAATGAGGCATAACCAATAATTTTGCATGTCCTATATGCAAGACATGGACGTGGACATGGATGTAACATTCTTTTTCCCTTAAACAACTTTTGTCCTCAGAAGTGAAATTTAGAGAAGTTCTTCTTTATGCTTTCAACTCTCTCCCACAAATCATCATCATATTCACCCTTCCACCTAATCAAGCACTCAGAGATAGAACAATTTCTCAATTGTGTATCTCGGGTTTTGAGCACTTTCTCAGTTTCCAATGGTACATCAAGCAATAAATCTTCTAAATGGGATAAATCGTCATTATATCCAACTATATTACCTTCTTGTAAACTTAATTTTAACCAAATTACATAAAACATAGCTCCCCGTGTGGTAGATTTTCCTTGAAGATCTAGTTCATACACTAAAGAACAAATTTTTTGTACAATCTTGAACGGTCCACAAAATTAGATAGACAGCTTATGATGCTTGCTTGTACGTAATGTCCTAGAATCTTTTGGAATTCTAAGATAGACCAAGTCATCAACATTAAAACTTCTGGGAGATCTCTTAAGATCGGCATAGTGCTTAACTCTGTCCTTGAGCACTACATATACTATCCTTTGTCGCTTGCATATCATGCAGGAAATCCGCAACCTTCTAGATCTTAGTAGATTTCTTTTCCATGTTAACCATAGATCTAGGTTGATAGTCGTACATAAGCATAAAAGGACTGCAACCTGTAACATAATGCTTTCTACTATTGTATGCAAACTCAATCAGAGGAATGTAATCTTTTATATGAGATTGCACGTGAGAAACATATGTCCTCAACATGTCTTCCATAGTATGATTGGTTCTTACCAGGCGTGACCTATGAACCTAGGATCTCTATCACTAATAATGTCATTTGGCAGACCATACGACCGATATAATCTTTCAACAAAGACCTGGACTGATTTAAAAGCCTTAATACTTGACTTAACCAATATGAACACATGTAACTTAGTTAACTTGTCCACTACAAAGGAAATATAATCGTTTTGCCATTGGGTCTTTGAATTTTCAACTACAAAGTCCATCAATATACTCTCTCATCTCCTATCAAGAATATTCAATGGATGCAACAGTGTTCAGCCTTAGCTGGTTGATAGGGCTTGCATTGAATCACATATGACTCGACATATGGCTTCAGTTTTGTCCAGTAAAACTCTATTTTGACCTAGTTAAGAGTCTTGTGTATTTTAGGATGTCTTGCATAGGGTATATCATGACATTCAAACAAAATCTTGTGTTTGATCTCATTATCCTCAGGTATACTTTTCCATTACGAAATAGCAACCCATCTCGAATGGTAAACTATTCCACAATCTTCTTATCTTTCTTTGTTAGTTGAGACCCATGTGAACTCGTCTCTTCATGATCGAATTCTTGCATCAATTTGGCCCACCGGGCTTTCCTACCCTAAAGATCATGCTGATTACAAAAGTACTTAAGAGGCTAGTGATCCATATACACTATTAACTTACTACTATACAAGTATTGTCTATTGGTTTTAAGTGCATGGACAACTACAAACAATTCATTTTCCTGAGCATCATAAAACAACCGAAAATCAATCGATTCTTTGCTTTCGAACGCTAGTGGGCTATCATTATGTTATAAAACTGCTCCAATTTCAGTATCACTTGCGTCAGTTCTCACGATGTAAAGTTGATATGGATTTGCAATCTATAAGCCGAAACAATTAGGGTCTTAAGTTTCTCAAAATTATGATGTAGTTTCTCATTAATACAATAGGCATATTCCTCATATTTTTGTTAACAATGTCTTTTGTTAGATTATTGAGCGGTGCCACCACCTTGGAGTAATCCTCAATAAATCTCCAAAAGAAAACCGTAAATTCTAAAAATGATATAACTTGCTTGACAATTTTTGGAATTAGCCAATAAACCATTATCTTGATTTTATCTTTGTCAATATTGAGCTCTACGCAGTCATCTTATTACCAAGATAAACTAGTTCATGCTTAAAGAATCCACACTTGGATTCTTTAGCGTAGAGTAACTCATGTCGGAGCTTCATCAAGATAGTTTTGATATGCTCTATATGTTCCTCAAAGGTACTATAGACAAGAATATCATCTAAAAACACTACCACAAACTTCTCCAAATATGGACGAAATAAAATGTTTGTTGGAGTGTTCGTTAAGCCAAAAGGCAACACTAAGAACTCATAATGGCCAAATCTGATATGAAATCCAGTCTTTTGAACATCTTCAAATTTAATTTTTATTTGATGGTACCTTGTTTTAAAATAAATCTTAGTAAAGTATTTAGGTCCACCAATCTACGGAGTCATCCACCTTGGGTAATGGATATTTATTTTTAATAGTGACTTTGTTGAACCCCTTGTAATCCATGCACATCATGAAACTTCCATCCTTTGTCACTTTCAGAAGAACGGGAGCACCCTTTGGTGAATTACTGGGTCGGATATGTCCAATTTTTTATTTGATTTGAAATCTCTATTTCCTCTTTCTAAAATAACTTATAAGACTGCCTAGAAATAGGTTCACTTTTTGGAATTAACTTTATCATGTGGTCTATTGACCTAGATGGCGATAAACCATGAGGTAATTCTGATAGAAATATATCTTTAAATTCACTCATGATTCGATTTTTCATTGCTTATTCGTGATTTAAATCTACCAAGTTAAAAATTACTGAGAATTCACAACCATTGATATACACATCAAAAAATTTCCATAATAGGAATGACAAACACTAAAAAAATTTCATATTCTTCCATTATATTAACTATAGAAATCTCATATGATGGATGTTTCTCTCAAACACGTGAGGCTTTAAGAGGGCCGTAGCTACATGGGAACTCATGATGTGTTGTTTCTATGTGCTAGGAGCAGAATGAAAGCTCCCACATTCTCAGTTATAGTGGTTAGTCTTTACATAGATTAGTGCTTGGATTCCATGCCAAAATAGTGGAGAAAAGAAAAACAATGCAAATCAATAATAAAATTGTGACAATATGAAGGCAAAAAATTCTATAGTAGTGTGACACTATAGCCACACAATATACCTACACAACAATGGTCCTCACCAATGAACCACTTATTGGAAGAGCAATGGGGCCGTTTTCTCGACCAATGAATTATCCATTTTACAAGTGAATTACATATATTAATAAAACAAGTTGACTAATAGAACAATGCATAACATCACTGATTACTTAGTGGAACACCGTTGTGTATCAAATGGGTAATGTTGCAGATTATCTTAAATAAATTTTTGATACAATTTGGCACTATAAAGTCTTTTAGAAAATGCATATTATTTTTTAATCCAAAAAAAATTATGAACCTAAATAAATCAATAATTCATATTGTGTATAAAATTGTGAAAGAATACATTTTTTAAAAAAGCAATAAAAGAAAACTAAAATTTTATATAAATTGAAACAACAATAAAAAATAAAAACGATAAAAAATCTACTAAAGTTTGAATTTTTTACAAGAACAATAAATACAATTCAAAACAATGAGATGTAAGATTAACATTCTTTACACCGAATATAAAATCATAGGAGATATTACTCCTTTTTCTATGTTATCTAATTTTAAACTTGTCAACTTAGAATCTATCCTTCAGTTGGATTGTATTAAAACTATAATGTGAGGACATTGATAAAGAATTTAATGCTAATAACATAACAAATATTATCTCATGATTGTTTTTTATGATTTAATTACAATTGTTATAATTTGATAAACATTCTTTTCAAATTGATAATTCTATTATTAAAATCTCAAAAAAAAATAAAATACTAATTTGTATCATAATTATAACATCAAAAATGTTAATTGATTCTAACTTATTCAAATACTCATCCAATGCTGGAAAAATATTATTTTCAAATGTTCTTAGATATTCTAAGATGTATATATACAAGGAACCTACGACCACATGAATATAGTTAGTTTGCACATTGAACTTGTTCTGAACAATGGCAAGGGCGAGGATTCCTTTTTGATGTACAGTTAGTCTAGACCACAAAGTATATATGTTAGAACAAGTCCAAGGGTTCTCCCATTGTTCTTTTGTGTAACCAAAAAGTTTAGGTTAAAAAAGGTAATCCATTCTCCATTGGAGTTCTGGACTACAAAAAGGTGGAATAAAAAATGTTGGTTCCTGATGAAATGTCTAAAAAACTGAAATTAGTAGTGAGTAGACAATCTTGTTTTTCTTTACAGTTGCTCCACTTGGTGACGCCTGGGCTTTGTATGAAATGACGCTTAACGCCTCAAGTTGGTTTTCAGTAGCTTGTACCGCTGCAACATCCTTGGTTTCGGTCTGTGTTTCTTGATCTCTCAAGATCTGCTTGTAGATGGTATCCGTTTGGATGGCCTTTTCTGACATTACTGGTGCTGGATCATATGTCTGCGTCTCCTGATCTTGTTCTTGCGCTATTTCTTTTGCATCAAAAATCTGCATTTGGCCTGATTGGAATTTGTCCTCTTCTAATTCTTCTTTCAGCTTCTCATAAGCAATCATTTGCGGCTGCAAATATTGCATCTGGAAGGTCTGGATCATCCTCTCCTGGATTCCCTTCCATGCTACCGGATCAATTCGACCATGAGAGACGCAGGCACCGAGTGATGACTTCGACGCTGATTCGCCATAGTATTGCCTCTTCGGCCTGTTCTTGTATATTTGATTGCCTTTCTTTAACATTTCTACAGAATTTTGCAGTTGGGCAATTGATTCCTGAGCACTATTGAGTTCATTGCTCAACTCCGCATTGCTACTCTGAAGAGTGATTCGCACTCGTCTATCCTCCTGCAAAGAAGCCTGCAGGGTCTGAAGTTGTTGTTTAAGCAGTATGTTCTCACTTTCGAAGGCGTTGGACTGCTCTTGCATTTCTTCCAACACTTCGAACGTGACATCCCGCCTTCCTTTTGCTTCTTCAAGCTCTGTATCTTTTCTGCTCAGCTAGTCCTCCTTACATCTTTAATCACGTTTTGTTTTGAAAAGCCTCTTTCACATTGTACTATGCTAATAGGAATAACAAGTACATCTTGCCAAAGTCTCATGATACTTGGAAAGCTATCTTGCCAATCTTTTGTCTGCTAAATATCCTCCACGACTCTTGCATTGAGAAGCCTTCAGAATTGAGATATAAAGTATCAATAAATCCAAGTAAATCTCGCTTGCATCCCTCACTATAAAAAAATAGCTGCAATGTGAATTAGTAAGTTTTCCAAAGGTGGACAAGGGTTATTGTACATTTTGTTAAAAGAGCCATATACTTGTTAAGTTGTAAGGAAGGCCTTCTAAACTTTGCAAATCTAGGTGACCTCTTCAAAATTGAGGCCTTTGACAAAAGAGAAATCATTTTGACATGTTTTACACTTTTGAGCCTTGTGTGCCCTACAAAAAGTTGATTTAACCTCTTTTGCAAAATCACAGTTATAGGTATCAATAAAAATTATCTTTACATGAGAAATAGATTTCTATAAAGCACTTGGAAGTTGGATCTATTATAGTTACTAGCAAAACATAATATTTTGGGTTGCAAAGACATACAATTGTGCAATGTAGTATATTAAAAAGTTGCATTATGTTTTAGTATTTCACACGTCATATTCATTTTGTGCACATTGAGAGAGTATGTACTCTCTTACCTTGTTCAAAGAATGTGCAAGAGCTTTTTCTTTTAACTATGTTGGTTTCTTGATTCTTCCAGACTCCACAGCTTGTTGTCCACCCAATGTCGCCAATTACATGCCCTCGTTTCCATTCGATGTGAACAACGTTGTAGGCTTTCAAAAGTAGAAAGGTCCCCTCACTGCAAAACATACACCTTGAAATTGGTTTAACAATGCCCAAATAGTTGTTATTGATAGTATGCTAGTATGCTCAACACCTAAAATTAACCATTAAAAATTGGAGCTTAGTACATCTTTCCAGTGCCATTGTTGCAAGTTCCAACTTGCAAATTATGAGATTGTGATGTGTATGATCCCCTACTCGAATGCCAGGCTAGACTCAGTAATGGAAGAAATGGCTAAATGATTTCACTGCCCAAATGCTAGGCTCTAGGGTACTCAATAATGTAAAAACTTGTTGTATGATCCCGTTGCAAGAATGCCAAAGACTCTAGCCAACTCAACAACATAAAAAATGCTGCACATGCTAGCAGAATACAAAGGGCTCCAGAAAACTTGTTACACACCAACGCAAGAAATGGCTTGTAAAATCACATGCATATGATCTTGACGCCCATTGCTTGATTCCCAAATATCACAAGCTCACCCGCTGCCTAATTTTCAAATGCCACAGGTCAGCCCTTGTCCGATTTTCAATTGCCACAAGTCGGCCCTTGCCTAATTAAGCATTCATGAATCCAAAATCAGAAAGTATAAATCATAAATCCAAACTCAAATTTTTGCAACCTGCAGCAGCACGTAGGTGCTAGCTTCAAGTTTCAACCATTCAACGTGTTGCTTGCAGGTCTAACTGCCAGGTTGTAGGGCAGGCCGCAACCAATCTCCAATGCTCAATCATCAATGCTTGATTCAGCTTTCAGGAATTAGAGTCATCATTGAGACTGATTGAGTATTAACTTTTCAGGATCGGGATCTCAAAATTTCAAAGGGCTGGAGCTTGGAAGTTAGGCAGGCCGCTGTAGGCTTCAAAGTTAAAAATATGAAAGTTAGAAAACGTAAATGTGAAGTTTACTTGCCATTGTGAAATCAAAAGCAATATATATATTTATTTTAAAATGCAATACATTGGTACAGGCAAAAAAATAAAGTCACTTGTCAATATGACAATTTTTAATTTCAAGTGCTTGTATGTTGTGATGGCCAAAGTTTTCATAAGCCTGTATCTTACGCCCAAAAGGGCTGTTGATGGTTGATACAATCGTCAAACTGCAAAGTAAATTAAATCGATAGGACACAAAGTAGAATTTGAATTTGGTCAATGTAAAGTAGTGGATAGGGCATGCAAGATCTTGGCACTCTTAAAGAGAGAAATGTATATTGCTCTAATCATTGTTGTTTCCAAACATTTGTACTTTGAAAAACAAGCTTGGGCCCCTTTCTTGGGGGTGTGAAAATAACCTGTTTGTATGAATGAAAAAGAGCCTCGCCGCGCCCTTTTTCTTTCTCCTTCACCTTCTTCTTCTTCTACCTCGCTGCTCCCCCTTCTTCTTATTCCCCCTTCGCTGGCCGCGATCGCCTACTCTTCGTTCCTCTGGCCCGATCGGCCGCACTTCCTACTATTCTCTTCTTCCTACTTCTTTTTCCTCTCCACCTTCCATTACATTGTCACATAGAACTGCCATCAAAGAGCTCTTCTACAGTATGTAAGAGGCAGCGATCGCATTCTTCTACATTTTGTAAGAGGCAGCGATGGGAGTACGCTGAATGTACCCAACAGCACGGTTTCCAGGCAACAATAGAAGCGCGTTTGTTCAAACGGCTAATCGGACTTCCTCATTACTTCAAAGTGGGCTTGATTGCCCTTCTCACAGCTGTCTGAAATCGGCTCTCTTAGCAGGTAAAGTGGATTGAACTGCGCCCTCTTCACACATCTTCCCGGGAATGTTTTTTGTCAGGGCAACTCGTTGTCATGCAATGATCAACACCATCTATTGAATGTGCAGTCTTCTTACTGCTTTGCAGTCTTGGACTGAGTATCACAGCGTAGGTAACAATTTCAGTTCACAGTCTCTGGTATAACTGGGAGGCCAGTACTATGTGTAGTATGCACTCCATACTCTTCTTCCAATAGGATCAGTAATGCTAAACTGAAATCATTGAACTCCTGACATTTGACTGAAATGAAAATTGATGGATTTAAAATGTAATTCTTGATGAGGTTTGGGCAGCAAGGTGAAAAGAGTAGATCTCACTCCCTTATTCTCCCTTGAGCCATGAGTAAAGGCACTGAACAACTTCTATTCTCGCTCTCAGAATCTGGTTTCAGGCAGCAAGATACTGCAATACACTGGCACTCTACTAAGTCTAACAACCCCTCATGATGCACTGGCACTCTTAAGGTAATGCAATTCTACACAGAGCCTGTGTCTCCTAGCAATTTTTCCCATAAGGTGATTACAAAGCCATAGCAACTCTTCTTAACTCAAGCAAAGATCATGTGTTGGTTCATTTAAAGGCAATCTAAGCCCTTGATCATGTAGCTCATCTTTCATCCTCCTCCAAAGGCAGTCATCAATATTTCTTAAAAAAAATGACTCTCTAATGAAACTATCATCGTGGAACTTGTCATTCCTCTCAGAGAGTAATGCTAACTTAGCTATATTGATAAAAAATCTGACAGCTACAACTCAGATCTCCACCCTTATGGAAGACATTCTCACCAAGTGGTTTCTACTCAAAAAGCACTCTCATCCCATGATACCATGATACTATCTTTCTCTCTCAGTGCAATCTATTAGATAAAAAAGTCCCTTTTCCCTCATTCAAAGACAATAACCCTCTCCATAACCTCCAAGATAATGTACATCACAAGGATCATAATGCTTTTACAGTCAACCCATTGTTCTCAAAAGAAGGCTTCAACAACATATTCCCCCACAACCTAGAAGCATCTCAATAAGAGATTCAGAGGATTGACAGAGGTTCTAGGGAGGAGGAGCTTAACTTATTAGTATTCTGTGCCCGATTCTATGCAATTTTGCCGGTACATAGATTTGCATGTACAATTTTTGTGAAAATTCTTGTCCACATTAGCCCGATTTTTGGTGACACAAATTTGACTAACATGCCACCAGAGGCAACCACTAGTGGCAGCCTCCGTCATGTGGCCCAGCTAAGAGAGAACACAAAAAAGGGGAGGGGCTGCATCTTGCAAGGAATGCTCACTTTGGCCCCAGCTCAATCACAGTCACACGTTTGTTTAACATTTAAAAAATAAATTTTTTATTCACATAAACCTGCCCAAAGTTTCTGCCCAAGTTTTTGTGATTGATGTGTTTCTTATCCCATAAGTATTTTGCAGTTGTTACAGGTTTCATATATATCTCAAAACCATACAATTATTATTAACATGTGCAGTGCGCATGTGTGAATTTGGAAGCCAATAGAAAAATTTGGTACCTACACCTGTGCGTGCTTGAAAGCCTCAGACCACCAAAAAATTTGTTGCCTACTCGTGCTTGAACCTGCAAGTAGAACTGGTGAAAATTTCTTGGTGCCCACGTGCCCGCACATAGTGTGTGCTATTATGCTCAAAAATGAAAGAACCGAAAAGCTTAAAAAATTTATCGGGCATTTGTTGGCCATGCCGGTGCCACATGGCGCATTGGTAGCGCGCTGGGGCCAAATGCCTAGGATGTGCCTTTAAGGGATTAGGGACCCCAAGGTGAAGGAGGCCACCTCCAATGTGAAACAGAGGTGGCCTATTGCCAGGTTTGGCAAGTTGTGAGGGTGCCACATTGCACTGAGTGCACTTGCCAGGTAGTGTAGTTTGAAACTAGGTAGTGTAGTTTAGCAGCTTGGGGTGCCACAAGAGATAGCCCTCCGTTGAGTAACAAATATCCCATGTAGCATTTATAGATCTATAGTGGAGATTCAAAACATTTTAGAATCCTTGCTATGATTAAGAATTGGATTGTTCTTAACCAACCTGCTGATGCCATGTGTCCGCTATCACTCCTCACAAATGCTGAGTATTGCCTTTACGGGTGCTTTGCTCTCACCCAAATGTTGGTCCGCTTTGACATTGTATTACATGTGGTTCACTCGAACCCTAACAGTGCTCCTCATAATACTACCCTAGTATCTCTCTGCCAGCCCTAATCTTGCAATGCTCCCACGCTGCCCTGCCCTAATACTGCCCTACCCTAATGACGAGGAGAGAGAGCGCCTGCTCGTTGCTCAATCCATGAATACGAAGGTGCTATTGCTGCAATACCTGCTCCACGCGCTGTTGTTGGAAAAGAGGTCATTACTCCTTTCTTTGCACAACAGATATGAATGCACTGCATGGGAGTTCACGAGCTTCTTTTCCTTCCTTTCAAGGACAGCTCGCTACCATGACATTTGCTTGAAGCCGATTGGTACGCCGACTTGCTCACTTCCAAGTTGGATTGGTTATTGCTATCAATGTGATAGATTGAACATAGCCCTACCTCAAGCTTACTTCAAATCTAGCAATAGACAGTAAAGCATCATACGCAACTGACTGGTTGGATGAGAAGAAGTATTGAAACAATGCTACTTTTTTACTTCAAAATGTACATACTTCCACGATCTTCTTGTTCAGTTTTGATTTAGAATTTCAAGTTGCAGAAGCAAATTTTGATAGTTTCACTATCTTGCTCTTTATCTTGTTGTCCCATCAATGTTGCTTGAGATGGGAGCTTTTAGGTTGTGCAAGCTGTAAAGTCCCAAGTTGCGCATAAGGAAACCCTAGTAATTTGCTTCTCATCAGCAACACATAGGCGAGATGCACTTCGTCAGCGAGCCACATTAAAGGGTACTTAGATTTTCCTGGATGAAGACCTAACCTACGTACAGGTGGAAGAACGGAAGAAAGCTCGCCAATGAGCAAAAGACATGGGCAAACGTCTCATCTACAAAGACAGGACAATGCGCTTAGTGGAAATTAAAAAGGGAATAGAGAAAGTAGAAGTAGAAGTAGAGTTAGAGAAATGAGTTAGGTTGAGAGTTAAAGCACTGAAGAGATATTTTTTTCTCTTCTTAGTTAGTTTGGTTTTAGTCATGTTGTTTTGACGACATTGCTCCGTCTTGGTGCCATCCATTTTGATGTACTTGTTCGTCTTATACACCTTTTGGCATGGAAAGGACGTTAATAAAGCTTCTTCTTCTTCTCTCTCTCTCTCTCTCTCTCTCTCTCTCTCTCTCTCTCTCTCTCTCTCTCTCTCTCTCTCTCTCTCTCAGCGGCCAGCGCCAGGGATGGCGGATGCTCTGATGTGGGCGCCCTCCATCGCTGTTGCTGTTGGCCCTCCGTTGCTGCCCTGCTGGGCCTCCATCGCTACTTTTCTACCCGGAGTTGCTGGCCCTCCATCGCTGCTCTACCCTGTTGTTGCGGATATGCTCCATCGCTACCCATCGCGATTGCTCCATCGCTGGTGCCCTGCCGATGCAGGTGTGCCCTTGCTATTGCTGATCTTCTGCAGGTTTGAGTGCCCTCCTCCATCGCAATAAGATATGCCACATCGCAAAGGAGCCGTTGCCTCTACTCCTGAACCATCCTCTGTTTCCAGCATGTCTTCAACATCTTCCTTACAGCCAGACCCGCCTACCCCTTCTCCTTCTATGCCTGTCGCAGTTCCTATCTCCCCATCAAACCCTATTCTTGATAATAGTGAAACTACTGTAGCTATTCCCTTGACTCCAGACACTCCAATAGCACCTGTTTCTTTCCCTCCATATGCCTTGGTCAAACTTCTTCGGGATGATCAACTCCGTCTATTTGAATACCTTAACAATCACAGAGAGCAACTGGCTTCTCATGACTCTCTGCTTCTAGGGGTGCAATCGCATCTTCAGAAGTTGGATACTTCCATTCAAGAACTCAATGAAGTTGCAGTTATAAAAAGTGAAGCTTCTCCTCAAATCGCTACTTCAGCTAAAATCCAGCATCTCGAAAATAAGGTGGAACAACACCATACGACTATCCAGTCATGGGCAGATGTGCTTAAAGGTTCGTCTACAATTATCTCTCCATCTTCGCCTTCACCTTCGTTTATCTCAGCCACGTTCACTGAGAGCCGTCTGCGAGAACATAAAGCTCTCAATGTTCGTATTAGAGGTATTCCGAACTCTCAAAATGCTGTTAAAGAAGCTGAGAAGTTTTTGGAAGGAAATCTTCAACACCATAGCAAAGGTATGGAAACTGCTTGGCGACCTAAGAAGGACCTGGATACTCTTGTCATCCGCTTCACATCAGTGTCTCACCGGCGTGAAGTTTAGGGAAGAGATTCAAATTGCGGGATACCAAAGTCTACCTGGACGAAGATCTTACCTTCACCCAAGTTGAAGAACGTAAGAAGGCAAGACAAGAAGCTCTATCAACTGGCAAGCGGCTTATCTATCGTGATGGTATTATCAGACTTGTCGATCGGAAGCCTATAGTTAATGAGAAGATTTCTGAGATAGAGTCTGAGATAGAGAAATGAAGAGTTGTCCAGTTGAACATGTAAATGGTCTACGCACCATATAATCCTGGCTATATGAATCTCTTCTTAGTTAGTTTTGTTATTTTGCTTTGACGACACTGATCCGTCTTGTGTCCAACTTTATTAGATGTACTCGTTCGTCTTATACGCCTTTTGGCATAGAAAAGACGTTAATAAAGCTCTCTCTCTCTCTCTCTCTCTCTCTCTCTCTCTCTCTCTCTCTCTCTCTCTCTCTCTCTCTCTCTCTCGCCAGGGTTGTGGGCTTATTTCACTTCTCCTTTGTTCTACTTTCATTCGTAGCTAGTTTATAGCATTTGACGGCCACGTCCTATGGATGATGCTCCTGCTGTTGCTTGTGCATATTTTCTTTTTAGTCTTATGCACCCACGGGTGCCCAAAATAATAAAGCTTTCTTTCTTTCTCTCTCGCCAGCTCCATGCACCTCTGCCCCTCCTCCCTCTCCCCAGCGGCAGGCAGGCAGTGCAGCTGCCCCTGCAGCACTGCCTCAGCTGCCTCAGGTAGCAGCGCTGCCCCAAGGGAGTGCCAGAACTACCTGAGGGGGCAGCGCTGCCCGCTGCTATGCTGGCAGCATCGCTGCCCCAAGCAGCTCTGCCCCTCCCACTCAACCTACCACCGCCTTGCCTCCTTCGCCATCTTCACCGTCATTCCTCCATCTCCACAATCTGTCAATCCTTTCCTACAGCCAAGATATCGTATTGAGAATAGGTGCTACAAATAGTAGTAACAACAATAGTTTTCAATGAATTGAGAAGAAAGAGAAATGAAAAAATCTACTTTTGAATAAAATATACTTTCAAAATATAGAAATGACATAGTCTCAATATGAAATTAAGAAAGACAAAAGATGAGAATTAAGGTGCTTTCTAAAGGGTTCATAGGTAAACTGAAATTACATAGTGAAGAAATGTAATAATTCTGCCGGTTTCTTTCTTTGACAGGCAAAAGATTCCATATACAAGAACTCAGTGCCTCAAACATATTGGATGACTGTCGAATGGTTTCAGTCTTCAGCGTTCTACAAAGCAACAATGAACTTTGAGCCATATAGATTAGATTTTGATAGGCTCTAAATTAATTTTTTTTCAGTCTAGCATTTGTCACGAAGACACATTGCACCCCTTCTTTGCAATTCATATTTGTTGCTGCAATCTATCTCTTAATGCTCTAACTTTTAGTTGAAACTTAGAAAACTTCTTTTCATTTTGGTTTTATTGTTCTTAATTTTAGTTGGAATTTGAGCACCTTGGTAGAATCTTGTTGTTGCTTTCATGTGTGTGTGTGTGTGTGTGTTGTTTTGATGCTATCCTAAGATGGAACATTTTGCACTCTAAATTTCTGGCGATCGATGAGAATTTCCTACTCTTGTATGGCGTCCTTCTCGCTCTCAACCCCTATCATTGTTTGTACTAGCAAGATTCTGCGCGATTATGGGAAAATCCCGAAACGCGTTTCTGAATCGCGATTCTGAATCGCGGTGCATCTATGGTTTGGGATTGTCGCCCCACTCGTGACCAAATAGTTTGTGCTACTTCTTTCTATTCTTACTTTGTCCATCAACTATCTTCTCTAGGTATAGTTTAGCAATTGAAGTGATGAGATGTAATATTTCCTAGCATTTTTATTTTTTGAATCGACTTTGCTCTTCAATGCTCAACTTCAAGGTTGAAGAAGCTTTTCATTTTTGAGCTATTGACGTGATGACATGTAATATTTTCTAGCATTTTTAATTATTTGATTAGCTTTGCTCTTCAATGTTCGCCTTCAAGGTTGAGTGGGCTCTTCATCAATGTTTCACTGAAACGAGTTTCATTCATTCAAACTCTGTTTCAAATGGACTGTTCGAAATGGAATATAAAATTAGAGCCAAAAAAAAAAACTTTTAATGTGTGTGTGATTATAACTCAGTAGGGAATAGTAGAACCATGAATACCTTCTGCATGTGCATTGTGTGATGTATCTTAATGTCTCATTGAGTCCTCAGTCATCTAAGTTTGTCGATTACCACTTGTTATATTGTCATTGTATAGAGCCATAATCACTATCTAGACACTTAAACACCACTTGGTTTTTCTTCAACAAAAGGCTAGGAATATACCAAGCAAAAACAAAAACCCTAAAAACGGTTCGCCGTTTCTTTGCCAACAGAGCCGATTCTTTCCCACACTTTTTAAACACGTTGCAAAAAGTTTTTTGAAAAGGTCCATGAAACATTGCTCTTCACTTGTAGGCAAGTGATAGAAATTCAAGATGCTGGTTTTTGTAGAAACATACAAGAGTTAATGTGTACATATCTTATGCATTTTTATATGGATGGATGTTGCAACTTGTGGTCTATGGCTCATCATGCTATGCAATAGCATGTTGATGGTCTAAGAATTTATGGGTGGACTCCATAAAAGTAGATGTTGCATGCCTCGTTTACCATATTTCGGTACTATCCTACACTTAACATTGATGTACTCCATAATCAATGATTGAAGCTTACAACTTGGCCAGATATTTGTAGCATTGCTACTTAGGTTCCAGTAAAGATTTTTTGACATGAATTTAAAAGTTTTAGAAGCTCCCTACTTAAATATTCATAAGGATTTTTTGATATCAATTCCAATTTTTGCAAGCTTGATACTTGGATACAAGTTATGGAAGGTCTCAAGAAATGTTTGATCTCTATGATTCCGTTAAAACATGTTTCTCACATTCAAAAGGATATGATTTTTCAAAGGCCTTATTTTGTTTGTTTTAGACATGGAACTTCTCTTACGACTTTTTGGAAAAAAAAGCCTCTTCGACTGATATCATGCTTGAGTGCTGCATTGGCTGGAAGTCATGTTCTACTTCATATGGTTTGTGGAAGAGCAACCAATTATTTGCATCTTACTTTATGGGTTCTCTTATAGGCCATGGATGTAATTCTTCTCTACTCATTGTTCCAACAAATTTTTGGTTCAAGTAATGAATGGACAAAGAAGACGAAGCGAGATTCTTTACAATAAGTTTTACAAATCATGTATGGGAAAAAAGCATCTCAGTTGTGTCAGGAGCTCTCTCGTATCGAGGATGATCAACTTCACCCATTTAATGTAAGAGCTCTTTCTTAACGTCATATAGTACTAGGCAAATAGCACTTGGTTTTGATGCAATGAAACTTGTAAAGACTTCATGATCTAGGTAGTCCATTTACATGAGTAGGACATATGTGAATCCATAGTTGCATTATGAGAAAAAAAAAAAAAATGAATGGTCTTCAAAGTTTGTCCTAGAATCTCATGGATAACAAGAAAAAAAAGCTTGAGGTTCACTATGGCAATGCGCTGTATAGGAGATTTTTACTTATGATTTGTTTGGTCTAGTCTTCAACTTATGTTTTGTTTTGATCAACCTTTTTGAGTTTAAAGTTACACATTGCTTGCATTGCAATCAAGTGCATAAGATCGTGACCAAAGATGTTTCCTGGATGAAGCTAGAGCTTCATAGTGTTCTAGAAGGTTTTGTGATGAGAACAAGAAATCTCTTTTCAGTTTGAGTAACTTGAGAGAATTTGTAGTTATGATATTGTTGACTTTAAATATTACACTTTTCAAATCGTCTTAGATCGTTGGTGAAGTTGGTTGTAAATAAAGCCAAGTCATTTTAAAACCAAGTAGCTTCTTCATAAAATACATTGACTGTGGACTTGTGCTTCTACTAGGCCAGATTTAGAGTCCATCAGTGTTCCAAGTAGCATGGAAAGGATGCCCAATTTTACATGTCACTTGGGAAGAAACAAGAGGTTACAAAGGCTGTGTTTGAACTTTTTTTTATCATGAATCAATATTTTTTGAAGAGGGAAGGCATAAGGCATGTAACGATTCTGTTATGTATGAAACATGAGCTCACATAGATCTGTCACCCAAGGCTGAACTTATCATAGGACATGGTATTGAGTCGTGATCAGGTCAAGCATAAGATTTTCTTGTACAAGCTCGTTGCCCTTTTGTTGTAGCTTTGTTGTTCAAACTATGACAAGTTCTACTTTTGTACGATTGTCCCTTTATATGATTTTTTTGTGGCAAATTGCTTTCATGCCTTGAATTGTCAGATTTCGCTGACTATGAAGCCTTCTAGAGACTCAAGAATCACATTCCATAGGTTTGCAGTGTTTTTCCTCAACCCAAATATAAGCTTTAGGGGTTCTCCCTTTCTTTGAAAATTCAATCACACGATCACATAAAGATCTTCCTGAAAGTTTATTGCAATAGGTAGATTCACAAAAAATTCCACAAGTGGTTCAATGTGCAATGATAATGTCACATTGGTACACAAACCCATGCACTAAGGAAAGTCCAAAGCACATACATACTTTAATTAGACTTAAGATGAGAATTTTGCTATAAGGCATTTATACATGACCACATAGGCAAAATTGTTGCAAATTAGTTTGATGGATATTTATACCCTCCAAGTAGCTTGAGGTAGGTTGGATTGATCTTGCGGCTAATCATGGCCTCCACCGATGTATTAGCCACGTGAGCAGGTCCTCACAAACCTACAATGTCTCAAGCTAGGCCCCATATGTACGTGGTACATCAATCATAAAGTTACATACATACGTACAATACATATGTGATCCGTTACTTTTTAGAGCACTTGTTCTGGATTGCTTGCTGTCCAGATTTGCAATTCTTTTTGCAAATCCTATTCTTGAGACGTCCTTAATTGCCAATAGTAGAGACGAAATGGGAAAATTGATAATAAACTCCCATCAAGATAATGTTGGGACCTACATTTGACCACAAAAAAAAACCGTTATGGGAGGATCCAAGACGATCATGATTCAGGACACCGGCTAGAACTATGATACATACCATAATTGCAGCTTGTGTTTTGAAATGCGTTCTGGGAAATTCCATTAGGGGCTCCCAGGATGCTATCGATTCAATTTATTTTTTGCTTTTGTATAGATCAAATTGGTGTTATGTAACCATCTCTATCGCTCCAAAGCAAGCATTTACAACGGTTCAGTAAGGGTGGTTTGTATGGTTTGTTGTGGTTCGGTAGGGTTCGCTATGGTTCAATAAGGTTTGTTGTGGTTCAGTAAGGTTCAATGTGTATGGTGTGTGCCGCACGTGCAGGGGCACCTGGGCCTTCCGCCACTTCATCAAAGCCCTCACGACTATCGACATACTTAGTTGCCGGTGTCAAACACCCCCAGATGCAGGTCCTAGCACGGGTGGGGAGAGAGACACACCACTTGCCATGCCATCAGCAGATGCACCCCTAGATGCCTCATCTCATACCACCAGAGGGCATGTTAGACCCCGATCGCTGACACATGCACAACAGAGACATGTCAGGCCGAGGGCAAGCAGAGACATGTCAGGTCGAGGACAGAGGGTGGTAGAGGCAGCAGCACAGGGCTAGCACGAGAGCGGAGGCCAGTTTTTTTTACGAGGCTGCTGCCATTGTTCCAGCAAAGTTTCAGCCATATTTCAGTTTTGATTGGAGGCTGTCCATCGCCCTATTTCATCACGTTTTCCACAGATTTCCAGCCATATTTTCAGCATTGATTGGAGGCTGTCCAGCGCTTTGCCTTCATATTCTTGATGATGACCCACCTGGTGATCAGTTTGCCACACCCACTGAGCCTGTTCCTGATCCCCCTGATCTAGCTGTATGCCATGCTCAGCTTGCTTATGCTGCTTGGGCCGGTAAGCCGGGTCCACGCCATATCCGTCTTCACGTACGTATCACTGGTCGTGAGTTTATTGCCCTTGTTGACACGGGTAGCACTCACTCGTTTCTCGTCAGTCATATTACTACACGCATTCGTGCTATGCCAGTCACTACGCCTCATCCCCTGCATGTTGAGGTTGCCAGCGCACACTCTTTTCCTAGCACGCAGATGTATCAGCAGCTTTCATATCGGATTGGAGACTTCCTTGGTCAGGCAGATTTTCATATTATTCCACTTACACGGTACGATCTTATCCTCGGTGCTGATTGGTTTGCATCCCTTGGTGCGGTTACAGTAGACCTCCAGCAGCAGACATTGACATTCTCTCATGATGGTACTCAGCATATATTTTCTGGTATGGATTCTCGGCAGGACTATCAGCTTATTTCCGGGAAGCAGTTCATACGGAGCCTCCCGAAGGCCCACTGTGCGGCTATTCTTTCTGTTCAGCCAGTTCAGCCTATTGCGGATGCACCACCTTTGCCACAGGTATTTTCTGAACTGTTGCGTGAATTCGAGCATGTTTTTAGAGAGCCGACTCAGTTACCACCTTTACGAGATGTCAACCACCATATAGACCTTGTTTCCTCTGCATCACCTCCTTCTCGTCCTCCTTTTCGTATGTCTATTGTTGAGCGCGAGGAAGTCCAGCGTCAGGTGTTTGATTTATTACGTCAAGGCCTTATTGTTCCTAGCCACAGTCCTTTTGGTGCTCCTGTTTTACTTGTTGATAAGAAGGATGGTACTAAACGTCTATGTATAGATTATCGTGCTTTAAATAAACTTACTATCCGTAATCAGTACCCTATCCCTCATATGGATGACCTGTTTGACCAGTTAGGCCAAGCCAAGATCTTTTCTAAACTTGACCTCCGTTCTGGTTATCACCAGATTCGTATGCATCCTCCTGATGAGCACAAGACAGCTTTCCGTACCCACTTTGGTCTGTATGAGTTTCGTGTCCTTCCTTTTGGTGTTACCAATGGCCCGCCCACTTTTCAGAATGTCATGAATACCATCTTTCGTCCTCTGCTTGGAAAGTGTGTCATTGTTTATTTTGACGATATCCTCATTTATAGCACCTCTCTCTCTCTTCATGTTCAGCACGTTCGTTCTGTTTCTGTTTTGTTAGTTACTCATCATCTGTATGCTAAACGTTCTGAATGTTCTTTTGCTGTTGTACAAATCGAGTTTTTGGGCTTCTTTGTTACTAATGGTATTGTTCATCTCGACCCTCGTAAGGTCCGTTCTATTCTTTCATGGCCTGTGCTTTCTGATGTTCATGATGTTCGTATGTTTCTTGGTCTTGCTATCCATCTTCGTTTTTTTAGCACAGACTTGTAGATATTGATACACCAAGAGCATCATGTACATGGGCATCAGATGAGATGTATATATTTTTACAGTTTATTCGTGTCATGGCTAATCTATCATGAAAGAATATGCACATGAATCAAGTATGATAATCTCAATAGCTAGGAATGTCAAGGAGAAGGATTTCAAATGTTTTTTAATCTTTCAACTTTAATGCAAGATTCATTTTTTTAAAACTAATCTGAATTGGAAACTTTTCTCTTTTTAGTTTTCAATTACAACATTTGTTACAATAAATTTTGGAAGCTAGGGAATGTGTGAGAGGTAACTTCAAGATCTCTTTGACTGTTTGTTTAGAAAACACACAATCCTTGATATTTTTCACATGAATTTTCTTCTCTTCAATTTGATTCTACTCAATTCGGATCTAGTTCTAATTGTGATAGTTTTGTAATTTTGTAGAATGATCTTTTCAATCAAGTTCTTGAAGAATCAAATGAGCACTTTTATCAGCTTGAATCCAGAATGACGTAAGTGATTTGAACTCTCTTCATTTTGTTAATGTTGTTGGTGAGTATGTACAATCAAATTTTGTTTCAGAAGCTATCTTTTGAAGAAATTGCCAGGTCGTTAATTTCAATAAGATGGATAAGCTCTAAGATAAGGTTCATTGTTAAAATGCAAGAGATTTTGAGCTGGAAGTTTTTGGAATGAATAAACTTTTGATGATGAAATTAAAAGCACCAACTACTAGATCTTGAGAGTCGAGTTATTATTTCTTGCTTGATTAATCTATTCGAACTACCGTTTCGAATTGGTCCATGAAACATTTCTAGGAAGGGCCTATAGCACAATAAGACAGTCTTCCTGCTTTTTGCACCAGATTGGATTTGGTGTTAACATTGCGAAGACCAAGATTATGGTCTTCAACACATCCAAGGCTATGCAAAGACGAGCTCATCTTTGATGGTTAGCCACTAGAGGTTGTATCATCCTACACTTATTTAGGGATTATATTTATTGGTGCCATATTTGGTATGAGATAGACAGCCACCACTAGACTCAAGAAGGGACACGCTTCCCTTGTCTAGTTAGAGAGATTCTGTTTTTGGAGGTTTATTTGGGAGGCCCCAAATAAGTGTCAACTTTTTGATACTATTGTTACTCCCACCACGTTATATGCGGCTGAGACATGGTGTACAGGTCTCACTTCATCAAATTGGACCAGTATCTCATCTTGTAGATTCTTATGCCATCACATATGATACAATCTAAGCCCTCCTTCCCACATCAGAGCATTTTGGCTAAGTTTGTAGTCCCACCCCTACAGCTTGATGCCATCTTTCACATATATTCAACGAGTCAGATTGTTCCCCCCGTCTAAGCAAAGATACACACAGGCAGCGGTTACCTCACCTTCATAGCCAAGGTTATCGACTATCGTGGTTTTCTTAGGCCTCCCGTTTACTTGACACACTTAGCATTTCTGTCATGGACCTTCCATCGAGCACCCACTACTACATTAAACATTTTCTGTACAGAGCATATCTTGATTGAGCATGGCAGTAACAGTTAGGGGTCAAACCTGATTACTATCACTCATTTTTTGGAGTTGGGTATAACAGGGTTCCCAGTTCTACCACGCTCTTTGGGCTCAAGATTTCTTATCAGATCAGCTTGCTGCAGTCCCCATTACATCTTTCTTTAGTTGCAGCTGGATTTGATAATAGCATGCTATACAATTACCATTACCATTATCATTATCTTTACATTTGCAGTCAGATACTTCTGCATTAGATTCATTTTGAGCTTAGCTTTTTCTTTACTATTTGGAGACGTTTCATAAGCTCCCATTTGTACCACATACTTGACATAAACTCTTTCGTCTTATATGCCTTTTGGCATGCAAAAAGACATTTATAAGATTTCTTCTTTCTCTCATCTAAAATTCCATTGTGCTTGATTTCAGCCATGCAGCCCCATCCATATTCAGCTATTTCTACTGCCTTCTAACATGTCAAGCTGAATCAATGATTTTTCCAGGCCGACAAAACTAAACCTTGCACAAGCCATTTTCTTTCTTTTCTTTTCCATCTTATGACTAAAAAAACCTCTATTCCCATACAATCAACTGTTTGTTGTATAAGTTGAATGAAATGGCCAATCCATAGGCAATTTCAAAATCTACATGCCAAAGATGACATGAGGAAGAACAATAGGATTAATATAGAAGGAGAATGGGGAACTATGTATAAGGGCCCCAAACATTCATTCATGAGAAAAGATTCAAACTCTCAAGGGCAGGTTATAGCAACAAAAGGAAAAAACCAAGCGTAAATTCCCAAGGAAGTGAAGTTGCTTATGGTTGAGACAATTTTGATTGCCCCATGTGCACTAGTAGCATCAATGACCAGATATGAGTAGCTGTGTTGCATGCTTCTGCTAAAAAAGTATTTGGCAAACCCTTGCTCTTAAGCATTGCCCTAGTCATCTCCACAATGGATCTGTTTTTCAGTTCTACAACTCCGTTCTGTTGTGGTGAATAGGGTGTAGTGGTTTGTCTCTTGATCCCCTGATCCTTGCAGAAATTTACAAACTCTGTTGAAAAATACTCACCGCCACCATCTGATCTGAGGGTCTTAATATAACAACCTGTTTGTTTTTCAACTAGAGCCTTGAACTCTCTAAACTTGGCAAAAGCATCAAATTTCTTGCTTATGAAATAAATCCAGATATGTCTACTATAGTCATCAATGAATGTGATGAAATAGTAACAACCACTAATGGACCTAGTTTGTATTGGTCCACACAGATCACTATGAACAAGATCAAGAATGCCATTGGCTCTTCTTGCTCCATCTTTGGGAAATCTCTCTCTATGCTGTTTTCCCAAAATGCAACCCTCACAAATTTTTCCTTCAAAAGAGATATCAGGCAATCCAACAACTAGATTACCTCTTTTAAGGATTTGCAAGCTTTGAGCACTGATATGACCAAACCTTTGATGCCAAAGATCACTTCGTGTTACGAGCTCGTAACCAGTGCCGAACCCTAGAGAACACAGATAGGTCAGATACCACAGTCAGGGTCGTGTCCAACGTACATGACCAACAGGGCAAGACAGTGTGAGTAGTGTGCCCCAGCGGGCCTAACACAGCCTAGGGACCCTGTCAGCAGGATAGGGCTCCCAGTTGGGTCCCAACGTACAGTCGGCCACGTCAGTGCCACGTGGCCGACACTTGGCAGTAGCATGCTACCAGTCCTCACACTGGGCTAGGAGGGGCTTACTCTATATCAGGGAGTAGGCAAGGTTGGGTGGATCAGTTAGTGTTTGCCCTACTGTGGTGTTAGGATCTATTACACTGGTATCAGAGCCATCTCCATCTTAGGGAATTCAGTTTTCAGCAGTGGAGAAAGTAGCTAGATTGCTTAGAACTTCTTCAAGTTCTCAGAAAGAAATAGAGGAGGAGACTCGCTGTAGGAACAGTCTCCTACTGAGGAAATTTTGGTGGATTTACTTGCTGGTCAGAGAGAAATTAGTTAAAATTTCTAGAGCAGGTCCAGCGCTGTAAAACTAGTCTTCATCTCTGATTTTTGCCATCAGATTCAGGGAATCAGAGCGGATTTTTGAGGAGAAAGGGTGGTGCTGATCCATCGCTGAGGGATCAGAAATCTACCTCTGAAATTTCAGAGAAATCTAAGAAAATTTTAAGGGCTTTCAAACACCTTTTCTTAGCAGGGCCAGCGCCGGACAGGGAGATGAAAAATTAGTTTTTCATCACTGTTTTTGAGGATTTTTTAGTAGTTTGAACATCAAACTAGATTGCCACAGACCAGCGACCTACTACTTGAAGTCAGATCAGAGTTTCAAGCAAGTTTTGGGCCTTGAATCTTAGAAAATTGGGCCAGACAGGTGGCTGTCCAGCCAGCGAGGGTAGAGAGACATCAAAATCAGAAATTGAAATACTTTTTGGGTCTCAAATCATAAGCAAACGAGCCAGTTGGGCTGCAATCAGACCAGCGATCTACTATCCTCAAAGAACCGGGAAATTTGGCACCATTTTGAAGCTTCAAACTGGCATTTTCCGGGACAGCAAGTCTGAAATCTAGGGGAAAAGAGCTGAAAGGGTTCCTCTTCATTCTTTCTTTGGAAGTACAGTCCTTAGAAACAGCTAAGTCATCTTTCCTTTCCCTTGTACAGTTGTAAATTAGTCTTTTAGACTTTTTTCCTTCAGAAGTTAAGGTAGCTCTCTTTCAATTCCGAAGATGACCACTCCTCAGGGACCTGATCAACCCCAGGAGAGAGGCTTCGACGAACTTGAAACAGAAGCCTTGGCTTACAGAAAAGGGAAGGAACCCATGGAAGTGGAAGAACAGGAACAGTTTGCCGAAGAACTCGACGAACTGGTTACCAAGGAGCAGTTTCTATAGTTGGTAACAGAAGTGGATGAACTGAAGTTGGCATTAGCCAATTTCAAGTCCAGTGTGGACGACTCGTTCGTTGAACTCAAAAACTTGATTTTGAGTTCCGCGAAAGGAAGCCTTCCCTCCACTTCTCAGTTATCCCCTTCTCCACTTCTATCAGTTTCGGATGAGACTTTACGGTCTCACCTTAGTGTTTTTAAAGACTTAAAACCTCCTACTTTTAATGGGGAAGAGAAGGATAGAAATGCAAATATTCTACAAACCTTCCTCAGCAAATGGAAGAACATTCATGCTCTTAAACAGACCCCTGACCATTTGCAAGCTATTGAGGCCAGTCTTTCCTTAGGGCCTATGGCCTATAAGTGGTGGTTAAATCTCCAGGAGACTGGGCAGACTCCCCGGTCATGGAAAGCTTTTGAAAAAGCTTTCCTAAGAGAATTTCTACCTGAAAATGAACTAGATAGAGCCTGGGAAGCCTGGGAAAGAACAATAATGGATAAATCCCTCATCCAATATATCTCGCAGTATCGAGAAGCAATTTGAAAGACTAAAAATATGGATGACTATCAGAAAATTAGGGGATTTGTCCGTGGCCTCAAAGATGAATATAAAGTAGAGGTCCAGAGAAACTCGTCTACTACCCTTGAGCAAGCTCTCAGATATGCTCAAATCTATGATGATTCAGTGGGTAGGAAGAAGGCGAGACAACAGCCACTTTCTGAGCAGCCTTCTCAGAAAGACTTTCAATTTAAAAAGAAATTTTTAAAAAGAAAGAACCAAGATAAATTTAAAAGTGAAGCTCCTCAGAAACGCCCTTCACTCATACAGCCCTTAAAACCAGATGATTTTGAGAAAGCCAAACAAGAACGTTTGTGCTTTGTGTGTACGGGCAAGGGACACACAGTCAGACAGTGTCCCAAGGGGCCTTTCACTAAAAAAGATAAGAAAGATAAAAAACAAGTTCATCTTGTTCAGACTGTATGTTTCCCTAGTGACTCGGCAGCTTCCGAGATCAAAGTGTATCATGAAGATCATGAACATTGTTGCCAGCTGACCTCTGCAATGCTAGCGAGACCCTTCAGTTTTGGGCCGCATGACCTAGTACGTATGCATGGGAAGGTTGGTAACCAGTCAGTAAGAGTTATGGTTGATGATGGGGCAACCCATAATTTCATCAACTACACCCTGGTTAAAAAGCTTAAACTACCAGAAGTACCTAGTCAGCATAGGTACATAGTTTCATTAGCTAAGGGTGAAGATAAAAAAATATGGGAAACTATGGTAAGTAAGTTAAATCTTGGTATTCAGGGGTACTAAGATGAAATAAACTTTCAGATAATGCACCTGGATCGAACAGACATTGTTCTTGGGAGAGATTGGCTCTACAGTTTAGGACCTTCCCTCCACAGAAACTATCAGGAGAACACCCTCAGCTTTCAGCATAAAGGCCGAGAGATCCAGTTGCATGGGGAGCATGATGTTCCCAACAGCCCTATGGTCTGCAGTTCAGAGCTCTGTTAGCTAATCGGAGACGAAGACCATCAGGTATTCTTATGTGACTTTTATTCTTGAAGTTTTTATTTCCAGTTCTATTCAGCAGAAAATCAATAAATTAGAAATTCTATTGTCTAAATTTAAAGATGTTTTTCCTGAAGATTTGCCACATGGTTTACCACCTAGCAGAGAGGTAGATCATGTAATAAACCTAGTACCAGGTACAACACCTGTTTCTAAACCTCCGTATCGGGTCAGCCGAACAGAGGATGAAGAAATAACTAGGCAGTTAACAGATTATCTTGAGAAAGGCCAAATTCAGACCAGTAGTTCACCATGGGCCTCACCAGTCCTATTGGTGAAAAAGAAAGAGGGGTCTATGCGTCTTTGCGTAGATTACAGAGCCCTCAATAAAGTCACAATCAAGAATAAATACCCTATGCCTTGGGCAGACGAGTTGTTTGATCAACTCGACGGGGCTAAGTTTTTCAGCAAAATAGACCTCAGATCGGGATATCATCAAGTCCGTATAAAATCGGAAGATGTCTCGAAAACAACTTTTAGGACTCGTCACGGTCATTATGAGTTTAAGGTGATGCCATTTGGGCTCACAAATGCTCCAGCTACCTTTATGACCTTGATGAATAGTGTCCTCAGACCATACTTGGGTAAGTTTGTAGTCGTATTTTTAGATGACATCCTCGTTTACAGCAAAACGAGGAAGGAGCACCTAAAACACCTCAGAAAGGTGTTTCGACTGCTCAGAAAGCATAAGCTCTATGCTAAACAATCCAAGTGTGAATTCTTCGTTGAAGAAGTAGCATATTTGGGTCACATTATCTCTTCAGATGGGATTAAGATGGACCCAAATAAGGTTAAAGCCATACTCAGTTGGCTGAGACCTCAGAATATTTTGGAACTTCAGATCTTTCTTGGTCTGGCGGGATATTACAGACGATTTGTCAAGGAAAATGCTCAGATAGCAGTTCCTATGACAAATCTCCTTAAGGGGAAGGGAAAGGAGTTCATTTGGGAGTCCGCACAGCAGGAGAGCTTTGATGCTCTCAAAACAGCCTTAGCTACAGCACCAGTTTTAAAAGTCGTCGACCCCAATCAGCCATTTGTGGTCGAAACAGATGCTAGCGACTTTGCAGTAGGTGCTGTGCTAACTCAGGGTGGACGACCAGTTGCGTTCGAGAGTAAAAAACTCGAGCCAGCTCAGACTAGGTACAGTGCCTATGAAAAGGAACTCTTTTCTATAGTCCATGCCCTTAAGACTTGGAGGCATTATTTGTATGGTGCCAACTTTGAGGTCCTGACAGACCATGAGAGTCTCAGATACCTTTGCAATCAACCTGAGCTTAGAGGTCGGAAAGCTCGTTGGGCAATGTTGATGCAAGAGTTTGACATGTCTATTAGATATAGGCGTGGAAAATTCAATACAGTAGCAGATGCCCTTAGCAGAATGCCTATGATAAACGAGCTGAGTTTTACTCGGATTCGTAATGAGTTACTCGAGTCCTTGAGAGGGAAATCCCAGCATGATGCATTCTTCTCTACTATCTGGAACTCAGTCCAGAACAGACAGTTACAGACTCCAGAACCAGTTCCCGGGGCTGGTGCCAGTTCATCCAAGAATACGGCAGCTTCTGTTGAGGATGATGATGAGTCCGAGTATACGTTGTCAGATGACGTTGAGGATTCTGAGCCTGTATTACCCAAGCAAACCCCAGTGGTTGAGGGTCAGTTGACTCAAGGATTCAAATGGAACAATATTCCATTCAGGATGAGTACTTGCTCTATAGAGATAGAGTATGTGTCCCCAATTCAGAGGATTATAGGCAGCAGATAGGTTGGTTGCATAGTCGACCCAGGATTGAAGAGGGATGGGTGCAATGGATAGGGGCTTATGAAGAAAGATCTTCCAAAAAGTAGCCGAGGAAGCAGAGTGGAGGGAGCGAAGGAGGTAGGAGGAACGGGAAGAAAAGTAGGCCACTTTCTTTTTGCGGAGAAAGGAACGAAGCTGTTTTTTTGCGGAAGGAGATTGTAGAATTGGAGAATTTGAGGAACTCAACATATTTATGGAAGAAAGAACAGTCATTGTCATACCGTCTATTATGGGTACGACGATGAGAAGAGAAGCGACGACCTGTACAAACATGCAACTCCACCAGAGGCCCGAAGTATCCTGCCCTGTAGCATAGGTCGTGGAGCAGAAATCCACTGAAAACCAGAAATGTGCGGAAGTGGGTGTGTGGAAGACTCATATGTCTCTGCAAAAAGTAGAAAATCAGTCGAACACAGATAGGTGTCAAGATCAGCCGCTGTAGAAGAGGTGGAGAGGCCGCCGCAATTCCAAAAACCGAATGTGACGCTAGTCGGGGCTATCGGGCTGCTCCCATGCCCGAGTACCCCAACTTCCTATTGACGCTTGGAGAAAAAGCGAGGGTTGCCATTTGTAAATACCACCCGCTGTTGTTTTGTCCTTGCCTCCTGAATAATAGTTTTAGGCTGTAACCATTGGTAGTGAGTAAGGTCATCATCTATGTAAATCTGAGAGCCTCGGACAGTACGACGCGCACAAAGAACTGTCTGCCGGTCGTCCACAGTTTTGAATTTGACAAATAATACCTTCGGATCATGCTGGAGGCGCCAAGCATACTGGATACCTGGAACTGAGAGCCCCATGCGTGAAGTAAACAAAGAGGCAACTTGGTCCAGTGCTGTGCCCTCAGTAGGAAGACCCCGGAATCTTAAGTTGAGCTTTTTGTTATCCCGATGTTGTTGTTCTGCCAAGACGCCTTGTACCGTGGTGTCTAAGGAGGGTGCTACAGAAGATGAAGAGGTGGTAGATGATCTCAGGATAGAAGCCCATGATTGGGTCTCACGTACTTCTTGCTCAAGAGTAGGTACTTTCTGACCTGGGGTACTCTGAAAATGCCCAATCTCAATCATAAGCTGATGTGATGAGACTCTGAACTGACCCAATATGAATCTCAGACCATGCGATAATCTGAATCCAAATAACGTGGTGGAACTGGGAACCCTACTGTATCCAACTCCAAGAAGTGAGTCTGATATAAGTCGGGTTTGACCCCAAGGTGGCCCTACCACACTCGACTCGAATATGCTCTGTATAGGAATCGCCTGATGTAGTCGTGGGTGCCCAATGGAGGGTTCATGATAGAAATGCCCAATGTGTCAAGTAAATAGCCCGAGAAAACCATGATAACTAGAAGCCCTGACTATGAAGATGCTGAGATGAGGTAAGCGGGTAAGCGTTGGCTATGTATACCTCTGCTCATCCAATGGGAATAACTTGACTCTCTGAATATAGGTAATAAGTCGAAAAATGGCATTAAGCTAAATGGGTGGAACTGCAAACTTAGCTAGAATGATCTAATGTGGAACAGACGGCTTAGCCCGTATAGCATAAGGATCTGCACGCTCGAGATACTGGCCCAATCGGATGAGGAGACCTGTACACCATGCCTCTAATGCGTATAATGTGGTAGGGGTAACAAGAGTATCAAAAAGCCGACACTTGGGGCATTCTGAATAAATTTTTTGAAAGCAGAACCTCTCAAGTCTAGTTGTAGCAGCTTGTCTGTTACGAGCTCGTAACCAGTGCCGAACCCTAGAGAACACAGATAGGTCAGATACCACAGTCAGGGTCGTGTCCAACGTACATGACCAACAGGGCAAGACAGTGTGAGTAGTGTGCCCCAGCACGGTCCATAGCCATGGCGGGCCTAACACAGCCTAGGGACCCTGTCAGCAGGATAGGGCCCCCAGTTGGGTCCCGACGTGCAGTCGGCCACGTCAGTGCCACGTGGCCGACACTTGGCAGTAGCATGCTACCAGTCCTCACACTGGGCTAGGAGGGGCTTACTCTATATCAGGGAGTAGGCAAGGTTGGGTGGATCAGTTAGTGTTTGCCCTACTGTGGTGTTAGGATCTATTACACTGGTATCAGAGCCATCTCCATCCTAGGGAGTTCAGGACAGCAGTAGAGAAAGCTATCAGAAGATAGGAAAGATTTCTCAGATTCTCAGGAAAGAATTGAGGAGGAAAATCGCTGTAGGAACAGCTTTCAAATCCTTGAAATTTGCTGGGAATTTACAGTTGTTTGAGGCACAATCCCTTGTAGAGGCTCAGCGCTGAAAAATCAGGGATTTACCCTTGATTTTTATGTATCAATTGTGGATTTTTGAGCACATTTTAAATAGAAAACGTGGAGCAGGTCCAGCGCTGCCAAATTGGGTGGAAACTTCGAATTTGGAGTGAAATTTTCTGGAATTTGGAGCGGATCTGAGACAGAATCTTGGGTGCAGGTCCAGCGCTGAAGGTGTTGCTAGAAAATCAGATTTTGAGAGGGATTTTGGGTCTCAAAGTAAGCAAAACCAAGTAGCAACACTCCTGGTCAGGCAGCGAGGGAGGAGCACACTTCAAACCAGAATTTTCCAGGGAAGTTAGGCCCCAAATCCCGATTTTTTTTGGAGCCACAGTTCTGGAAGACAGACAGCGAGGGTCCTCAAAGACCCAAATCAGATTTTTTTCCACCGTTTTCAACTCTTCAAATCTGATTTTGAAAACGGATTGACCACTATCCTGGCAGCGAGGAAGGTCTTTGGCAGAAACCACAAGTTTGCAACTATTTTTGGGTCCTAAAACGGAAATTTTGGAGCAAAAAGTATACACCTCAGACAGCGAGGGAAGGGGCCAAGACGATCAGAAGTTTGTTTCTTTTTCTTGGTACCTTGATCTCTGATTTTTCCGGACAGCAGATCTGAAAGCAGTGGAGGAAGAGCTGAAAGGGCTTTTTTTGATTCTCTCTGTGGAAGTACAGTTCTCAGAAAGAGCTAAGTTTTCTTTCCCTCCTTGTACAGTTGTAAATTAGTCTTTTAGACTTTTTTTCCTTCAGAAGTTAAGGTAGCTCTCTTTCAGTTCCGAAGATGACCACTCCTCAGGGACCTGATCAACCCCCGGAGAGAGGCTTCAACGAACTTGAAACAGAAGCCTTGACTTATAGAATAGGGAAGGAACCCATGGAAGTAGAAGAACAGGAACAGTTCGCCGAAGAACTTGACGAACTGGTTACCAAGGAGCAGTTCCTCCAATTGGTAACAAAAGTGGATGAACTGAAGCTGGCATTAGCCAATTTCAAGTCCAGTGTGGACGACTCGTTCGCTGAACTCAAAAACTTGATTTTGAGCTCCGCGAAAGGAAGCCTTCTCTCCACTTCTCCGTTATCCCCTTCTCCACTTCCATCAGTTTCGGGTGAGACTTTACGGTCTCACCCCAGTGTTTTTAAAGATTTAAAGCCTCCTACTTTTAATGGGGAAGAGAAGGATAGAAATGCAGATATTCCACAAACCTTCCTCAGCAAATGGAAGAACATTCATGCTCTTAAACAGACCCCTGACCATTTGCAAGCAATTGAGGCCAGTCTTTCCTTAGGGCCTATGGCCTATAAGTGGTGGTTAAATCTCCAGGAGACTGGGCAGACTCCCCGGTCATGGAAAGCTTTTGAAGAAGCTTTCCTAAGAGAATTTCTACCAGAAAATGAACTGGATAGAGCCTGGGAAAGAACAGTAATGGATAAATCCCTCATCCAATATATCTCGCAGTATCGAGAAGCAATTTTAAAGATTAAAAATATGGATGACTATCAGAAAATCAGGGGATTTGTCCGTGGCCTCAAAGATGAATATAAAGTAGAGGTCCAGAGAAACTCGTCTACTACCCTTGAGCAAGCTCTCAGATATGCTCAAATCTATGATGATTCAGTGGGTAGGAAGAGAGCGAGACAGCACCCACTTTCTGAGCAGCTTCCTCAGAAAGACTTTCAATTTAAAAAGAAATTTTTAAAAAGAAAGAAAGAAGATAAATTTAAAGGTGAAGCTCCTCAGAAACGCCCTTCACTCATACAGCCCTTAAAACCAGATGATTTTGAGAAAGCCAAACAAGAACGTTTGTGCTTTCTGTGTATAGGCAAGGGACACACAGTCAGACAGTGTCCCAAAGGGCCTTTCACTAAAAAAGATAAGAAAGATAAAAAACAAGTTCATCTTGTTTAGACTATATGTTTCCCCAGTGACTCGGTAGCTTCCGAGATCAAAGTGTATCATGAAGATCATGAACACTGTTGCCAGCTGACCTCTGCAATGCTAGCGAGACCCTTCAGCTTTGGGCCGCATGACCTAGTACGTATGCATGGGAAAGTTGGTAATCAGTTAGTAAGAGTCATGGTTGATGATGGGGCAACCCATAATTTCATCAACCACACCCTGGTTAAAAAGCTTAAACTACCAGAAGTACCTAGTCAGCATAGGTACATAGTTTCATTAGCTAAGGGTGAAGATAAAAGAATATGGGAAACTATGGTAAGTAAGTTAAATCTTGGTATTCAGGGGTACCAAGATGAAATAAACTTTCAGATACTGCACCTGGATCGAACAGACATTGTTCTCGGGAGAGATTGGCTCTACAGTTTAGGACCTTCCCTCCACAGAAACTATCAGGAGAACACCCTCAGCTTTCAGCATAAAGGCCGAGAGATCCAGTTGCATGGGGAGCATGATGTTCCCAACAGTCCTATGGTCTGCAGTTCAGAACTCTGTCAGCTAATCGGAGAGGTGATGCCATTTGGGCTCACAAATGCTCCAGCTACCTTTATGACCTTGATGAACAGTGTCCTCAGACCATACTTGGGTAAGTTTGTAGTCGTATTTTTAGATGACATCCTTGTCTACAGTAAAACGAGGAAGGAGCATCTAAAACACCTCAGAAAGGTGTTTCGACTGCTCAGAAAGCATAAGCTTTATGCTAAACAATCCAAGTGTGAATTCTTCGTTGAAGAAGTAGTATATTTGGGTCACATTATCTCTTCAGATGGGATTAAGATGGACCCAAATAAGGTTAAAGCCATACTCAGTTGGCTGAGACCTCAGAATATGTTGGAACTTCAAATCTTTCTTGGTCTGGCGGGATATTACAGACGATTTGTCAAGGAATATGCTCAGATAGCAGTCCCTATGACAAATCTTCTTAAGGGGAAGGGAAAGGAGTTCATTTGGGAGTCCGCACAACAGGAGAGCTTTGATGCTCTCAAAACAGCCTTAGCTACAGCACCAGTCTTAAAAGTCGTCGACCCCAATCAGCCATTTGTGGTCGAAACAGATGCTAGCGACTTTGCAGTAGGTGCTGTACTAACTCACGGTCGACGTCCAGTTGCGTTCGAAAGTAAAAAACTCGAGCCAGCTCAGACTAGGTACAGTGCCTATGAAAAGGAACTCTTTTCTATAGTCCATGCCCTTAAGACTTGGAGGCATTATTTGTATGGTGCCAACTTTGAGGTCCTGACAGACCATGAGAGTCTCAGATACCTTGCAATCAACCTGAGCTTAGAGGTCCGAAAGCTCGTTGGGCAGAGTTGATGCAAGAGTTTGACATGTCTATCAGATTTAGGCGTGGAAAATTCAATACAGTAGCAGATGCCCTTAGCAGAATGCCTATGATAAACGAGCTGAGTTTTACTCAGATTCGTAATGAGTTACTCGAGTCCTTGAGAGGGAAATGCCAACATGATGCATTCTTCTCTATTATCTGGAACTCAGTCCAGAACAGACAGTTACAAACTCCAGAACCAGTTCCCGGGGCTGGTGCCAGTTCATCCAAGAATACGGCAGCTTCCGTTGAGGATGATGATGAGTCCGAGTATACGTCGTCAGATGACGTTGAGGATTCTGAGCCTGTATTACCCAAGCAAACCCTAGTGGTTGAGGGTCAGTTGACTCAAGGATTCAAATGGAAACAGTATTCCATTCAGGATGAGTACTTGCTCTATAGAGATAGAGTATGTGTCCCCAATTCAGAGGATTATAGGCAGCAGGTCCTATATGAATGTCATGACAATCCTAGCGCGGGACACCCAGGCATACAGAAGACCTATGAGCTTCTTCGTAGGCAATTTTTCTGGCCCAGTATGAAAAAGGACGTCCACCAGTATGTAACCAGTTGCCAGAAATGTCAAGTAAATAAAGCAGAGCGTTTAAAGGCAGGAGGGTTGTTGCATCCCTTAGAAATACCAGCTGGTAAATGGGAGAGTATCTCCATGGATTTTATAGTAGGCCTGCCTAAAACCCAAAAGGGTAATGACGCTATATGGGTCACAGTTGACCGTCTGACCAAAATGGCTCAATCTATTCCGACCAAAACAACCGTTAGAGCTCCAGAGTTAGCCAGGTTGTTTGTAGACGGGCTATTTAAATTGTACGGTCTACCTTCCGGCATAGTCAGCGACCGGGACAGTAAGTTTACTGGATATTTTTGGAGGGCAGTATTCCATCATCTCCATACTAAACTTAATATGAGTACCACCGACCATCCACAGACGGACGGTCAAACAGAAAGGGTAAATCAAGTGCTGGAGGATATGCTTCGTGCATACGTCAGAAAAGAGGCAGACTAATTGGGAGGAGTATCTCTCGATATTAGAGTTTGCTTACAACAGTACCAAACATTCAGCTACGGGATACAGCCCATTTATGCTGATGTACGGTTTTCAGCCACGCTCACCCACAGCTGTAGGGTTTAAACAAGAAAAAGTTGAAGCAGCCAGAAACTTTTTAGAAGACCTAAACCAGATGATATAACATGCTAAACGTAGCATTAGACAATCCCAGGATCGAGCCAGGCATTATGCAGATCCACACAGACGGGATGTGCAGTTCTCCACTGGTGAGAAAGTCTACTTGAGAGTCCCAGTTGACTCTAAAACCCTCAAATCAGGAGTGTGTGCTAAGTTGTCTCCAAGGTATTGTGGTCCCTTTACCATCAGTAGGAGACTAGGCGAGGTCACCTATGAACTAGAACTCCCACACAGTAGTAAGGTTTTTCCAGTCTTTCATGTAAGTCAGTTACGAAAAGCCTTAACCAGATCAGATAATTTGGTAGGGGACAGTGTTCTAGTTCTCCCATTGGATCCTCAACAACCTCCACATGAACCAGAGGAGATTCTTGATAGTAGAGAGACGCAGACTCGTCATACTCTATACCGAGAATATCTGGTTAAGTGGAATGATCAGCCTGTTGAGAATGCCACTTGGGAAAGAGGCAGCGTCCTTCGCAAGATTTTTCCAGACTTTGTCTTAGAGGACCAAGACGGTTCTTAAGGGGGAGGGAGTGTTACGAGCTCGTAACCAGTGCTGAACCCTAGAGAACACAGATAGGTCAGATACCACAGTCAGGGTCGTGTCCAGCGTACATGACCAACAGGGCAAGACAGTGTGAGTAGTGTGCCCCAGCACGGTCCATAGCCATGGCGGGCCTAACACAGCCTAGGGACCCTGTCAGCAGGATAGGACCCCCAGTTGGGTCCCGACGTGCAGTCGGCCACGTCAGTGCCACGTGGCCGACACTTGGCAGTAGCATGCTACCAGTCCTCACACTGGGCTAGGAGGGGCTTACTCTATATCAGGGAGTAGGCAAGGTTGGGTGGATCAGTTAGTGTTTGCCCTACTGTGGTGTTAGGATCTATTACATTGTCTCATAGCAAATATAGGACCAATAAAAAGGACACCTTAGTAAGTGTAGGATGATACAACCTCCAGTGGCTGTTCGTCAAAGATAAGCTCCTGTAACCTTGGTCTTCGCAATATTAACCCTCAAACCCCATCTGGTACAAAAAGCATGAAGATTCTCTAACTATCTCTGTAAGCCCTCTCTAGTTGGAGAAACTAGAGATGAATCATCTGCATAAAGAAGGATGGCAATCAAAATGTCACCAAGCCTGCAACCTGTATCACCACACTACTCAATGACTTCTCAAGCTCATCAATATACAATCCAAAGAGTGTGGGGGAGAGGGAGCAGCCCTGCTTCACCCCAATGGTGCTCCATACGATTGAGTAGAGTGGCTAAGATTGGAGATGTTATGTACTTATATTCCAGCCTCAGTGTGAATGCGTCGGACTTGTAAATTGTAAATATTAAAATGGCTCACGTCGGCCTGTGGTGTTTTGTAAAAAAATGTAAATAGCAGGTTTTTGGTAACTTGTTGTCTTGCTTATATTTGGTATAGGATACTGGGTCTTAATTTAGAGACTGCTGGACAGACCTCCTAAAAAATAGGAGTTGACCGGTCAACATGACACGTGTAAACTTTGTACATGCTACTGCCATTGCAGATAAATGCTATCGCTTTAAATGTAAAGTTTGATATAGAGATTTCAAGTTTTAGTCTTTAGGTTTGAAGTTCTTTGTTTTTGCAAAAGGTAAAAGGTATGACTTATTATGAACATAAACAAGTACATCAAATCAAGAGTAGATTGTTGATTGGAGATTAGGAGGTTCCTAGTTGATGCATCCCGAATAATGCTTCTCACTTCTACTAAGCATATGCAGCCCTCCATTAGTATGAAAGAACTATGTATAGCCAAAGCCGTAAAACATGTCTAGCATGAACTAACACCAACTGGAATTGAATTCTGTGCATACATCAATTGATTTTGCTTGATCCATAGTTGCCAAAGATGAGCTATTCTCCACACATGTGAGTAATCGATAATTTCAATACATTCAGTCCTCATACCCATGGTGTTGCTCAACATTAGAGTGTTAATTGACGTAGTAGAGAGAAGAATGGTAGGAAAGCGAGAAGAACAAATTATTTGTCAGATATCGTGACGACAATGATAGAACAAGTAATTAATGGATTTTTCTTCCAACATACAATAAGCCACATTGTTATCATGCATGAAAGACGATTTAGTTTAAGGGGAAGTGATATAGCGAGTATATGATAGGCCAACAAAATGAACGTAGTATAAGAACTCTATTGGTTGAGAGAAAAGCTTCACTTCCTAAGATAAGGTTGATCATCCCTATTCCATTTTATTAAGATTGTCAAATGAGGAATTGGAGCAAATTTAAGTTTTTACAAACATGGTACAGAAATGGCTTAATCTCCAACTCGAGGCACCCAGAATCAAAGTACTTTATGACGAACAAGGAACTACAGGACGAATAAGGAACTAGATGCAGTTCATCAAATAAAGCTACATTGAACTAGCCAAAGAAGTTAACCATCCCAACAAACAAACAGAAATCCCCACATGTCTGAACAATGGTTATATGCATGTACATGCTTGTCAAATTTCTCTCATAAGATGTGACAAACTACTGAGGACCACATGTAAGGCGTCAAAGTCTTCGTCCACATTTTGTAGTTAATAAACTATTGATAGTAATCCGAATCGTCCCCAACCACAAATGACTTTCTAAATGTTTCCATGAATTCGTCCCATGTAGCAAGTTTTGGTTGTAGATCACGCCACCGCAACAAAGCCTTTTCACAAAAAAACAGCACCACACTCTCTATCTTCTTTTCTTCAAGAATCTCCTGTAGATTGAAATAACTATTCCATTTTGTCATCCAATCATCCACCACCTTCGGCTTCTTCTCTTTCTTCTCCCCCGATTATGGTTTTGGTTGAAAACCCAAATTCGGCAAGGATAGAGTCTTGACTTGATTCAGCAAAACTTCCATCCGCTGATCCGGCAAAGTTTTTTGATTATTTATCTTGTTGAGTGTCGCACTCAGCTATTGGAAAATATGGAGATAGGTCGGCATTGGAAGCGTTCCTTCTAGACTTGCAGTATCTTCGGCCATTATTGATTACCTAAAACATGAAGTATAGTTTGTTGACAAATATGAAATCTTCGACAAATTTAGAAAAAAATCGAAACAATTTCAGTTCTTATTTTTTATTTTTATGTAACTAGGATTTTCAATCCAGGTTCAATAAAAAGTATGAAATTTGATTTTCCTCATCGAAACTCAATTTCACTGCCATCAGTCTAGATCGACATGAGTTTGAAACATCCGGAATGCATTAAATCCACATGCAGTGATTAATGATAAAATCGACTTTTTTCGTAAATTGCCTAGCTGAACTGAAAACTCACTTTTTAACTGACTTTTATGTAAACTGTATTTAAGCGTGAAATTTCATTCCCAAAACTATTGTAACTCATTGTGCTATGTTCCCAGATGCACAATATTTTAAAAATGATTTTTCATAGAGGACATGCAGCCTAGTACCTACTATGTAACTTTCGACATGCAATTAGAACAATTCAAAAATTTGTCAATTTTTAAACTAAAAATTGCCAAACTTCCAATGATCATAACTTTTGCTACAGAGTAGCAATGGCATTGTAAAGTACAATATAGAGGGAGAGGAGGTTAGCATAACAAGAGGGTTGCAACACTGACCAGACTGGTCACACGTGCGAGCTATAACTGCTGGAAAATCCAGTAGGAGGGCGCACTTTTTCAAGATGGATTTCTCAAAAGTCATAACTACGCTTGCATGGCATCGAATAGACACTACAAGCAGTCTATGATGGTTCACTAGAGATCTAGGAATGACCTGTAAACTTGGAACAATCAAAAATTAATTTCTAGGAGGGCGCCGAGGTAGTAAAGTTCAATGATTCGTTGCCTCACGAAAACAGGTGTATGATTGCTTGAATCAGAGGTAACTCCATCAACCTTTCAGCTTCCATACTGTCCCTCAGGCTATAAATTCTGTAAAAGGAGTTATTCATGCCCACAAATCACTAAATTACACTAATTTTTGACTTTTCGGGAGTCCTTACAATATCTGGCCAACTGAACCTGATTACAGCCATCGGATAGCTTCAATTGATTTCTGAGAACGTGCATGCAAAGTTTACAACATAGAAAACGATTCAATCTATCAGAAAAATGAAAAATTCATTAAAAAGACCATGTTTTTTGACCAATTTTTGACTTTTCTGGCATGTATTGATGGATCACAACCACATGCAAGTGCAACCAGACCCTAATTACCTCAATTTAACCTCGTGCAAGTACTGAAAATTCTGATTTTGCTTAATATTGACTCTTACTGGTCAGCTCCTACAAGCCAATTGGAAGTTGTCTAGGCCAGAAACCTTGCCTCCCAAGCACCTCCCAGCATGGCTGCACAGGTCTTGGACTTTATCGGACGCCATCGGAAGATTTGGATTAAATGCCAATGGAGGTAGGCAATCATCCCACCTCATAGCAATGGATGCCAACTTGGACAAATCATTCACAAAAATGGCTGATTGTCTCACAGTCGAGTTGCGGTACTTAGCACCATATAATTGTAGGGCTCTCATAAAGTTGACTGAAACTTGCCAATTGAAGGTTTGATGAATGATGGGCCAATTTGGGGTGTGGATGTTGATTTGATCCAATGACACACCCAAACCTTTCCATTTATTGCGTCTTGGCATCGGCAAATAACAGGAATCCACCCGCAATTGGCGAGGGCTGACAACGTAGCTTATGATAGAATCAGGCGCTTTTTCAAAAACTGTGTTACGCCATGCCGGCTGCTCTCCCAATGCGGGTAACTTGTCCAATTTGTTCCCGATCTCTATCTCGGAGGTTTTGAACTTAATCACCCAGCCACCCCTCGAGGACATATGCAAATGTTGGTGCAAATTTTTTTGAATTTGATCCTCGATGGTGACCGATTTTTGAAATAATACTCTGGTCCCTGATGAAGATGGACCAGCTTCAGCAGTTTGGTTGTCCGTTGTTTCTTGAAATGCAAGAGCTCCACCTTGATCCATGCCCGCATCTAGCCCTGTATCCCTTGTTGTCTCTTCCTGGTGTTGAGGGAAGAATTGTGGCATGACTGGAACTGGGATTTGAGGCTCAACTTCAAACACTTGAGCTGCTGCTTTCTCAAAATCCTTGATAATGGCCTTTGCCTTCCCAAGCCGTCCTTTTGAGTTTGTCAAATTTCTCTTGAAACCCTACCAGTGTAGTACGGTAGGTTTTCACTTTTTGGAACAAGTATTTGATCTCGTCCGGTAACTGGGCGATCAGGCACTTGGGTCTGTCAATAGGAATCGCGTTCAAGGGTGGTTGCGTCCAATTCACCTTCAAGTTGTTCGTGTCCCAATTCCGCTAAGTCCAACTGATCTGCCAGCAACAAGACTTGCTATTTTGAATCTTGGACCACCTTGTCAACCTTGTCTTGTGTCGTTAGAAGTGCATTCTGAAGACTGGCCACATAATCTTCTAGTCTTTGAGTGGACGCATTGGCTTTCTTCAAATCAGCTTCAGATTTTGCCTCGTGTGGCCACCTTTTGGCTAATCAATGTATTCTCTGTCCCAATATCGGATATGCTCTTGGATATGTCTTGCTTTTCATCCATCATGGTCTGGATCAAGCGCGCAAGATTAGTTACAAGACCCATTGCATCACCAGAGTCGACGGTAATAGAAATTGAAGCGACAGCAGCAGGAGCGATAGAAACAGCTCCGGTAGGAATTGTGGTAACAGGCCTCTAGTGTGTGAATGGTTCTTCTTCTTCAAATGTATTGTCTGCTTCAAAACCCTCTGGTATTGTGGCATCGAACTACTTTGGAGACATAACAACATGAATGACCTGAAGGGTGTCTGGTGCGGCTTCAACCTGATCGTGTTGGTTGATCTGGAAGGAGTCATCAAATCCAGTAGCGGTATCATGGAACTATTTGAATCCTCTTCCAAGGGATTGGAGTGCAAAGGTACTTGGGCTTTTGGGCATTTCAAAGATCTCACCTTGGCCCAATGGGTTGGAATCATCGAACATGTCCATGAAAGTTTGGGTGTTTGGCGAAATAACTCAAATATGTGGGGGATTGGCGACCCGGGAAGCTGTGATTGAAATGGTAGATCCAATTGTCATAGACTGACCTTGTGAGAAAGTAGAGGCGAGGGATGCATCAGTGGTTTGAGGGAGAGGTAGCTCAGTGCGGGTTGCAGCAGGGGGTGGAAGCGTAGCTGGAGTTGGTTGCCTAGTACGACGTCGTGACGCGAAAGGCAAGTCGGGAACAACAATCTCGCTGCGTGGACGACAACGACTATATGAACTCAACGCCTATTGGGAAGATTCGGTCGGTGCCTCTTCATAAATAGAGAGCACGAAATCCATACTAAAACCATGGATTTTGTTATCAAGATAGGAGGTTGCAAGGAGGGACAAGAGCTGGCCAGCAACAAACTGCTGCTTGGTATTACTTTTGATAGCTCGTTTGAGCTCTCCAAACACTGTTTTGAACCAATTATATGGTTCCAAAGGGGCCTTGGCTCTCAAGGCCTGGGACTCAACTATTCTATGCAAAATTTGAGAAGAGATATGGTCTTTCCTGAGGTTGCCAACCATCAGAAAATTGTTGAGGAGCAGAGCAATAGCCTGAATTGCAGGATCAGTAATGACATCTAGAAGATAGTCGTCATTAGTCCAATACAGATCATTCATAGTATCAATATAAGGCTTAATAGCCTGTTTGGCTTGTTTATGATTCGATGAGGCTTGGATACCAGACGCTATCCCTATGGCAACAAGGGTAGCTTTTGTCACATGCACCTTGTGTGTGGCTCCTTGAAAGGGAATGTAAAATCTGGATTTCTCCTCCTTCCAAGTACTAAAGGCAAGAGTGATAAAATCCATGATGATTCTCCCTGAGAAGGCTCTCTCATGAATACTCATTGCAGTAAGCAGAGGCTCCGCAAGGGTCATCCATTGAGTGACCATGCTTGTGCTAGTAAGGACCATGATGTCCATTGCAGATGAGACATCACGATGGATAGTATAGCGAGGAGACTGAGACGTGTCTGTGGAAGACATGGTGGAACAAGGTCAGAAAGTGAAAGTAATGAGCGCAAGTGTATAACAGAAAGTAGTATGGAAAGTTTTGAAGGCTTTGGTCGCTGAAAAAAATCTCAGCGAAGGTTTTTGACACTCTGAACCTATCCAGCGAACGTTTTTCAAGTCTGGTGAAGGTTCATCCTTCGCCCAAGTAATGTCATAAATGCAATTTCAAGATCTAACCTATAGTCGACCTAATTTTGGCACTTTAAATCCATTTGGCATGTCGGTGAAGGTTCCTAAGCACAGGAAGGTACTCGACAAAGGTTCCCAAAATGGTAAATCTCTGATCATTCGCCTAACTCCTAATAGGTGCTTTTTCTGGAAAAGAATCTTTGCCCAGCTCAGTATGGGTATATTTGAGGTGGATCTTGCTTCTGAAATTTCAGCGAAGGTTTCCAATATTGTATGTGCAACATATGACTGAAATAGTGATTTTCTAAGTCATTTTTCATCAAAAATTATCTTCTGAAAATACTTTCCTTTCTCTTTTGCCCCTCTGACGACTTTTCTGACTTTTGCTCATCAGTATTTCCATATTTTTTTTTTTTCATATACTATCTTTTCCAAAAGAAAATATAAATTAAGTAGTGAAAACAAGAAATTGAAAAACAAAATAAAACAAAATCTCATTTGGATCATGACTGCTGCACTGGCGGAGCAGGCTGCCAAAACTTGCGTAGTCGGCTGCCATTCACGGGAGTATTAAAACATTTACCATCCAAATATTCAAAAATCATTGTTCCATAGTTCAATATTTCCTTCACTCTGTATGGTCTTTTACCTGTGAACTTCAATTTTCCCTTGATCAACTTGGTTTTATACATCAGTCCTAGATCTCCTTCTTTTAGATCTTTTTTGTGTAATCGATGATCGTGCCATGCCTTACGGCGAGATTTCTCTGCTGCTAACGCATGAATTGTCACCAATCTTGTTTCACACAATTTGTGCAAAGCTTCATGACGTAGTTGTAAAGACTGGTCATCATTTAATCACTCTGTTGCTACTATGCGTAATGATGCTATTAAAAATTCAATTGGCATGACAACATCTTGACTATAAATTAGTTGAAAGGGTGTTTTATTTGTGCTACTCTTGTAAGCGGTTCTGAATGCCCATAATGCTGCATGTAGTTTATGTTCCCAATCAGACCGACTCGTTTCAGCTGTTTTTGTCATAATAGTGCAGAGAATCTTATTGGAAGATTCAGCTTGGCCATTCCCTCTGGGATAATATGGAGTACTGAATCGATGTATAACAAAAAAATCTTCCAACAAACACTTTATTGTTTGATTAACAAAGTGTGTATCCCGGTCACTGACAATCTCGATTGGACATTCAAATATGATAATAATATTTTCATAGAGAAACTTGGCCGTAGTTTTCACATCAGCAACTTTGACAGGTTTGGCTTCAACCCACTTGGTCATATAATCAGTTGTTGTGATAATGTATCGGGCCTGAGATCCTCTTGCCGCAGGATGAATAGGACCAACACATGCCCCATTTTTCAAATGGCACTTGCGATAAAACCGGATGTAAGGGTTCATAGTTCTGTCTTGTAGGCCGTCGTGCTCGCTGGCAAACATCACATGTCTGAATATAATTTTTTGTGTCCTTATGAAACGTAGGCCACCAACAACCTGACTGCAAAAGTTTGCAAACAGTAATATCTGTAGAGAAGTGTCCTCCGCCTATGCCATCATGTGAAAACATGATTAATTCAGGTATTTCATGCAGTAAAACACATCTTTGAAGAATATCATCCATTCCGCGACGATACAATTGTCCTGCAATCAATTGATAAGGTTGAGCCTTATGAATCAATTGCCTCTTTTGTACTTTTGTCAAAGAGTCATTAGGTTGCCCTAGCATTAGGTACTCAACAATATATGCTACCCACTGAGGTACTGCTTCTACATAGAATAATGCAGCATCTGGTAATTCGTCATCCACTTTAGTATTAACTGGTGCGGATTCGATTCGTGAAACATGGTCGGCAAGATAATGTTGTTTACCTTTACGAACAATAATTCGAAAGTAAAATTCAGTCAATAACAGTAACCATCTTGCAATATGCCCAATATTGCACGTCTTGTTTACCAAGTAAAGTAACGGCTGGTGATCCGTATAAAATGCAAAGTGCGTTTCCATGAGGTAATGTCAAAATATTTGTATAGAAAAAATCATGGCCAACGCTTCACATTCTGTTGTTGAATAGTTCTTCTCTGGATCTGTAAATTGTCTACTTGCAAATCGTATTGGATAGTCCTTCTTATATTCATCTGGTTGCGTCAAAACTGATCCAAATGCATATTTCGAGGCATCATTGTGAACATGAAATTCAATCGTCCAATCTAGAGAACGTAGTATCGGTGCTGAAGCTAATGTTTTTTATTTTATTTTTCAAAGGCTTCTAACGCTTCAACTGTACAAATAGGAACAATGGTCACGAATTGCATCGTCCATAGTGTTTTGCAAAATTGCGTACTCATTGCGGCGTTTTAGCTCACGTCTAATTCTTTTAGGTAGACCTGACAAAAATCACATAATCATGGCATTTTTATTAATCAGTTCAGGTTCACATTCAGATCTGAGGCGTGTAACCCGTTCAATGTAATCTCGTACCATTTCCCGCTTTCGCATTTTAATTTTACTTAAAAGTATAAACTTCCGAGGTTTGAACCGTGTGATAAGGGCTCGTTTAACAGTTTTCCAATTCATACGTTTAGTTTCTTCTTGATTATAATACCAATCTTGTACTGCACCCGTTAAGGCCATTGGAAATAACTTAAGTTTATCCTTGGGGAAAACTTTACCATAGCCTTCACAAGATTCAGCATAGATTTGGAGAAATATAACTGAATCCGTTAATCCATTGTATTTGGGTAGATCCAAACGGGGTGATCTCCTAACAATGATTGGATTCACCTCCTGAGGAGCACCTCTAGGAGCAGCCATTTTTTCTTCGAATTAAATCAGCCAGACAATGAGATTGGATCTAGATTTTCAATTAGAAACTATCTCAGACCTGCAAAATTCCTTTCACTTGACAATAATTAGATTTTTTATTTTTGAAAAAAGATCTATGGTCAAGCAATCGACACTTCTAAGAATGATGAACTCTCAGACTCAAAATCAAATTGAACCAGTTTTGACCCAAAATTGGACAGAGGCTTGATCTGGAAAATTAGAACCTAAAAATAGTATTGGAGAAGGTTTCCTAGGCAAAGGGTGACTCAATGAAGGTTCAACAATGCTATATTTAGTAAAAACTCTTTGATCAGTTTTTTCTAAAAAATTGGTGGAAATAACCTTCGTCGAACTCTTAGACAGAGGATCTGACTTAGATAAAGCTAGGATAGAACTGGCGAAAGTTCCTAACACATAAAAACATGCTTTGGCGAGGGTAAAAATAGAGATTTTCTATGATTCTTATAAGATGCATGTTTTCCAAACTCAAAAATAATAGATTACTATAAATTGAATAATCTGAATACTTGGCGAAGGTTTTGACGAAGAATCAAGAGTGGTATTTTTGCAAAAAAAAAGACTTTTTTGACAAAAATATGACAATATGAAAATTGATCGTTTGGGAAACCTTCGCTCAACTTACTATAGTACATTGTTGGACTAACATAGATTCTAGCGAAGGTTCAGGCGAAGGTTCTTTATAATTTTTTACAAAAGGTTACCAACAACTAGATGAACAGTCACTTTGGCCTTCTATTTTTGGTATTATTTTTCACCGACCTGGCAGTAGATAGATCTGAATCACACCTATGCACAGTGAATTGGACGAAGGTTCTTTTTCTGAATTTTTTAGGGTTTTGATGGTGTTTTGGTATTTTTTTAATAGTTTTTCTATTTTTTTTGCAAATCTGTTGGGAATGAATCCTCACCGTTCAATTTGAAGAAACTGTGAATGAAACTGAAGCCTCCTACAACTCAGCAAAGGTTTCCTGAAAGAGAGTAAAAAGTTATCAGCTCTGATGACAATTTTTGTCTCCTTTTGACCAAGATCTGGCAGATTTGACCAATTTTTGTTGTTTTTTCTGATTTTTCAGATCCAGATGGATCTTAAGAATGGTGATCTAAGTAGTTGTCCATGTTTAATAATCAGATTAGATTTCAAACAAGCAAATCCACTCAAATAAGACAAAATCACTCCCAAACTAACCCTAAATGCATATTTAGCATTATTCATGCCACGACAAGATGCCTAATGCAAGCTAACCATTCAACAAACATGATGCAAACTGAAAAATTGGTGTAGCTCCCTGGCAACGGCGCCAAAAATGTAGTAGGTTTCTTTTCTAGCCTATCCTCAACCCAAGATCCAAGCAATCTAGCATCAAGGAGATGAAGTTAGTTGTCACGCGTAGGTTTGTTCCCATGACAACGATAGCATATCTCAGAATTCAGCATGAATGGAAGATCCACATCCAACTCTAACATCCATTAACCCTAAGCATTAACATTACAATCCACAATGAAGATAACTTACTCTTTCTATCTCTCCCTTTCTCTCTTACAAAAAGTATAAGAACATGCAATCCCAATAACAATCAGATCCAACAATTAATAAATCCAAAGAAAGCATGAGAGATGGAGGAAAAGTGATAGAGAGCAAGGACATTCATAAATCCATTTCACAAGAGAACCAATCTGCTTTATTGAAATGAAGATATATACATGTGGAGGAAACTCGAGTTGGTCCCTTTTTATAGTGGAGAGGAGGACCCTGGCCTCAAGATCCTATTGGTCCATTTCTACCTCCCTAACTATTCATATTTAAAAAAGAGTGGGAACTCGTTCAGAATTGGAGGGAACCAATTTGAATTTGAATTTAAACCAATTTTGGTGGGAGTCCCAACTTTATTCACTAACTTGACAATTAGGCCTGCGACATTAAAAGTCCCGCAAAAAGGCCTAAAGTCCTTTTATTACCTTCCTAATTATCATATTTCTATGTTATCATCTGGTTGGACTTATACACGCAGGGTGCCAAATCCCTCTCACTTATTAACTATGGTTAGGGTTGCCTCGGGATCCAAAAAACCCTCCAACACTAGATTGCGTGGGTGAAAATGAGACCTAGGAAGCTTTATATAATGGTGGACTCCAAATTTTGCAGGGTTTGGTTTATAAAAATTGAATTTAATGGTATTTGAGATCCACAATTGAGGCTATCAAGGGGCTTCGAATTTTCATGACCTTGGTTTCATTTTTTCTTTGTTGTATGTGCACATTGTTTTCACTATGTCCATATCGATCTCATCATACGAGACGTGCGTGTCTCAAGGTGCACATTGTTTTCACTATGTCCATATCGATCTCATCATACGAGATGTGCGTGTCTCAAGATGAACTTCTTGTTTTTAGTTGCACGATTTTGCTCTCAAGCTAACTCTTCGAATCTGAGGTCAAGTCTCAAGGAAAGCACCACAAGAAGTGTGGATGTCGCTATTTATGTGAGCTCTTATGTCGAGTCAGAGTTTCAAAATGAGCATGTTGTTTTGCAAAACTCTTGTTCTGAGTTGGGCTTTAATTTGGAGTCTCCCATTTCTAATATGGTCGAATCCTCTTTTGTTGTTTTGTCTTTTGATTTAGGTATGCATTTCATTGGCGAGAGAGGTCAATTTGAGTGTGATATTAAAGTATCTTATACGCAACGGTGTTGTGGACTGATATAGCCTCACATGCCAATTCTTGTAGTTTATTTTTGACGAGAATATGTGACACATCTATCTAATTTTTTTCTACACTAGAAAGTGAAAGGGCTCCCAAACATAAAGAGCATTATGCCCATACAACCCATGGTCTCATGTGCACATTCAGGATGAAATTTTCCTCGAAACATTTTATGCCGGAATAGATTTAGTTTAAGGTGCAAAAGCCTAATCCACACAAATTTCATGCCTATTAAGTACATTGTGAAAGTCCATGATCCCATCTTAAGATCATTTTGGATAAGAGGAATAAAAAGTTTTGCTTAGATTTTATGCATCAGAATGGTCTTTCTAGAGGGCTTTGATAGTGGTCTTTAAGGTTATTAGATTTTATGCATTAGAATGGTCTTTCTAGAGGGTTTGATAGTGGTCTTTAAAGTAATTTCTTGCGTCCACAACTTGGTTACAATTGACCCTTATACTAGTAAAGGTCCCTAGAAAGATCATTTCGCCAGGCATACGGTTTAGCTTTCAATATAGAGAATTAACCGAAAAGAAATATAGGCTCTAATGCATGGGCAAAAAATATCTAATGACCTTCCCAATACACAATCTAGCTAGAAAAATATGGTGATGATGTTATCATTAGCATCTGGTCGTAGTAACCTTGCCATGTTTTAAAGCTAGATTTCCCATTGAAAAGGTTGTGTTGAACTTTCCAATAGATATGTCACTTGATAATACATTTTCTCATATAAAAGATGAGTGATCGTGCCCATCTTGGCATATGGCCATAACAACCTCGCCATATCTATATGGTCAGATTATTTGGCCAAAAGATCACTCGATAGTCCATTTTCTCATGTACAAGATGAGCAAAGGTGTCCATCTTTTACAGCCTAGGACCACTTTGCAAGAATCTCTCTCTCTCTCTCTCTCTCTCTCTCTCTCTCTCTCTCTCTCTCTCTCTCTCTCTCTCTCTCTCAGCCTAGCAATAGATGATATCAATTATCATTGGAGAAGGTAGCCTTTGGAGGCATCCTCCATATAGATCATATGGGCCATACGCAAGAGCCGAACTACCTTCGTAAGCTAAATGTGCAAACATTGCATCTCTCAGTTAGCTCTCGATGCTTCTTGAGTTATCCTACTTTTAAAAGCTGATGTGGGACAAACATGGTAGCTCTTGATTTCCTTTGGCTACCTCAATGAGGCAAACAACTTCCAAATATTTGACTTTCCAAACCTCCTACATTGGGTGGAGCTAAATGTCACCGAGGTTTGCAATCTCCTAGCCCTGAGTGAGCATGAGGGTGCTCCTTTGTCTTATTATAGCTTTTGAGGCTTGCATCATGCTCTTACAAGCAACTTAGGAACCCATCATAATGACTGAAAAACAGCAAGTACATTCTTGAAAATGATTAACATATGGCATACACTACGTTTCATGAATTTCAAGCTAAAACAATGAACACCAAAAGGAGTGCTATGGAGCCAAACCACCCAACCAAATAGAAACTGAAGATAAAACCTCAATTAGCTTCACCCCTGAGCCACGGTGACTGAATACAAGGGAGGAGAGGTTTTTGCAATTGTATACCGGAATCTAGAAGTCGAGTAGGGCAAGTTTCTATAGGTATATATAGACCCTTGGAGCCTAGGAATATTCCTTTCAGAACCCAGTCCTTTACTAAACTCATATTTAATTGCTATTGATACTCCTCCGCATGCATAAAGTCGTCAATCACCGTGCATGGCTTCACGTGTCCTGATTGGAGTGCTTAGGCCCTCACAAGGTTACTAATTACATTTCCGGCCTAGTTCAAAATGACAAGGCTTAACTAATAATCTCATGCACTACTGGAGTGCCGAATGTCCATGTCAAGGATTATTCTGAATCCTCTGAACCGGACATGGACGTAACAATCTGCTTGATAGCAATCATTTCTCCTTTATGGAAGACTGTTTGTGACTGGATGGTGAATTTCTTGCGATAAGAAACAGCTTTAGTGTGAGACATTTTATGATTGTAGTGCCCATTCTTTGCTTCTTCAACAAAGTGGACATAATATTTGCTTTGATACTTTGTACTCAGTTGAGAATCATCTTTACAGGAAAAAGTACCATGTGATTTGCATGTTTGAATGCTGGTACCAGGTCCGTGAACCCAAATTTGTTTCCATGTGTCATTAGATTGCTTTGAGTTGTAAAACTTTGATATTGTTGTACACCGATAGCATTCATTGAAGTTGTCTTTTAAAAGAGAACGATATTTGCTTTAGCATCAAAGCAAATTGGGCAATGGAAAATAGATGCTCCTCTTTCTCCACCTTTTCCAATGTACAAAGTCAAGAGCCTGGAATTCGCCTGCCTGAATATCCACTAAGAATACTTTAGGTTCTACTATCACAACTGACAAGCTCGGATTTATATCTCCTATAAGATAACTTTGTATCTCAATCATGCCCTCGACCTCATGCTGCAAGAGTGTCTCGTAGAATTCATTTCAAAGTACTTACCCACAATCTCTAAGTACATGCAAAGTGGATTCAAGTAATAAGACACCTGTTTTTGCAAATGAGAGAGTTCCGTTATCTTTCTGCACACGTGGAAGGTTTGTGTATAGTGATGGCTTTTATTGGTGGTTTGGCTTAAAGAAAAATTGATTCTGTAGTGGGATATTCTAAAGCAACAAAGACTCATAGTTAAAGAAAAGAAGTTGAAGGTAGCAATAATGCTATTTGACAGATGATTCAGATTGAATGCTGAGGAACAGTCTTTACGTGTTGACTTTGCTGCAGGAAAATGCATGCAGATGGGTTGGACTTGCAGACAACTCAGAATCAGGATTATTACGGTGGTCTCATACATCATCTAAGTTTATTACGAAACAAGAGATGTCTCTTGACGTACATGTAAGTTTTGGCAGGTGGTTACCATTTGCCTGATTCTTTAGGCTTCTCTAGTTACTTCAGGTAATGTGCTGGATTTCCTTTGTGATATTACCATCCGCAACGGTGCTGCTAATGGTTTATGAATGCCTGTCTGAGGGTCCAATGGTTTGGGGATTTTTTCCAGATATCAAAGGACTCAGAATATCCAACGCTTAAGATGGCAGCTTGGAGCAGTCCTTCCAGAAGATATACAGGAGAGGCTTAACCATTTTGAAAAAGAATACTTCAAGAGTTACTCAGATCTAATTGGATCATATATGACAAGCATCGATCTTGATTTAGTTGTGGTATGCATAGCTGTATCACCGAAAATTTGTGGCTCCATTTCAAAGATGGCTCAGAATTTTCAAAGGATTTGAGTTTTTAGTTGTAGACATAACCAGTGTAGCTTTTTGTAAACTTTAGAATGTGGTGATACTTTGAAGGATGTTACTCCACCAAAGGATCCTTACATACAAGTGCGGGTGATGGATGACGTGGGTGAAGTTTTTCTGGATGATCAGTCGACTTCACTGCTGCGTAACTCAATTCATCTCATGAAGAGAACAGAAGCAGAGCCTCTCATTTCACAGGTAGTGATGATCCAAAAATGTGCACATGACTATTATCAATGTCTATACCCTTAAGCCTTAATTGTTGTATTTTTGGTTTCCATTCTGTAAGCGTACAGTCAAATATGTCCCTTCAAAGTTGCCTTTGCACAGTTTGACTCCGCTTCTGAAGATTTTATGATTTACAGTTTGAATGTCTTGTTTGCTTCGTCATGAAGAGATGTGTTAACATGAAATATGTGATTGAATTGTTATTAGTGTTGAAGTGGTCTCAATGTATGACTGCTAGGATTTGCGTAAGTTTTTGTGGGCAGTTGTGGCCCTTCTTGTCAATACCTTTCTTGTTGGTTTCATGGAAAATGCCATCCTTGCTTGATGATAGGAGATCATATACCACCTCCTGTCTTGGGATGAAATTTGACATAATGCCCAGAATTCAAATAGCAGTAATCATGAACAAATATAGTGAGGGGTTCACTATGCAATTATGTGCAGCAAGCCTTTGGATGTGGACTTTTCTCAAAGCACAAGATGATGGATATAACAATAATGCCTTACATTCTTGCTCTGCATTTGCCTTTGTTTCCATTTTTGGAGTATTTGAGTAAGTTGCATGGCAGTTCAGAAATTGAATTTTTTTTGAACGGTCTTTGAAGCTTTTGAACAAGCTCATCTTGAAGGATCAGTTCATGCAATTTGTGCAGTTGAGAAGTAATACTATTGCCGAGCATTGTCTTTTGTATGCTGGGAAGAGCTATTTTCAGATGAACCTTACTACATGTCTCTCTATGACGGCTGATTTTTTATGCTGGCAGTCCTTGACTAGGGGACGATATGCTTCTTCTGTCTCAACAAGGACCCTGGAAATAACGTCCTAGGAGTTGGGTACCATAAAAAGGATATCTGCCGTAAATTTTATTTATGTTTGTTTCTTGAGCGTCCCTTATACCATGAGTTATAGCTTCCCTTTGGCAGACTATCTGTTTGAGCTTAGAAAGTAGGAGGGGAACGAGAAAATTTACACATGTAAATCCAATAATTGCTCCAAAATTGAACTATCTACCCAGAATTAACATCATGGGGTAAATTCTTCCACTTAACCAAATATTTCACGATCTTCCAACATTCCTCGTTCGAAAATCAATGATAGCTTCAGGTTCAAAGACCAGTTTTCCATCTTCATCAACTGGTAGTATTGTAGATTCTAAGGCACATCAAAGACTCTGTGCATCCTTGTAGATCCAATCCATGAAGGTTATTCACCCAATATTTGAACCCTAAGAACGGACTAAATCCATTTTCTCATCTCCTATTCTCTTTAATTTAGATTAGCTATAGGGTTATCAACGTAACATGCATGGCTATGCAGCAATATGCTACGTAGCAACATCACCAGGACAATTCTAAAGACTTTGCATAGCTTGCATGTAGTATAGACCCTCATAATTTCATAGTTATCATCATAGCAACAACTATAGCATATGATATCATACCTCAATTTCAATGATTTCCTTGGAATTCAGTATGAAAGCATCTTCATACGATGGAAACTATGACATCCATAGTACAAAACATAGATCACACACAACGCCATATTGAAATGGAAGCTTTGAGCCACATTTTTTTTCACCGAGGTAGTGGCGATAGCACCAGTAGATCAACTTTGGTTGGCTAACTTTGGATTGTTGGGAGCCGTGATTTCAGCTCCTTAATCATTTGTAGATGCTGATATCAGCGGTGATATACTCTAAGGAGCAACAAGCGGCGATAAAATTTGTGATGAAGATTTCTCTTAGGAGTTTTTAACTCGTATGCCAAACTTTAAGCAGTAGCTTTTGCCAATTTGCACTTGAGCATTTTATGTAAGGTTGTGTGGGATCAGACGGGGGCAACTATAACTTGTAATGACCTTTTTGGAATTCTGAAAGACAAGATAAAATCTTGTTAAAATGGAGACATAAAGCTATTTTAGGTATAACTAAGCTATTCTTGGTTACCGAAGTCTGGCGCACTAGATTTGTGTGGCGGCTATGTCTTAGTATCAATGTTTGGTGAAGTTATTTCATGTACATCCTCCACAGTTGGTTGTAACATGTGTATGAGAAGTCACTCTTAACATAAGTGGCCATTTTCCACTTCAAATTAGATGGTTCTAAAGCTCATTAATTATGTAAGGTGGGAGGCACAAGGGTGTGGAATACATTTTAATCTGTGTGTATGTGTGTGTGTGTAGAATCTTGGTCTTGTTATTCAAGAAATGCAACAAAGGCATGGTGAACTGAACAACAAGATCTGCATTTTCAACACTTGCTTATTCAACTTCAAAGCATTTTGAACAATAAGGCCCTAATCTAGTAAAGCAATAATCTGAAGCTCAACCTTATCATGCTCAGACTTTCTTTCCAAACTAGTAACTAAGTGGTTGAAGATTGGCTAAATTAGTAGTGTAGTTACTTCAGCCTTCAAGCTATTCCAGATAATTATAAGATTGTAGTGGTTCTTTTCTTCCTCAAAGATAAAGCTTCTTCTTGGTGGCGTGATCTAATCTTAAGCCTTCTACTAGAATTTTTTTACTAGGAATGTAGAAAGTCTATTATTGTGGTCGATGATACCAACGGCAAAAGTTGTGATCCTTTCATGGTGGCATTAAAAAGGAGACAATAACGGAACCACAACCCAAAGGATAAGAAAGCTAAGAAGCTTTGGCAACTAGTCTTTTAGTGGTGTTTCTAAAAAATCAATATGTTCTTAAAAGAATAAGATTGAGCCGTTAACCAAGGCAAAGAAAGAAAATCTTTGTTTTCATAGTCAGAAGTTGGCAAAAAAGTGTCCACAAAAGAAATGGAGGGCTATTTCTAATTCTCAATAAGTGGAGTTGCCAAAATGAGGTAAGTACTCTTCGCAACCCAACATGGTCTTGATAGATGCCATCTTTGCCATAAGAATAATCATCTTATCATGGTCCAACCCTTCTTATTGGGCAAACCCTTGCACCACCAACCTTACCTCATGTTCGTAAACAACTCCATTAGTCTTAAACTTGTTTCTATGAGCCCACTTGCAACAAAATTGGTTGCTTGCCTTGAGGTAGATCCATGAACTCCCATGTCTCATTTTCAATGATGGTCAAACTCCTCCTGCATGAACTTGATATGTACTTTCAGGAGAAATCAATAAAGTGGGTATTTAGTGCCTACTTTGTTGTGCTTTGGGTTTAGTTGAGATATCTTTGTGAGAGATTGTGTCCCAGTGCCACCTTGGCAACTTCTTAGTTGGTGAAAAAGATGGAGACCATATGTGTTAGAAATCATATCTACTATCGACACATTCATTGGGCACGTGTCCCATAGCTGGCTACTTGGACTAACCGAGTAGCCATTCATAGGGAAGTTAGACGTATAGTACTTGTTGAATGCCTTTGCTATGCTTAGGGGCATGTCCTGAGTTATGTCAATGTTATTGTCCTATACAAGGCATACTCAGTTGGACAGGTGCTAATTTAGTTAGTTGACACATGTCGAGCCCATGCAGTTTGTGGCTTTTGCTATATATACAATGTTTTCTTGTAGTAGAATAACTTTTGTTGTCCCACTTTGAGGTGCTGGAGCTATGATGATTATATTGTATATTATTCAGAAGTCTTAACTTGGTATCAGAGTGGTAGGGTACTATAGGTGTGCACGATTGTAGTGGGTTTATTTCCTACCCTATCCTCAACCCAAGATCCAAGCACTCAAGCATCAAGGAGATGAAGTTAGTTGTCATGCGTAGGTTCGATCCCGTGAGAGCGATAGCATATCTCAGAATTCAGCATGTATGAAAGATCCACATCTAACTCTAATATCCTTTAACACTAAGCATTAACTCTAACATCCATTAACCCTAAGATTCACCATGATAATAGCCTAATTCTTCTCTTTCTCCCTTTCTCTCAAAAAAAGCATAAGAATTATAAATCCCAATAATATTCAAATCCAACAATTAGCAAATACAACAGAAGCATGAGAGATGGACGAAAAGAGTTAGAGATCAAGGACATTCACAAGTCCATTTCCATAAGAGAACCAATCTGCTTGTATTGAAATGAAGATGAAAACATGAGGAACAATTCGAGTTTGCCCCTATTTATAGTGGAGAGGAGGGCCTTGGCCTCAAAATCCTATTGGCCCATTTCTACCTCCCTAACTATTCAAAATCATAGTGTCGGATTGGCTGAACTGGCAGAACAGGCTGCCAAAATTTGCGTAATCGGCTGCCATTCACTGGAGTGTCAAATCGTTTTCCATCCAAATGTTTCAAAATAACTGCTCCATAGTTCAGTATTTCTTGAACTTTGTATGGTCCTTCACCTGTAAACTTCAATTTTCCCTTAATCAGTTTTGTCTTGTACATTAGTGCTAGATCTCCTTCCTTCAGATCTTTTTTGTGTAATCGACGATCGTGCCATGCCTTGCAATGGGCTTTCTCTGCTGCTAATGCATGAACTGCCATCAATCTGGTTTCATAAAGTTTTTGTAAAGCCTCATGACACATCTGTAAGGATTTCGCATCATCCAATTGTTCCGTTGCCGCTAACGATCCAGATGGTCTATATCCGCACTATGGACTCAGAGATCATCCAAGTAGATTTCAAGAAATTTCACTTTATAAGCGTAAGTTCCCATTCTGTCATAAAAGTTGTTTTATGGCGATCCGCAGGAGCGATTTTGACTTGGTTGTAACCACTAAATCCATCCAAAAAACTATATGCTTCCGTTCCAGCAAGACGGTCCTGAAAGCTTTCAGTAAAGGGTAACGGAAAGCGATCCTTCCGTGTCACTTTGTTCAAAGCTTTGAGATTCACACAAATTCTCATCTTCCCATTCTTCTTAGAAACGACGACAATTGGCGAAACCCATTCTGTATGTTCGATTTCGTACATAAAGTCGGCTTCAAGTAGTCGTTGGAGCTCTTTCTTTATAAGTTCAATAACGTTTGGATTACAGCGATAAAAGTTTGTGACCTTTGGAACTGCATTAGGCATTAAGGGTATCGTATGCTCGATCCTTGTACGCAAGCAAAACAATTTTGGTACTTGATCAATAATTTCCTTAATGCTTGAAATTGTTCGCCGGGGGTAAGTTGCACTCCAACTTGAACAATTTTCTTTGGCTCTCTTGATTCAGCAAGATTCATTGGCTGAGTCTTGGCTGGTCCATCATAAACCTCCTTTGTTTCTGGTTCTTTTTCCTCTGGTTCACGATGAGCTTTTGGTAACCTAATTGCAACATCATCCAAAGTATAGCGTTTGAAATGCTCAGGCATATCATGCTGGACTTCTTATGATTGTTCTTTTTCATAAGGGTTGATCTTTGATCTCCGTTTAGCTTTCTTGGTAGGAATCGATCTTGGAGGTGATGACCTTCTAGATGATGTGCTTGTCTCTGAAGGTGATGACTTCTTTGATGGTGATATCTTGCGAGAATTCTGACTTGAAGAATCATCTTTGACCTTTCCCTTATCCAATAAAGGTGGTAGATTCCTAGAATCATTTTTTCGAGAAGATTTTTCCCATTTCAGGACCATATTATAGTGTTGCTTAGCTTGTTTCTTTGTCATTGGTCCTGGAACTTTTCCTTCCTTCAATATAACTGCTTTTGGCAGCTTTATTGTCGGTGCATCCGGAATATCTCGAACTCCAAATCTTGTAGGATCCATGTGATTGAGGATCTGCTCAGTTGTAAGTTCTGCATCTCCATCGTAAGTCAAGGCATGAGTAACATATATTAGATCATCTTCAATCGGATTTGGAATTGGATCAATTGATATCCAAGCCAAATTTATCATATCTAACGGAAAAGTGATTGGCGTATCCAAAGTTCGATCAAGTAAGGAAATTTCGCTCAATTTGAATTGATTATCTTGTTGGCACATATAGCCTGTTGTACATTCCACTGTTGCAAGAGCTTGATTCCAATTGACAGTGTTGGTTTGAAGCTTGACGTTCTGCTTCCTCTTGGTTATAAAACCAATCTTGAGTAGCTCCAGTTAAGGCCATAGGGAATAACTGAAGTTTATCTTGTGGAAAGACTTCACCATAAACCCTACATGATTCAAAAAAGATCTGGAGAAATCTAATGGGATTAGATAACCCATTGTACTTTGGTATTTCAAAACGAGGAGACCTCCTAACAACAATTGGTGGTGAGTCCAATGGTCCTCCGTCAGCCGTAATTCCAAATTACGACAATCAAATAATGAGATTGGATTTAGATTTTTCAAACAAAATCCTATCTCAGATCAGATCAGATCAGATCTGTAAAATCTCTATCACTTGAAAAATAATCAGATTTCTAATTTTTCGAAAATAGATCTTAATCAAGCGACGACACTTCTAAGAATAATGATTTCTCAGAATCAGAATCAAACTGTAACAGAATTGCTCAAAATTTTGACAGAGGCTAGATTTGGAAAATCATAACCTTCTAGCATGTGAATGTCTCTCCACTTGCTTGAGAAAGTATGGAGAACATCAATGTTTCTATTTCTCCTCACCATTAAGGTTTAGTGGTCTAAGATCCTTGATTAAGGCAGGTCTATGCTTTGCTATAGAATCATCGATATCCATATGATCAACTGTGGCTTGAGGAGGATTAGATGCAATTGCTGGCATGTTCTATTTGTCATCCTGCATAGCTATCAGGTTTTGTATGACACTGGACAAACTACGTAGAGACTCATCTTGCTTCTTATGAAGAGTCATAGTTAACTCCTGCAAGGCTGAGAGCCAATTTAGTGATTGTATGTGTTCCTGTTTGGTTACATACACATTAGTGGGATTACGGTATTCATCTTCACCCAATGACTCTTGTGGAAGCACATTAAAGGCTTCCATTGCCTTTCCCTTATTTCAACGAAAAATGGTGTGTCTAATACTTCAAATTGCCATTCCATTTTATGATTGGGGTGTGGAACATGTGGGTCATGCAAAGACATGCATGCAACACAGTTCTTATTCAAAGAGGGTGGCTGTCCTATACTTTGAAGAAACGAACTATATCTCTTAAGTTCAGATCTGGACATGTAGCTATGCGACTGATTTTCCACTCCTAGCATGCAAGCTTTATAAAAAATGGGTCTATATGGAGAAGTTACAGCACTAACTTGATGCTTTTGAAGATAACAATGATTGTCCTCAAAACTTCGTCATTGGTGCTTTCCAATCGAACAATCAGATGCATGAATCTACTTTACAGATCACAATGGCCCTATGAAGGACAGGTGCGAAGGCTCCCAAGAGCATGCACTAGACCTGCAAAGAATTGGTGCTTAACTTTAGCTGAGACATGATCATTGGTTCTGCCAAGAACTGTGACGTAATTATTGCTCCAAGTTCATTGATTTATACAGGCCCACCATTCCCAACCCTAGGTGGTTTTGATGTGTTGAAGTTGCACTAGAGTTCTACAGAATGGTGAGCCGGATGAGCGGTAGGATTTTTGTTGGTTTTGGTAGATAATAAATGGCCAATTTTACCTGGACTTGTTGTGCTGATCCTGCAGCGCACCCATTTTCAGATGGAGAAGGCAATGGCTTTCCCGAATAGCTGCACTAGTTCTGCAAGAAATTGTGTACAAGGTTCTTGAAGGAGTTGAGCCTAGTCTCTACTTGTAGAAAGCTACCTTCAGATTAACTTCCAACAACTCTTCTATGATGGAAAGCAATAGCTAGCATGCATAATGAAAAACAACCAATTTGCGAATCCTTTACCTTGACGGCATCCTGAAACCATCCTAAGGACTAAACATAACAAAAAGGCCTATGTTAGCTCATGAATCGAAGTAAGTTGTGTACAAGGTTCGTGACTCTTGAGCATATCCATACTTTCCAAGAGTATACAAGCGATGCACCTCTTTATAAAACGTAAAACCTAAACGTGCATTAATAGCAAATTATACAATACTTGTGTCCATATATGTAGCATAGAGTTTAACCATGACATTCACAATAGGATTAGGGCAATTCCATGCCGTTCCAATAGCTATGAATGAGATTACTCTTGCACAAGTCCATGTGCTTTTAAGAGTATTTAAGTATTAAACCCTAGCTTATTCGATCATACACCAATATATACATAGGTTCAAAAAAGAGTTTAAGAAAAAAACGTTCTTTGGTTTAATGGGTTTGCTTTATGAAGTATATAAGTTGGTTTACATCACTTCTTCTATCTTATGTTCGTACGTAGGCATCAAAGCCCAATTCTTCTTAATATACACTCTACTACATACCATTCCCATTCATATATTATGAAGCCACATTATTCTTTGGGGATGTGCAACCAAAATACGTTTAGAGCCCGAACTTGAATGATCGTTGTAAGGGATTCTTGTGATGAAGTCATGATTTATCCAGAACGTACGCTTCTTCTTACAACGTGTAACAAATCCAGGTCTATGTTACAAAATGAATTTAAACAAGCCCTACAAGAGTGTTAAAGATTGCACAATGGAAAAACATTCTCCTTCAAGTTCAATTTGTAGATAAGAACAGTTTATGATCACTTAGAAGCATAGCATTCCATATTGCTGTCTTTAGTTTACGTAGAGAGGCTTATGTCTCTTGTAAACATACCTGAAGACTCCAATATCAAGCCTCGTTTCAAGCTTAGGAAGTAAAGCCCACACTTCAAATGTCAAGAGTGAGACAGAACAGTAACTGTAGATGAAATACATCTATTTATCAGTCGGTATACTGCAGTAATGGATTTGCACTTATGAGATCATTCATAGATCAAAATGCGATTGAACTAAAGGTGGTTCATCGCTGCCCCACCAGCGCTGGCCATTAATAAAGCAAATAAGATAGCAAAAAACAGTGTCATAAACGCATACAAGCATGATCAAACAGAATTGATGCAAAAAAAGTGTGTAATTTTTCCCTTTTAGAGCGCACTACCATCGTTGTCTCAGCGCTGGAAAAGCATCATTCAAACTAGCATTTTCCATGAAGTACTTGCCAGCAAAGTGATGCTACAAAAAACAACAAATTGTATCCATTTGTAGCTCGCGCTCCAGTGCTAGTATCTCCATACAAACTGTGAATAGAAAACAACTCTACCTATTGTAGATGTGGCAAACCATAAAGCAAATGTATGCATAAAGAACATAGCATAAACCTCTTGCCAAAAATATTGTCATTGTGTTCCAGCAAGTAGATGGGCGCTATAGAATCAAGCTTCCTTCGAAGAAAGGAGAGAGGAAGAAGGAGAACAAGAAGAGTGGTGGGAATGAAGAATTTTATCATTATTATATAGGCACTAGCCTTTCCTTTCCGTAAAAGATGAGGTTAAGAAAAGCTATCCAACAAGTAGCTTGTGAGGTAAGCCACTACTCATATCCATCGAATACTTTTAGATTCTTGCGAAATTGGAGGGGTATCGTAAAGTACCAATATTAAGTGCGAGACCCTCGTTTTTCATAAGAATTAACTGTAACCCAATATTGCATATAGTCAAAAATGTCGTAAATCGTAATTAGATACCATCCGAGAGAGAGAGAGAGAGAGAGAGAGAGAGAGAGAGAGAGAGAGAGAGAGAGAGAGAGAGAGAGAAAGAAAGAAAGAAAGAAAGAAAGAAAGCTTTATTAATGTCTTTTCCATGCCAAAAGGCATATAAGACTAATGAAGTACATGTCATGTATGTGGTAACCATGGGAGCGTATAAAAACGTCTCCAAACTGTAATAAAGGAAACATCTAGTGCAAACTAAATAGACACGTATGCGAGAGTGCGCATAATAATCATATGTATCTAGGATAAGATGTCAAGGTTGTGCTGATGTTGTAAAAAGATGTAATGCGAGATTGCGAGCCCTGATAGAACCTGCCGGTCATCTCTCCTCAAGACGAGATTTCTGCCACTTCAAATCTTGCTGGTTTTTCAACAAAAAACAGCTCATCTTCAGCTTTACAAGTTGCTGTTTTTTCATCTATTGATTGGGTGATTGATAGCGGTGCCACACGCCATATGACTTATCACAAAGAGGTCTTCACAAAGCTTGTGAAAGTGCATGATGGAAGCAAAGTTCAAGGTGTTGATAACACCTCTCATCCTATCAAAGGTATTGGAGTGATCCCCATTATCTTACCCAATGGTGAGGAGAAGTACATTCGTAATGTACTTTATGTTCCAAAAATAAAAAAGAATCTCATTTCGGTGTCTACAATTATGAACCAAGGATTGGTTGTGGAATTCAAAGAAGACAAGTGTCTTATAAAAGACCCAAAGAGATTTTTTATGATCATCGCTTCGGGAACATTACGTGGTGGATTGTTCCTTATGGATACCTATGAGCGAAGAGCTTCATCATCTTTTTGTCTTGTTGCATCAAGTTCACATTCTTTGGAGTTGGCTGAATTATGGCATGCTAGGTTTGGACATCTCAACTTTGCTAGCTTGAAGATGTTGAAGAGATTCAATATGGTTGAAGACATCCTAATATTGAGCATCCCGAAGGACGTGTATGTGAAGGATGCATACTTGGAAAATTTCAAAGGCAAGCTTTTCCAATTGATGGAACTATTAGAGTTGATGGCAAATTTGATTTGGTTCACAAGGACTGAATCCATTGGAAGGTGTAAGTACTTTGTTCCTTTTATTGATGACCTTTCAAGATTTACATGGATTTATCCTATGAAGGCAAAATCTGAAGTTTTTCAACGCTTTAAGGATTTTCTAGCAATGATAGAAAACCAATTTGGGCACTCTTTGAAGATCTTACGTACCGACCGAGGAGGGGAATATATAAAGAATACGTTCGGTACTTATCTTCAAAGCAAAGGTATCCATCATCAAATGACAATCCTTTACACACCTCAACAAAATGGTGTTGCCGAAAGAAAGAATCGCACTATTATGGAGATGGCTCGATGCATGCTCAAGACAAAGGGCCTACCTCACAAGTTTTGGGCTGAAGCGGTTATAACGGCGGCTTACATTAGTAGTGATGCAAGAGGAGTACAACTCACTCATGAAGAACCACACTTGGGTTCTTGTTGATCTTCCAAATGGGGCTGGAATCTTCATCTCTCAACAACGATACATTGAGCAGATGTTGAAGCAATCTTCTTTTTTCAAGTCACCGCAAGTTGATGCATATGATGGATGCATTAGTGAAAAGTTTCATGCGAAACCTTTTCAATTTGATGTTTTAGCAAAGGCTGAAAAATTCAAGCACTCTTTGGAACCTTTTTGTACTAATCGAGGAGGGAGTCAACATGTATCAATTAGTACTTTTGTTCAAAGTGTTAAGAGTGAGCATTTGTTTGGAGAGAATTTTTCATTACTTGAAGATTCTTCTATGTCATCCCATGCCTCTTCGAGGGACAGCTTTGATGACGCTATCGTTGATGCATCTCTTGATAGTTTGCCAAATTTTTATGATGAAGACGTTGGACAGCAGGTTCAGTCATCTTCTTTTGGTCATTTACAGCCCATTTTACATCATGAGCAGTCCATTATGCTTCAGGAACAGCCTGCAGAAGATTATGGACAACATGGTCCATGTTGGGAACACTTTGGGCAGCAAAGTGTTGAACAATTCATAACAGTTCCTTGTCGGCTATTGGAGACTTTGCAGGACAGCAAAGAAATGTCTTACTATGAAAGGAAGGCACATGCCTCTTTAAAATCAGTACCTCTTGCTGATTTTTTTGGTTCTACACTTATTCTTCATCATGATGTTGGTGCATTGCCTATTCTATGTGAGCAAGTCATTGATGGTAAGGTTCGGGAGGATGTGATGCCAAAAGTGTTTGGTACTCTTTTTTATTGTCCTTATGGTAAGAAGTTTTTCGAATGATGTAGGAGCCTATGATGACAATACTCGAGTGAAGAGCCTCCTTGTACAAGCAGGCGACCCCACCTGAACCACGTCCACTAGCAGATCTAGTCTCTTGTCGGAATACTGAATCCCGTCTATATCCAGGAAAAAAATCTGTGGACAGCGAGGAGTCTGTGGGCAGCAGGGAGTTTGCTTCAGGCTCTGATCCAGCAGCGAGTGTGGGGGGGATGGTGTTGGCTTCAGCGAGGGGGGAGGAGATGTCCGTTTCAGCAAGGGGGGTGCTGCCCTCAGCGAGGGATGTGTTTTTGCCAGCGATGGAGGTGCTGGTTTCCGCGAGGGGGGGGAGAGGAGATAGTAGCGAGGGGGGCGCGGGTGGTCTGATGTGGAGGGAGAGCAGATGTGGCACGAGGGACAGCAGGAGCTGATCCGCGTGGAGAGGAAAGTTAACTGCCCACCATAAGAGTGTCAATATCACTGGGCAAGTCAAATAACAGTCCACGAAAAATTTCGCGTTCAAGCAGTCTATTTATAATCAAACAAAGTTTGTCCCTAAAAAAGCCATTCTTCTAAAAGGAATCAATAAGTATCCTAACTTCTTTAAGAAATGTTTGAATTTGTATGAATTATAGATAGGTCTATTAGAGGCCAAGTATATATATTGTAGAAAACGGAAAAACAAGTCCCTTCTTTTGTCATATTTGGAAAGGTGTGTAGATCCAGTAGCTGGGTCAAATGAGATGGTAATATTTAGAAAGTTTACCGAATTATTTATAGTATTGCTTTCATCTATCTCAAGATATTTCACGACCTTTTTTTTAACATGTGTGATATGAACATTACAAGCACAACATGAATGCATGTAGTATTAGAAAAGGATAAATCCAAAAAGGATTATTTGGAGTTCTTTCTTGAGACTTGTCCAAAAGACGTCCGACAAGAGGATTATTGATAAAACATATATCATCGATATATCTGAAAGAATATTTAAAGTCATTCATAAATTTTATGTGTCCCCAGTCTGGCAAGTCTTTTAATAAATTGCATCTCAAAATAACATAAGTACCAACTACACCACATAGGTGAACATGAGAATCCCATGAGTATACCTCGAATTTGTCGCCAGATATGATTACCAAGTCTGACTATGCAGTTGTCTATTAGAAAAGAATTCCATATGCATACAGTATCCTTATCAATAATGCTCCATTCCTCAAAAAGCTTTTTTTCCCCAGACCACTTGAAATTTTTGGTCCCAAATAACCATTTGTAACTAAGTGTTTTAAGCTTAGTATTTTTGAAAGCTGAACTAATCAATTTACTCATGACTTATTTAGTCATCAGGTCCATCAAGAGGTATATTTTCATCACATTTAGAGATATTCGTAGCTTTCATGCTATATATAGCGTTTAGATATGAATCACATTGCCAAAATAAAGTTGTATCTCCGTTTAGGACGCTCTTGTATGTTTTTGCCTTAAGGCCTGCTCTTTCCATAAGGAATGGACGCAGCATACCAAGAGCACCTGTTAGGAATATCGTGAGTCTGAAAAAGCGGCACTCACGGGCATTCGTAATCCACCTAAAAGAGTCTTTATGAGCTTTATATGTGCATAACAAATAAGGGAGTTCATTCAAATAGATAAAGTCGTCGGATAAGATTGTGCTGATTGTAGCAGTTAGTATTCTAAAGAATTTGAAGTGAAGTTAGTTGTGCTATCGGGAAATGATGTAAAGTTTGGGCTATCAAGCCCTTCAATGGCAAGTTTTCTCACAAGGTAGATACACATAAAACAAGGATTATGTTGTGCTTTATCTCCACCGTTAATGTATAAGTGCCTGGTAATCCATTGTCGTTCATTATTGGCATCATCCTTTTTATAAAGGGAAACATTTTTTCCTTGAATTCATTTTGACCTTTCAGAAACTCTATGGCAGTGTTTCTACATACATTGGCATGGTTTTTGACAATATCCTCATCTATCGCTGAATAAACAGGTAGAAGTTTCACAAGTTTGAGCCAACCGTCATGTAATTCAGAAGCTACACTGTAAATGTTAGTGTGCTGTAAAACAATATGACTTAGACCTTTTTCCAAAGATTGTCTTAGGAACTTATGTTTGATTATATTGCAATCTGTGGTTATAACATGATCGAATTTCTTAGAAATGAAGTCTTTAAAACGTTTCGAAGTAGTACAGGAACACATTGGTAATTTTCAATCTCAAAGTTGCAAAAGACTTAATATGGAAAATACCAATCCATTTTGACATTAGGAATGTATGACCAAGCGATAACAATGTCATTAAAGGACTCATGAATAACCCCAAAAATTTGTAATAAAATATGAGCATAAAATTGCTTCACATGAATGGTTTCAAACATCCTATTACGGTAAAGTAAATGCAAAAGAATTTTCCCTTATCATTGCGAGTGCTGAGCTGAAGTCTATCCACTGTATTCTTGATGATTTCCCTCCTATCCAAAACTTGGTCATCCTGCAAATCAGTCAATCCCTGTAGAGATTCAATTTTTTAACCGGTAAATCGTTCTTTGTACCACTGCCCTATCCTTCCTTCCCCTTGTATCCCGTAAATTTCTTCTTTTTCCCATTCCTTGACCAGATATGATAGAACTTGGATTATTGCGGCTGAATGAGCTCGTTTTTTTATTAGAATTTCGGAAAAACTTGTCTTGAAGTGTAGAAAAGCTTGGTCTCTTGAGAAGACATTCAATTTCCCTAATGTTATCGACATCACCTAGATTTGCATCAATTATGTGCTGTCAAGTGTGATTTGACAACATCTCTAGCAGGCTTGTGTAGCCATAAAAAGAAAGCATTCATCTGATTTTGGAAGGATGCCCAGGGAAAAATTTACTCAAATTGTTCATCATGTACCAAACAGCATGATCGAACCAAATAATAGAAGAATTGTTCTTACATTTATCACCACATCTACACTTAAAAAAAGGTCTTTTCCAGTTCCATATTTTGGCTTGGTGAAGATTCATTCTATTGAACCCAGTGTCAAAATGTCCATGGACTCGAGCCCAGGTCTTCCTCAGAAGGGCAACGAGAAGGTTCAAATATATTCATGCCTACAATATTGTCAAAGGCAATGGGTGTTTCAAGGGCAGAATTTTCGTTCAAGGCAGCAAGTTTACAGGTCTCTGTACCACTTTTTTAGTCAGATGTGTAATTATAATCCAGAGCTCAATCGGTATGGGAGCAAGAAAGTTGACTGAAGGTAAACTCCAGAGCTTGTAAGCGCAGTACGGGCAGATTTGAATTCAATAGTACAATTGGGGACCATGGGGACTTGACAATTATTAGCATGACAAAATTCGAAGGTAGACTGGTCACCGATATCACAGATGTCTTGGGAGAAAATTTCAGGTTCTGAAGCACTATCTTCATCCAACTCATCTAAAAAGACGAGAGGTGTGGAGATGGATGTGTGTCAGGAATGGAGGGATTAGGTTCAGCAGAGAAAAGACCATTTTCTTTTTCTAAATAGGAAAAGACTTTTCTGATATGCAGATTATAAAATCTTTCCTCATCTTCATATTTATCAACAAGTCCGGCTAGATTAGAAGCAAAATTTTCTATGGTGCCCAAAGGATCAATTTTATTTTTGCCATACTCTATGTAAATTTTAACCCAATGCAAGATATTGAAAAGGTCGATAATACAGAGCACCCCCGAATGGCATTACAGGTAGCATGATCAGTCTCAATGATAAAAATATGCAACATAACAGCTGTTTTCAGACAACATATGTTAGGGCCTTTTTCGGCAGGGGATTGATCTAGCCCAATAGTCCTAAAAGGGTCAAGGGGCACCACCGCTGATGGGGTTTATGCCCTACGTGAGTAACAGAGGACCTGCCACATCCAGTCCTGGGGGCCTTCTCTGTTACCCCGTGCTCCCGAGCCGATGAGAGTTTTCCGGACTCCCAGAGGTACGACTGCAAGGAGGGGTTGCTAGCATTGTTATTCAATGATCTGCTAGCTTGCTAAGTCCGTTTCCGTTCCCAAATCTTTGATTGCTATTTCATGCTATGATCTCGCTGGTGTCTCTTTCCCCATTGAATTCGGCTTTCAGATAGTCCTTAACAGTTAAGAGGTAGGCTTGGTATGGTTTGGGGCACCAACCATGGTTATGGCATTGTCTTTAGTTCTAGGGTACTATCTTTAACCTTTGGGATCGTGCCTTTAGACCTTTAGGGTGTAGTCTATGACTTGTAAGGGCGCATCCTTAAAGATCTTCTTGTTCTAATCACAAAACGTAAGATACTACCCCTAATGGTTTAGGCGGTGCACCCTCAATATTCCAAATGCTGCTTTAAAAGCCTAGGGCCAACTTTTCGTTCTAGGTCCATGATATGGCTTGAAGTGTGTTTTAAGCCCTTCACTTTAGGGATATGGTCTTTGGACTGTGTAAGGTAGGGCCCGTGCAAGGGGTACCCGCCAATAAGGTCAGTGATCATAAGACGTGCATGCTTGTCATTTCTTATCAACAGTTAGCGTGCATGCATGACAAAGTCGTAAAAGACACTAGAGGTTATCAGACATTTTGTGCTCATCAACAATTGTGATATTCAACTAGCCTTCAGTGTTGACTAGTTTTCCTCATGAAAATAATCGTCATTGATCAGTGACGGTCAAAGTATGGGCCATGGCCCATGACTATACTTCTACTAGTCAAGGTTTGGTGCTCGCCAAATACTGTATGGGGCTCACAACTGTCTTGTTGCGTATCAAGTGCTCGTCGAGTGCAAATTATACCTACCGCTTTGTTTGATAAGCGGTGGTATTACGTCAACCGTCGGGCCTAGGTGTTTCGCTAGGCATTTCCGACGGCGGGTGTGACTAGTATGACTCCTAACCAAGGTGGTGTATTTCAGCCATGCTTGGTGGACAGCCCGCTCTTGTGTTTGAAAGAGTTCGAGCTGACCAACTCAAAATATCCACAAAGCATTTCCTTTCCAAATTCAGTATCGATGCTTTCTTGACATTAGATGGACAATGCAAGAATCAACTTAGCTTTCAAACCTCGAGAACTTACGACTACTAACAAGCACTTTTCTTACCATGAGCATTCAACGGGAAAAACAAAAGTCACCTAGCACATAACTCGTTTCCATATATTAGAATGCAATACAATGCACTTGTGCATGGAAGTACCACTAACGATTCCCGACATATGCAAGTAACAATGTAGTCAAGTTGCAACCAGGGAATTCAGTGTACTTCAAAAAAGTGACAACAATAAAACCGAAAGTTACCTCATGTAATAAAGAGGGAACCGGTTTGCCTTCGAGAACCGCCAAGTCATGAGTTCCTCGGTTGCCCTCTTCCAGGTTGAAAGAGCCCCCTTATATGCATATTCGTTTCCGTTGTCTACCCAAAAACCCGCACTCTTGGTAATAGGGATGAGTGATCCATGTTCAGAGATTTTTTAGACCGTCCCCTCCATGTTGAAACAGAAGGTCATGCATGACTTACACCATAGCATTTAATCTGCAGCTATTCTAGAGGAATAGGGACTCTGGCAAATGGGCAATCAATAGCGCACTTCAGATCTCTGTGGCGTTCGTGAGTCAGAATTTCTACTGTTTATCAGATTCCAGAGCCCATGTAGAGTCAAAAATGCCGGAATTGTATGCTCGTAGTTACTCAAGTAATGCTCAAAACTGAGGTGATACGAGCCAGCGAGCATGATCAAAATATCGTCAGTTAACACTCAGCCAGCCCTGCAACACTGCTCTACCTTGTAAAGGGCTATGATCAAGAAGAATGGTTGCTTCGGAATGATCAGCCTGCAAGAAGTCTGTCCTCACGGTAGCATAGGTGTCATGCGCTTCCTGTTTTCAGATGACAAAAGACAGATCGTTGGTCAGCATCATTGATTTGTAGAAAGATTTCTGTACCCATAGATACTGTGAACATGCAGCTCTAGATAAGGATAAGCCATCGCTCCCTTCATCGGTCCCTTGACCGGTTGCTGCTCCACAAATCAGGTCTGCACGCAACAGAAAATGTGCTACTGATCGTGCTGCAGCCACAGTGCTGTAAAGTTCTGGAAAGATCTGGATTGGGATCCGGCCCTGTCAGACCTCATTTTAGTGGCAGCAGATGCTGTATTGGAGTGACCCTTCACAGTCGGATCATCGTCTTTGTACTAGATTTCACATGAGAGTTCTTGCTCTTCGCAGTCTCAGCTTAGATATGAGTGGGTTCGAAGATGGACATGCATTACAGCTTTGTGGTGGGCAGGTTCACAGATGGGCACGCACTCCAGCTAGACTTACACTGCTAAAAGTTGCAACATCCCACATAGCAGCGTGCCTTCAATGAACCTGGCACCTTCTTCTTTACCAATGGCAATATCTCGGAATGGACTGCTGGTTCGCTGGTTCATCCTTCACTTCATGTGCACTACTTTTGATATCTCGGATGACAGGCTTTTCAACAAAAAAAACCCTGTGCGCTATTGAAAGATTTGTTGCTTTATCTCACAATAGTCGCTTGTTGAGGTGTCTCCGTATCAATAGAGAGAATGCAAACATAGCTCGGGCAGCTAGCGGCAACGGTAGCAGATGCGTTGCCTGTCATCTCTCTTCTTTGTATCTAACAACTTCAAACTGTTAACCTGATGGCTCTAATCTTTGATAATCTACAAACTCTCAAGCCCGTATGAATCCCGATTACATCCATACTTCACCCCTCAAGCTCTTTCTCACAACAAGCCAACCCTCTCACTCAAAGGAAAAAATAAAGGAAAAGAACTCCTTGTCCTCTTGAATTCACTCCTCTCAAACAACTCTCTCAAAGCAACTCCCAAAACCCACTCACATTCTTACAAACAACTCCCACCATCACTAACACAACATATTCACTCACAAGCAACTCTCTTACAAAATCCTTTCACTCCTATCACTCACACCAAGAGTTCATTCTTCCATTCTCCCACACAACCAACTCCTTTCACATTTCAATTCTCTCTCATCTCTTGTTTTCATCCCCAAGAAAAACACATCACTTACATAAGAGTCTCCTCACAATCAAGGTGAAAGCCATTCTCTCCATAAGGCTCTTAACATACTCTAAACAACACTCATCCAAATATCTCAAAATTCTCTCTCACACACACACATCCTTGAACGATACATTAGCATCCAACAATCAAGGAGTGCAAGCATAGCTGTATCAACCATCACAATGTCACCCAAGGAAACTCTCAACTTCCCAACAATCACCAAGTTCTATCATCTTTCAACTCTCTCTTTTTTTTTCAAGGAGAGGGCTCCTCTTTATGCCCGAACCCCAATGGTCCCCCTTCACAATGCAAGCTGACCATTCTTCATGCTTTTCATGCCCTTCAAGCCCCTTTTTGCCACATGTCCGTCCCTCTTTGGAAGGTTGCCCCCCCCATTAAATTGCATGTACTTGGTGGGTGGAGGCTTTAAATGTGTAATCATGGTCTAGTGTGTTTCGACCAAGTAAATTTCCTTCCTCCTAGGTTTAGTGTTTATCCACATGTAGGTAGCCTCATTTGCCAACTCCTAGGGTAGTAGATGGTCTCTAACTTTTCCTTAGCACCTTTTTCCCTTGTTCTTGAGTTTTCCAGGTGGCGTGTGCGGGTTAGCCCGTTGGTCGGGATTTTTGCTATTTTGGATTATTGATGTGGCCCACGTTATTTGTTTAGTGCTCGGAATTTTCCCATACTTTGTTGTTAGGTATTTCTCAATTTCTTGACACTGTCTCAACATCCCTTTGTCGAACATATCCTTCTCCCATTGCCGGTCTTTTTGTTTGCACTATCTTTTGCGGCACTCATGACTTGGGATTTCTTTGGCAGACCGGTTTCCCTGCAATACACTCGATAATTATATATTAGTAAAAGTGACACACAGTACATGGTGAAACTTTAGCACGGTCATGCCGGATAAATTTTACAACTGGCCAATTTTTAAAACCCACAAAATATTTCTACCTACCATTTATTTCTAAGGCCTCAAAAATTTCTCTAGCCACTTTTAGGGTGGGCTGGGACCCACTTCTACAGGCAATTTTATGCTTGTTTTTTACAGTTTTCCAAAGATAAACCTCAATATCATCCTAATCTGAGTTGGTTTAAATCACTTCTTTTATCTTATGTTCGTACGTAGGCATTAAAGCCCAATTCATCTTAATATACAATCTACTACATACCATTCCCATTCATATATTACGAAGCCACATTATTCTTTGGGGATGTGCAACCAAATTACATTTAGAGCCCGAACCTGAATAGTTGTCGTAAGGGATTCCTGTGATGACGTCATGATTTATCCAAAACATACGCTTCTTCTTACGTGTAACAAATCCAGGTTTATGTTACAAAATGAATTTAAACAAGCCCTACAAGAGTGTTTGAAGATTGCACGATGGAAAAGCATTCTCCTTCTAGTTCAATTTGTAGATAAGAACAGTTTATGATCACTTAGAAGCATACACTTAGAAGCATAGCATTCCATATTGTTGTCTTTAGTATACATAAAGAGGCTTATGCCTCTTGTAAACATACCTGAAGCCTCCAATATCAAGCCTCGCTTCAAGCTTAGGAAAGTAAAGCCCACACTTCAAATGTCAAGAGTGAGACAAAGCAGTAATTGTAGATGGAATACATCTATTTATCAGTTGTTAAGTAGCGGTATACTGCAGTAATGGATGTGCACTTATGATGAAAGGGTGCGATCCAGCGCATTACTATAGAGGCAGTCCATCGTTATTCATGCCTACATACTTGTCATAAATGCATACAAGCATGATCAAATAGAATTGTATGCAAAAAGTGTGTAATTTTTCCCTTTTAGAGCGCACTACCATCAGTCCTAGCGCTGGAAAAGCATCATTCAAACTAGCATTTTCCATAAAGTACTTGCCAACAAAGTGACGCTACAAAAAACAACACCATTTGTAGCTCGCGCTCCAATGCTAGTATCTCCATACAAACTGTGAATAGAAAACAACTCTCTACCTACTGTAGATGTGGCAAACCATAAAGCAAAAGTATCCATAAAGAACATAGCATAAACCTCTTACCGAAAAGTATTGAGTCGTTGTGTTGTAGCAAGTAGATGGGCGTTGTAGAATCAAGCTTCCTTCGAAGAAAGGAGAGAGGAAGAAGGAGAAGAAGAAGAATGGTGGGAATGAAGAATTTTGTCCATATTATATAGGCACCAGCCTTTCCTCTCTGTAAAAGATGAGGTTAAGCAAAGCTATCTAACAAGTAGCTTGTGAGGCAAGCCACTGCTCATATCCGTCGGATACTTTTCGATAGATCTTGACCTTTCAAAAAAAACTTGTGAAGTTGGAAGGGGTATTGTAAAGTACCAATATGAAGTGCGAGACCCTTGTTTTTCATAAGAATTAACTGGAACCTAGCATTGCATATAGTCAAAAATGTCGTATATCATAAATTGTAAATCATTGTTAAGAGTGGTCAATAGATATTAAAGAAAGGAATCTAATGGACTCAGAATGGCTAGTCTTAGATGTGGAAGGTGAGCACCACTGGATCAATATACTTCTACTACAATGTAGAAGCAAGTGGCTTAGCCTTTTCAAGTAGGGGAAGGTCACATCATGTGGCGCATACACCTTATCTTGGACAATGGATAAGCAATGCTAGCTAAGAGAATAAGGCATATGAGAAGTGGCTTGTGCCAGGAGTATGTGAATTGAGGCTATTGTAGCTATCAGTGTATCTTCCTGATGTTGTCTACTTTAGAACCTGTTCTCTAGGGCCTATTATGATGAAATATGAGATTGGTTCAAAAAAATGTAGCAAGTTGAATGAAGAAATGTTAGTACAAGAAATAATATTACAATGGTGGAAACATTTGTTAAATGAATGATAGTATGCATTATGTAGAAGGTGACATTCATGATAAAGCATGAGGCACAATGTTGAAAAGTGATGTACAATTCATCTGGTTTTGAACAACGACCAGATTGTACAAATATCTTGGTCAAAATAGGGCAAGGAATCCAAAACTGTGGCACACGTTTTTTGGGGAAAACAACTAGAATGTATGCAAAACTTGACGACAACAGGCTAAAATGAGTTTCAATTATGCTATAAAAGATCTGTGTGTGGAGAAGAACTAGGATATTGTGAAGTTTGATATCACAAAACCAAAAGTAGTTCTAAAGTTGTAATAAATGTCATGATGTTGGACATCCACAAAATTTGATGCATTTGTTTGGAAAGGTGGATCCAAAGAGCTCGAAAGTAGTCCGAAATAGTGGAAAACAAAACAAGAATTGTGTGGTGATGAGAATGCACAAAAAATTTAAAAAAGATTTGTAGAAATTTTTTCTGATGTGTTTGTGTTCTACCAAATGACTTGTAGTAACAATGGACCCATTGTATCGAAATTTTGTGCTTACATAGTTGTACATGAATTTACTTGATGTGTCTATAGATTTTTTATATATTTATTTGCTAGCGTACCCTCATATGACATGGACTTTATGAGTTTGTTGGATAAATTACAGAGACTTAATGATGGAACTTGCAGATAGTAAATATTATTTAACGTAAATATGTTCCAACCGTGACATCGATTTTGTATGCCAATTCCAATCTATACTCTCTAGAGTCAACGTAGAGTTGGATGCCTTATCAGAAGGTCAAAGCCTTGCCTATGTGCTTGATCTTTACCAAATGAATAATAATGATAATGGACCCATTGTAATTATCCATGTACTTTAGGAGACTACATGAATTCAACTCTATTCATTTCAATAAACTTTGCTTTCTTCAAAGACTTATTTGTTCATGGGCTACGTCATTTTTATATGGCAGGGACTTCTCGAGGAGTTTGCTGGATAAAGTATAGAGATCCACCAATGGAACTTGCAATTGGTAAAGATGACATCCATCCAGTGATGTAGTCAATATCATTATCTTGAACTTGAAATGAATTCTATAGCATTCTTCATGTATTTCAAGTTTGTAAACATGATATGTTAAAAAACGTTTCAATATATCATTTGAAACTAGGGCATTATGAATGCACACTGTCATTATCTGACCTTGAGACTTGATAGTTACGATAGAAGTAGAAGTTTCAAATGTTTTTTTGTGTATGTTTTGCTTTTGAAATTATCCTCTTGATTTTACATAGTCAGTTCGAGCTAGTTGAAAAGCATGATTGATGTTTAACTTTTGCTTTCTTCATATCCTTGAGAAGTTTATGCTTTCAAAGTTTTGCTTTTGGATTAAAGAATATAGTGGAACTCTTTTTTGATCATTTTTCTTGGATTGAACTCATTCATAAGCAATATGTATCATGTGCACAATGTGGTTGTGTAGATTATTGTTACAATTGGTTAGGCATAGTTTGTGCACTCACTTGAAACTACTTTGTTTGTACCATTTTGAAGAATTCAAATTTAGGTATGAATGTCCAAAAATGAGTTTTGAATGTTGAAGTTAAATGTCTTGACATTTCAAAAGTTTCATAGTTCCTTGTGAATGTCCTAAATGCAACACATATTGAATATTCAAAAACATGTCAAACTTGGTTCAATTTGAAAAAAGTACATTGGAAAACTATGCTTAATTAGCATAACATTGTTCTGGAGAAGCTGATGTTGAAAATCAAGAAATCATCTTTGATACTTACTTTCAATAATTACATTGATTAATATGTGATCCTTTTTTAGATCTTAAATGTAAATTCACAACTTGAACGGTAAGATATGGTTCTATAATACAAGTTTTGATTTGACACTATGCTTGCTTCTAGTGCACAAAATCAAGAATTGTATATCATATATTATGTGCATCTAGAAAGCGATGAAGATTGTAAATAAACTCAAGACAAACCTAATTTTCTTGCATTAAGTGAGGTCCATCACTAAAAGTGAGAGTTGGAGAAGGGTTTGGCAATGATGAAGAGCTTATATGGAGCATCATGAGTAGATGAGGACAGGTTGGACAAGGAGGAAATGGTGTAGGGAAGGTAGGTGCATAGATGACACTAGTTTGTAAGAGGCATATCAACAAAAAGAGGAAGTTTTAGGGTTGCAAACTTCAACAAAGGTGAAGAAGGTTTTCACATATCAAGATTCCACAACAATGGCATTTAGATGATATGTTTGATGGACACATAAACAATGGGCCCGCTATGGCAAATGGTTGGAATGACAAAAGTAGCTAGATTGTTTGTTGAGGTACTTCAAGAAACTAAGATTGTGAGTGTAACTTAGTTTACAAAAGGTTTCACGTTGGGTTCTTAGCTAGCCATGCACATTGATATCTTTAAAGTAGGAAAGGTTACTCTAACTTAAGCTACTTTCGAATGGCGTTCCAAGGCCCAACATTCTAGAACCTCATATTGTTGAGTGTGCAATGTGCGTTTTATATTGTTAAAAATCAATGTTTTTATCCAAAGTTACAACGTTGGTGGGCCACGATTTTTTTGGAGAATAATAGCACTAGTAGCATCGGCAAGTGTGGTCTCCATGTGATTTTTATATGCGTTTTATATTGTTGAAAATCAATGTTTTTATCTAGAGTTACAACGTTGGTGGGCCAAGGCAGTAGGAGGTCACTAAGGGTGGTCTCCATGTGATTTGTATAAGATATGGAGAGTGATTGTGACATGCCATTAAGGTTTCTAGACAATGTGGAGAAAATTTTCAAAAAAAACACATCGTTTGTATCTCCTTTTCTATCAATTTTTTGTTTGCTTTGTTTGGAGGATATCGTGCATCATTTTCTTTGATTCCCTTTGTTAAGATACGTTGTAGGGTTACTAAAACATGAGCGTTGACATTTTTGCAAGCTTGTTTTGGTGGAGGAGTTCGCTATGGGCATCCATGTTGTTGGATTACATTGGGGCATTTTGCCATATCTTCTTTAGAGTTTAGGATGTAGGATGTTTTTGTGGCCATGATGAGTAACTAGAGGGTCCCAATTTACACAATTACAAGAAGCAATTTACTCTACTTGGCTCTAAAAACAATTGAAAAATATAATTTGGGGACCAACAAAGGTCCACATGAGTACATTGTGATAACGTCGTTATTTATAACACTCAATTACAAACAAAACATTATTGTCAAGGTTGGCAACAATTGGTGTTGTATCTGAGTGCTAAAACATAAAGCTAATGTAAATATTGCAAAACATCATGTTGATTAGGGCATATGCTAAATTTGTAGGACAATGTTGATGTCAAACAAAGCTACACAAAAATGCATTTATTGATGAAGATTTGACAAATAGACAAGAATAATCACTCAATCATCTTCATATTTGTAGAGCATATGAAAATGATGTATGTGCTTATGTATATAAAGGCAAAATCATCATGATGTGCAAAAATGTGTGGAATATCAGCAATAGAGCTTGTATACATTGTAGGTGATGTAGGTATATATGAATGTGGTGTAATATTTTGTTGTTATGGATGCAATGGTTGCTTTTGGAAGATCAAATTTAGAGTGCTCCTCATAGTAATATGTGTGCAAGATTCAACTAGTTTGATCATTTTGTCAATATTTTCATATTTGGCATATTGAGACCAAAACTTGTTTTAAACTTAGTGGATAACTTTTCAAAGCTCATTAGTCTAAATTTCATTAGAATAAACACTTTTTGAAAGTGTGGAAAAGTATGGAGGCGAGTTTTAGGAGATTCAAATTTGAATAGTTGGGTACATTGAATCTAGACCCAAAAATAGTAGGGTTATCATTTTGGAGGGAAAGCCAAGTGGCCAAATAGGGTTTAGACCTTTTATAAATGGATGTAACTCGTGGAGAGTGTTTCATGTTGTTCGGGAGCAGACCCACATCTTGCCTGTGTCTGATTCACTATCGCCTCGGCGTCGAATTGATCTTGTTCTTTCGTGCGAGGGGATTCGCTTGGGGATGTTGTTGTTGCTGATCCTTCGCGACCTGACCTCCTTCGCCGTGCTTCAACTACTCAGGGTGTCGTTGCTTCTCATGCAGCTCTAGATAAAGAGCGAGATTATTCACATCGCACTCCTGGAGAAGACTTTATCCCTTTTGCTTTGGAAATATATGGGTGCCTGCATAAGAAATTCAATGATTTTCTATCATCTTGTGCAGGTTTTGCAGCGAAACTCCAAGGACGTGGTGCCTCACCTTTATCTATCATTACGACTTATTATCGTCAACAAGTTTCTATGACTTTACAACGCACTCAGGCACTTGCAATACTTCGACGTGCCGTAGTTGCAGAAACGGCTACTTCACAGCTTCCTACACTACCTAAACTTCCAACTGTCTTAACTAGCGACTTACACCAAGCAATAGGCTTGATGTAGATACTCTGTGAAATTGTTGTTTTGTTATAGTTGTACAGTATCTCAATTCGCCTTATGGCCTTTTACGTTTTCAACATGCATTCCTTTGTACTCTGATAGGTTTTCCCATCTTTTATTAATAAAAACAGGAAGTTTCTTCTTTTAGAAAGAGTAGTTTTAGCAATTCGTACATGTTTAAACCCGGGTTAATAACCGACTCGTATCACTTGTGATACCAACTCGTTACAAGTCTACAAATTGTATACCTCCTTATATTAATACCTAATTGGTATTAAATTTTTAAAAAACCTGCCATACCCTGACTCGGCTGGTATAAAAAAATTTGATATCCACCCAACATTGTTAAGAGACCGCCTTTAAAAATCGAAAAACATTGCTCTAATGAGAGGGTGTATTTTTAATGGCGTTTTAGTTAGTGTATGAGGGCGTGCTTTTAGAATGGAATTTGTCGCTAATGGCATGCAAGTCCAATTATGGGAACACATTAGCTCATGTGGCACCCCTAAAGAGAGCCATATCTGAGATGTAAGGGTTGACCTAATCCCTCTCTACCTTTAGTGGAAGGTGGTTTATATATAAATTGGATGTAAGAGGGTTGAGCTATTCTTTAGATTTATTAATTGTTGGATTTGATTGTTATTGGGATTGCATGTTCTTATACTTTTTGTGAGAGAGAAAGAGTAAGTTACCCTCATTGTGGATTGTAGTGTTAATGTTTAGGGTTAATGGATGTTAGAGTTAGATGTGGATCTTCCATTCATGCTGAATTCTGAGATATGTTGTTGCTCTCATTTGAGTGAACCTACGTGTGACAACTAACTTCATCTCCTTGATGCTAGATTGCTTGGATCTTGCATTGAGGATAGGCTAGGAAAGAAACCCACTACATCTAGGGAGCTTAGGATTCATGTGTTTTCATGCCAGTATATTTTTGCCTTCAATTCTCGTGCACGCCCGACAGATGCTGCTGAGAGACACTGACGGTGCTTGCGGCTATTTTTCCACAACGACCTATTTCATAGGAATATTCGTTCGAGAGAATCTGTGAGGATGGCCAGGTACTCGAATAAGTAGTTTTGGTGCATAGAATTTATTGACTCCTTAAAGATGCTTTGACCATTTATGATAACTTTACCTTATTCAATAATGTCTAAATTTTTAGTCATTTGAAAGTAGTTAGAATTTCTGAAAATTGTGTAAAATTAGTGTTTCTATGCGATAAATTCATATTACAAATTTTTTCAGAACGATTACGAGCATTGAATTTCAGATATCGATACGCAGTATTGTTCTCGGGTATCATATACTACTAAATGATACGACAGATCAATACCGCGTATCGACATGACGTATCATTTATTAAAAGTGACACCCACTGACATTACAGATTCATTTCTATACAAAGTCTCTGTTTGTGAGAAAATCTATAAATAGATACAAAACTGACTCATAACAAAGAATTTGGGTAGATAATATCTAATGACCTTTGTTATATGGTAATACGGCTGAAGATGATACGAGAAAACGATACAGTTGGATATTGATTTATCGTATCATTTTAGTAAATGATATAGTAAATCAATATCCAATAAATCATTTTAGTAAATGTCCAAACATCAGAAGTTTAGATCAAACAGATCTACACGATCAGATTATCATGACAAAAGGAGCAACATGCAGTCTAGGTCGAATTTTACTCTAGGTCGAATTTCGGCTCAAGTTCGAATTTTAACTCTAGGTCAAATTTTGACTCTGGGTCGAATTCGAACACTTCATCCTACCAACCAAAGCAAAATCAGCGAATTCTACTTCAGCCAGTTTTTCGATCCAGCATAATGAAGATTAAGCAGCCTTCTTGACCAAGGTCGAAGAAAATCAGGATATCGATTCCTAATACCTAGACTCGGGAGCAACTCAACATATGACTCACCACAAGGACTAGTTCAAGGACTATCAATCATACACCCACTCTCAAATTGTACAACTTGGTGACAACTCAAAACATACTATTGAGGGTGAAGGAACAATCGAGATCAAATTTCAAAGGGGTGAAGTCAAGTTGCTGACCGATGTTCTCCACATTCCAAATCTGACCAAAAATATACTCTCAGTTAGCAGATATTACAGATTTGGGTCAAAAAGTCAAATTCAACACACAAAGATGCACAATTTTTGACAAGTCTTGGAAAATTTTAGCTTTCGGGAGAAGAAGTGGCAATCTTTACAAAATTAGCCACTACAATTCTTCTAATTGTCAAGCTCTTTACACTTCCACTTCTGAATGAACTGATATGCCTTTGCATTTCAAATTAGGCCATCACAATTGTAATAGTATTCAAGAAATGTCCAAACAGAATTCAGTTCAAGATCAGTCTCCAATTAGCAAATTTGAACCTTTATGCAAAAGCTGTATAATCAGCAAGCATGCTAGAAGTCCTACAATTTCCGGTACAGTCCATTCTTCTAGAAATTTGCTAGATCTTGTACACCTGGACATTTGTGGCCCTATGCATACTGTTTCCACAAGGAGAGGTGTCTACTTATTGACTTTTATTGCTGACTTCTCTCGGAGGACTGCAACTTATTTCTTGAAAGGAAAATCTGATACCTTCGAATTCTTCATGTAATTCAAGAAATCAGCAAAAAATTTAAACCAGAGAAGAATCAAAGCTCTACGCTCTGATAGAGGAGGAGTATTTATCTCCACCAAGTTCAAAGTCTATTGCAAGGCCAACTGAATACAAATCAACGTAGAAATCCTTGAGTCGAGGAAGCTTGTAAAACTTATGTTGAGTTAGGATTGTGCGTTGTTGTCTATAGTTATGCTTGATACTACATTCTTATTGTTTGATTTCCATTTATCAACCCATCCACTTTCGATGCAATTCGCCACGTTCAACTCTTCCTCAGGACCCCACACAATATCACTACTTCGCCAGTACATTGATCAGTACATATTACAATCATTACACATTGAATCAGTGAACCGCTCTAAACCTAGGTGCTATCGGGGATCTGTAGGCTCCTACAGTACAATCCTATATATATTATATATAGGCTCCTAAAGTACATTCATATATATATATATATATATATATATATATATATATATAAATGCCACTCACCTCAGTCCAAAGGTGCAGATCAAGGGAAGAATCATATACTCATTGCTAGTGCCAAGAGCATGCTAGCTCATGCCTCTCTTCCAAAGAAATTCTGGGCAGAAGCTGTTACTATAGCAGCCTACTTACAAAATCGATCCATGTCAATTTTTATTGTCAGGTACTCCAAGGGATAAATCCATATGGCGTTCTATTGACACATGGTTGCTCTTTGTCCAGAATTAAAGGAGCATCTGCATTATTTACAAAACAAATATCATCAATATAGCGAAAGGTATGCTTGAAGGCACATAGGTATTCTACCTTTCCAAGTCTAACAAGTCTTTTCATGAAATGTGATTCATAAAATGATAGATACCAATTACACCAAGTAGGGGAACATGCAAAACCCATGGGAATACCACAAACTTGTATCCATGTCCTATTTCCTAATCTCACTATACGATTGTCAATCAGTAAATCATTCCACTGGCAAAAAAGTTCTTTGTCAATATTAGTTCATTTATCAGTTGGCTTGCTTAACCATTTCCAATCAGATTTCCCAAGGTTTGGTTTTCATTTATAGGCAAGACTTTTGTTTTTACAAGATTTGAATGCATACCATATCATTTTTCGTATAACTATTTTAAGCCCATCAGGGCCATTAAGAGGGATATTTTTACAGCATTTTGAAATGTCGGTAGACCACATTCAAGTGATTTTGTTTGGCACATTAAGGTAGAATTCAGTGGATGAATTGCACTGTCAAAATAGGTTGGTATCCACATTTAAGATACTTTGGTGTGAAATTGCCTTAAGGCATGCTCGCTCTATGAGGAGAGGAGTTAGTACACCAAGAGCTCCAGAAATAACGTGGCCACCTTTGAAAAGAAGCAGTCATGTGCGTTTGTAATCCATCTGAACGCATTCTTATGTGCTTTTACAAAGTAGAAATGTTAATTTCTCTTTTCCTATTAGGTAATCAGGTATTTTATTGGCAAAGGTATCATTAATCTTTACCATAGCCTTGTCTAGGATATTGTTATTTCCATCTGGAAAAGGGGCAAAATCTGGACTAGACAATCTTACCAGGGCTAAGTTTCTTACGAAGTAGATGCACATGATGCATGGGTTATGTTGGGCCTTATTCACACCACTCACATAAAGATTGGTAGTAATCCAGTTACGCTCATCAATGACATTTTTTAGTTTGTTGTTCGTTATACTTTTTCCATGTAGCCATCTGGTGTTTTTCAAGAAATTTGTCACAACATCCTTGCATATATGGACATGTTCCATAATAGTTTCGTGATTGATAATTTGATAAAAAGGTAAAATTTTAGCCAATTTAAACCACCCATGGTAAAGTTCCAAAGCGATCTCATTGATATTAGACTGACGTAATGGAATATGATTAAGTCCTTTGTTCATGTCATTCTTTAAAAATTTGCTACTAACAATTCCTGAATCCATAGAGACAACATGTCCAAAATTTCCATAAATGAACTCTTTAAAACGTTTACTGTTAGAGCAAGTACATGGTGGGATATTATCCATCGAAATCACAAAAAACTTGAAAGGGTTTATACCATTCATGTTTCAAATGTGGAAAGAAGGTCCAACCAAACACAATTTGCTCAAAGATCTCATTAACATAATCAAATATATGAAGTAAAGTTTCAGAGTAGAGTCGTTTAACATTTATCTTCTCAAAGCATCTATTGTAATAATGGAAATGCAAAAAAATCTTTCCTTTGTCTCTTCTAACCAGTAGTCGTCGCCTACCAATATGCTTGCTCCTAGCATAGTTTTTGACAATAGAACTTTGATCCATCATAAGAATGATCTTCTTCCTAAGAATAGATCTTCTTTCAATGATCATGTAATGCTCAAAATAGAAACAACCATAATTGATATAGAGAATAGTGTCCACTTGGGATGTTTCACTATTTCTTACATCAATTTTACATATCAAGATGTAACTAGAACATGAAGAATCAAATAGAATGTAAATGAAATGATTTCAACATGCTTCCAACTCTGAACTCTCTGGAAAAATACAGCAAACAAAGAATAAATGTGAGTAATCAACTTTTGCTTGCATGTTTCTTCCTTCTTTGTCTTTTGTTGCTATGTATCCACCATGATACTCTATGCCATGAGCCTCCATCTCCATCTTGCCATAAGATGCCATCATCACTTGACGACTTGACCATGAATGAACCAATGTAGCTAGTTTTACCATATCTTGATAATTTGCAAACATCCACATGAAATTGCTCAAACATGAGATAGTACAAATAAAGTAGACTTGAACAACACTTCCTTGTTGCTCCTTTGACCTTACTTGAGTCTTCAATATGCTGCAAAAACAGATCCATAACATCTTTGCCAATCACCTCATGCTCTGACTAGCTCCAAATTGCCAACTTCCCTTTTGATTGGTTTGAGATCAACCTCTTGACCATCAACTTGACCATCAAAGTTGTTGATTTCACACATGTGGATTGTCCACAACATGTACTTGTGATCTCCTAAGGTGTGTAGATGCACCAAGATCAAGACTAAATTGAGATTCAAGATCTATCTTTGATTCTATGGCAAAAACACACTACTACATGCATTCAATCACTTCCAACTCTCACTCACACGTGTGGGAAGTGTTCCAAAAATAATCTAAGTAAAAACAAGCTGCTCTCCTCGGTTAGAGAGATAAAATCATCATGAGCTCTCAAGTAGAGAGAGAAAGCTAGAAAACCAATTACTCACAAAATTCACTCAATCTCAAAATCAATTAGATCCAAATGGTAAGTACAATGATACTAGTAGATCCACGAGCTACCACTATGCTTAACTATGATTGGACCACACTTTTGCCACCTCTTAATTCTATTGGACCATTGATCCATTCACCTCTATATTCTATTGGACCATTTTCAAGCAAACCTCAAATTCTATTGGACCCCTCAAGGTTCCACCTCTAAATCCTATTGGACCTCTTAAATTTCATCAAACAAAAGTATTACACTTGTCTACACTCTAATTGGCACGAGTTTAGCCTCTTATTCTATTTTGGCTAAATAGTGGCATTACAGGTGGAAATGGGTAATTTGCCATCTATGCCAAATTTGGTCCTATCAACATCCTACACCTAGATGCTTGATATAAAAAACATAAAACCCCTATATCTAACATAGATAATCTTTTTCAATTTTTCACACTCCTCCTAAAAAATTATCTATGAAGATTTGAGCATTGATCTTGATATAACTCCAAGATTAGATCTATCCTTGATGAAAGCACTTTCGCTCAAAGGCTTGGTGAGTAGATCGGCAATACAAGAGGACGAGTTGACATGCTCCAAATAGATTTCTCCTCCAATAAGCTTTTCTCTCACAAAATGGTGTGCCACTTCTATATGCTTGCTTCTTGCATGAAATATGGGATTATTGGCAAGAGCTTGGGCCGAGATATTATCGCACTTGATCATTGGTAGATCATATTTCTTGATGCACTTTAGCTCCAATAATAATCTCTTGATCCACAGCACCTCTTTGGTGGTTGTAGTGAGTGCTTTGTACTCGGCCTCACATGAAGAGAGAGATATAGTATCTTGCTTTTTGGAAAGCCAAAATATTAGATTGCCTCCAAGAAAGATAGTGTATGCACTAATAGACTTTCGATCCATCTTGTCACTTGCAAAATCCGAATCCGAGTAGCTAACAATGGATAGATCTTCACTTTTATAAAGTAGACCATAATCACAACATGAAGATACATATCTTAGAATCCTCTTGGCCATCTTCCAATGATGAACCTTAGGATCTTGCATAAATTGACTCAATTTGTGCACACAAAAACTTAAATCGGGCCTAGTAATGGTAAGCCAAATCAAGGAGCCTACAAGACTCCTAAAAAGTGTGATGTCCTCGAAGGATCTTTCATCACCTTTATTAGGATCTTTTACAATCTGCTCCATTGGAGTATCTATGCTCTTAGAATTTTCCATATGAAATTTTTTCAACATAGAGTGAGCATATCTAGATTGGCATATAAAAACATTATCTTCATAAAAATCAATCTCTAGGCCTAGGATGTAATACATTTCTTCTAAATCTTGCATTTTAAACTCACATCCAAGTGCTAGCTTAGTTTCATCAACTAGCTTGATACAACTTCCACAAAGAATAATGTCATCAACATAAATTAGAAGAATGACAATATTACTATCAACAAATTTTAGATACATGGAAGGATCATAGTCACTAGGAGTAAATCCTAGTGAGATAAGGAAAGAATTAAGTCTTGAATACCATGATCTTGGTGCTTGCTTGAGTCCATAAAGACTTTTGAAGAGCAAACATACTTTGAACTCATCCTTGATGAATCCTTGAGGTTGTTCCATATAGATCTCCTCCTCAAGATAACCATTTAGAAAAGCAATGGATACATCTAATTGGAACACCTTCCACTTAAAGAAACAAGATTCTTATTGTCACCATCTTTGCAATGGGTGCAAAGGTCTCCTCATAATCAAGGCCATGGATTTGAGCAAATTCTTTGGCACATAATCTTGCTTTATATTTGTTGATGGTGCGATCATGATTGTACTTGATCCAAAATACCCATTTGCAACCAATCACATGCTTGTTGGACGGAGGATCCACAAGCTCCCAAGTATTGTTGGTGATCAATGCATCACAAGCTCCCAAGTATTGTTGGTGATCAATGCATCATACTCTTGCTTCATGGCATCATACCACTCCTTGGTATTGAGTGCCTCTTGTACATTCTTTGGCTCTTCATGAGAGACATAAAAAAACATAATTAGTGGAATCAAGATCCACTTGTTTGCCTTTTTCAACATATGAGAGTCTCTTAGGCTCGGATCTATCTCTCATGGACATTCTTGGTGAGAAAATCCGAGGAGAGTCTTCTTCAATTCTCGACCCCATCACATCATAATTGTCTTCAAAATCAACAATAGGTGATACATCCATAGACTTCTTGATCTCGGCTCGCCTCTTCAAAAGATGAATGTTGATCTTCATGAAAGACAACATCTCTACTTTCAATAACTTGAGAAGTAGAGAGTACAAAGACTCTATAGGCCTTTTTAGTGGATGAGTATCCAACCATGATCTCTTTGCATGCACTAGGATCTTCCTTCTTCCTTGTTTCCAAGAGAATATGGACAAAGCATATGCATCCAAAAACTCTAAGGTAATCAACCTTAGGCTTCTTCAAATATAAGATTTCATATGGTGACTTTCCTCCAAGAGCTATATGTGGGAGCCTATTGCAAAGATAATTTGCACAATTAATGGCTTCTCCCCAAAAATCTTTAGGCAAAGATGCCTCAATTCTCATAGATTTTGCACATTCACATAGAGATCTATTCTTTCTCTCGACCACTCCATTTTGAGATGGAGAATAGACACAAGAGAACTCTCTTTTAATGCCTTCAAGCTCAGAAAAATCATGAAATTTATTGGAGATATATTCACCACCTCCATCATATCTAAGAGCTTTAATCTTGAATGAGAATTGCTTCTCTACATAAGCTTTGAAAATTCTTGTAATGTTGTTCTTGTGAACAAGATATGGGATAGGAGGTTGGGACATCCCAACTACAAATCCATGCTCTCTATGATCAAAGAGGCCAGAGCTACTTGCTTGCCAAAGTCATTCTCCAAGAAGATCAAGCCTTGTGAGGCTTGTGCTATTGCGAAATCTCACAAAAAGCCATTTACAAGATCTTCTATCAAAAGCAAGTATCCTTTGGAGTTAATCCACTCGGATGTGCTGTTTTCATCAACTATAAGCAAGGGAGGAGCCATTTGTTTTGTTACTTTCATTGATGATTTCACAAGATTCACTTGGATATATCTTCTTGCTTTTAAATCTATGGTGTTTGATCATTTTCTACATCAAGACCATTATCAAGCAATTGGCCAACACTAATGAGATTCTTAGTAATCTTAGGCACATAAAGCACTTTAGAAAGAGAAAGAACTTTAGAGGATGCAAGCTTTAAGGAAATGTTCCCTATGCCTTCAATAGGACATTCAAAATCATTTGCAGTGTATATTGATTCTTCGATGTGTGCAAGCTACTATCGACCTATGCATATGCTACGGTGATGTAGATTCATCTAATATCCACATCTATGCCAAATTTGGTCCTATCAACATCCTACACCTAGATGCTTGATATAAAAAACATAAGACCCCTATATCTAACATAGATAATCTTTTTCAATTCTTCACAAAAGTCATTGAACAAACTTTGTTTTCTAGATCCATTACTTGATTTTACAGCAAGATAACATCCATCCACTTGCATAGCACCATTTACACAAGAAGATCCTCCAAAAGATGTTCCACTCTTCATAAGAGCTCGATACTCAAGATCCATTGCTTGGATCCACTCCTCTTCTTTCACTGCTTGATCTACACTTGTAGGCTCATCCAAAGAGGTTAGGAAAACAACATAATTTCCAAAAACTACTTGCTCTCTAAAGTAGACTTGGATTCATAAAGCTTCTTCAATGAATTCCAAGCTTCCAAAGATGATGTGCACTTACCAACTTCCTTGAGAAGCTCATTGGTAACGTTTATCTTTATCATGTGTAGAGCCTTCTTGGCCCTCTTGTCATACCTCACTTGATCTAGTTGTGTTGTTGGTCTCTCCTCCAAACCTACAACAATATCCAAAACATCATTCATCTCAAGAAGTGACTCCATCCTCACTTTCCACAATGAATAGTGACTTGAGGTAAGCCTATCATTGGCTTCCAACATGACTCCAATTGAGGTTGTCATGTAGCAATGACCTGATCTTCTTTTTCAACCTGTTTCAATGCACAAACTACTCCTTTGAACAACAACAAATGCTTTCAAAAGAAATCACCAAGATTTGAAACTATCTCACAAATTCTCTTCTAACACTTATATCAAGCAAATCAACACATAGAATCATAGAATCTTGATCAACCTATGATCTATTCTTAATCTAATGACTTTTGCCACTTCCTAAGATTGAAACACACTTAAATGAAATCCAGCAACCTCACTATCTAGAGATCCAATCAAAACTAGGGTTTTGACATAATCACAAAAAATTGACTATTCCAAATCTACATACAAATGCTGAAAATTTGATATGCAATCTATTAGCCACCACTTAGGCTGATCCAATGATCAAAAACTCGGCCAAATCCAGTATGTGAACTCAAAAATCGAAATTGATCAAGTTTCTAGACCTATATAGAGTTTTGATCTTCAAAATATCCAATCTACAAAAGCAAACCACTCGATTTTGGTGTAGAATCCTCTCTAGCATGCTCTAGACTTGATATCTTCACCAAATCATTGATAGATCTGATTTTCTCCTTCATAACCTGAAACACAAGCTCTGATAGCATGTGAAAGTTTTCAGATCCTTAAGATCCAATCAACTTGAAAGATCTTTGGTTAGAAAGAGAAATACACTACCAACCTCACCAATGTAAAAAATCAGCATCTACACACAAAATGAGATGCAAACACTAATAGAACTTGAATGATATGATAAAGTGCTGTTGTTGTCCGCACAAAACTAGCAAGCTATTGTCATTCATACGTGTGAAACCGAAAATAGCATTTATGAATCATTCTACACATAAAATTGCATGCAATCACCAATATAGTGCACCAATGGATAGTAGAACCCAAGAGAACCGTGTATAAGCATAAAATGAGATAGAGAAGAGAGATCGCACTCATGTGCAATAGATGCCAATACGTCACGAATGGAATCATGAGTCGCAGTGCGCTCTCCGCCAGAAAGGCAACACATGAGATGAGTGCCAATAGGATCAAGAGGGTGACCGTAGGAACATTTTGTCAAACCTGCCAGCACTGGATGAGGGAGACCCAACCTAACCCGAAGAGCGGTGAGAAACAACTCTGAAGAAAGGCACAAGTGTGGAACAACAGGGCGCGCAACAAGCCAAGCACCAGCACCCGGGCTTGCACAGGACAGAAGGCGAGCCCGAGTCTCATCGGAAGGTGAATCACTAAGAAGCTGAGTGAAAGCATGTGAGTGGAAGCGCTCCAAAAGATACTTTTGAAAATGAACACGCTGATGGATAAGCAAAGTCTCAAAGGGAGGCAAAGAAGCTCGCACATAGGTGGAGGGATGAGATCCTTGGCCGCACGAAGATGTTGTTGAAGAGGAAGATGTCTGTTTCCACATGAGCTATTGAATCAAGAAGAATATCATAATTTGAGATATAAAAAATTTGAAACACAACTTTTTTTTGCTAAATATAATAATTCTCTTGATATATCATGGCAAAAATAAACAAAATCTCCCAAACCCAAGTATCAATATAAATAGTAATATAGTTAATCTTGGAGGATCTGATTCTAAATAGTGATATTACAAAGTCATATACCATTGGGTAAGTTCTATGGTACCATTTTAATAGTCATTATTGATACTAGTCTACGATGGTATGTGTTCTATGGTACCATGTTAATACTCATTATTGATACTACTCTAGACTCTCTATACCCGCCCAACATTGGTATATCTAACTTGGACCAAAATAATTTTTGGATGCCAAGCCATTAGCCAACCCCCTTGGTGTCATTGATAGCAATGAGGATGACTATTTATACATCCACTTTGGGACCCTGAAATTACACTGCCTAAATGGACGGATGATGTACATGCACGTGTATGAACTTACGGCCATGATCCATCGCGCGTAATGGACGGATATGCGTTCAACCTTCAGCTAGCCGGCTGCCGATATTATCGTGTACGGATACGAATTCATACGGGGAGATCTATCCGTACTCTATGTACGGATGTGTGGTGCCACATAGCTACTCTCTGAAAAATGTGATTGATTCTTAGCAAAAGCTGCACAGACACGATGCTCAGCCACTGCAGTATAATTCGTGAGCAAAGATGGGCAGAAAACAATCGATGATCGATCCCACATATTATTTCCATCATCTTATGGTAAGTACCCAAAGCTTTCAAACAAAATAGATAAATCAGCTGACTTCCACATTAACTTCCACACAATCCAGAACGTGATAGTGGGTGCTAATGAGAATTGCGTCGATTTGACTGATATGACCAAGAGATTGCTTACTAGAATACATGATGATGATGATAGATAGAAAACTAATGGCCCATTTGTATCCATTGAAAGCCAGGAGATGAGTAAGTAGTGTATACTGTAATAAAAAAGTGACTTTCGTAAAGATCTATAAGATTAGATGAAGATCATACGAGATTCGAATTTTCTGATGCCGTACTTGTATCCAACCAGAGCCAAGAGATGAGTTAGTAGAGGTTACTGCAGTAAACAAGCTTTCAAGAAAATCCACTGAGTGATTAAATTACATATAGGGTAGAAATTCTTTTGATGGCCACATCCATCCATAGCCAGGAGATGAGTAAGCAGTGCTTAATGCAATAAAACAAGGAAGTTCCATAAAGATCAAGAGAGTGCTTATTTTACTGTTTATATAAGGATAACTATATTAAAATTCTTCTCATGGCTCAAATACAATATCCAACTAAGGCCAGCAGGAGCAACTTTCTCAGGCATTACTATCAAATATCAAGCTCGTTCTGAGTCTCCGGGCCAGGCATCACTGGTGCGTAGAGCCCAAAGAGGTGGTATGCAGAGATAGCAGCTGAAGCAAAGATGGCAAGCGCGGCAAGGTAGGAATTAATGAGAGATATGCCATGAACCTTGCAAAAATGGTTCAATTCAGTGCAGACCCCGCTCCAGCCCACTTTTGGTGCTCCGTATTTTGAAAGGTAGGCGATCTCTGTTGCTACTGCCACCGCACTCGCCAGCAAGTACGCAATTGCCTGCATTCAGTGATCCACAGAATCGCTACAGTCAGTAACAGGTTGTTCTGTAAGAAGCTTGCAAACTAGTACTTCGAGATCCAACAGGTAAGTCGGTACGAAAGCGGGAGAGAGGACCTGATCAGCGATGAATGTAAACCAGGCCTTAGCTTTCGAACGCAGCAAGCTTTCAGTGGTAAGAAGATTGACCACAGATAATATAGTTTGGAAAAATGAGTAGCCTACCACAACAGCTAGAGATCCCGAAAAAAACCTGCAACATAGTGTAAGTTAAGAAGTGAGCTTTCATTTGTGAATAGCCAAAGTTATATGGAACAACTTTCAACAAGATCAGCACAAGATCAGAACAATAATATGCGCTAGATAAAAGACTCGACAATTTCAAATTCAAAGTAAGGAAAGAATACGAGATGTTAAAAGCATAGTGATTCTTGTCATACTGCAGCGAGTCCAGATCACCGCTCACTTTAAAGCCTCGATGTCAACGAAAGAACTGGATTTGCCAAAATACAAAGGCTTGCTCAGTCCCGGAAGAGAAACCTCCATTGATTCTGTCCTTTTTATCGTTACTAACAATACCAAAGCTATCACAGCAAACACTAAGGTGATAACGCGCAGTAGGGATGCACCCTCTCTAAATTGTCCTGCATGCAACCCAGGATGGCTAATTACAGCAGTCAGATGAGCATTGCCTGCTGCTGCATTCCTCAATATTGCTGCATCCGTCACTGCTTCACCCATGGATCTGCGCAATGCAAGCAAGCCCAACTATACTATTCTCATCCCAGATAGAACAAATTTCAAATTATCCGATCAACCATGCATCGAAAGAGACAGAGAGATCGGAAGAGTTCGAGAGAGAATGAATTAGTGAGGGTGTAAGTGAAATTTTGTGAAGAGTTCATGACGTGTGACAGGTAGTTTGATGACGTGTGACGGGGCCTCCACCGACACCATACTTAGTATTGTATTTGAAGCACTAGTATTGTATAATTGTGGAACATAACTTTTTCAACCCTAAGGGCGTCTTGGTGAGAGTGCATCTTTGTTTTGAAAGCTGGGGACTAAACAAACTTTGGATGCCAAGTTAAGCTCGATAAGCAAGCACATTAGATCTCTTGGTGACACTTGTGCAACCGCATGTATAACTATGATTGATTGATTGGTAGGGCCAAACATGGATGGATGAGAGGAATAAACTCTTTGTTACTAGCCACACATGAGTTGTATAAACTTTGTTGCTAACGAGTAAATTGATACAATCATATGGAAGAAGATGTGCTATTGAAGCTGTTCGTTTATTTGAGACCCTATCTCGCGATTGGAAATGAATCACGATGCCAAATTGACTTCCACAGGCCGCTAAACATCTGGAGCAACTAAGTGGTCCTTCTCCCTGACCGTGCCTGAACTAGTTCTCTCTCTCTCTCTCTCTCTCTCTCTCTCTCTCTCTCTCTCTCTCTCTCTCTCTCTCTCTCTCTCTCTCTCTCTCTCTCTCGGTGGGCCCACCAACAACTTCCAAAATACATAAGATTAGTGTGATTCATATTCTAACCTACATACTCCATTTGTTTTGTGGCATGTAGAAGGACCGGGCCTAATCTGGATAATAGTTAAGTAGGACCATGGGGTCACATCCGCATGCGGTATTAGCATGTGTGTTGCATCCTAGTATGGGATAGGGTGTACATGCACTGTGCTTTTACATGGGTCTTGGCTATTATGGATTAGGGGTGCCTACATGCAGTGGACATGCATGGGAGTTTGGCATGGATTGTTAAATTGTGTTTTTCTTAGTTAATGTTGGCAAGGGGGAATTCCCTCTGGGATTCCAATCAAAACGGGGTTAAGAAGGGACTCTCTCGTTGGCAAATTTTTTGCCACACAAACTAATTTCTTGGTTCCGATTGTATGAGTTTTGGTCTGTGATTTGCAAAAGCCCCATTAAGGTGGGCTCTTGCGTGTGATGACTCAACAACATGGAAGTGTGGTCGATCATATGAGGGTTGGTTCCCATCTGTCGAATGGGTTTGTGGATGGTTCGTGTACGTGTGATTTCATCCGTGAGAATCTAAGTTGTCGAGCTTGTTCAGATGCAGGTGATACCACCTCTGGTGGATAATCTTCTGTATTATTAGGATCGTAATGATGATCCATCTGGATGGGTTGGACTATCTCTGTGGTAGTTTTTGTGTTTTTGTGGTCTTTTTTTTTTTTCTTTTCTTTTTTCCTGGATGAGATGGAATCCGGTCGAGATGGGATCTCTTAGAGTCCGATTGATTTTAGAGATGTTTGGATTCGGCCGATATCAGAGATCCGGTTGAGATTAGATCTTAAGTTTTTTTAAAATTTGGATCGGAGTGGTCTGATCCGGTTGATGGTCAGAGTCCGGTCGAGATGGAATCATTCTTGATCCGGTCGAGATCAAATGGTCAAGGCTCGGTTGAGAGGAGTCGTTTGTGATTGGGTCGAGATCAAATGGTTAGGGTCCGCGGTCGAGATGGAATCGTTCTTGATCCGGTCGAGATCAAATGGGCAAGGTCCGGTCGAGATGAGATCGTTTGTGATCCAGTCAAGATCAAATGGTCAGGGTTCGGTCGAGATGGAATCGTTCTTGATCCGGTCGAGATCAAATAGGCAGGGTCCCCTCCGGTCGAGATGAGATCGTTTGTGATCCTATCGAGATCAAATGGTCAGGGTCCGCCGGTCGAGATGGAGTACTTGATCCAGTCAAGATGGAATTGTTCTTGATTCTGTCGAGATCAAATGGGCAAGGTCCAGTTGAGATGGGAGAGATGGACTTTGACGAAGGTGGACCGTGACCTGCAAGAATGTGTGTGATCGTGAAAAGAAGGTGGTGAGAGCGTGGGATAGTGTCATGTGCCAAATCCCAAACTAATAGCAATTACAATGAAAGTAAAGCTAGAAGCAAGAAGAGAACAAGACATCATGATAGCATATCAATAGAAAGCTAGAAACAATGAGATCACACTGGAATTGCATTAGCAATGAAAGAAATAGTACAATCAATGGAAATGGAGCATTGATCATGTGGATAGGGCACATGAGACCTGACAATGGAGATCCCTATGGCTCACATTCACAAGGAAGCTAGAAGCTCTCACTTGCAAATGGCAGCTTCCTGTACACTTATGTTAGCGCCGGATTTGTGTTTGTGACCGAAGTCTAGCAATTGTAGTCGGATCTCATCAAACGATGACGTTTCGGTAATTCTTGGAGTCATTGGCCAATGATAGCCTCATTCCTTGGTCGCTCCCGCAGGCCATAATTTTCTCCTCTTGATAGGCATGTAAAAAGGGTCAACCCTTTTCCAAGAAGGTGTCTTTAAATATTCGAGTAATCTTATGTTGTCCTTCAAGAATTTGTTTCTCCATTCTGGTTTTGGCTAGAGGGCTACAATTATATCAGACCTCGTAAGATATTTTGTCTGGTCCAGGTCCTCTCGTCCACCCCTCATGCTTCGAGAGTATTTCCTTTTAAGTCTCTCAGATTCTTTGGTATCGGCCATCATGGGCTGAGGCTCGATTGGCTGTATCGCCCTTGACTTTTGTGGAGCCCCGACCATATATCTATCCAATGCTTTTGTGCCTTTGTCATCTTTCCTGGCCCTTCCACTTATTGAGGGACCTACATCTCCAACTCACGGGTTGCGGTGAGAAACTTCTCGTGGAGGGTAGAATGTCCTGGGCATCACCGAACTCACTAGTATCAGTGTTAACTTTATAAAAATCAAGTGGATTGTGGTCCAGTGAGGGTGTCATGAGCTTAGGAGGTGGACTAGGAATTGGATTCTCCACAAGATTGTATGCGGCGCCGGGAGAGCTAGTTGTTTAAGAACTCATCTTGTCGGGCTTTATACATCGACTGAGGTCCTTGGTGTGGTCTCAAAAGCCAGCTCAGATGGAAAAATGATGGTTGTGGAACGAGATGTGTGGGTATGTAGGTCTGGGAGAAATCAAACATGGAGAATTGGGTGGTTTTGTGGGTAGGTGGGGGGGACTGAAAAACTCTCGTAAGTGACTTTAAAGTCTTTTTTACCTGATCCCAAGCTACCATCCAACTGGTGAGCAAGCCCGTCGTATCCGCAACACTATCACCTCCGTCATTGTCCCTTAGTTTCTGATTAGAGATTCCTGCTTGGGCTTTGCACGCAGTGTTCCAAAGCTAGTTCACTTTGTCCAAAACCTACTGCAGGGCCTTCATCACTTCTACCAACTATTTCTGGGACTCTAGAATGACCTTCTCTTGTTTCGCTGTAGCTCATTCAAAATTTAACTTGTCAGCCTCCCTTGTCTGAATCAGTCTGATGTATTTTTCCATCTTTATTGTGAGGGCCTGAGGGGGCTGCACCTTGATCTCTTTCGGCTTCACAGGAGGCATGTCAACTATCATTGCATCAAGCGATCCATCTCGAGCATGGTTGATCCGACTCATCTGTTGCTTAAGTTGATTTTGAATCGCATTGAGTTCATTGGCTTGCTTGCCCATAGTGGCTTGCAGCTCCATGAGTGATATCTTTTTCTCCTTAGCCTCTACTCTTTCTTTTTTATCTGCTTCTGCTACTTTAATATAACCTGCTCCTGCTGCTTGACTTTGTCTTCCAATTCTCTATGCTGGCTCATCAACCAGTGTAGCTGGTAGCTAGTCTCATATAGGTTTATTATGGCTTTCTTAGCCACAATTGGAAGTTCTTCAGGGTTAGGAAGGATGGTATAATGATCGATGGTGTGGCCAAGTGGCGTTAGTCCAAAGAAGAGGATTTGAGTGGGTGGAGGTGGTAGTGGCAATGATGAAAGATGCAAAATGGGAAGATCCAACTTTTAGGAACAAGATTGCACACAAAATGAACTGTCTTCTTCTTTGGAGGCCCTACTCATAGTTATAGGCAAGAGTGAGGGCCTGTCAAAGATGGGCTTTTTGGGACAAACCCCCAAACGGCCGAATATTCTAGTTTAAGCTGTAAAATTAGAATTATTTGCAATATTCTCAAGTCTAGAACTAATTGAACTTAAACCCTTACAATTATGTCGTAAAGGCCCAAGTTTAAAGGTTAAATTCTAGAGTTAACTGCTTCTTTCTCGCATTTATACAACATGCCAAGACAAGAGGACTACCTTCTCGTGGGCTTACAATACACATGCCACGGTAGGAGCTACATATGCCGATATTATACTTTGTGAACTAAATGCCCATATTAAGAGCTAATTCTCATGGGACTTTTATTACAAACACTGGGACTTTTCAAAATGGCTAAAATATTCTTTGGAATATCTTACCACTGGTGATAGCATAGAGTCTCATAATGTTTTCGAGTTATTCCAATGAAATCTGATCCTGGTTTGACATGTTTGGCATTGTTGACACGCCATTTTCATTTGCCAACCAACGGGGTTGGCTTAGTTGGTTAGCTTGACATCCAAAGTTTCTTTGGTCTTAGGTTCGAGCCTCCCCTTGGAAACCAAGAAGCATTTTCATTTGCCTCACTAGAGTCTCCTGTTCTCATATTACCACTTGAGGGTGGCAGTACCTGGACAGGCCTCTTCATCGGCGGTCTCGAGATTTGAAGGCAATAAATTGATCCCCACCAGTCAGTAGTAGCTCAGCATACAAAACTTTCACTCAGAAAACTCAACGTTTGTTAGCTTGAGATTATGACAGGCCATTTGCTCCTTGCCATCTGAACGTTCTTAACATACCATTGAACTCCTTACGAGAAAAGCAGTTGTCTCAAGCAAACTTTTTACAAAACAAGCGCTCTCTATGTCAGAAATTTGTGTGAAAAACGTACTTGCACTGGTTTGAAAGGTTTCCAAAAGAACTAGAAATGACTCGCGCAAGGAAACATACTACTCGCACAGGCGTGTATACTGCGAAAAATGACTCACATAAGAAGGTCGGTACCCGCACAAGAAAAAATGACTCGTATTATCCGCACAGGCTAAAATGACTTACATAAAAAGGTCGGTACCCTCCCAAGCAAAAATGACTCGCATCAGAAGCTCAGTACCCGCACATGCTAAAATGAGTCGTACAGACAGGGTGAAAGATGACTCCCACGTGGAAAGTAACGTACTCGCACACGATGAAAGATGACTCGCACAAACCTGGACTCATAGAGATAGAAACCGTGGAAATGACTCACACAGAAGATGACTCGCATAGGAATATAACTCGTGCAACAGAATGGTAGAGGTAATGACTCAGATTTGACAAAAATGACTCGTACACCTCAAACATGAATCTCAAAATCCATACAAATTATTGAAAGCATATTATGGATCAATATTGCCCTAAGTGCTAGGTGTGATTAAATCATTGGATGTCTACATCCACTTAAAAGGTCCAAGTGCTAGGTATCATTCTCATTGGTTGTTTACATCAATCTTTGACTTTATAAAATCTTATACTTAAAAGGTAGGCCCAAGCCTCTTACCTCCGCCCCAGTTCTAGCTTTGCCTTTGAGCTTCTACTCTTCCTTGATGTGGGTAATGATCTAGAAGATAGTATTTCCATTTCTAATTGTGCAACATAGATGAAATTGCATGCTAGATCTATCCCCCATCCAAGGGTGGTGGAAAGAGGCCCGAACTCTCCACCACACCCTTGGACGGTGGAGAGATCCAACTTACAACTACATCTATGGTTAAAAAAGAAAATATCATTTTCAATAGTGGGATCAAGACGCACATGGAGGCAAATACGATAAATCCTTTATACAACTCATATTATTTTTTGGGAGGATTGCCTTTCTAAGTTGATAGATTTCATTTCTGAATATTTCCATTTGTAACCGTAGATGCAGTTGCAAGGGTCCCTCTGAACTTAGAAAGACAATCCTTCCAATAAATAATATAAACTATATAGTACATTTTGTATCTGCCTCCATGTGCATCTAGATCTCACTATAGAAAATGATATTTCCATTTCTATCCGTAGATGTAGTTGCCATGCTCGATCTATCCCCCATCCAAGGGGGAAATACTTAAGGAGTGCACGGGCCAGGGGCACCTACAGTGTTGGCCCCACTCCATCCAATGGTGCTAGTTGGGGCTAAGTGAGAAAAAATGTATCACTCCCTTTGGATGGCGTGGGACATGTGCAGTAAAGGCAGTGCAGGCGGTGCACTCCCTAATGAGAGCCGTCCACGGGTGGTGGAGAGCTCGACCAAGGCTTGGATGGGGGAGGGACCTCAATTGCCTTTATTTACTCGTGGAAATACACTCCTATGGGCCCCATATAAATTCCCTTTGCACCCAATAGCTTTGGAAAGTTTAGACCAGCCTATAGTAGTCAATTATTATCTATGTATTTAAAACATAGTTTGCGTACTTATAAAGTGGATGCTCGTATGAAGGAAAATAAAGGAACTGGCGATGGCGTTATGTATTCGAACATCTCTTTGAAAGCGTGAGAGAGAGAGAGAGAGAGAGGGAGAGAGAGAGGAGTGGTTGATCATATCTTATTCTAATATAGAGTTGATTTCTGCGTAGATGGGCATCACAAGGCGGATCATCCTTTAGCGCTGAGTTTCGGCATGCCAATCGTCTAGCTAACTAGAATTTGGATTAACGACATAATTGAGATCCAGAAGCTGAGCAGGCTTGCAGCACAGAAAGATACTTAGAGGAGCGTGTCAGCTTTTTGGGCTTTTCCCTTCAGATGATGGAAGATGGAATAGTGAGTTGGTAACTTAATTTGTTGGAGGTTGTGTTTGCTAGGAATGCATGCTTTGCATTGAGGTCCATGTTCTCAATTGATGGTGAAGGAAAGAGGATCAAGAGGGGGATGTCCGTACATAAATTGCACTTACTCAGGGCAGTATTTGTCCGTGAGAGATTAGGGGCTGCATTTCACCTTTCTGGGATGTACTTGAAGCCGGATGAATGGATCAAGAAAGATGTGAACGTTCTTCAAAGTAGCTCATCTTGCCTTTTACTCGGCTCAGCTCACGATCGTCTGCTCATTGGTTGGGGAAAATCCACAGATGGTAGGGCGAATGCAATCCTAATAGTTTGTCTGCTTTGTAAGGTACTTGCCATCACTCTTCCAGTATATTTCTTATCTGGTTGGACCTCTATTAGTGGCAGTGATCTGATTTCTTTTCTAGCAGTGCAGATTTTCCTCTTGGTCTCAGGTCGATTTCAGAAATGCCTCAGGAAGAAAGGTCAAAGCTTTTCAGTGCAATTTCAGGTGCTGGTGCTGGTGAGTCCTACTTTTCTAGTAGTGATGTCATCTATTGTATTGGCATATCAAATTCTCTTGCCATTTTAACTTGCTGCTACTCAAATTTTCTGGTACGAAATAGTGAACTTGCTTGAAGGCATGCTGTTAGCCAGTGAAGGGAAAGGAATCAATGGCCGCTCCAATCGTAGCATGAGGCGCGTTGGAAGCCCGTGATAGTGATGAACATGCATGCTCCTATCATAGTAGCATTTTGATATTTTTCGCATTGTTTAAATTGAGGTCGGTTACCCCCTGGCGTGACCTCCAAGTGATGCTGATGCCATCACCAGGAGGTGAGGAAGGTAACCTTTTAGTGCTGATGTCAACATGAGGAAGTTTATGTCGTAGTCTTGCTCTAGCCCTAAAATCAAAGTTATATGAAAGAAGTCAAAATACTACAGTCAACCCTGGATAAATGTTAAGCCTCGGGAGTAGCAAAAAACTAACTAATAGAGAGGGTCAACACATATGGAGTGATAACGATTTGTAGTCAAAAAATTGATGATCCTTGATGTGCAATTGTTGGAAAATTGATGGTTCTGTGCCGGACCTGAGGGGTGGTAATGGGGCCGGGCTAGCAAAATGCCCTAAAAGAGAAATACGACGTGTGTATTGAAAGCCTTGTTGATGGGTTAGGAAGCATTTTTATGAATCCCTAAATTCTAAAACGTTACAGCCCCCATATTTGTTTGAAATATAGAGGTAACATTTATCCAGGGTTGACTGTACCACGCTTTGTAGCCTTGCGCTAGCAGTAACCGAAAAGAAAAGAAAAGAAGCAAAACATTATGTTGGTTTCGCATGGAATTGACTTGCCTTATTGGGCTTGATAAGCTCCCGACTCAATCTAGATGGTTCCACATTACATTACGTAGCTTGTTCACCGGTACATATGCAAAAGTCAATGACAAGCACAAACACACTTTGGCATGTGTGCATGTGCAAACCTACTTAGACAACAATTTGAAAGAAGGTTGCTTCTATGCAACAAGTAAACTCCCTATATCTCTAAGGAAAGAAAAATGCATTGGAGGGTGCTTCTTTGCAAGCCCATGTGGTTGGCTTTGGCATTGGCAACTCAACTCAAGGTTGGCCAAATTTACACTTTTGAGTTCTATTTTATTGGTAGGGACAACTGCCTTATGTGCCAGCTGGTTCTTGCTTATTTGTAGGAAACATGTCTAGCTGAATACATACCAACCTACCAACCTATGCAATCATCTAAAATTATGGCTGGATACATTTTTTATACGGTTCGAGACTTATAAGTCCCTCTCTCTAAGGTGTGTGTGTGTAAACATTGTGAGGAGAGGGAAAGAACTAAAGCTTATGAACAAAATCACAGATTTTAGCATTAATGAAGCAAAAATTGACAATACGTGAAACAATTCAACAATCTCCCACAAAGAATAAAAAATAGCAATACATATAATCAACAAGTATAGCCCTACAAGCAATAACGAAGGCAAGAGTTCTCCCATAAAGAGCCCAAGCGATTACCAAGTCATAAGCTGAGAAATGAATGTCTTTAGGCCATACTTATACCAATAGGAACCCTAAAATAGAAAGCGTCTTAACCTAAGCTTATCCAAATTAGGGTTATTGGAGGGAAAACAAGTGCATCTTTCTAGTAGGATCTCCACTCTAGTACCAAAAAGGCCTCGTGGCCAACCAATGAATACAAAGGAATATAGGCCCTACAATCCATGCAATCTATGGACCCAATATTCCATAACTCTCCCCCATTGACAAGCAGTACCCCCCAATGTGGGCAAGTAAAAAGCAACACCCTAGACATGAAGGAACACCCTTTGCAATAATTAAGGTATGATCTATCGAATATGATTGATACTAGGTTCAAGCCACAAAAGTGCAAATACTAAGGTTCCAACATGAAGGAAAGCATAAGGTATTGTTAAGGGATGTAGAGGGCCTAAGAATGCCAAATGAAGGTGTGAAAATTTAAACCAACTCCAAGGAAGGCATACTAACTAAGAATGCTAGAGAAAAGGCATCGGAAGGAGCATCCTAGAACCATCTAGGAAAGACTAATGCTACACCAATAAAATTACTATTGCCATATGCAAGTTCAAAGACCGCACCGGTGGATCAAGTGGCAAGAGACCATACCAAGCATTAGAAAATTATCCAAAAGCACAATCTAAAGGACGGAAAATACCATAGTCCTGATGCATGAAGGTAAGTGCTAAGAATTATATCAAGCTGTCCAACCCAAAGCCACTATGATAAGCCAACCTGGTCACCCAAAAAGTATGATAGAAACCATTGAAGACCGAAGGAATCAACATTCAACAATAGCCCAAACATTTGTAAAGACCATAAAAAGTAATATTTAGTAGTAATGGAAACAAATGTCTTAGAAAGATCCCAAGGAACCCACACTTGTGCTTTAATGTTTGATAATGGAATGGAAAACCATGGCAAAATGAAATAGGCCACCCCCGTATATATAACCAGCATGAAAATGAACTGGAAAAAGGATATGAAGGAGCCCAATAGATGTAGCAGAGGCATAGGCCAATAGTAATGTCGAAAACAAGATAAGTCCTCACAATGATCCCAAGCAACTCGAGGCAACCAAGCATGCCATATAGCTGTAGTTAACAATGAAGTTGGAGAGGTATTGATGCCCTAAGCTTTCGAGAAAAACCATGTCGCCACTCTGTGAAGCAGAAACTTGCGTTCGACCCATCTACTGCTCTGAGCTCAAGATTTGTGTCGAATCACTAGCGTTGAATATATCTCCCAAGCCTCACAAGGTCCTGCAGCACACCTAATGTGAGGTATAATGTTATCCTTCACAGAAAGGTTGATGATACAATGTGCCGTTGATGCTCTCTTGATGTAATTTTTAAACTTAGGCTCAGAATCTGGAATATGCTGTCCTAACATTCTCTATCCATGAGAATGTTCTGCATCTTAAACTTCCACACCCTGTAACTGGTTCCATTCAATCTACTTGATTCAAATATAGTAATTGTGCCCACAAGTTGCTCTCTTCAACTTTTTGAAAGTTGCTCAGAATCCAAAGACTTTCGTATGGCTATGCTCCTCCTATCACCTGCTGTCCAAACTATGCTTCTTGTTTTGAAAAGTGACTGCTCCACAGAAAGTGCGTCCACTTTCAAGTTAAGCTTTCAATCAAAAATCTGAAAATGATCCAGAAGTTTCCAAACTTTCACAAATCACATGACACAGGCTAAACAACTTGCTTTGATACCATGATGAACGTACAGGTCTATCTATGCAGTATCTTAACCTTAATAACAGACACAACAGATGAAAGCTTGAAGGAAACTAACTACGGAAGCATCAACAACACAAGGAAACCTGAAGCACCACAAAAACCCAAATTTAGGAACTCCAAATTCTTGATTGATTCAGAGAGGAGGGCGTGAGCCTCCTTGAGGGTGAATCATCCCTGACATAAATAGAAACTATTGACCTGTCATCACCAACTTGAGTCTTGTGCCACATCGCATCCACACTTGGCCACTTAGACCAAAACTTGTGCTTAGTTTAACTTACAAAGAGGGGTACCATGTAAGTGCCTAGAGCCACTAGGGGTAAAGTAGGCATTATATTTCACATGTCTCCAATCATAAATGCTTGTTATCCTTGATGATTACAAAGGAACTAGAATATTGTAATATGACCTATCGTTTGTCCATTTGGGGCCTTACTTGGATCACTTCATGAATTGTTGCTATGTTAACTAGCCAGCCTACTCTAGAGACTAATTTTCATTTTTTTACAAATTTTGCTCGCTTCAATGTTTCCCAAAGTTCAACGCTAGGGGAGTCAAATGGATTATTTACCTTTGATGGAGAAGCGTGTTCCTATTGTTTACTAAGCTCAACTAGTTGGCTTTTATATTTGTTTACTATTAATGGTCGTCCCTTAATTAGCTCAATGATGATGTTTATTGTTTCCATGCTCATAGCTTTTTGATTGTTCTAATGCTTTATTTCGCATACATATTAGGTTGCATGTTGATGAGCTTTCATGGGTTGACTACCTTCAAAAGCTCTTTTGACCTGGAAGGATAAAGTCCTTTATGGGACTATTATCTATGGCACACAAGATTCATTGAGTGACTATGTGGATTGCACACAAGATTCATTGAGTGACTTTGTAATCTCCACAAAAAAATATAGACCAAATTGATTTAGCAAAGTTTTTACTACTTGCGAGCAATTGAAAGTGCACAGAGAACAAGCTAAAACTGCACAAGAAACAGGTATTTTGACAAGTTTTAAATTGTGTTGTTTTTTAAAATTATTTCACATTGATGGTTTGAATGTCATTTATGTTTCTTAGTTATCAGTTTTGTCTGTACTTTTTAAGTCAAAGCACGTCCAAAAAGATGGAGCGCATCAAGCTGAATCTATTGGCCAGTGGTATGAGGGGTTATTGAAATAGATTTCTAACCGAAAGAACCAATTTTAGAGTTCCATAGCATCAAAAGTCCGAAATAAATAGATAAAGAGACCTTATCACGAAAGTCAAGGGCAGTGTTGGAGGGACGAGGTGGGTTGTGGGAGGAAGCATCTATAGTAGACAAAGGATTAGGTGGAGGAATGGGGATTGAAGTGGCGTGAGGAGAGACAGAGGGAAAGTGAAGAAAGATGGGGGGAAATTCCATGAGAGTGTGCATAGTGGTCATTTGAGATTGAACGCCTTTCAATAGGGTCGTATTTGGCATTGATCTTGATCAAGTGATTATCAAGTTGGACTTGAAGATTATTGTGTGAGGATGAGGCGTCTGAAAAAGAGGTGGTGGGGAAAGGAGGGCAATGAAGAACCTTGTGGGGCAACAAAGGAGGAGAAAAGAGATAGAGGTAGGGCAATGTAGGCCTAGGAGAAAAAAATATCCAGCAACTACATAACAATAGGAAATTGCTTATGTTTGAATTTCCAACTTTTGTTGCAAAAACATATGCAAAAGATAATTTTTTTCTAGAAATGCGTAGCAAAGAAATTTACTTCTACCCATAGTTCCCCATTCTGGAACGAAATGCATTCCAAAATGCATTCCGTTCGAAACATGGCTAAAAAAGTAAATTTATTTATTTTTAAACAAAGGACAAACGTATATTCATGCAAATTCCCTTTTTTTTGGATTTAAAAAAACATGTTTGGACCCAGTACGTTCTGACCAAAAAGGGTTGGAACGGGTTTCTAAACCTCTACCTAATTGCTACGAAACCAATTTAACTACAAATTTCAAATATAATCACAAACAAAAAAAGTTACAACGAGAAGATGTCAATTGAAAAAATGGCAAGAGAACAAAAATTTCTAGAGAGAGGAAAAAACCAGCAAGTAAAGAAGGCAAAAAAATGCTCATGTAGATATTTCTAACTTATGTGCTCATGTAGTTGTTTCTAAATAATGTGCTTATGTAGTTATTTCTAACTTATGTCACACAAACATATGAAAGAGATGACCACCTTCATTAGTTAAAGTTAGGGTTTCTAGAGAACGACCAACAAAGAAAATGATTTTTCCAAAGGCCTCTAACTGCTAGGAAACCAATCCAACTAACATACCTCGATTTTGATCGCAAACCCAAAAGTTATGGCAAAAAATCTATTGAAGGCTAGAGAGAGAAAACCGGCTAGAGAACAAAGAATTTCTATAGAGAAAAAAATCAACAACTAAAAACGGTAGGAAAGTGCTCTGATACCATGTTAGGAACTCGATCACAAATAATGGCATCAATGGTCAAAGATAACACAAACATAACACATTGACAAAGCAACCACAACTAAAAGAACTCAACGAAATCTCCAACTAAAATCTCCAAAACCTCCCCTACAAGAAGCTCAAAACTCCAATCTCATATTCTGAGAAATGGTAGTTCCTCTCTTTATACTAATATGGAAAAAGTCCAAAAGGTTCCAAGTTTTTATCCACTAGATATAGTTTTATCAAAATAAAGGGGTTAAAAAATAAAAAATAGGCCTGCACAATCATTAAGTAGATCCCAATAGATTGTGGGTACTTATGTGGCCAAAAATAGAAAAATATGGACTACATAATGTATTTCCATAACAGCCCATGTATTTATGCTTTTTTTCTCAACTAGAACTCAATGAAAAAGTTGAGGTGGATGGAGCAACTTAGTAGCCTAGAAAGTTGTTGTATTGCCAAGGAATACATCAATTGATCACTAGTGATGCTCAAAGAAGTTGAGATGCGAGAACATCTCATGAGTGGATTGGGGCGTGGCAAAGTGGTATGCCTTATTATGTCAACAAGAAGATGTTGATATGGTAAAATTAAGCCAATATAATAAAAATGCTTGAAAAATTGGTCTCATTTTGTGATAATTATATTTTGGATTTTAATAAGCTCTTTGTTTGTAAAGTTTGTTTGCTTGTATCGTGTGTTTTATGAACTTTTTGCAAAATTCATATGACTGGTAGGATACGAATTCTATTGTAGGGTAAGGAAAGAATCATAATACTTTTGGATATGTGCAGGAGCTATTGCAGCAATATTTGTTTGCCCTCTTGATGTTGTCAAGACTCGTTTGCAAGTACAACGACTACCAAGAAGCACCTATGGAGGATTGAAAGGTAGTGGGGCACTAGAATGCCAAAGTTCTTGTGACATTCACTTGTGAAGCCTTGACATGTAAAATTTTTTATTTATTTTAATCCACTCTTTACCTTATTTTCAACCAATGATTTTATTTTTGTGGAGAAAAAAGATCAAAGTGACTAATTTGAAGATGATCTTCACGATATAAACCTTGGGCATAGGAAATTAAGAAAATAATTGAAGATCACCAATCATGTAAACTAACTCTTGCTAAACAATCCTTATCTATTGACAATTTTGATGACATAAATTTCATGCTCATGAGTCATTTGTGAAGATTATTTAAAGTAGGTCATGGGCATTATGTTGCTTACTTGGAGAATGGATTATCTAAGTTATTTGACATTTACATGGTTGGGTAGCTATAGACATGGATCAAAATGCTCAAGCGACGCACAAACATTTTAGACAAGATCGTGGGTTATAAAATTTTTTAATTTTGTGTTCCTCTTTAGTGCTAGCCTTCATTATGATTGAGTTTGTTCTTTACCTTGAGAGAAGCTTTAGGAAACTCAACATGTCGGTCTTTGCATGAATATACGAAAGCTAAGGTGAACATGTCCATAGGAATTTAATGGAGGTGCTGCCAACATGCATATCACACATCGAAACTTGGATTAATGACCAATGGACAACAAACTTTGCTAAATCAATAGCATGATACAAAATTAAAATATCTTCGTAAGCACTTCAGCTTGTTTGAGTGTTGGACTTTCTCACAACTAGACTCACAATAATCCTCAACTGAACAAACTCCTCTTTATTCATGACATGGGGTATTCAGATATATCCCTTCCTTGCTCCTATCATTGAGCTTATCAAGCGAAAGTCCTTAACCCTTTTTTGAAAATGAAGTAAATAGCATCTGCATTCCTTTGGTACAAACTTAAACCATACGTTTGTTCAACCATTCCTGAGATCTTAGTATGAGCTTTTGTAATAGTGGGTAGACTGATAGTAATTTGTGGAAAATTCTTGACCCCTTTAAGAATCTAGAAAGTCCCATAAGGGCAAGGTGTTGGGAGGTTAGCAAGTTGTTTTCCTTGTAATATCTTTTACTACAATCCCCACAATACCTTGGAGCGGCACTTAAGAAATAATTAAGGCGAGGCACTACTGCTATCAAAACGATTATATCAAAGGCAATTTAGCTAGAGGAAGAATAAAATAGGAAGAGTTCTAAAAGGCACTCCTGAAAATAAAGGAATTTCTCATTGAAGGACTTCACGCTGTCCTCCTCAAGTAACTCTTCATCATCATCATCTTCCTTAGAAGATGAACAATGTTCTAAGAGATGATGACATAACACATGAAGAGTTGAACTTCAAAGCCAAAGTTTTGAAAATGGCAATTGGTGGCATTGTTTATTGACTACAAGGTGGCAAAGGGCTGCCTCTACATCTCACAACTTTCCCAACACAATGTAGTCAAATGCGGTTCTAGAAGGTTTCATAAGCTCATAAGTGCTCAACTTACAAAGCTAGCACTCTAGAAAAAGGAGTAAATGTAACAATCTTATGTGCTGTCTGAAGAGCAGGATCAACCCTATCTAAATTGCCAATGTCCTCAAACAACAATCAAAGACAATGACAAGTGCACCATGTGAAAAAAAACCTTGGGATACTCTTCATGCAAGATACAATTGACAATGTGTGTCCTCTATTGCCCCTCCCCCCTCTTGCTTCAAGCTTGGAGCTCTCTTGGTAGTACACTGACAAACCAGATTACAAGTAAGAGTTATAGACCATTATGAAGCTTATGGAGGCATCAAGTTGAATTTAAAGTCATTTGCTTGAATGTTATTTGCATTGGCTAAGATCATTCCTATTGTTGTTTGTTGCTTTGGTTAGTATTTTCTTTTTGCTAATCAAAACCTTTTTGAACTTTGTAGGCTTATTTGGGAGGATAGGCCACCTTGCTTCCAATAGGCATTTCATTGCTTTCCTCTACGGTTTTGGCTGCCAAAAAGCCTTCATGTTTCAAATTTTTCTCAAGTTTAGATGAAACTCTTCTACCTATATCAAGATGTTGAAACCTAGGTCAAATGTTTGGGAGCATGTACTTGTTATGGGGGAGGCCGGTAACTCTTCGAGGGGGTTGGGAATGAAAAAGGTTTGGTTCAAGCATTGTGACTATTTCCTTCAAGGGAAGGTGCAAGGAGTTCCATTGCCTTTACGGAGTGAAAGTAGCAAGGGTGTGGAAACAATCATTGATCTTGCAAGTAAAATTGAGCCTTATGAATAGCTTTGAGGAAAGGGAAGGGAAGGACGAGCAGTTGAGACACATTTATAGTGAGAGAGCTCGAGAAAGAGGGGACGACAAATTCTAGAGGGAGTCATTGGGGTGTTTCCAAGCATCTTTGGGCTTATAAAGAGAGGCAAGTTTAAAATTGCTTGCAAAAAGTTCTCTTTTGTCAATGCAATCCCTTTCAGTATCATAATAAGTAAAGATTTATATAGATAATAGTTGCAACATGTGAGATAGTCCACTCTGTGGCTACTTTGGCTTTCCCCTCTAAACCTCATAAACACAAACCAGTCCATCCTCGATCATCACGACCTTTCCACCCACCGTGGTATGACGCGGAATGCCGATCCCTTCACCACTCTGTCACACATGCTCGTTTCCACGCCCGCCATCTCCTCCGCTCTTCACGACAGTTGTACAACCGCACACTCCGTCGCAAAAAACGTGCCTATGACGACTCCGAAGGAAACCGTCTTGTGAACCTCCTTCACAGCTCCTCCTCTGGTGCCTTTTGGCGTGAGTTTATCCCTCGTGCCCCTCCCCTCTTCTGGACGATTTACATATTTGGACCGACTATGCTACCCAGCTTTACACTATACCCACTGATACGCCCATCTCCATCTCTCCTCAACCTTCAGACTTCACCTTCTTCACCCCTGACTTGGTTCGGGCAGCAATCAAAAGTTGAAAACCCACCGCACCAGAGACGTTGAAGATCTTGAGTCTGAGCTACTGATTCACGCCCCCGATACCCTTGCCCCTACGTTATCCACTCTCCTTAAGCATGCTGTTGTTGAGGGCTTCCCATCCTCTTGGTGCACCAACATCATACATCCTATCCATAAAAACGGTGACCCCATGGTACCTGGTAATTACCGCACTATTATGATTGGACATGTCCTCGCGAAGGTATATGGCGTCATCCTCCGGTCTGCAGTTAGCTCAGAAGCAGAGTCCAGGAGATTACATGCTTTGGGTCAGGCAGGGTTCCGCGCTCATTATTCCACTACAGATCACATATTCACACTCCGCACCATCATTGAGGAAGCTAGACACATGAAAGAAAAGGTTTACTGTTGTTTTGTGGACTTCAGGAAAGCCTTTGATTCTGTTCCACGCTCTTTACTTATCGAGAGACTCCGAGACGTAGGTTTCTCTACAGATATTATTCTAGCCGTCATGGCTCTCTATGAGAGGGTTTTGGGTTGCTTTTGTCATGGTAGTGGCATCTCTGAGATCTGGAGTACTATTGGGGTTAAGCAGGGATGCTCTCTCTCACCAGTTCTCTTTGGATTATATATTGACGAGCTAGAGCAGGTCATCTCTCAGTGTGGTGGGGACGGTTGTCGGCTGGGAGACGTTTTGATTGCCATCCTTCTCTATGCGGATGATGTGGTACTAGTCTCCCGTACCAGAGAGGGATTATAGAGATAGTTGGACTGTTTACACACTTTTTGTACTCAGTGGGGTTTAGGGGCGAACCTCTCGAAGACGAAAGGTCTTCAATACTTCTCGGGCCTTCATGCATCGCCAGGAGCTTACCTTCGATGGACAGTCCCTAGAGGTGATTTCTTCATACACTTACTTGGGCGTGCTCTTCTCTGGTCCTACCTTCAGTATGAGACAGGCGGCTACTTCTAGACTTGGGAAGGGCCACTCTTCCCTAGTCCAGCTGGAGAGATTCTGCTTTCGTAAGTCTATTCGGGATGCTCCGAGTAAGTGCAGACTGTTTGACACCATCGTCACCCCCTTAGCCTTGTATGCCGCAGAGATATGGTGTACATGATTATCATCTTCACACTGGTCCAGCATCTCACGCTTACAGACCACCATGTTGGCTCGCATGATCCGAGCGAAGCCCTCGGTTCCCCATGAGATCATCCTTGCGGAGTTTGCCACCCCCCCTATTCAGATTGAGGCAGCCTTCCAGCTTATCACGTACATCCAGCGAGCTCAGGCACTTCCTGATACCGAGCAGAGATATACGCGGATTGCACTCATGTCCTCTCATCACCTTTAGACTCAGGGATACCGGCTATCATGGTTCTCTCAGGCATCACACTTCCTCATGGAAGCATTTGGTATCACTATCACGGATCTCCCTTTGGGTGCACACCAGTACATTAGACGTTTTTTATACAGAGCATATCTCGACCGTACCTGGCGTCACCAGCTGGGGGTTAAGCCTGACTACTTGCTAACGGTTTTTGTTTATGTAAATTTTCATTTTAATGTTTCCATGGGCTACTTGTAGTCATTACAGACTAGGTTATTTAAAATGCAGTTAAGGTTGAATTTAATGGCCTTGAGAACTGTAAAAATTTGATTTTGTTGCGTCAACATGGTTTTTCGGTAGTGTAATAGCTTTGAAACCATTTGCTAAATTCATTGGTATAATTTTAATAAGCACGTTATGGTATGAAAAAACTGCATTTTTTTGGACATTGCTTTATTAAAGAAATTATACCCGTAATGATTCTTAACTGAACCTGTTTGTTATGTGTAAAGTTCCGGTAGGGGATATAATTTTCCCGTCTTCTTGGAAATTTTCACGACATCACCTAAAAATGATGGACCCCCTACTCAACCTTGGGTGAGACTGTTATGGAACTTTATAAAAGCTATAAGTACCGAAACAATCGAATGCAAAATCATTTTAGACAATTATAGGCCATTCATTCAAAACAACTTGGGCTTAAAAACGGAAATTTTATTGGCGAGTAAAGCCCGGAAGTTGTTATTGACTGGATAAATCGTTGGACAAGCTACTTTAGCTTATGCAACGTCCCAGAATAAAAAAGTGAATTTCGTCGGTTTTTTGCTTTGGGTAAGACCTCCTCGTGGTGGAGGATGCAATCCATAGAACTGTGATTGGGCTGAGTTCTTGGAGGAATTCCGTAAGGCTTTTTCACAATTGATGAATTAGACTCGCTTTAATTAACTGCTTTGGGCAACCGAGAACGTGAATCCTTGGATTTTTTTGAAGGTGTCGTTTTTTTTCGGAAACAGACACGGCTAGAAACAGCCCAGAAGCCTAAGATGGAAAGACTAAAATGGAACGAAAAAGTTGTTTTCTTGATGTACTTGAAGCTGGGGCGTACCATCACTATGTGTTGTTAAGAACAAGAAAAAGCCGGTTCATTCTTACCCATTTCTTAATCTGTCACTCTCAAGGCATGTATACTTTGATCCTTTTTGTGACTGTAAAGATTAAGAGGGGCGAAAGAATGTATGATTTGTAGTTGTTTTATGAAGTTGGCATTTGTTATTAATTCCCGAGAACTTCATATACTTGTATTATTTTTTCTGACACTTTGATCAGGAAGTGGAGGGCCTTTGTGGAGGAAGAACCTGTGGTATGGGACGCATGCAATTCCAAAATGAAGATATGAAACTAACTGGATCAGTTGACCATGGTATGGTCGTAAGTCTTAGTGATGCCAAATACTATCGGTCATAAAAAACGGGTGTTTTGTCAGAAATTTGAGATATTGGTCATCACCCCTTTTTTGGATATCTCAGTCGGAAACCCAGCAAGCTATTTCTTTGCAAAATATATATTAGTAAATTTCTTAACTCATAAATTAACCCGATTTTTTTGTGATTCCTTGGAAGGTAATTCCAATTACCCGTTGGCCATGGACGATGTCACAGAAATGGTAAATGAAACCGTTTTCTAAATTTGTTTTCTGTACTTGAATCTTCAAGTAATCCTTTTCTGATTTACGAGTCAATTCTCAAGCTTGGTAATAACGAAGATCTTTTGTTAAAGTCATTGTGTTGGGACATCATTGGTATTTACTTACAATGATGCAACACTTCTTTTGGCTTTCAAGATTTTCTCGGATCTCTTCTTAGACTCTTGTCTTGGGCAAATCTCGATTGATATGCACCCCTTAGAAACTCGGGTCGTTTCTTGTTAAAAAGGGGAAGAAGTAGGAAGAGAAGAGAATTATCAAGGAGAAGCATCTATTAGAGAATCCAGGAGGAATCTCTTATAGATGACGGACCTGTTTTAGGAATCAGAAACGATAGGATATTCAGATATTACAGAAATTCTGGTTTAAAGATTTAAGAAGGGGAAAATTTTTGGAAGTACTCTTGCGGTAGAAAAGTGGCTGATAACAAATCCGATTGATTGTGTCAGAACTTGGTAATTCTATTGCAAGATGGGGGTTTGTTGAAACCTGTTCCTTGCTAACAATAGTCAACTTGATCTTAGTATGGACTGAGATCCGTGGGTTGATGCAAGGGAGGAGATTCATGCTAGCAATATATTCTTTTGAGTTAATCTCCGGTTGAGATTTTGAGGTGAAATAGCACTCTTTGAGAAATATTCTCTCTTAGAGGATAACCATGTTACAGGATTCTCGGTTATGAAAGTGTTGTGAATTATCTGTAGAGATATGCTATGTAGTGAATCTTTGTGGGATCATTAAAACGTTTTGTACACTTTTAATCCTGTGGATCTACAAAGTATTCCATGAACTAAGTTATTTGCATGCATAAACTAGTTGTTGGTACATAGGCATATTGATGAGAATTGTGTTTAAGACAATTTCTCGTTGGGTTAGTAATTTCTCATTGAGAATTGCTTATTGACCTAGAAGTAATTTAGAATCAGATTAAATGTGGTGTTTTGGGTACCCCACCTAAAAATTTAAATATTTTTTTAAATTCGATACAGCTAACCGAGTCAGAAGCGTTACTTCTGAGTTAGTTGTTGAAAATCAACAATATTATCTTACTTATGGATATTGTTGTTTAGATGTATTGCTAATAAGTCACAACGCCTATGAGTCATTTGGATTCATTTACTGATGGGTAGTGCATACAATACATGAAAACTTTTGGACTTATCTCTTCCCGTTCGGAAAGGATGTAATGCTATCCCGGAAGACTCAAGAGAGTTGGATAGTTGTTTGCTAAAAGTTAGAACTTCACGTACTGAAGTTCCGATAAATCTTAAGTTATTCTAGATTAGAACTTAAGAGGAAAATCTAGACGTATTCTAGATTGGGACTCTAACTTTGGAATGGCAATTTGTGCCATTTCTAAAGTAAGGGCTTTTTTTTATATTGCAATCCTTATATTGGCACCGTGTGTGAGTTGGCAAAGTCTGGAACTTTCCAGATGGAAAGGACTTTCAGGTACAACTCATGTGTCGTCTAAGGGCCCTTAAGTGTACATGATGGTCATAATTAATGGTTGTAGGCCTAAACACTTGATGGTGGATTTGTATGGGTCTATCAGTGAGTTATTGGGGAACTGGATGACGTGGCCTAGATAGCCTGCAGAGGTGTCCAATGAGGTGTCACAGTGCACTACTAGTGGTGCATGGGCCTTGGAGGGTATAAGTATACCTATTGGGCTCTCACTAGTGTATGCTAGATAGCATAACCGGTAGCAGTATGTTGCTGGTGTGATGTCATTATTCTTTGTGTGATTGATCCAGAGCTTGGGGGCTAGATCCGTTCAATCTAGGCTTGGTTGGGTTGGTTTGTCCACCATCAGGTTTCCTTGTGTTGCTTGTGATTGGCATGCTTAGAATAGGATCTTTGGATCGAAGACTTTATAATTATGCTAGGCCCTTCTGTTGGAATATCAATTCACACTCTAGAGAGAACTATCAAACAGGGCGGATAGCTCAGTGGTAGAGCATCCCATCCGGTATGAGGGAGGTCCTGGGTTCGAATCCTAGTCTGTCCATCCATATTATGATTTATGGATTTCTAACATGGTATCAGAGCCAAGTTAGACCTAACAGTTCATGGTGTCAAAGCCATGGTTAGGTGGCCCAAGTTGTGGGGCAGGTGACAGCTAGGACCCCAACCAAGTGTGGTTTGAGGGGAGGTGTTGGAATATCAATCCACACTCTAGAGAGAACTATCAAATAGGGTGGATAGCTCAGTGGTAGAGCATCCCATCCGGTATGAGGGAGGTCTTGATGCATGTATAGAGCATGTGTAAAAACAGAATGAGTTGGTCCTCTAGGCTTCAACATACAATTGTATAGGCTCACCTCCTATTCCTTTGAAGGAAAAAAGGGAAAGGAATTGAATTCACAGAATGATGAGTATATGGCAAACCAAACACAGTAGGAATTACCAACGACGACGGTTCATGTAGTGAGTTGTGACCTTTGGTCGCATAGCAATGCATGTGCACATGCACTGGAACAAGTACCACATCGTAGAGACATTAAACCCTCACTGGCTTTTTCGTTTTTTGGTTACAAAAACTATCTTTGTTCTGGTGAAGCTCATGCCTCATTAGCTCACCACTACCACATTCCTTAGATGTACCATGCAAATAGTGCACTTGAAATGATTGAGATAGGAAGGTAGCAAACCATAAACATTATGTATGCTTGTAATTCCTCCAAATGTGTTGAAATTGAGCATTCTATAGAAATCATCTTATCCTCTGAAATTCTGCTGTCTTTCTGTTTAGAAATAAACAAGTAATTTATTTTTGGTGTCCTGGAAAGTCTACAATTTTGTTCCATCTTCATTTGCCTGTCATCAGTCCCCGGGATCTCTATCTAATTCACTTTATGTCTGACCTGGGCCAATTTGTTACAAATAATTTATTTTACGTGCTTATAGATAACGATCTGAGGTGATGCATGATATCCTTATTTTTCTATATTGAGTTGGACAATGTATCCTTCCAAGCTGTAGTACTGTCTGATTATTAGACAGGTTTGGGCAGGTGGCATCATAGTAGGAAGTCTAGGGAAGATTCTGAAGGAGGAAGGTGTACGAGGTCTTTACCGGGGACTATCACCAACTATGCTTGCGTTGCTTCCAACCTGGGCGGTCTCTCTCTCTCTCTCTCTCTCTCTCTCTCTCTCCCACTTGTTTCTTATAGCATCACATCTATTTCAGTTTATAGCTTTAGCTCTAGACTTGCTACTTTTGTTACTGTTTTGGAGACGTTTCATACGCTCCTATGGTTACCACATACTTGACATGTACATTTACTAGTCTTATATGCCTTTTGGCATGGAAAAGACATTAATGAAGCTTTCTTTCTTCTTTCTTCTTCTTCTCTCTCTCTCTCTCTCTCTCTCTCTCTCTCTCTCACTCACACACACACACACACACACACACACACACACACACACGTACATTTGCTTTTAAGTCCTTTCTTAGTTTAATTTGTTCTTCCACGGAGCTTAATCTTTCATGGAACTTCCAAGTGACCAAACTTGACTGCTAGTAGCAAATTTTTGGAATTAAGAAAAGGCATGAATTCACTTGCTTCTTGTACATACTGCGTTATGAAAATGCAGATAGGGTTTGTTAAGCTATTATCGAGCCCTCCTTAATCTAGTTTGGACTCATAAAGTACCTTCAGTGGTTATTTAGCCCAAAAAAGCTTCCGGAAAGGATCCATATTCTCGCTTAGCAAATTGTTATCTGTTCATTATTGGTTGATCTTGAGACCTTATGCTGGGGATTGCTAATGGAAAATTTACTTTTCTATTATACTGTTGTGCACAATCCTCTGCGGATGTCATTGGGAAATTTTATTTTGATTCTAGGTGCTTTACATTGTCTAGCATTTTTTGGTAGATTCTAGAGGGCCTTATTTTCAGTTTTTTAGTGGTGGCGTTGTAAGAAGAGAAAAAGTGAATTACTTTTATCTGAAATTGCAAAAACATGACACACATTTCACTTTGCCAGTATTTCTTGCCTCTGAGAAATAACTCGATGAAGATTTTATGGTTTTCGTGTGGTTTTCATCTCAGTAAAGCAGGGAGCTAGAAATGCTGCAAACTTTTTCAAAGTCTGGGGCACAAGTTTCAAAGATTTTCAGATATGATTGCATCACCAATTTCCTACTATAGGGTGCTTGGGAATCTATTCTCATATCTCTGTTTGGAATATGGTATTTGGAAATCCATTTTTTCTATCTAGGTCTGTTTTAGTTTTCATAGCAAAAGTACTTCCACTTTTTTAGATTAAAATCGTATTTAGACTCATAGCAAAGGACTGCCACATTTTTAGATTTGCGTCATATTCAGATTTATAGCAGAAGTGCTGGCACTTTTAAGTCTGGATCACATTTAGATTCATAGCAAAAGTACTTCCACTTTTCAGCTTTGGACCATATTTTGATTCATAGCAAAGGAACTTTGACTTTGTAGGTATGGAATCTATGCAGCAATTATTTGTTATTGTGCTTCTTTAATATCATGACAACATTCAGTTTTAGGTTATATTCATTTGCATTCTACTACTTTGCAGTTCTATATTCTTGCAAGTTGATTGGAAAAAAATTGTCCATGCCTCATATTTGATGGATTTGAAGTTTGAACTGATTGTTCTTGCAAGGTTTGAAGGATTTTATTTGGCTGTACAGTATCATCACTTCTATGTCATTTAGGGACACATTTGGTGCTTTTGTAGAACCACATTCCATTCTCTAATGCTGTTGGGCAATTTTCCCCATATGGACTATTTTGGTCAACTTTGTCCAGACTTATCTAAGTCCTTGTGGATGTCTAAAAAGTGAACATCACCACACATTTGGAGCTGCCTTTGGTTTTTTTGATCAAGTTACTGGTACATTTTGGGTGGCTTTTGAGAATCAAAACATTTGTGTCATTTTGGGAGCTATGGTGGTCTTGCTTGGTCAAGTTTCACTTTTTGTTTAAGGATATACCATTGCTCTTTATATGTTGATAAATGCTGTTCTTCTACAAAAATCTGCTGTATTTTACATTCTGACTGGAACCTTAACAACACTTTTCGACCTTACTTTCGTCTCTCTTGGCCAAACTCCTTGTTGGCTTTGATGGCTGCCCAAGACCAGAGCCTATATGACATTTTTCAGCTATGTGTTACTCTTTTTCCAGCCTGTTTATGACTTTGATTCTGATCCAACCATCTTCCTCATCCATTGAGACAACATTCAGCCATCTCTAACACCATCTTGAAGGGCATATCTCCATTTATTGCTTGTTAGTTTTTGCTGATTGGCCCCTTCGCTCATTATGGTAAGTCCAACAGAGAGCATCTCTGTATTTGATCCTGAGCTCAAGACTGTTGTTCATAGCTTATTGAGCATGCATGGTAGCTGGATGGTAAGGTATAAGCTATTGAAGTTGAACTAGTAAGTGTGGATTCCAAATGGATAGTACTATTAAGATTCTTTTAGAAATTTAGAGTAACAGTAATCTTAGCCCATTGATGTTGCGTCTACTTTTCAGGAACCAACCGGGTGAATGCCTTGAAAATCGTGAATTTTAGGCAAGTATTTGACCATATTAGAGTCATGTAAAAGTTTAAGAGAAGCTTGATATGGTGGCCATAACTTTACACCTAAAGTTGTAGCTGAATTGATTTTTCAACTCCATGCTAGCATCCTTTGCATTGTGATCACAAGGTCTCTCTCCTCTCTCCATCTTTTGTTGGAATTTTTGGTAGATAACCGTTTTCATGTATTATTTGATGCAATCTTAAAAGTGGTTGTGCAATGCCATATTGATTACGATTTATGGATCCCAAACTAAAAGTCTAAATGTTTTCTGCATGAAAGATGATGACATTTATTGATCACAGTAGATTGAATGCTTTTGTTCATTTTAGATGCTTTATTCAACAACCTCTCTGATATATTGAACCTTCTATATTTTAAATTAACAGTTGGATTGGTCAAAATCGAAAGATAGGACTTATAAAAAGGTCAGCAACGTTTCTAACGCTTGAATTTTTAATTGAAATATATCAAACATGTTGCAAGAGTTTGAGTTACAAATGTTTAAAAGTTTAATGCTACATTGCTTTGAAGGACAGCCAATAAGGTATCCATTGTTGGTCGTTCTTGAGATCTTAGTTGCTAGGTAATCAATCGATTGACTGTTCGTTCTTGTATTCTACTATTAATTCATAATTCTGTATGGATATGTTCTTTAACAATGCTGGTATAGCTATTAACAAGTTAGTTGCACAAACTTACATTGAAATGTGTAACTAGGAGTCCCTTATGACATATCTGGCTATGGCCCAAAAAATTATGTCACTTGTTCCTCTAGCAGCATTCTCAATCTAATCTAATGCAAAATTTGTGCCTATGATTGGATAAGCTTTAGTGAGAGGTATTTCAGGGACACAAGGTCTTCCAAGATGTTTTGATATGCGGAACCAAAAAATGTTGTCCTTAATATGAAAGCTTGTCCTTGAGTACACTAGGATATTTGTTTTTGAGATTGTCTAGTTTTGTATAGAGATTCTAATGGGTCATTTCAATTGAGCTTGTTTTCATTAAACCTCTTAGTGTTTTACTTTTGTTCAAGGCTTTTTCATGTTGACAATCATATATGTACCCAAAGTCAGGGCTCTTATTTACCCAAAGACTGTATGACTATTACGATTTGGTATTATCTCTTTCAGAATTAACTTCATGACTAGCTGTGTCATACACACAAAGCAATATTTCTTTCTTTCTATTGGTCGCAAAGAATTTATGGTAATGTTAAATTGCAAGCCTAAATTTGACTTCCTGTGCCTTTTGTAGGTATATTTTACAACCTACGAGCAAGTGAGACGGTTTTTTTATTCTAGAGGTCTGTTCAATATTTTCAAAGGGTTAGTCCTTTTTAAATAATTTGTAAGCATGGCACAAAAGTTGATGTGTTCCCTATGATTTGTTTTTATCATAATCTTAAATAGGTGTGTCCTTGTTATAAATTCAAATAGTTGCTCAAGTACAGACTAAATATTTCAATTCAAAGTCTTTCAATACCTTATGCATCCATGTTTTGTTCTGGATCATATGCGGTTATCTTTGTTGAGCCTATCACACATTCCTTTTTTACGATCAATGCTGTTATAAGTCAACTTTCAAGTTTGGATTTTTTGATCAAGAGCTTTTGCAAAGGTTTTGCTTGCTCGCTTAAAGGGCAGGATAGATGTGGCAAAGTAGATAGTGTTGGGAAATCTATCTTTGGTTGAATTGTAGATGGATCGAGATCCTGATTAACAACAGTCGAGTAGTGGAATAGTGATTTCCTAATAAACAATGTAAAATGAATATCTAAAGATCTGGCACTTAGAAAGTTTGAGTACCAGTGATCTGATTAGAAGGTGTCTATGACAACCGTGCTACTGATTCAGCAGGCGTCTTGAGACAGGAATATAGTAGTTCTGATCAGGATGTTACTACAGAATTATGAAAAAGAGAGGGAGAGATGATAGACTTGTGGAGTAAGTGCTATTTGTATCAATTAGAGCAATAAACTCGCGACTAGTCATGAAGTTGAATGTGACATGGACCTGACTTATCAGACCAAGTAGCATAAGCAGGCCAAGCATGATACTCAGCCCTCAGCTGGATTACAATGGATTAGGAGGTGAAGTATCAACGAGGTAGAGGTAAATGGCATAGTCATCTGCAAGATCAACAATTTAGCCTCGTGAAAATAAACAACAATTGCAGTAGGGGGCTGAGGGCAATTGTGGAGATATGATCAGGATTGTTGCAGTTAAAACCTGAACGATTGTTGCGAATTTTAGACATCTAGGTGGTAGTATAGCGCTTAGCCAAAACAAGACAGGGATTCATGGCAGGTTTGGGAACAAAAGGAGGAGACGAATTGACAATAGTGTCGGATTTCAATCCTCTCTCTCCCTAATCCTATAGCTAATCTAGATCCATTCATTTGTTGTATATAATTACTTGTGCAGTCGAACAGTCTGCAGAAATTTACAGGAGTCATTAACAGCAAAATCTTGAATCGATAACAACTCAAATTGATGATTGTGGAAGCGTCTTTCGCAGCCTATTCAACCATCAACTTTCGACTATTTTATTTCGATTCGATTCGATTCGATTCGACCATCTTTTGACCATGGTGATTTTCGGCCTTATCTTTCACGATCGGGCAGAATGTTTAACATAATAAGATTCTATTAGATAGCGACTGTCACCAGCTGAACATAGTGCCTTAATCCATCTTGTAAATGCATTAATTAAGCATTCTTTTAAGTGTACAACTACCATGTATATATATATTTGATAGCGCATCACTACTCGATTTATTGTCCATGACTCTGTGAATTAATGCAAAACAGAGTGCTCTATTCGATCTCTCTCTCTCTCTCTCTCTCTCTCTCTCTCTCTCTCTCTCTCTCTCTCTCTCTCTCTCTCTGTGTGTGACCTCCAGAGTATTGTCTTAGAGAGATCGCGCATTTGCAAGCATTCAGACATGTACACTCTTTCGAACTAATTAAATTGGTTCTAGCACATACTGTCGTGGCGTGTAGTTTTACACGTTTCCACATTGAATGATTTTGTGTGTGTCTGTGGAATCGACTGTTTTGATCCTCGTGACTTCGAAGCTTGGATCAAGAAAATAAGTCTGATTAGCAGAGGGTCAAAATCCAGCCAAGGAGGTCAAATCGACCTAGACAGCTTCCATCCAGATTTATGGATGATGCAGCCTGTTATATTGTGCAGGAACCAAATACAGTTTCAGAGGCAATGTCTACACCTCAAGCTGAACAATGGAAAGCAGCAATGGACACAGAATTCGACTCTCTAATGGAGAATCAAAGGTGGACAGTCGCTGAGCTGCCAAAGGACAGAAATCCGATTCCATGCAAATGGATATTCAAGGCGAAGTATGATGCTGAAGGAAGGCTAAATCGATACAAAGCCAAGCTGGTTGCTAAACGCTATTCCCAAATTCCAGATCTGGACTATTCCGAGACCTTCAGCCCAGTAGTCAAGCATGCTTCGATCCGGCTATTACTCTTCTTTGCAGCTACAGCAGATCTCGAAGTCCATCAAATGGATGTCCAGACCGCTTTCTTCAATGGAACCATTGAATAGGAAATCTTTATGTCACAGTCGGAAGGATACCAACTAAGGGATAAGCAACACCTTGTGTGCAAATTTCACAAGGCATTCTATGGGTTGAAACAATCACCCAGAAAATCAATGCATTCCTTATTGAGAATGGTTTTATTCCAAACTTAGCAAATTCGAATGTCTACTTCAAATTTGTATCAAATTTTTTCATTATCATCACTCTCTATGTGGATGATACACTATTATTCAGTGACAATCTGAATTTGATGAAGGATACGAAATGCATGCTAGGCAAGGAGGGAGTACAAAATGACTGATATGGGTCCAGCCCACTATAGGAATCGAAATTTTCCGAATTTGATCCAGCAGACTGATTTTTATCAGCTAGCAAAGATATCTCACAAATGTGCTATGGAATGGCCAACTGCAAACCAAGTCTCTTTACACTCGACCCTGGACTGAAGCTGTCAAAGGAACAATCTGCTCAAACTGAGGCAAAAAAGGAGGAGATGAAGCAATATCCATTTCACTCCATCATCGACTCACTGATGTATGCAATGATATGCACTCGACCCGACCTTGCATATTCAATCAGTTCACTCAGCCAGTTTCTATCAAATCCAGGCCTAGCCCATTGGAAAGCACTTACAAAGGTGATGAAGTACATCCAAGCAACCAAACATCTAAGCATATGCTATGGAGGCAGCCAATCTGCCAATATTCTAGAAGGATACACAGATGCAGATTGGGCAGGGGACATTGATAACAGAAGATCGGCTTGTGGATTTGTATTTTTATACAATCAAGGCCCAATCTCTTGGAACAGCCGAAAGCAGACCTCAGTAGCATTATCATGAACTGAATCATAATACATTGCTGCCACGAATGCTACTAAGGAGGCAATTTGGCTGAGGCACCTGCTAGCAGAAATCGACTTTGCACAGTCACATCCAACAATCATTTGCTCTCTCTCTCTCTCTCTCTCTCTCTCTCTCTCTCTCTCTCTCTCTCTCTCTCTCTCTCTCTCTCTTCCTAGTTAGTTAGTTTGTTTTTTCTGCTTTGACGACACTGATCCGTCTTGTGTCCAACTTAGTTGATGTACTTGTTCGTCTTATACGCCTTTTGGCATGGAAAAGACGTTAATAAAGCTTTCTTTCTTTCTTTCTTTCTCTCAATCCGAGATTTCATTCACGAAGCAAGCATATCGAAATCAGGTATCATTATTTAAGAGAGAAAGTGCAAAGCAAGGAGGTATCATTAGTCTACTGCAGGACAAAATCAATGGCAGCAGATTACTTCACAAAGGTCCTATCAAAGGAGCATCATCTTAGATTCAACGACATGTTAAATCTGAAGATCAAAACTTTCCAGGATTTACATTAAGGGGGAGTGTTGGATTTCAATGCTCAGCCTTAAATGCTTTTGTTAATGAGCATCCTGAAAAGCTGTTCAAAACAGAGATTTTTCCAACTATGGGTCGGGTCAAATCGGTTCGGATTTTTTCCGACCCTTACTAAATTATCCAGGCGTGTTCGACCCTGGATCGGATCGGATCAGATCGGGTCTAATTTTTCTGACCCCGGAAAATTCGACCCTCAGTATATTTTTGACCTAGTGTATATTTCTCGACCCTTTGTACGAAATCCGACCCTTTGTAATTTTTCGATACTTTCGGTTAGAAATCTGACCCAACGAATTACACTGATGTCCGCCAACTTTGTACATGCATTTATGGCATAAAGGTGGTTGTAATAAATGTAGGAAATTCAGTTGTAGATAGTTTTAGTATATCAAACTTAGAATTTTCATCAGGTCTGAGCAATTGTTATCACGCTCAACAAGCTGAAGACATAACTTCATGCCATTGTACTCATTGTTGATAATAATCAGAGTGCAATTTGTCCTAGTGCTGTTATTGTTCTATTGCTCATTTGTATGAATCCTTCGTTTGAATTATTTTGCTGCTAACTATGGCGCTTCCGATCCACGCATCTAGCTCACTCCCAGCTTCCGCTCATACTCACTGATTTCCGACAGGTTTTGCCCCACCTTTTAAGATAATTAAGAAGCATACCAGATAGTTAGCATGTTAGTTCCAGAGTTTAAGTCAAGCTGCTCACCCTCCCCCCGTCTATCCTCCTGCATATGTTTTTTTTTTGTTTTTCTTTTTTTTTTTCTGGCCCATAAACGCGTTTCTAAGAAACGTTTCTGGCACATTTCTGATCCAGAAACGTGTTTCTAGAAACGTTTTTGCTCATAAACGCGTTTCTAGGCAATTATGATATATATATATCATAGGTCCCGCGGTACTGGGTACCGCGGATCCCGGTACCGCGGGACCGTACTGGTACCGCGGTACCATGATGGTACCGCGGTACCACAATATAATAATGTTTTTATTATTTAATATTTTTTTAAATTGTTTTTTACCTAAACCTATCCGCCCCCCTCGCATTTCCTCTGAAATATTTTTGCGCCCTCTCCGCCCTGCCATCGCTGCTGGTTTTTCCTGCCTGCCTTTGATTCCTTGCGTCGCCCATCGCCCACGCAACGCCCTGCCTTGCATCTGATTTCCTTTGCCCTGCATTCGCCCATTTTCAGCGTCTCTCCAATAGTGAACCCTGCTGTTTTTTTTCCAGCAATCCATCCCTCATTTCATCTGCAATGGTGCAATCTGACCTTTCCGGTCTGTGGGACGAGGTAGACATTGTCAGGCGGGTTGCCGACAAGGCCAACAAGACCGGTCAGAAGATCGTGCGCTGCCGATACTGTCTCGTCGAGTTTGCTACATCCCTCACTCGCCTTAAAGGCCATCTGCTTGGTGCACGCGCCAAAAATGGTGCCACCTTGAATGCTGCCCCTTGTGGCAGCATGACCGTCCCCGACAGGCAGCGACTACTGGACACCTACGGGCCGCAACTCGTGGCAGGGGAGAACACCATTTCGGAGGGCATTCTTCGATTTTGCACTGCTCCTTATGTGGCTAACCCAGAGTTGCTGCCTGCTTGGCTGGCACGCACGAGGAGAGGGAGTGCATCCTCCTCCGGTCCCTTTGCCCCTCAGATAGTTCTGCCTCACGCACCCCCATCTGCTCAGATTCCGGTGGATCCCGTCCCATTGCGTCCGCCAGTTGCCACTACGGTTCCACCACTAACCACTATTGCTCGCACTCCACCAGTCTACGACTTTCTCATGGACTCTCCGCCACCCGAGCAGGCCCAGGATGGTACTGGGCGGGCCTTCGAGGATGTGGAAGAGATCCCTTCTTCCTTCCCTTCCCATCCGGATGACCTCCTCAGCTAGCAGTTTTCGTACCCCATGCCAGATGTTGCCCCTCCACCAGTGCACCCCACCTATGCTACTGCACCCATCCCAACCAGTGCATCCCTCTCTCCCCATTCCACGTCTACAGCCGATGCATCCACTAGTGCCCAGCCTGTCGCGTCATCGTCCATTCCCATCACAGTTGGTGCACCGTGCTGGAGGTCCACCACCCGTCGCCCACCAGGGAGAGCCCTTGTGCAGCAGACCATTCGCGGCGCGCATCAGCCGCACATGGACAGAGAGGCCACACAGGCCGTGGCCAGTCTGATTTACGAGCTGAACCTGCCCTTTGCCATCACCGACTCTGAGCCCTTCAGAAGGGCCTTCCGCCTTGCACAGTCTGTCAGCCCTAGTTGGAGAGTCCCTAGTTAGAGGTTGTCCGCACACACATGCTGAGGGATAGGGTCGAGTTCTTGTCTAGAGAGATGGAGCCTCTACGTCGGCACTGGGCCACTTACGGTTGCAGCATCATGTCCGATGGCTGGACTGATGTTAGGAGGCGGCCGATCCTCAACATACTGGTCTCCAGCTGCATGGGCACACATTTTTTGAGGGCAGTGGATTGCAGCAGGGGGGGGAGAGTCATCTGCAGAGTTCATGTTTGATGTCATCAGGTCTTCCATCCTAGCCATAGGCCCACAGCATGTCGTCACGGTGGTGACAGACAATGCCACGAACTGCATTCAGATGGGTGTACTGCTAGAGGCCGAGTTCCTGTAATAGATCCTAACACCACAGTAGGGCAAACACTAACTGATCCACCCAACCTTGCCTACTCCCTGATATAGAGTAAGCCCCTCCTAGCCCAGTGTGAGGACTGGTAGCATGCTACTGCCAAGTGTCGGCCATGTGGCACTGACGTGGCCGACTGCACGTCGGGACCCAACTGGGAGCCCTATCCTGCTGACAGGGTCCCTAGACTGTGTTAGGCCCGCCATGACTATGGACCGTGCTGGGGCACACTACTCACACTGTCTTGCCCTGTTGGTCATGTACGCTGGACACGACCCTGACTGTGGTATCTGACCTATATGTGTTCTCTAGGGTTCGGCATTGGTTACAAGCTCGTAACACTCCCCCCCCCTTAAGAACCGTCTTGGTCCTCTGAGACAAAGTGTGGAAAAATCTTGCGAAGGACGTTGCCTCTTTCCCAAGTGGCATTCTCAACAGGCTGATCATTCCACTTAACCAGATATTCTCGGTATAGAGTATGACGAGTCTGCGTCTCTCTACTATCAAGAATCTCCTCTGGTTCATGTGGAGGTTGTTGAGGATCCAATGGGAGAACTAGAACACTGTCCCCTACCATATTGGCTGATCTGGTTAAGGCTTTTTGTAACTGACTTACATGAAAGACTGGAAAAACCTTACTGTTGTGTGGGAGTTCTGGTTCGTAGGTGACCTGGCCTAGTCTCCTACTGATGGTAAAGGGACCACAATACCTTGGAGACAACTTAGCACACACTCCTGATTTGAGGGTTTTAGAGTCAACTGGGACTCTCAAGTAGACTTTCTCACCAGTGGAGAACTGCACATCCCGTCTGTGTGGATCTGCATAATACCTGGCTCGATTCTGGGACTGTCTAATGCTACACTTAGCATGTTCTATCATCTGGTTTAGGTCCTCTAAAATGTTTCTGGCTGCTTCAACTTTTTCTTGTTTAAACCCTACAGCTGTGGGTGAGCGTGGCTGAAAACCGTACATCAGCATAAATGGGCTGTATCCCGTAGTTGAATGTTTGGTACTGTTGTAAGCAAACTCTAATATCGAGAGATACTCCTCCCAATTAGTCTGCTTTTTGCTGACGTATGCACGAAGCATATCCTCCAGCACTTGATTTACCCTTTCTGTTTGACCGTCCGTCTGTGGATGGTCGGTGGTCCTCATATTAAGTTTAGTATGGAGATGATGGAATACTGCCCTCCAAAAATTTCCAGTAAACTTACTGTCCCGGTCGTTGACTATGTCAGAAGGTAGACCGTACAATTTAAATAGCCCGTCTACAAACAACCTCGCTAACTCTGGAGCTCTAACGGTTGTTTTGGTCGGAATAAAATGAGCCATTTTGGTCAGACGGTCAACTGTGACCCATATAGCGTCATTACCCTTTTGGGTTTTAGGCAGGCCTACTATAAAATCCATGGAAATACTCTCCCATTTACCAGCTGGTATTTCTAAGGGATGCAACAACCCTCCTGCCTTTAAACGCTCTGCTTTATTTACTTGACATTTCTGGCAACTGGTTACATACTGGTGGACGTCCTTTTTCATACTGGGCCAGAAAAATTGCCTACGAAGAAGCTCATAGGTCTTTTGTATGCCTGGGTGTCCCGCGCTAGGATTGTCATGACATTCATATAGGACCTGCTGCCTATAATCCTCTGAATTGGGGACACATACTCTATCTCTATAGAGCAAGTACTCATCCTGAATGGAACACTGTTTCCATTTGAATCCTTGAGTCAACTGACCCTCAACCACTGGGGTTTACTTGGGTAATACAGGCTCAGAATCCTCAACGTCATCTGACGACGTATACTCGGACTCATCATCATCCTCAACGGAAGCTGCCGTATTCTTGGATGAACTGGCACCAGCCCCGGGAACTGGTTCTGGAGTTTGTAACTGTCTGCTCTGGACTGAGTTCCAGATAGTAGAGAAGAATGCATCATGCTGGCATTTCCCTCTCAAGGACTCGAGTAACTCATTACGAATCTGAGTAAAACTCAGTTCATTTATCATAGGCATTCTGCTAAGGGCATCTGCTACTGTATTGAATTTTCCACGCCTATGTCTGATAGACATGTCAAACTCTTGCATCAACTCTGCCCAACGAGCTTTCCGACCTCTAAGCTCAGGTTGATTGCAAAGGTATCTGAGACTCTCATGGTCTGTCAGGACCTCAAAGTTGGCACCATACAAATAATGTCTCCAAGTCTTAAGGGCATGGACTATAGAAAAAAGTTCCTTTTCATAGGCACTGTACCTAGTCTGAGCTGGCTCGAGTTTTTTACTCTCGAATGCAACTGGTCGTCCACCCTGAGTTAGCACAGCACCTACTGCAAAGTCGCTAGCATCTGTTTCGACCACAAATGGCTGATTGGGGTCGACGACTTTTAAAACTGGTGCTGTAGCTAAGGCTGCTTTGAGGGCATCAAAGCTCTCCTGCTGCGCGGACTCCCAAATGAACTCCTTTCCCTTCCCCTTAAGGAGATTTGTCATAGGGACTGCTATCTGAGCATATTCCTTGACAAATCGTCTGTAATATCCTGCCAGACCAAGAAAGATTTGAAGCTCCAAAATATTCTGAGGTCTCAGCCAACTGAGTATGGCTTTAACCTTATTTGGGTCCATCTTAATCCCATCTGAAGAGATAATGTGACCCAAATATGCTACTTCTTCAACGAAGAATTCACACTTGGATTGTTTAGCATAGAGCTTATGCTTTCTAAGCAGTCGAAACACCTTTCTGAGGTGTTTTAGATGCTCCTTCCTTGTTTTGCTGTAAACGAGGATGTCATCTAAAAATACGACTACAAACTTACCCAAGTATTGTCTGAGGACACTGTTCATCAAGGTCATAAAGGTAGCTGGAGCATTTGTGAGCCCAAATGGCATCACCTTAAACTCATAATGACCGTGACGAGTCCTAAAAGCTGTTTTCGAGACATCTTTCGATTTTATACGGACTTGATGATATTCCGATCTGAGGTCTATTTTACTGAAAAACATAGCCCCGTCGAGTTGATAAAACAACTCGTCTGCCCGAGGCATAGGGTATCTATTCTTAACTGTGACTTTATTGAGGGCTCTGTAATCTACGCAAAGACGCATAGACCCCTCTTTCTTTTTCACCAATAGGACTGGTGAGGCCCATGGTGAACTACTGGTCTGAATTTGGCCTTGCCCAAGATAGTCTATTAACTGCCTAGTTATTTCTTCATCCTCTGTTCGGCTGACCCGATACGGAGGTTTAGAAACAGGTGCTGTACCTGGTACTAGGTTTATTACATGATCTACCTCTCTGCTAGGTGGTAAACCATGTGGTAAATCTTCAGGAAAAACGTCTTTAAATTTAGACAATAAAGTTTCTAATTTACTGATTTTCTGCTGAATAGAACTGGAAATAGAAACTTCAGGAATAAACTGAAAGTCACATAAGAATACCTGATGGTCTTCGTCTCCGATTAGCTGACAGAGCTCTGAACTGCAGACCATAGGGCTGTTGGGAACATCATGCTCCCCATGCAATTGGATCTCTCGGCCTTTATGCTGAAAGCTGAGGGTGTTCTCCTGATAGTTTCTGTGGAGGGAAGGTCCTAAACTGTAGAGCCAATCTCTCCCGAGAACAATGTCTGTTCGATCCAGGTGCATTATCTGAAAGTTTATCTCATCTTGGTACCCCTGAATATCAAGTTTTAACTTACTTACCATAGTTTCCCATATTTTTTTATCTTCACCCTTAGCTAATGAAACTATGTACCTATGCTGACTAGGTACTTCTGGTAGTTTAAGCTTTTTAACCAGGGTGTAGTTGATGAAATTATGGGTTGCCCCATCATCTACCATAACTCTTACTGACTGGTTACCAACTTTCCCATGCATACGTACTAGGTCATGCGGCCCAAAGCTGAAGGGTCTCGCTAGCATTGCAGAGGTCAGCTGGCAACAGTGTTCATGATCTTCATGATACACTTTGATCTCGGAAGCTGCCGAGTCACTGGGGAAACATAAGGTCTGAACAAGATGAACTTGTTTTTTATCTTTCTTATCTTTTTTAGTGAAAGGCCCCTTGGGACACTGTCTGACTGTGTGTCCCTTGCCCATACACACAAAGCACAAACGTTCTTGTTTGGCTTTCTCAAAATCATCTGGTTTTAAGGGCTGTATGAGTGAAGGGCGTTTCTGAGGAGCTTCACTTTTAAATTTATCTTGGTTCTTTCTTTTTAAAAATTTCTTTTTAAATTGAAAGTCTTTCTGAGAAGGCTGCTCAGAAAGTGGCTGTTGTCTCGCCTTCTTCCTACCCACTGAATCATCATAGATTTGAGCATATCTGAGAGCTTGCTCAAGGGTAGTAGACGAGTTTCTCTGGACCTCTACTTTATATTCATCTTTGAGGCCACGGACAAATCCCCTGATTTTCTGATAGTCATCCATATTTTTAATCTTTAAAATTGCTTCTCGATACTGCGAGATATATTGGATGAGGGACTTGTCCATTATTGTTCTTTCCCAGGCTTCCCAGGCTCTATCAAGTTCATTCTCTGGTAGAAATTCTCTTAGGAAAGCTTCTTCAAAAGCTTTCCATGACCCGGGAGTCTGCCCAGTCTCCCGGAGATTTAACCACCACTTATAGGCCATAGGCCCTAAGGAAAGACTGGCCTCAATAGCTTGCAAATGGTCAGGGGTCTGTTTAAGAGCATGAATGTTCTTCCATTTGCTGAGGAAGGTTTGTAGAATATCTGCATTTCTGTCCTTCTCTTCCCCATTAAAAGTAGGAGGTTTTAAGTCTTTAAAAACATTGGGGTGAGACCGTAAAGTCTCACCCGAAACTGATGGAAGTGGAGAAGGGGATAACTGAGAAGTGGAGGGAAGGCTTCCTTTTGCGGAACTCAAAATCAAGTTTTTGAGTTCAGCGAACGAGTCGTCCACACTGGACTTGAAATTGGCTAATGCCAACTTCAGTTCATCCACTTCTGTTACCAATTGGAGGAACTGCTCCTTGGTAACCAGTTCGTCGAGTTCTTCGGCGAAGTGTTCCTGTTCTTCTACTCCCATGGGTTCCTTCCCTTTTCTGTAAGCCAAGGCTTCTGTTTCAAGTTCGTCGAAGCCTCTCTCCGGGGGTTGATCAGGTCCCTGAGGAGTGGTCATCTTCGGAACTAAAAGAGAGCTACCTTAACTTCTGAAGGAAAAAAAAGTCTAAAAGACTAATTTACAACTGTACAAGGGAAAGGAAAGATGACTTAGCTGTTTCTGAGGACTGTACTTCCAAAGAAAGAATGAAGAGGAACCCTTCAGCTCTTTTCCCTAAGATTTCAAACCTGCTGTCCCGGAAAATGCCAATTTGAAGCTTCAAAACAGTGCCAAATTTCCAGGTTCTTTGAGGATAGTAGCTCGCTGGTCTGATTGCAACCCAACTGGCTCATTTACTTCTGATTTGAGACCCAAAATGTATTTCAATTTCTGATTTTGGTGTCTCCCTACCCTCGCTGGCTGGACAGCCACCTGTCTGGCCCAAAACTTGCTCGAAACTCTGATCTGACTTCAAGTAGTAGGTCGCTGGTCTGTGGCAATCTAGTTTGATGTTCAAACTACTAAAAAATCCTCAAAAACAGTGATGAAAAACTAATTTTTCATCTCCCTGTCCAGCGCTGGCCCTGCTAAGAAAAAGTGTTTGAAAGCCCTTAAAATTTCCTTAGATTTCTCTGAAATTTCAGAGGTAGATTTCTGATCCCTCAGCGATGGATCAGCACCACCCTTTCTCCTCAAAAAACCGCTATGATTCCCTGAATCTGATGGCAAAAATCAGAGATGAAGACTAAATTTACAGCGCTGGACCTGCTCTAGAAATTTTAACTAATTTCTCTCTGACCAGCAAGTAAATCCACCAAGATTTCCTCAATAGGAGGTTGTTCCTACAGCGAGTCTCCTCCTCTATTTCTTTCTGAGAACTTGAAGAAGTTCTGAGCAATCTAGCTACTTTCTCCACTGCTGAAAACTAAGTTCCCTAGGATGGAGATGGCTCTGATACCAGTGTAATAGATCCTAACACCACAGTTGGCAAACACTAACTGATCCACCCAACCTTGCCTACTCCCTGATATAGAGTAAGCCCCTCCTAGCCCAGTGTGAGGACTGGTAGCATGCTACTGCCAAGTGTCGGCCACGTGGCACTGACGTGGCCGACTGCACGTCGGGACCCAACTGGGAGCCCTATCCTGCTGATAGGGTCCCTAGACTGTGTTAGGCCTGCCATGACTATGGACCGTGCTGGGGCACACTACTCACACTGTCTTGCCCTGTTGGTCATGTACGCTGGACACAACCCTGACTGTGGTATCTGACCTATCTGTGTTCTCTAGGGTTCGGCACTGGTTACGAGCTCGTAACAGTACCCTCATATTGTTCATACCCCCTGTGCAGCCCACGGCATAGACCTTCTGATGGGGGACATTGGAGCACTTTCCTGGGTTAGAGCCATCGTCCGGGAGGCCCTCTTCCTGGTGACTTTTGTCACCATAAAGAGGCGTGTTCTTGCCATGTTCCGGGTGTTCAGCTATCTGGACCTCCGTAAGCCAGCCCCCACGCGCTTTGCATTCGACTTGGTGGTCATCGACCGTTTGATCAGGTGCAGGGCCCAGCTTCTACAGATGGTTGCCAGTGATCTTTGGGGTGCCAGTACATTTCCGCACACTGAGGATGGGGAGCACTTTTCTTCCACGGTGAGGGGAGACCAGTTCTGGAGGGATGCACAGACATTGTCAGGACTGCTTCGACCACTCTACATTGTGCTCCGCATGGCTGACAGCGAGGGGTCGACACTTGGACTGGTGTATGAGCTCATGGACCGGATTGGACAGTTCCTGCAACTGCCCATCTTGCAGCCAGAGAGGTAAGCGGTACAGTGTTGCAATTGACGTTTATCTTTTCAGTACTTGCTAGTTTGTTTTTCTGTCAATGTTAAGCTTTTTCGTAATGCCCTAAACCACATGCCCCTCACCTGCAAGATGATAGAGCTGAAGTTCATATGGGAGACGCGGTGGAACTACTTCCACAGGAGTATCCACAGCGTTGCACACATGCTGCATCCCCTCTTCCTCTCTCCGACACAGATCGCAGACAGAGAGCTCGAGGCCGATTGGCTTCAGTACATTCACAGGGTGGGTCCACACATAGGTTTGGATCCTATCAGGCTCATGGAGGAGCTCGCTGCATTTCGTTTCGGCATGGGCACATTTGGCCACCCGGCTGCCCAGGATCCAGAGAGGAGGCAGCTACCCATTACCTGGTGGACCATGTTCGGTAGCACATAGCCATCTATACAGCGTCTTGCACTGCGTGTCCTTTCTCAGGTATGCATCTCATTTTATCCTCCATTTTTGTGTTTCGTTGAAGTTCCACCTCTGCCACAATGTGCTGAAGTATTTCAATGCACGCACCACATGACTGTGCTGCCTCCGTGTGTGAGCGTAATTGGAGCACATGGGCACTCATTCACATGAGGAGAAGAAACCGGTTGTCAGTGAGTCAGTTGGAGCGGTTGGTGTTCTGTAGCACCAACGCACATCTCGCCAGGAGGCTTCCGACCATTACGAGCGCATTGCAGGTGATAAGCTAATCTTTCATAGCATGTTGGTTGACTCCTGGTATGTTGGTTTCATTTCTTGATAAAGTTGTCTCTCTGACATGCAAATTTTAAACCTTGCAGACGAAGATATCCGATTTGGAGCACCAGGTTGACTTGCCTACGGACCACACCCATCCCATGCCTGCAGATGACCTGGGCACACAGTTGATGGCAGAGAGAGAGAGGGAGCTTGCCGAGATGAGAGAGAGAGAGAGAGCTTGGGCTTGAGCACAGAGAGCTCCCATTGTATGAGGCAGATGAGCCAGTGTCAGAGGATGAGCATGATGAGGATGAGCCCATTCGGGTTGTGTTTGCCAGACCGGAGAGGGATGAGGCAGATTATACAGGTGCAAGGCACACGCCACGGGCAGGGGTCACAGGTGCATCACGTGGTAGAGGTGGGACACATGGCTCAGGTTATACCGGCAGACAGGCAAGGCACACAGGGGGGGGCAGTGGCATACCTACCTATGTCGACATGATGGAGGAGGCTCTTGATAGAGGGCAGAGTGGTTTAGATGCCTGTCCCGCAGATGTTTGGATGCATGCAGCACAGAGTCATGGCCGTTACTACGACATCACACCAGAGGAGGCACCTGATGACTTTCATTGCACAGATTGGGAGGCCATGCAGGGTCTACAGGGTGCACATGATGAGGCACGGGATAAGGCTTGGGTTGATTCAGGGGTTGGTGCACAGGATGATTCAGAGGTCGGTGCACATGATGATTTAGAGGCTGGTGCACAGGATGAGTCCCAAAGCCCAGAGCATTTGTATTCGGATGCCCAGTTGGCCGACTTGGTTGCCATATTGGATTCAGAGGCCCAGCAGATGCCGAGTGTCAGGGCGCCCCCATCATCTCTTGCCAGCATGCCATACACAGAGTCCCAGCCAGAGCAGCCGCATGAGGTGCCTACAGTTCCTCCAGCTCCTCAGAGGGTGTATGTGCATCGCACAGCTCCTCCAATGCCACCGATGCCATTTAGGCCTGCAGCTCCTCCATCGCCGTCCACTTCTGCAGCACCAGGTCTCCATGGCAGGCCACCATCTGTGCCCAGGTTTTCTCTTGTAGCCCACATCCACAGTGGCTCCTCCAGTGGCAGCACCCACGTCACATCCTCCTCCTTTGGCAGCACCCAGGATGTACCAGTACCGGCCACCACAGCGCCCCTTTCAGTACATATCACCACTGTACTCGCCTCTTGCACAGCCAGTTCCTCCCCCTGCAGCAGCCTCACGGGTACACACTCCACGAGCTCATCCTCCTCGCTCAGTTGCACAGGGAGTTCCCTCTTTTGCTTCCCTATCCCAGGCGGCCTCAGCTTGGGCCCAGCCTAGCCAACCAGGTGATTTGCATGGGGGTGACGAGGCATTGACAGCTCCTCTTGTCCTCAAGAGACCAGGCAGGCCCAACGGTGCACCGAACAAGAAAGGCAAGGCACAGAAACTGCCAGGGAGGAGAGGACGACCACGCAGGGCTCCAGGTACAGGTAGAGGTGCAGTATCACAGCCAGTTGGAGCAGGTGTTGTTGGTTTGGCCTGCTTGGGGGCTGATGCGGAGGCTAATTGGGAGGATGAGGATGACGAGTCTTCCCCCTCGGATACACAGCCCATGCCAGTTCCAGACAGGCAGAGATATCGGCTGCAAGAGTCAGCTCGGGGCCCTGAGTTGTCTCCAGAGCATTCATCTGAGTCAGAGCCAGAGCATTGATTGTGGCTCTGTTGTTTTAGTTTCAGTAGTTTGTCTCTAGCAAACGGTCTACCATTGTACTCAGATGATTTTTCACATTATATACAGTGTTTGGCCTACATTATTTGCTGCACATTGTGCCTATGTCGCTCTGTACATGTGATGCTTTATTTTATGTCGAAGAATTCTATGTGCGTGTCTGAATCCTATTTTCATTTAATTTCGTTTGAAGTGAATGCTAGCTTCACATATATGCACCTACATCATGAGCACAGCAATCACCCCTACACCCCAAACGACATTTTATACCACATACGGCTGGACCTCATCTATTCTAAACATCTCTCACTGATCCTCCACCGACTCCTCGCCCTTGTCTGGTGCATTGTTTTGTCGCTCTTGCTCTGCCTCCCGGTTAGCCCGAGCTGCCTCCTGGTTAGCCCGACGTCTGGCCGGCCTTTCCCTGACCATGATGAGCTGTCGTCGTGTGAAATTCATTCCGATTTGCTCATCCAGATCCAGCTCGACAGCGGGGACAGGACCCACAGCGGGGGCGGGTGGCTGCGGTTCCGGATTTCTCTGTCGAGTTTGTCTCTCGGATATCTGCCTCTTGCTTCCGATGCCTCTCGTTGTGCCTTCAGATATCTTCCTCAAGCTTCCTCCTGGCTTCGCCCTTGGGCTTCGGTGGTATGCGCTCTGCCATCTCGATCGACCTTCTCCTCAGAGCACCCTGGTCCTTGAACACCCTCTCACAGCACCCTGGCTCTCAAACAGCCTGTCACCGGCTCTCGCTTGCTCTCTCACTGTCTATCACTAGCTCTCTCACAGAATGCTGACCACAATGGCATTGTGAGTGCCTATTTATCCCCACAGCCTGATCGGCCATGTGGATCCCCATCATCCCTCCATGTGCCTCTTTACCTGCCCCCATGTGATGCTCCTCCCTGTGTTGGTCTCCCATTGGGCCCATGGTCTGCTCACCCACAATGCCCATGTGCCTCTGTACTCTGTACATGTGATGCTACCCCCTATGTTGGTCTCCCATTGGCCCCTCGGTCTGCTCACTCGCAGTGCCCATGTGCCACTGCAACAATCCCCTGCATCATGTATTGTACCATAATATATATAAAAAAAAAAAAAAAAAAATTCCCGTGTTATTTTCGCAAAAATTTTATTTTTATTTTTTTTTTGGTACCGCCGACCGATATGGTACCGCGGTACCATATATGGTCCCGCTGTACGGGGATCTGCGGGACCTATGATATATATATATATGATGTGGTGTGTGTGTGTGTGTGTGTCCTTGTACCATCATAAGTTACCACCTGTGATGGACTTAGATGAACTACTCCCCGTGAATGTTCATTTCGAACATTGATAACACTTCACGTTTGCATTCGACTACTCTCCAACAATGATACAAATACAATGTCGTCCATGAACCAAACAAATTATGCAAGAAATAGAGCATCCCCAATAGAAAGATATTAAGTATGCAATACTTCCTCACACAAAGTATCTACTATGTCCTCCTCAAATACCTTCTCACATGAAGTACTTGACACTATCTTCTCCTTGGTGCCATCAGAAAGGCTTTCTGAAATATGAGGCCACCCGTTGTTGGGCTTGGAGGTTATCATCAATGTGTATACTTTTTGCTATGTCGCATCCTCTGATGGTGCTAGCTAGTTGTGTCTGGTTCCAAAGGTTGAGCAAAAGGAACTGCGTAGCTACTGTAAAAAGCTTGGTTATTGTATTTACTGCATTCTTGCTGCATACTGGACGCTGTGATGCTTTTACCAACTTTCCTTATCTAAGGCTACTATGCGATGATGGAAGAAAGAAGAAGCTCGCTTATTAGTGAAACTTGGTTGCTCATCTGGTCTCTGAGAGTATGTTCCTGGTGGATTGGAGAGTGGGGAGTCAAAACTTGAATATTTCTGTCTCTGCACAATTTGAAAATTCATAAAAGGCAAAATCAGATGCAGGATATTGCCACTTCATAGTAACTTAGTCTTTGTTTCTAAACAGGTGGTCATGGAGAGAATGGGCATGAGGTGGTTCATCACCATAGATTGTCATCAGGAGAAAATCTTATTGCCGCAACAGTGGCTGGCGCTGCTACAAATCTGGTTACCAATCCCCTTTGGGTTGTCAAGACTCGAATGCAAGTGAGTTTTCGGGCAGGGAAGAGCTTCAAGCATCATTGAAGCTCATCTCATATAAATTCTACACTGTATCCCACAAGCAAGTATTGTGTATGAATCAGTAGTGGTGAAAATCCTTAACTTGTGTATAAAAGCATCTGACTTCAACAATCTGGTTATGGTTGCCTAAGCATTTGCTCTGCAGTTTCCCATTAATGCCACTTAAATTGAGCATATCAGCGATTGTGGTTGCAATTGTTTTTGAGGTTGCTGTACAACTTTGCAAATGATAAAAAGTTTTTTGGACTGTGTTTTTGTCTATCTGCAGCAATCTTAATAGGTCTTTTTGAAACAGCCAATAATGAAAAATTCTAATTGGCTTTGTATCATCATTAAGGCCTGTCGAATCAGCATTTGTGTGGTTTGTTTTGGCTTTGGTTTGTTTTGGCTTCTTGACCAAATTTAAAGCTTATTGCATTGTCGATGAATTATCATGGTTTAGAAGTTGCACAACTTGCTGCGTCCATTTTCTATCTTTTGTGAAAATGTTGCATGTAGTCCACAGCTGTAACATCTACGTTTCTAATTGTATTGCTATCATTCTCATCAACAACTAAGTATGCAATGAACCGAATATTCAAGGACCATTTAATCTGTCTTATCGCCCTAGGTGCATCACGTTCCGGAACGTAGAGTTTCAATCACGTTCCGGAAATTTAGGTTGTTCCAGAGTGAAAAGTTTCTTTTTTTTTTCTTGTTAATTTTTTTAGGTGCCGTAGAAAAAAAAGGCCTAAAAAATTCAAAAAACAATGATAGATATTAGGTAATAGGAATACTAAGTAAATTATACACGTAGTTGCATCAGAACCAAGTTTGCCTTGCTGCATTTTTTATCCCGCAAAGCACTGAATAACATGTTACAGTTATGATCAAAATCTCAGGTGTTGAATCAATGAAGCATAAAAGACAGCAATAGACTAAAGCCCTACAAGCAATAGACAAGACAATAGGTTCTCCCACGAAGAGCCCAAGCAATAACAATCAATAATCTGAAAAATGAGTGTACAAATGCCCCTATAAATACCCTACCAATGAAACCCTAAAATAGGAATTCAAAAGTAAAGGGAGGCAAAATGTGGAGGGGAAATAGTGCGCCCTCCTACGGGCCCCCACTCCACATATAACCATATAATAAGGGCCCAAGGCCAGTCAATGTCATAAAAAAGGACCCAGTGCGGGTCATAAGCATATAAAAAGGCTCTAGGGCCTGTACATGACTAATATAAAATGCGTAACCAGAAATATACATAAGCAACAGTAAATGTAAAGAGGCCTGCGGAATATATGCAGAGTAGCCCAGTAGGCCTGTATCCTGTAGTCCGTAACTGTTACATTGAGGAACGCTTCTACATCTACACTCTATGATTATAGGACTAGTATCCATGCACTTGGAAGATGTTTTGACAGATCTTTAAGTCCTGTCGGGAACTGTTCTGCCCAATTGTATCTTGTTGCACATCATGCAAGGTACTATGTTCTTTAACACATACGGAACGAGCAATTACTGGTAACTGAAGCAAGCATAATCCAAATTCCATACTTCAGGCAAAACTTGATCCTCATTAGGTTTGGATATCGGTATTACTGAGGAGGCATGACAAGAAGTCACTAACTTGGCATAGATGCATTGCCTACAATAGAACTCGCTAGATTTTGAAACCTATGTCTAATTTTGAGCATGATGAAGTCCAATGCTTGGTCAAATGATTTGTTTCACCAAGGTTTGATTATTCCTAGCCATAATCCTTTTGGCGCTCATGTACCTTAAATCAGCTCATAGTCCACAGTATCGCATTCATCATATGAATGTTCTTTTTAACCAGTTAGGCAAATTGGTCTTTGATCCAGCTATCTCCAGATCCACATGAATCCTACTTCTGAGTATAAGACTGCATTTTGTACTGATACTAATGGTCCTGCTACATCTCAGAATGCTATATTCAATATGTTTCCTCTCCTTGATATTTCTGTCTTTGTTTTCTTTGATGACATTCTTGTTTTTAGCACCTCTTTCTCAACGTGTTTCCCATTTGACTAACATATTTATACTTCTAATCATCAGCTCTATTCTAAATGGTTCAAACTTTTTTTTTTTGTTGCATCAAAGATATTTCACTTGCATGGACTTCCCAAATCTATCCACATTGATCAGGATACAAGCTCACCTTAGGCCTTCAAACAAAGTTGATGCATATCTTGGATGTTCAAATATTTATGGGCACTACTTTCCATTCTTCTCCTAATGGCCAATCAACGGTCATTAACTGTCTCCTACTGGACAAGATTGGGATTAGCATCCATGTCTTGCAAAGCATAGTCATAATAGCTCTATCAACTCTATTATTGGTGTTTTCCCTTTTTTGCATGCACATGGTTATTCTCCGAATTTGCCAATTATATCTTTACCTCCTGATGATTCCCCTATTTCCACTGCTTCTTGTCTCCTTCGAGCTAAAGAGCTTTAGGTCAAGCTTCAGTTTAGTTGTTGCAAGCGAGAGTAGGCCACGAGAGCCACGATTCAACAATTTCAAAATTGTCATTCTTCACACCACCCTATCTGATCACTCCTTCCTATCTTTCAGTATGGGCTCCATCCCGACCTTCCAACCACCCATTATTTCACTCATCTCCCGTGCACCCAAGTACACTTTTGATCATTCCCACATCCAGACATACCAGGAGGCCGTCCACTCATTTCTTCGTCGTTTCCCACACCACACCCCGCTGGAAACACAAGCTACCTTCCTTACCACTTCACTCCATAATGCTGCATCATCTTCCTTTCCCTCCAAACCACATCGACGCCCACCCACTTCGTCACACCCCATCCGACCTCCCTGGTTTGACGCCAAATGTCGTTTCCTTCATCTCCAAGTCACCCAAGCTAGACTTCATAACACACATCTTCTCCATGTAGCTCATCAATCTCTCCATCACACCCTCTGCCGGAAGAAACGAGTGTATGAAACCCAAAAAGGGAAAAGCCTAGTCGATTCCCTTTGTAGTTCCTCCACTGGCGCCTTCTAGAGGGAATTCATTCCCCGTACCCCACCTTCTCCCCTCACTGACCTTCATACTTGGGCTACATACACCACTACCTTATATATTGTACCCACAGACACACCCATCTCCATCTCTCCCCGGCCGACTACCTTCACTTTCTTCAACTTGGACATGGTCTTGACGGCCATTGAAGACCCATCGCACCCGTGATATTGATGACCTCGAATCCGAACTTCTAATCCATGCTGCAGACACACTATCACCTACCCTAGCCACCTTGCTCAATCGAGCAGTTGTCTTCGGCTTCCCTTCCTCCTGGTGTACCAACATCATCCATCCCATTCACAAAACCAGTGACCCCATGGACCCTGGTAACTATCGCACCATTATGGTTGGGCACATCATTGCTAAGTTATACGGCACCATCCTCCAGTCAGCAGTCAGTTCTGAGGTAGAGTCCAAGCGATTACATGCATTGGGCCAGGCGGGTTTCAGCGCACACTACTCCACTACAGATCATATCTTCACTCTTTGGGCCATTATTGAGGAAGCTAGACACAGGAAAGAGCGGTCTACTGTTGTTTTGTTGACTTTTGGAAAGCCTTCAACTTTGTTCCACGATCCCTCCTCATCCAGCGGCTACGTGATCTCGGCTTTTCTAATGACACGATCTTGGCAGTGATGGCACTATATGAGAGAGTCCTTGGTTGTTTTCGGAGTGACATCGGCATCTCAGATCATATTTGGAGCACTATTGGTGTTAAACAGGGTTGTTCTCTATCTCCAATCCTGTTTGACGCACACCTTGAACACTACACCCTCCTTGGTACGATACTGAGTGCCGCTCTCTCCATCAGTCAGTAACCCACTCACGCATCCATGCCCCACATCTGCTTCGATCTTCCGGACGTTCCTACCGTCGTGCTCTCCGCCGTAAGAAACGCTCCCATGATGATTCTGAAGGGAAACGTCTCATTGACCTTCTTTTCAGCTCTTCTTCGGGTGCTTTCTGGCGCGAGTTCATTCCTCGCTCTCCACCACCTCTCCTGGAGGACCTCTGCGTTACCGGACTCATTTCTTGGAGCTAGATGCATCAGGGACCCCGGTCATGCCGCGCTACTTGGACTCGGGACTGTCACATTGCCTGCGCTTTTTGGTGCGAGTTCATTTTTCGCTCTCCACCACCTCTCTTGGAAGACCTCCGCATATGGACTGATTATGCTACTAGCCTGTACACGGTTCCTACCGACTCACCTATCGCCATATCTCCACGGCCACTTGTGTTCTCCTTTTTCACATCTGACATGGTACTTGCGGCCATTAAGAAGCTAAAGTCCCACAAAGCCAGAGATATCAAAGACCTTGAATCTGAGCTCCTCTCCCATGCCTCTGACTTACTCGCCCCCATTATAGCCACCCTTCTTAACTCTGCAGTTGTCTCTGGCTTTCCGTCTCCCTGGTGCACTAACATTATCCACCCCATCCATAAGAATGGTGACCCCATGATTCCGAGTAACTACCGCACCATCATGATCGGACATGTCCTGGCTAAATTATATGGTACTATACTGCAGTCTGTTGTGAGCTCAGAGGCGGAGACTAGCAGACTACATGCCATGGGTCAGGCTGGTTTCAGAGCACATTATTCCACGGCAGATCACATCTTCACATTGCGAGCCTTGATTGAGGAGGCTAAGCACAGGAGAGAGAGGTTTACTGTTGTTTTGTGGACTTCAGGAAAGCCTTTGATTCTATTCCTCGTTCATCGCTCATCCAGAGACTCCGAGACCTCGACTTCTCCACCGACATTGTTCTTGCTGTGATGGCACTTTATGAGCGTGTCCTTGGTTGTTTCCGGCACAGCAGTGGCATATTTGAGCACATCTGGAGCACTATTGGGGTGAAGCAGGGTTGTTCCCTCTCACCAGTCCTCTTTGGCTTGTATATTGATGAGTTGGAGAGAGTCATTACACAGGGTGGCGGTACTGGCTGCAGGCTTGGTGACATCTTGATTGCTATCCTCCTTTATGCTGATGATGTGGTGTTGGTCTCACCGACCAGAGAGGGCCTACAGCGACAGTTGGATTGCTTGCATGAGTTTTGCACCAGATGGGGCCTAGGGGTGAACATTGGGAAGACCAAGGTTATGGTCTTCAACACTTCGAGGGCATTCATGCAGCGACAAGAGCTTACTTCGGGCGGATAGATTCTAGAGGTGGTCCCTTCCTACACATACTTGGGGGTCCTTTTCTCAGGTCCTACTTTTAGCATGAGACAGGCTGCTACCACTCGACTAGGGAAAGGACATGCCTCCCTTGTTCAGCTAGAGCGATTTTGTTTCCGCAAGTCCATCTAGGATGCTCGCAGTAAGTGTCACCTCTTTGATACCATTGTTACCCCCACGGCTTTATATGCGGCAAAGACATGGTATGTAGGTCTTCCTTCTTCACACTGGGCCAGTCTCTCACGATTACAGACCACCATGCTAGCTCAGTTGATTCGAGCGAAGCCTTCTGTTCCCCTTGAGATTCTCCTGGCCCGAGTTTGCAGTTCCACCTATATAGATCGAGGCAGTTCTTCAGCTTATCACCTATATACAAGGATACAGGCGCTACCAGAGATAGACAGGCGATACATACAGGTTGCACTATCCTCCTCATAGCGTCTTCATGATTAGGGCTACAGGCTATCATGGTTCTCTCAGGCCTCTCACCTCCTACTTGTATCATTTGGCATCTCCATCACAGAGCTCCCCTCCGGCACACATCAGTATATCAGACGCTTCCTTTATCGCACATATCTAGAGCGGACTTGGCGTAACCAGTTAGGGGTTAAGCCAGCTTTCTATCGGACTCATTTCTTGGAGCTAGATGCATCAGGGACCCTGGTCATGCCACGCTACTTGGACTTGGGATTGTCACATTGCCTCATATTCACATTGGGGCAGCTCAGGGTGTCCTCTCATCAGCTAGCTATTGAGACTGGGAGGTTCCACGATATTCCTCAGAGAGGAGCGGATTTGCCAGTTCTGCTCCCTAGGTGAGGTGGAGTCTGAGGAGCACTTTATATTTCGGTGCCCTGTATATTATGAGATTAGAGGACGATATCACTGCCTGTTCCGAAAGATGCCTACCACTCTACGATCTCTCATAGCTTATGAGGACCCACGATGTGTCGCTCTCATGGTACACGAGATGTCCAGACTACGGAGAGATCTATACGAGACACCCCAGCATTTTACCTCACAGCCATTGATTACTTCGTTCTTTACTAGACGGAGATCGCATGATTTAGTACCTGAGGATGAGGATGACGACGAGGATGTTGGCCGCTCTCATGCTCATAGAGATCAGAGACAGTGTACCTCTCACCATCAGGATACCATCAGGATCACTAGCCATTCTACGCAGGGGCGTACTACTACTACTATCACACATACACGTGCTCATACTCACAGACGCCGCCGGCAGACTCCAGTGCTTTCCCATACTGTGGCTCGCATTACATCTGTTTACAGCAGCAGCACAGCAGATGCAGCACAGCCTTGACATCTTACCCGAGACACATATGATTATTATTATGCACATTCTCGCATACGTGTCTATTTTAGGTTGCACTAGATGTTTTTCTTTATTACAGTTTGGAGACGTTTTTTATACGCTCCCATGGTTACCACATACATGACATGTACTTCATTAGTCTTATATGCCTTTTGGCATGGAAAAGACATTAATAAAGCTTTCTCTCTCTCTCTCTCTCTCTCTCTCTCTCTCTCTCTCTCTCTCTCTCTCTCTCTCTCTCTCTCTCTCTCTCTCACATCATATCTTCACACTTAGAGCTCTTATTGAGGAAGCTAAACACAGGAGGGAAAAGGTTTACTATTGTTTTGTGGACTTCAGGAAAGCCTTTGACTCTGTCCCACTCTCATTGCTTATCTAGAGACTCCGCGACCTGGGTTTGTGATTATGAAGATACATTTACCATAGATCCTGTTTAAGAAGGACTTCCGGGTTATTACTTTTTTCTCTTTGATCGATTTTCTATGTCTAATGATTAGAGTTATTTTTTTCCTTGTGTTTTTTCCATGTATATTCCTACCTACATTTTTTTTCGAACACCGTTGGTTTGATACTTACTTTTGGAAAATAAAAAATGTATGAAGACTCGATTTTTTAAGCACAGTTTCGAAAAATATTTCTCAATACCTGCTCTTTTTTGTCCCTTGTAAATCTCGTGGCTCTCTATGAGAGGGTTCTGGGTTGCTTTCGACATAGTAGTGGCATTTCTGAGCAGATTTGGAGTACTATTGGGGTTACGTAGGGGTGCTCTCTTTCACCAATTCTCTTTGGACTATACATTGATGAGTTGGAGAGGGTCATTTCTTAGTGTGGCGGGGACGGTTGTAGACTTGGTGATATTCTGATTGCTATCCTCCTCTATGTGGATGATGTGGTACTAGTTTCTCACACCAAAGAGGGATTACAGAGACAATTGGCTTGCTTACACACTTTTTGTACCCGTTGGGGCTTAGGGGTGAACATTTCGAAGCCAAAGTCATGGCCTTCAACTCTTCTCAGGCTTTCATGCAGTGCGAGGAGCTTTTTTTTTATGGAAAGCCTCTAGATGTGGTTCCTTCATACACTTACCTGGGTGTGCTCTTCACTGGTCCTACGTTCAGTATGAGATAGGCGACTACTTCTAGACTCGAGAAAGATCACTCTTCCCTTGTTCAGTTGGAGAGATTTTACTTCCGTAAGTCCATTCGAGATGCCCCGAGTAAGTGTAGACTTTTTGACACCATTTTCACCCGTTTAGCCTTGTATGCAGCGCAGACATATGGTGTACAGGCCATTCCTCTTCACATTGGGCCAGCATTTCGCGATTGCAGACCACCATATTAGCTCGCATGATTCGGGCGAAGCCTTCTGTTCCACATGAGATCATCCTTGCTGAGTTTGCCACCACCCTATCCAGACAGAGGCAGCCTTCCAGCTTATCATGTACATCCAGAGAGCTCAAGCACTTCCTGATGCAGAGCAGAGATATACATTGATTGCACTCATGTCCTCCCACCATCTTCAGACTTAGGGATACCAGTTGTCATGGTTTTCTCAAGTATCACATTTCCCCATGGAGGCATTTGGTATCACTATCATGGATCTCCCCTCGGGTACACACCAATACATTAGACGGTTTTTATACAGAGCATATCTTGATCACTGGCGACGTCAATTGGGGGTTAAGCCTAATTACTATTGGGTTAACTTCTTGGAGCAGGATACCGCTCGTTTTACAGTCCTACCTTGATATCTAACCTCAGGGTTATCGCACAGTCTCCGTTTCACTTTGGGACAGTTCAGAGTATCCTCACATTAGTTGTCTATTGAGACCGGTAGATCCTATGGTACCCCACAGGAGGAGAGATTATGCCAGTTATGTTCTTTATATATTATGCGATTAGAGAGAGATACCACTGCCTATTTTGGGACATGCCTACTACACTCTGATCACCCATTGCATATGAGGACCCTCGCTGTGTTGCACTTATAATGAGACGGTCTTGCTATGACATGATATGTACCAGTCAACTCATCAATCACATCCCAGCTCTCAGGCTCAGATTACCTCAATTTCACTAGGAGACGACCACACCGAGACATCGAGTCTAATGACGACGAAGACGATGCACCACCTCACAGATGTCAGAGGCAATGCACCACTCATAGTCGTGTTGCAGCTCACACAACCCATCTTATCATGAGAACACACAGTTCTCACCCTCCTAGACGACGTCAACGACGATCAATATTACCTCCTGCTACAGCTCGTATCACGTCCTTTTGCCAGATGATATGATTTTACTTGTAGCTGTTATTTTGCTCCCGCTAACTGACAATTTGTAGTTTACAGTTATGTTGTTCATTTTTTATGCACAGTTTTTCCTTGGAGACGTTTATATATGCTCCCATGGTTACCACATATTTGACATGTACTTTTATCTATCTTATATGCCTTTTGGCATGGAAAAGACATTAATAATGCTTCTTCTTCTTCTTCTCTCTCTCTCTCTCTCTCTCTCTCTCTCTCTCTCTCTCTCTCTCTCTCTCTCTCTCTCTCAAGCATTGATATTAATTCTATCTCATTGACAAGGGCATTATTAAGCGATATTTGGCTTACTCCTTGCAAGTATTCTCCGTGCTTAACTTAAAGTCCTCGTGACATCTTCTCGAAGTCCACCTGCACTCTCTCTCTCTCTCTCTCTCTCTCTCTCTCTCTCTCTCTCAAGCATTGATATTAGTTCTATCTCATTGACGGGGGCATTATTAAGCGACATTTGGCTTACTCCTTGCAAATATTCTTCGTGCTTAACTTAAAGTCCTCATGCCATCTTCTCGAAGTCCACCTGCAGTTCCTAGATCCCCTCCTTTTTTGGTCCCTTTTTTAAATCAGGCCTATTAAGACCTTTCCCTTTTATCTCCTTGTCTTTTGCATGGTTGACTGCTCTTTAGTGTGTCTCTTTGCCATTTTCGATTTCTATTTTGCACTATTTACTTCGCAATGTTCTTACATCCTCCTTATTAATGCAAGTACATTACAATCTGATATGTGGAACTCTAAGATCTTCGTGGTTACGCCATAACCTTCCTGGTTCTGACAAATCTGATATGTTAAACTCTAAGATCTTCCTGGTTATGCCATAACCTTCCTGGCCCTATTGTCAGCACCAGGAGGGTACGCCCGTATATCACCTGGTGTTGATGGTGGTTTCATTTACACTCAAAGTACTACATTCTGGCTTTTGCTTTGTGATTCAAATGCTTTTGTATTGCATCTTTTTCTTTGTAGCTGATGCCAATTTGTACACTTGAGATCTTTTGCAAGTTCCCGTTCAATATAATAACAATCTGCATGGCAGCCTTATGTCCCTAGACTGCTGCAAATGCATATTGTTGTGTCTGATGAGTTCAAGCTCCCAAGTTATGAAAGCCAAGACTCTAGTGACATGAAGTCATCTCAAGGAGTCAAAATGTGGCAACCGAATTATTTTGAACCAGGTGAAATATAACAGTTCAAAAGGGGAGTAAGTGGAGCTGATTTTTTGCCTAATTCAGACCGTATGGATTCTGAAACAGAGGGAGAATAGGAGATTCAATTAATGAGTTTTTGTGGTTCCTCATGATGTGTATTGCTACTTATAAAACTTGTCTCTGGGCAATCATAGAAGAAAATCTGAGCTGGTCTGAAACATAGGATCATATACTGTTGCAGTTTTAAATCTTTGAAGTACAGTGAGGAAATCCAATTGCCTGTTGATATTTTACTTTTTGGAAGAAACTCAACAAGTCATATACTAGCAAGCTGGAGAGAAACTGCTGTCACGCAATTTAATTTTTCTTCATTGGAGCTTACAGACGCAAAGGTTAAGAACAGACTTGGTCCCTTACAATGGTACCTTTTCTGCCCTATTTCGAATAGCCAGAGAGGAGGGCTTCCGTGGCCTGTACAGGTTGGTTATTCATCCATTTCTCTGCGTATGGATTTCTACTTGTTTTCATTATACTGGCTCATTCACTTTCCCTTTTCCTTGAAATTTTGAGCTGACACTAAGAATTTTGACTTAAAATGAATAGCAATGGAGTAATGATCAGTCACATAAGAAATCTTGTTCTGTTCAAGAGATACATTGCTTCTTAGCTAGAAATATGAATTATCCTTTTTTGCAGTGGGTTGGTGCCAGCTTTAGTAGGCGTTAGCCATGTGGCTGTTCAGTTTCCAGTGTACGAGGCACTTAAAGAGTACTTGGCAGACCGAAGTAAGCTTGAAAAAATATAACACTTGCATGTACTTAAAAGTTTCTAGCTCTAATGCACGTTATAATCTTCCCACTCGTATTCAGTTGGTGTATCATGCTTGAGTTTGGCTCGCCCTCCCGGTTTGATTCTCTGTGATCGCACGGGATGACAATTCCAAGAAGCATTACACATCATAGCTGCATTTCACATTAAAATTATTGCTGTAATTTGTCCTCTACCTTACCTTGTTGGATATTTTTCAAGCCTAGAAATTTTGTAGTGCTCTGCACCAAGACACTTTTTATTGGTCTTTGAGTGTCTTTGGGCGTGGTTTTATAAGGAAGATAACAAAGAATGTTCCTGGGAGATTCTGGCTTGAACAGTTTATTTATTCCAGGCTGTTGCTGCCTCTAAAGAGGGATGGCAGTTTTGCTGTCCACAACCACGAATTTGCAGCAAGTAAACATTGAGTGCACAGCTGTTTCTAAGCAATTTTAAGTTCCTTCAGTGATCTGCTTTGTGTAGGCAGCAGTGAACCTTGATGTCCTTGTAGCAATCTCCAACAGCAGGAGTGCTGATTCTTCAGATCGATTTTGTATCCATTTTTTACCTTTTAAAAGTGCAAGTTTTGAAAAGTCAAACCTTGGTCAAATTGGAATATTCTGTTATCTGTTTTAAAAGATTTTGTTTTTGGATCTTTACATACTTTGTTTTTCAAGAAGTTCATTGCACTTTACGGTTTGCCAAGCGGATGTCTCTTTTTCAAGATATTCCACTTTGAAGTATTGCCCTACTTCACCACCTTCAGCCCATTTGTGAATCTTCTTTGTGGCTGTCTAGTGCCCTACTGCCATTTTTCCAGGATTTTGCAGATCCAGTTATTGGCTATCCAGCCCCTACTTCACTCACTTTTTGGTAGCCTCTTCATCGACTATTGTGTGCTGGCTTTTCTACTACGATTGGGCAGCATTTCTTCGTACTTGGTGCACTATTCGGTGGCTGTTTTGGTAGCTTCTTCACCACCTATCACGTGCTGGATTTTCTGTCACATTTGGGCAGCTTATTTCATTACTGGGTGCTACCTTTCATGGTGTTATCTTCTTTTGACATTCACTTGTTTCGTGGCCTTTTCCCATTGGTGTTATTTAGAGCCTACGTTCCAAATTCCAGTGTTGGTATAATTTGATTTTTTGGATCAATCATTATGTCGTTTTTTCCGTTTATGTTCTATTTGTTTTTGTTCGGTTCTTAGTATTTACATTCGTTCACATTTCGTCTATTTGTTTTGTTTTGCCTCGTTTTTCATTGTTTTTTCTGCTTGCTTGGTTTTAATTTACCTGCAAAAAAAAAAGAGAAAAAAATTCGTTCCCTTGTTATTTTTGTGTTCGTCAAATTTGTTTTAGTATGTCTTGTGATATCGCCTCTCTTTCTCGTTTACAATTACTCTAGCAAGCTCTTATTGAGCTTCCTATTTCTTATGCGATACTGTTTTCTCTTCCTTTTTATAAAATTCGTGAACTTCTTATTTTTGTTCGGGAGAGTCAAGTCATAAATTCTGGGTTTGCTATCTCTTTCTACACATGAGAGTATTTTCGCACCTGCGAGTGTTGATGACGAGTATCCTTGTGAGCTTTTCTTTGTAAGCGAAAGAGGGTGACATAGTGATAGATTCACACATTGCGACTGATACACGAGGTTGATTATGTATCTCATAGTGTGAGCGAGATACTAGAGCTACTTGAGATAGTCATTGAGTTACTTGAGTTAGTCATTGTCTCGCGTAGTCGAGTCACAAGCTGATGTTGCACAAGTTGTTGATGTTGATACTACAGATACTACATGCCTTGGTGTAGACCCCAAGTGCTTTGATCTTGATGCTGCTACCACTATTGTTGATACTATTGCATGCATCGATGTTATTGCATGCTATGATATTGTTGCATGCTTTGGTATTGATGTCGATGTCGATGCCTATGATGATGTGATTTCTTTTGCTGGCCGTTTTCTGGAAACCCTAATTTTTAGTTTTTTTGGAAATAGCCATCTTTTTATCCTTTTTCGCGATAAAAGTTCAAAATAATCGTATGGATGAGGGTGCTAGGCTGAGACAAGACTATGGATCCGGGTTTTATGTCGAATGGAGTTCTACATCCAAAGATCTTGCAAAGTTTTGCAAAGGGGTATTCTTTTTACTTTTCATTTTTTAGTTTTTCTTTTTGCATATGTGATTAGATCTTGTTCTTTCCTATCATTCCTTGATCCTATCCATAGTTGCAGCGCGATTCCCGAATCGCGATTCAAAATCGCGATCAGAATCGCGATTCCGATTCGCGATTCGGGATTTTCCCAGAATCGTGTAGAATCGATTTTTTTTTTTTTTGAAATTTTTTTAGGCAATATGGGTATCAGATGAAAGCTCTGATCGAGGGGATTATGATTGTGTAGTTTGCCGACTGTTTCGGGTGCGAAACACCAAAAAGTGTGTTTTCACTCGGGGAGTTGGAAGGCCAAATCATGAAGAGGCCTTGCCGTCGGGGCCGGGGTCTACCGGCAGCCCCTGGACCCCGCCGTTGGGGGGCGTTGCCCCCCAAACCCCCCACCAGGGGGCTACCGCCCCCCGAACCCCCCGTTTCCCGGGGGGCTACTGTCCCCCGAACCCCCTAGAGCTTCTTGCTATATAGACATTGTAGATAAAAATGCCACCGCCCCCCTGTAGATAAAAATGGGGTCCAAATGCGTGCCGAGAAGGGCCCAATATTTATGCCCCCAACTGTATGTGCATTGCACTCACATCTCCAGTGAACCAATTGCAAAAGTGATCATCATCCATACAGTTGATAGTCCAAACTGTAGCATTAACATTTACTGAAAACCAGAGCAAATGACAACCGGATAGCTACTGAAAATAAGATCTGTTTGTGCCTCATTTACTGCACTTCTGAGAGGCAAAACGCTGGTTTGACCATTGATCCCCTAAAAAAATTTCAGCAATAAGCTATTTTTCCAAAAAAAAAAATTTTTTTTTTTTTTTTTTTGCGATTCTGGGTCGCGAATCGTGATTCGCAGAATCGTGACCCGCGAATCGCAGACCCAGTGAATCGAGATTCGCTGCAACTATGATCCTATCCATTTTTTACCTTTTAAAAGTGAAGGTTTTGAAAAGTCAAACCTTGGTCAAAGTGGAATATTTTGTTTTTTGGTTTAAAAGATTTTGTTTTTGGATCTATACATACTTTGTTTGTCAAGAAGTTCATTGCACTTTACAGTTTGCCAAAAAAAATGTCTCTTTTTCAAGATATTCCACTTTGAGGTGATGCCCTACTTCACCACCTTCAGCCCATTTGCGAATCTTTTTTGTGGCTGTCCAGCGCCCTACTGCCCCACATTGAGTGACCATTTTTCCAGCATTTTGCAGATCCAGTTATTGGCTGTCCAGCCCCTACTTCACTCACTTTTCGACAGCCTCTTCACCAACTATTCTTTGTTGGGTTTTCTATTACCATTGGGCAACATTTCTTCCTACTTGGTGCACTATTCGGTGGCCATTTTGGTAGCTTCTTCACCACCTGTCACGTGCTGGATTTTCTGTCACATTTGGGCAGCTTACTTCATTACTTGGTGATACCTTTCGTGGTGTTTTCTTTACATTCTCTTGTTTCGTGGCCTTTTCCCATTGGTGTTAATTAGAGCCTATGTTGAGGCGACGATTAGTGTCCTCTCTCCCTCAGGGTTTGTGCATCTTCCAAATTCCAATGTTGGTATAATTTTTTTTTGGATCATTCATTATGTTGTTTTTTTTGTTTATGTTGGAGTGTTGATTCCAGTTTGCATTGTGCATAGCTTGGGTTGTTGCACAAGAGTCCATTCTAGCTATGGTTTTTCAAGGTGATCTACCACAGTTTCCTTGGCATTCATGGTTGCTGCACGATCTCTTTATACTTTAGGTTCCTTGACATTCTTGGTTGTTGCATATTGCTTGGCATTTGATGATGTTCCAGAGTTGTTGCTATGGTTGTTGAGATATGCTTTTCCTCTAGTATTCCTAGGCTATCAAAGATGAGCAAATTTTCTTCTCGCTTGGTTTCCTTTATGCATCTACATCAGTTTCTAGTAGTTGCTTAGAGTTGAAGTGCTTTGTGGAGTTTGTGTGTTGCTTTTGGAGTACTTGTTGTGACGACTTATGTCCTCTCCTTCAGTATTTCCATCAGTTCATGCATTATTTCTCCTATCTTATGAGTACTTCGATTGTTTTTTAGTCCTTATGATTGGCTATTACCACAGCTATTGCTTGGGGCCAACATTGTGGACAATGTTGTTTTAAAGTAGGGGAGAGTTACATACTTGGTATATACCCCCTACCTAATATATCCTTAGGTACTGGGCCACTACCATTAAGAGCATGTCCTTATGGGACCCATGATAGCTTAGGTTCAGTAACCTTATCCAGGATAGCTTAGGTTTAGTAATCCTATCCTCTAGCAGCTTTTTTAAGGGCGTCTCTGTGAGTATAAGAAGGACACATTGTTATTCATTACTTAGCTGATGATATTGATCTCTCTCTCTAGTCTCCTTAAGCATTCTCTTTGTCGCGTTCTAGAGTTAGTTCTTGCTTATGTGGTGCTTTCTTAGCTTAGCTATTGATTTGCTATTTGTTCATAACTTGGTATCAGATCACTTTCCTTGGTGGATCTTTAGCAGAAGCACTTCCGCTAAACTTGGCGGCCAAAAAAGAAATTTTTTTTTGGGCAGGTCATTTCTGGCGGCTATTTTAGCGGCCACTATCTTTTCTGGTAGCTATTTTGGCAGATTTTTTGAGCAGTACCTATCATAGTTGCATTGAACCGCGATTTGAACCATTGAACCGTTAGGGGTTCGAACCGGTTTGAACTACTTTTTGGGCCCCAAAAAAATAAAAACAAAAACAATTTGGACAATTTCCCGATTCGAACCGAGCTAGGCGGTTCGAATCGGGACGCCTTATTTGGTGGAGGTGTTTAGCACTTTTTCATCAACATTTATTTCCATGAGGGCGCCCATCTTGGCTTTTTAGCATACGTATCTGCATTTTGCAGGTTTATGTCATTGATTGGAGGAGGATTGGCGCCCACCTGGCCGGCTGTGTAGTGCCCATCTTGCTGCCCATTATGCACGATTTTTGCATAGCAGTCCATTGCCCATATACTATCCATTTTGTTGTTGTCCATCATCTCTTTCCTACCTAATTTTTGTCTCCAGATTTTGTTCATTTTACCACCTTTTTCAGTCATTTGCATTTATAGTTCATCGCCCATTTGCTGTCTGCTTTCTACCATTATACCTATTGTTTTCAGTGCCCATCTACACCTGTCTTTGGCGTCTCTTTTTGGAAAAAATTTCTAGCCATTACCTCTATTATATTGGTGATCATTTTCCAGCTATTTGGAGGCTTTTATGTTGGTAGTTTGAGCTCCTATCTTCAGCCAGCACTATCGAGAATTCGCCATACATTTGGAGGTATTTTTCCAGCATTGTTATATTACGGCAGCTCTTACCTCTTCACCTTATTCCGTTTTTTGCTATTATTTGTTCAGCGATGTACAATGCTTCGTGGAATTTATGTGTTGGTTTTGGAGTACCTGTTGTGACGACTTATGCCCTCTCCTTCAGTATTTCCATCAGTTCATGCATTATCTCTCCTGTCTTATGAGTACTTAGATTATTTTTTAGTCCTTACGATTGGTTATTACCACAACTATTGCTTGGAGCCAACGTTGCGGACAATGTTTTTTTAAAGTAGGGGAGAGTTATATATTGGGTATATAGCCTCTAACTAGTATACCCTTAGGTATTGGGCCACTACCATTGAGGGCATGTCCTTATGGGACCCATGATAGCTTAGGTTCGGTAATCTTATCCTCTCGAAGCTTCCTTTAGGGCTTCTCTGTGGGTATAAGTAGGACACATTGTTATTCATTACTTAGCTAATGATATTGATCTCTCTGTTTAGTCTCCTTAAGCATTCTCTTTGCTGTTTTTTATAACTAGTTCTTGTTGGTGTGTTGCTTTCTTAATCTAGCTATTGATCTGCTGTAAATCTGTTCGTAACTTGATCAGAGCATCCCCACCACTATTTCACCTCGACCTTATGAGTTCTCCTTCTTCATTCTTGATATGGTGCATGCAACTATAGCAAAATTGAAAATTAGTTACATCAGGGACGGCCAAGACTTTGAGGTCGAACTCCTAATCAATGCAGTTGACATTCTAGGACCTGTACTTTCTACTCTCCTTAACTAAACAATTATCTCTAGCTTTCCCCCCCTCTAGTGTACTAATATCACCCACCCCATTCGTAAGTGTGGTGACCCGATGAAACCAGATAATTACTGCACCATCATGATTGGTCATGTTATAGCTAAGCCCTATGGGACAATTCAACAATGAATAGTGAGGGGGATTCCAGATAGTTACATGCTATGGGTCAAGCAAAATTTGGGGCTCATCACTCCACATCAAATCATATTTACCATATTTTCACACTCAGAGCTTTGATTGAGGTGGAGACCAGATCTAGACGATAGAGGATTTAATGTTGCTTTGTTGACTTCAGGAAAGCCATCAACTCAATTCCATGACATTTACTCATCCAAAGACGTGGGGATCTTGGTTTCTCCACTAATACTATACAAGTTGTTGTGGCATTATATGAGCGACTCATGGTTTGCTTCAAGAGGAATGCAGGGATTTCTCAGCAAGTGATCAATACTATTGACATGGAACAACCGCCATGTTCATAACAAAGACTTGGTGCCCAAGACTCACATCAGCTGAGTGGACTAGTATTTCTTATCTACATGTTACCATGTTGTCCAACATTTCAGGCCAAGCCTATAGTTCCACATTAGATTGAAACACCACTACAAATCGAGGCTATCTTTCAGTTAATCATATATATACAATAATTTACAACATTTGCTTACAAAGAGACATGATATCCATAAACAGCACTCACATCTTCACAACAAAGATATGATCAAGATCATCATTTTGAGTTCGATCATAAATCTTATCACGCATTATAAATGAAGGCAACTCATGAAGTATGAATCCATGCTGAATAAACAAATCAGCCACGATAGGAGCATTTAACTTCTTATGAGTTAGGATAAAATGAGTCATTTTTGTGAGTCTGCCAACTACAATTAAGAAACATCATGTTGCTACTACATTTGTGGCAAGTCTGTAATAGAGTACATCAATATACTCCCCCATCTCCTCTTGGGCCCTTTGGGTACATGGAATGGGTGTAACAAACTTAGTGATCCTTCATTTGATATGTATATTCCGTGCTTTGGAGTTGTGTAAGAGAATTTTGTAGTTATGTCATCATAGCCCTAGTGCTGGTTACATCGGTGTGGATAGGAGGAAAGAGAATTCAATATTTTCGGAAGAATTTTTACACGTAACATCTTTATTCTGTGCTTTGATGTTGTACGCTGCAAAGGGAAATCAACATTTTTGGATGCGATGGGCACGCGCTTCTACTTTTACATGTAATGTGCACATGCTTCTAGTTTCATACTGTGCATGAGAAGTTTTTGTGTGCTGACCTCCCAGTTGACCAGTTACGTTCTGATCAACATGTAAAAGCGTTCTGCAACTGGTCCTCAACATTGATAATCCAACACTGAACAATGAACAGTCGTGAAAAATATTGATTTCTCTTTGCAGTGCTCAGTCAAAATTATTGAAAAAAATTTAGTCAGATTATCACGACTGTTCGCTTAAACCAGTTCCGATCAGCTTGAATAATTTATATTGATTTCCCTTTCATTCTCTATGGCTCGCCCATCCTTGGAATGACCCTGAATTTTCCACAGGTAGCCGCAGCTTTAATAGACGTTAGAACAAAAATAAAACGTTCCGACTCAGTACGTTCCGGAACATACTGAACGGACGGAACGGAACGTTCCGATCCATTTTGCTCGGAACGGGCTTCTAAGACATAAATACATGACAATAATGCCTTTATGCATTCAACACAGAGACTGGCATACAACTCGGTCTACAATCTTGAGAGTGACATGTTTAGCTATAGCTTGACATACACCAAAATCCATCTTTTCTCTTCACAAGAATTATTGTTGAGGTAAAGGATGCGAATCTAGGTGCTATCTGCCCTTTAGCCAAGTAATTCTCTATTATATCCTTGCTTAGACTCATTTTCTAAGGTAGTTTATTGACAAGACATGATCGAGGAATTTTTTCATTCTAACGTTCAACATTTTCACTAGGACAGATAATGTCGATGGCAAATAATTGATAAACATGTCTACAAACTATTTCCTTATTTCTTGATCCATACTAGCTGTAGTAATAATTTGCGCATGCTATGTGTTACTCTCATTAGTATGAGTAGACTTCAACTACAAAGTTTTGACCGAAGGTCCAAAAGGGACATCCCACCTACCCTAGATGAAACGAAGCCTACCGCCATTTTGAAACTCGTATGCATGAGTATTTCAACAATGTAGGGCTTCTACATCATTTGGCCACAAATTCTTAGCACAACGTCGACAATGTAGGGCATCATGTGCCCACAAATTCCTAGCACAATATCAAATCGCACAAGTTCTTGAAAGGCTTGCGAACTATCATCCATCACCGAACTATCGGGCACAACCCACCATCCTTGATAGTCGAATTATCGGAGTCACCACAACTATCGAAAAGATTCTTACTCTGATCTATCGGCGGCAATTCACAACCCAAGGACCACTGTTACGACTATCGGGTCTTCACAATTAGAGATAGAGTATGAGGATCGCTTCTTATTTAGATGCCCAGTCTATTATGAGATTAGAGGAGGATAGACAATGCTCCTTCGTTTTTTTTTTTGTACTTTCTTCTTGTCTTATGTGCCCTCGGGTACTTGACAGACATTAATATAATATAATTCTAATTCTAATTCTAATTCTCGCTCTCTCCCTATCTCTCTCTCTCTCTCTCTCTCTCTCTCTCTCTCTCTCTCTCTCTCTCTCTCTCTCTCAACTGTTTAGGCAGGGGTTCAGTACTTCAGGATGCTTTGCATGTTCCAGTCTATCTTTGGGACTTGAATATAAATGTCTACTTAAGTTACTTTGGCTGGTTTTGATGCCCAGTAAGTGAACCCATAAGGGGATCAATAAAACTTTTTACAGGTGTGATTTTTTTATGTACGGAATATGTTTAGAATGGCATTCACAAGTATCCATTCAGTACTCTACTGAACCATGCTTTGACATGTGACCTTTTCCAAACACACTCCATATGTATCCATTCAGTACCCTAATGGACTATGCTTTGACTTGTGACCACTTTGACTTGTGACTCAGTTGCTATGTACTGTTTGGCTTGTATAGACCATATGGTCCTCCAAGAGTACTGAACTGTGCTTTGACTTGTGACCTTTTCCAAACGCATTACATATCCATTCAATACGCTAATGAACTAGGCTTTGACTTGTGACCACTTGATGACTGAGTTGCTATGTACTGTTTTGGCTTGTATAGACCATATGGTCCTTCATGTATGTCAATAATCTCTCTCTCTCTCTCTCTCTCTCTCTCTCTCTCTCTCTCTCTCGTGGAGATGATTCCACGCGGATCTGCTCCTGCTGTCCCTCGCGCCATCCCTCCACGTCGGACCACCCGCTCCCCCCTCGCTACTGTCTCCCCCCTCCCTCGCTGAAACTAGTACCTCCTCCATCGCGGAAAACACCTCCTCCATCGCTGCAAGTACCTCCCCCATCGCTGAAAACAGCTACCCCCTCGTTGTAAGCAATACCTCCATCGCTGGAAACACCCCATCCCTCGCTGAAACTAGTACCTCCTCCATCGCTGAAAATACCTCCCCCATCGCTGGAAACAGCTACCTCCTCGCTGGAAGCAATACCTCCATCGCTGGACACAGCACCCCCCTCGCTGTAACATCCATCTCCTCCTCCCCCCTCGCTGAAGCCAACACCACCCTCACCACCCTTACTGCTGGATCAGACTCCTCGCTGCCTACAGTTGTGCCCTCCCCCTCGCTGTCCTCAGACTCTTCTTCTTCCCCACTCTCACTCTCTTCCTTCTCCTCTATGGTTCCTCCCTCTCTTTCATCTTCTTCTTCTTCTGCCTCTTCCTCATCTCCATCAATCTCCCACCCTATTGCTCTGGCCACCCCTACAGGCCTTCTTCCTATCCCTATTCCCCAAGAACCCACAGCTCCCCCATCTGCGGTACCCATCCCATACACTCCCTCCAAATCAATGGAACTATTTTCTTCCTGGGAAGCTGACCAAATGAAAGCCGATTTCCAGCTTTTGAAACATGAACTATCACAACTGAAAAGAATAGTGGTCTCCTTACTCAAGGAAAAAAATGTGTTGCAGTCCAAAGTCGCTTCATTAGAGCAGGTGATCAACACTAAGCAGGTTGCAGCCTCGGAATCGACCACCACCAAGATAAAGGAGCTTGAGAGTAAAATAGAGCAGCATCAAGATTCATGGGCAGCAGTCTTGCAGAAAGGCACCAAACCTAGCGCCCCCATCTCCTCTGTCATCTCAGCCACCATTTCGGAAGAGAGGTCAAGGGAGCAAAAGGCCCACAACATCAGGGTTCGTGGGATACCAGACACACATGATGCCATTGCCGAAGCCACGAGATTTCTCGAGACCACTCTAGGACATATGACAGATGGGCTAGATATAGCTTGGAGGACCACCAGAGATGCCGCTACACTCATTATCCGTTTCACTTCTCTAGAGAGTCGCCGAGATGCTTTGCGGTGCAAAGCTAAGCTTCGTGGCACCACTATCTATATGGATGACGACCTCACATATATCCAGGTAGAGGAGAGGCGTAAGGCCTTCCAGGCAGCCCGTGAGTCTGGCAGACGAGTCATTTACCGAGATGGGCGAGTGCGCTTTCTTGATAGTGCACCTAGCAGATCCCAGCGCTAGGGATCTGGGGTGCCCGGGGGTGGGAGCACCCTGGGGCCCCATCCACACCACTTTCGGATTGGAGTGTGGAACTGTGTTGGCATACACTCATCTTCTACGGCAGGGGACCTTGTTGATTTCATTACAGGCAGGGATATATTATTCTTCATGGAGACACACGAGAGCCCAGAGCAAGGACTTCCTTCTTTTCCTAGATATAGATGGGATTCAGTATTCCGACGAGAGACTAGATCTGCTAGTGGACGTGGTTCAGGTGGGGTCGCCTGCTTGTACAGGGAGGCTCTTCACTCGAGTATGGACTTCATCCGACATGACGACCAGGCCCGCTACACCTGGACTCGCATTGTGGGTCAGGATATTGGCTTGGATAGAGATCTTTTTATTGCAGCATGTTACTTTCCACCAAGTCCTCGTCTTTTGCTGAGGGTATTGGATCTCCATATCAGGACCTCTCACGAGATATTATCAGATTTTCAAAGCGGGGGCATATTCTCCTCACGGGGGATTTAATGCCCGGACATCTTCGCGACAGATAGAGTTCTTCGACACCACCGATCAGCTATGTGTTCGTGCCTTGGACAGTGATATGCTTGGAGTTACCAGGACCTCCGCGGATAGTTTTGGACCTACTACTTCATATGGTGAGCACTTATTGCAGTTTGGAGAGGCACATGAGCTAGCCATTTATAATGGCTTACCCTGCTGGCCACATTAAGACAGTTATACATGCCACCCTCACAGTGGAGGACATAGTGTCGTTGACTATCTCATGGGGTCACCATCCTTTGTACTCATAGTTTCTGACTTCCACATTTTCCCCACCACCCTTTCTGATCACTCATTTCTCTCCTTCGATATCGGTCACCTCCCACCCACTCATCCATCTACACTACCCACGCTTACCCGAGCACCCATGTACACATTTGATCCCACTTACATGCCGCTATATTGGCAGTCCTTAGCTTCACTTTTACACTCCTTTCCTCATGACAGTCTAGTCAACACCCAGGCTGATTTCCTCACCACCTCTCTCCACACAGCTGCATCATTAACCCTCCCCACAAAACCCCACCCCAGAAAGACCCGACGCACACCTCGACCACTACACCCTCCTTGGTACGATACTGAGTGCCGCTCTCTCCATCAGTCAGTAACCCACTCACGCATCCATGCCCCACATCTGCTTCGATCTTCCTGACGCTCCTACCATCGTGCTCTCCGTCGTAAGAAACGTTCCCATGATGGTTCTGAAGGGAAACGTCTCATTGACCTTCTTTTCAGCTCTTCTTCGGGTGCTTTCTGGCGCGAGTTCATTCCTCGCTCTCCACCACCTCTCCTGGAGGACCTCCGCGTTACCGGACTCATTTCTTGGAGCTAGATGCATCAGGGACCCCGGTCATGCCGCGCTACTTGGACTCGGGACTGTCACATTGCCTCAGATTCACATTGGGGCAGCTCAAGGTGTCCTCTCATCAGCCAGCTATTGAGATCGGGAGGTTCCACGGTATTCCCAGAGAGGAGCGGATTTGCCAGTTTTGCTCTCTAGGTGAGGTGGAGTCTGAGGAGCACTTTATGTCTAGGTGCCCTGTATATTATGAGATCAGAGGGCGATATCATTGCCTGTTCCGAGAGATGCCTACCACTCTACGCTCTCTCATAGCTTATGAGGACCCACGATGTGTCGCTCTGATGGTACAAGAGATGTCCAGACTACGGAGAGATTTATACGAGACACCCTAGCATTTTACCTCACAGCCATTGATTACTTCGTTCTTTACTAGACGGAGATCGCGTGATGTAGTACCTAAGGATGAGGATTATGATGATGACGACGACGAGGATGATGGCCGCTCTCATGCTCATAGAGATCAGAGACAGAGGTGTACCTCCCACCATCATGTTACCACCAGGATTACTAGACATTCTACGCAGAGGCGTACTACTACTATTACACATGCACGTGCTCATGCTCACAGACGCCGCCGGCAGGCTCCAGTGCTTTCCCATTCTGTGGCTCGCATTACATCTTTTTACAGCATCAGCACAGCAGCAGCAGCACAGCCTTGACATCTTACCCTAGATACATGTGATTATTATGCGCACTCTCGCATACGTGTCTATTTTAGTTTGCACTACATGTTTTCTTTATTACAGTTTGGAGACGTTTTTATACGCTCCCATGGTTACCACATACATGACATGTACTTCATTGGTCTTATATGCCTTTTGGCATGGAAAAGACATTAATAAAGCTTTCTTTCTTTCTCTCTCTCTCTCTCTCTCTCTCTCTCTCTCTCTCTCTCTCTCTCTCTCTCTCTCTCTCTCTCTCCATATTTTATGTACATTAACAAAAACATGGATGCCACCAATTCTTACTTCAGGTGACACAACTCCAGAAAAACTAAGCACAGGCCATGTTGCTCTTGCTTCTTCAGTTGCAAAAATTGTAGCATCCACTCTGACCTATCCTCATGAGGTTAGTTTGACTTCTTTTCTCAGCAACGACACTTATCTCTGGTCTGATGGTGTTTTTTAAGCCCTTCTAACTATTTGATGATTCTACATCCTAGTTGTGTTATGATTCTACATGCTTATTACTTCGTTGAAAGCATTCAATGCTCTAAGGTCTAAGGCATCAATTCTTCCTCTCTCAATCTGACCATTTGTATTGCATTTGAAGGTTATAAGATCGAGACTTCAAGAGCAAGGTCATTTGGCACACGTGCAAGTAAGGTACACAGGTGTTATTGATTGTATTACGAAGACTTGGGTAGAGGAAGGGGTAAAGGGTTTTTACCGTGGCTGTGCCACTAACCTTTTCAGGACAACACCCGCTGCTGTTATCACCTTCACAAGTTTTGAGCTGATCATGAGAAATTTGCAGAGCTTTTTCCCTGCAAAGCATCTGCATGATCCTAGCCGTCATATCTGATCCGAATGTTGAGAAGTCAGCAGATTCCGCCCAGAGAGCAAGTGCAGCAACAGGAGGTCAAGCGTAAGCCAAAAATGCCGACTGGATCATGGATCTGCTCATTTTCTTTTAGGCAGGTTGTTGCCCTACAAAAGCATTTGGTTGCAAGTCCTCATCTTGGTTAGGTATGACTATGGGGACCATCTATATATAAGTGGGTTGCTCATATTTGAGCACGGTAAAAGCAATCTGTGGTAGGTTAAGGAAAATTTTCTGCATTCAACACAACACATTCTTTTTAGCATAAAGGGGCTGTGGCTGGTCATGGATAACTATGGATGTGTTTGATAATGCTTCAAAATGTTTTGCTACGAACTTCTATTACAGAATCAATTTCACTTGACCTTCAATTTTTTTTTTTTCTGTCTATATGGTATTATATGGATTTGGAATTTGTACTAGGAAGGCATAAGATCCAACTGTAGCTTGAGAATTAGTGGTTCAGGCAGAGTTCAGAATCAGGGAAAGAATAAGTTTAATTTTCAAATGCAGTATAGTGTAGTACTTAGATAATATAGAATGTTCACTTGCAAGTGATGACTTCCAAGTGCACACAATAATTGACTACATTTGACAAATTTAAACTCAAATATAACTATAATACAAAGTTAAATATAGACATGATTTGAACTCCCTATAACCATAGTCCTGTTGACATCATAACTGAGATTTAAACTTGAATACGACCTTGATCCATTTTCCACCATAGAGTAAAATAGGGTAGAACAACAACATGGTAGGGTGGAAATTCCCTACTTGTGGCTAACCAGGTCCATAAGCAAATGGTTTTGATTCTTTAATGTTTGAGATAGATCAAAGCTTTTCAAAAGGGAATTGCTATTCCTTTAGGAAAGAATCTTGATTTTGTGAAACGTTGTTCACAAGCAACTGTTGTGGCTGGTAGGGTATTGGTATATGTATAACAATATCAAAGTTCTATTAGCGTCTCTACATCTGAGGCTTAAAATGTGTCTTGAAGAGCACCTAGGGCCACATGTTGAAAAGGCTGTGTTAAACCTAAAAAATGGAGTTCCTACTGCTCTCATACTTAGAGACTTAGATAGGGGCAATAAACTGGACCAACAACTGAAATACATGTGCATCAAAGCAACTATGAAAAAGAAGAAGAAACTTCACAAAGCAGTTTTTTTCTCTTCGTAAAAAAATATGTACTTAAAAAAAAAATTGGGTTCCGTTCCGGAACGGGGGCAACTAAGACTGCAATGCAGCAACTTTGAAAATCATATATCGTTATTTTTAGTACCTTTCAATTATCAGTTCAATAGATTCTAGTGGGTAGTTGTTGCCATATTCTAATGCTGCATAGAACTGAGTTTGTTCAGCATGATCCAGAATCCAAATCATATTGAGTTGATCATTTGATTTTATAGCTTACAGCTTGATAATCTTGATTTGTCCTGGCATTTGTAGTATGTGAGGGAGATGAAAAAGAGGTCTACTTTTTTTGCTTTCCTAAACATTCGCAAGTTGTGCTAGAATTGCATTTCATGGTGACTCTTAAAACCTACATGCTCGAAGTGGGTAGTGCATGTAATAACGTGTCTTCATAGATCTTCTTGGAAGGGCTCAACTTCACCTATAATATCATCAATTGTGGTTTCAAGCTTACTACCCTTGGATTCCCGGGAGTACAAGTGCAACTTATAATATCAGAAAGGACAATGTACATGATTGAAGTGAAATAGTGGATGTTTACCAAGAGGAAAAACTCAGAATAATATGAGTATGTAGCAATAAATAAATGGACCTGTCTAAAAGCATGTCTAAAAGGATCTGGCCATTATGTGGATGAAGACTTGACTCCACTGCAATGGGCTGAACGGAAGAAACTGATAACAGAAGAAAGAAGCAAAGGACAACGAGTTCTTTTTAGAGATGGTCGGCCTGTTTTTGTTAAGTTATGAGTTTGAAAGTACAGAGATTGAAGAGTAGAAAAATTCAAAGGCACTCTTCTACATGAGAGTATTTTTATGCCTTAAGAATTAATAGTTGTTCTTTTTAGTTTTATGTTTTAGTTGTATGAGCCATTGTGCTCTTGGGTATCGATCACACTTGATATGTACTTTTTCTAGTCTTATATACGTTAGGGTATCCCATGGACATTAACAAATCTCTCTCTCTCTCTCTCTCTCTCTCTCTCTCTCTCTCTCTCTCTCTCTCTCTCTCTCTCTCTCTCCCCCCCATGCTTGCACGGAACCAAATATTTGCCAATGATGTAACAACAACCATTGTTCCCATTGTTCCCATGTTATCTCAAGACCAAGTAATCTACTCAACCTGCATTTGCAAACACTAAATCTACTATTCGATTGTTACATATTTAGCATCTAGTTTTTCTCATAGAATTTCACTCAAATCAAAATTGAACTCCTTGTAAGCTAAATATTGGTTACCAACAAATAGAAATCTCAATATATAATGGTGGTGGATAACAAGCATGACATATCTACAATGCCACCATCTTGAAAAATAAAGAGGCCAATGAAGCCTAAAATCTTTAGTTGTTTTAGTAAGCAACAATCTACTTGAAGGAAAGACTAAATTTGAAAAAGCATCATTCACAGCAAGCCAGATGTAATTAAATGCAACAATTCTAAAAGTATATCATTTTGTCGCACAATGAACATATGATGCTTTTGTTGAAGTCTCGCAACATCGGAATGAACTTTTGTCCCTCAATGCACAACCAATGAAAAGATGGTAGCTTGTTTCAACTGCCTACATGTTGGATAAAAATTGTTTGTTCTAAAGATTATGATCAATGAATGGTTTATTGCTAGTTATTTTTGCCATCTATTCCATTGAGACAATGACAGGTAAGAAAAACACTAACATTGAATTTAAGATATTAGCGTATAAAAAAAGCATCATAAGCAACCTCACTTCCAAAGTACACGTTTTGTTGCTGATTTAAGTTCATTCTTTCTATCTGCAAGCAACATGGGCTCCATGCATGGCTCCAATGCGAAAAACAAATTCTCTCGATATCTTAGTTTCATTGGAGTAAAGTACTTCATCAAAGAGTTCAAAAGAGACAAACCTAACGCATGATATAATTGATCAAATATTGAAAACATAAACAATATTTAGGCAATTGATACATTGCAAATCAAAATTATTCTGATTTGTATGTTTTTGTCTTTTTTTATTTTTCTTTTTTGTGCTTGAGCAAAGTTATTTTTTCCCTATACTTTTTTGAATGAATCACGATTGGGTATACAAACAAAACTATAACATTCATTATAGGAAAGGTCACTTTGCAAGGAGAATGGATTTTTCCATTTTGTTTGTCTACATTGGTGATAAGATTTTGCTTCTTTTGAACAAACACCCATTTTGTTTGTTTACGTTGATAACAAGATTTTGCTTCTTGTGAACATCTTTTGATGCAAAAAAAGACATTTTTGCCTATTTGAGAAATGGCCATAGTTGTCAGAGTTGCCATTTGGCACGTCTTTGCAAGTAACAAAATTTTTCTTGGTAGGAGAATAGCTGGCATTTTTTCCTTGATTTTCCCTACTTGTGGTATTGCAAGTCAAGAGATTTGATTTCCAACTATCCTCTAATTTGAGTGGATAACCAATGTCTTAAAGAATTATAAATGTGCAATTTTAGTTAAGTTTTGAGTGAAAATTTCCAAACTTAGGCCAAACAAATCAAGGATTTGATATTCCATCTTTTGCTTGACCATAATAAAGGATAAACTTTTGAAGTATTCAAGACTTCAAATACAACGTAGGTTGAATTGTCCAAAAAAGTAGCTTATCATGAATGGTTAGAAGTATTGACTAAGGACACTTTGTTCTCGTCTAGAAGCTGGATTACTCTTAGGTCTAGATTGGGACTGTTAACTCTCCAGAAGGAGTTGAAATGGTGAAATTGTTCCAAGAAACCAACTCAAGGCCAACTACCTAAAGAAGTTTGAATTTCTCTTCTGGTTTGTCAATGATTCTTTCCAACAATAAAGTTGATAAATAAGTATAGAGAAAATATGCTTAAGAATGATTACTTTGGGTGCAAATGGAATAGTTCGAGATTTTTGCAAAAAAATTCTAGCAAGAATGTTTTTGGAAGAGCCAATCTAGTCTGTCATCAAGGCTATTTGAATTCCTTAAGGTATTTTCAAATGTTTTAAAATGCAATCATGAGATTTGACTTGAAATTTTAGATTGTTGACAAACAAGGAGTGGGATGATGCTTGAGGGTATAGCCTCATACTTCTCATGCTAAGAACAAAATCAGATAAGGTACACAACTTTTAGTAACATGAAAATAAAATTTCTCCATAGTTATGTCATGAAGAATTCTATATTATCAGCAAAACTTGGCTTTGTTTATGTTGAAATTACCTACTCTAAAAAAAAACTTTATGTTATTGATAGAGACATTTGGTAAATGTAATGCGGAAAACAGCCAAGGCAAAAAGAAGGGGATATCCTTGATGTACTCCTTTGCTAAGAATTGTGGAGGAAGATAATAGCAACAATTGAAAATTTCAAAGGAGTCTATTAAAGGTTTTGTCTAACAAATCAAGCTTAATAAAAGAAGGGTCAAGGTTATGATTCTTAGCTAAATCAAAGGTCATACACACATTGAGAATGGCATGCCTACCTTCAATAAAGCCAAATTGCTCTTTGTCGAGAATGGTCGTGAAGCCAAGGAATAAGTCTAATAGATGTGATCTTAGCTATGAGCTTGGAGTGAAGTTCAAAATGGTAAGAAGTCTAAAGTCTCTGATATATGGGAGATTTCTTTGGTATGAGTCCAATCAGCCCTTATGTTTGTCCTTTTTATTAATTTGTAGCAACAAAAATATAATATTTTGCCTAGAGAGTAAATAGGTGAGTATTTACTCTCAGAAATAGGTGAATATTTATACAAAAATTGATATCCATAAATATTTAAATACAAGATTATATAAGAGTGGATTTTGACCTTTGTTGGGTAGGTATAGAGTGAAAGGTTTTCAAAATAGCAGGTATGGGTATGTGTATTAGAATATTGAAACGCTAACCTATGATTTATAACCATTTCATATTGATATCCAGCGGATATGAAAAAATGCATTTTGGTTTCCAAGGGGGCTCAAACTTGAGACCAAAGAGACTTTGGAAATCAAGCTACCCAATTGAGCCAACCCCGTTGGACGATATGAAAAATTGACGGCCAATACTTGCTAATACCCTATTGATACCCATCAATACATGTCCCAAAATGAAAAATTGTATGCCTAATCAGAGCCTTGCATTTTCTATCCTAGCAATACCCTTAGCCGTTGGCTACATATTAAAAATGTGCATTTAAGGACCTTGAATTCTACCACAACCTACATGCATGAGAAATTGCACACTACCAAACCAGTCTTGATCAACTCGGATTTTATCAAGCTATCAAACAAGATTTGGATCTTGGCAAGAGCTCTTGTACACAAAAAGTAATCATCCATCAAAGGCAATAAAATCTCATACATATCCATGAAAACACTAAGGGTTACTCAAGATTCCAAAGTGAGGAAAGTTGGATTTATCTGAATAATCGACCTTTTATCTACATCCATTCATCTATCCAGTTTTGCAATTATACTCATTCTTTTACATAGTCTGCAGAAATACACGAGAATGGCTAACATTTGGGTTTGACAAAAAGTATCGAAGGTGCTCGAACTATCAAATTTTTACAGAACTTGTTTTCACTTGTTTTGAAGCTAACAATTTGTCCTAACGATTTTTGCAAGTAGTTTCCGGGAAGCTCAACCGAATAAGTGACAACGCAATATAGCTAAGCTCCAATTACGATCTGGGACCAAAACCTATCTTCAACTGAGATAGTTTTGAGTATGTGGTTGCATTCGCTATTGTTTTGTGCTCACAATTCTTTTGATTTGTACATGCTACTTATTGAATTGATTATACAATGTTATCACGTTCAATATCATCTAGAATGATCGAATGCTTCTTTGTTCTATTTGTAAAATGATTACTTTTTTAGTTTTGTCTAAACTATCGAATATTTCAATACGACAATGTTTATTCTACAATGTTTGTCTACAAAATCAATCTAAAAGCTTATAATGATTTCAAAGTTAGAATCACTTAGAATTTAAGTCTGACAATAGTCGCACTAGTTTTGTTTCAAATTTGATAGGCGTGGTCATACATCAAAAGAAGGATTATTCTGCAGAGCCTGATAGTGCATCTATAGAATGCAATCATTTCTCTATCGAGCATGCTTTCCTTCTTCTAGCATGGCATCAAAGCAGTAATTTGTATCAGATCATTTCTATTGATTTCCATTAAACCATTGCATGGTCATGGTGTCCTGACTTACTTTGGTATTGTAGGTTAGGCCACTTGTTAGGTTAAGTTTAAGATTTACCATGATTGATTGTATGATTGTTTCTGTGCAAAACCATGCCATACAAAAATCATATATCAACCACGGTATAGGGACATTAGTTTGGATAGACATAATTAATTATTAGTAAGAGATTTGCGAAGTTTCTACAAGGTATTGGGGTAGATCTGTGCCATTCTAACCCTTTTGTAGGAACTACGTATCTTACGAATATCATGTTGTCTAAGACCGTTTTGTTGGAGTCCCCACTGTAAGGGTGTTGACAAAAATTTCTTAAATGAATCATTTAGTCGTTCAGATTTAAGGATGTAGTATTTTTTACTTTAGTCTTTTTTTTTGAAAAAAAATTGGAGAATATTGTTCAAGGGTAGTAGATATAAAGAAATGCTCATCCCTTTCTTATTTGTGCTTTGTGAAATTTGTATAAAAATCGATAATGAAAAGTCATACCTGAATGTTTGTAGACAAGGCTTCTTGTGAGGCTACCATTGTTGTTTTTTCGTAAAGGTTTTCTCTTTATATCATAATGACAAGAAGATAGTCTTTTCAGTCCATAGCTATGTTTAAGAGTTATGTAAAAATGTTTAGATAAATTGTACGGAGTATGCTAAACTTCTTGCTTTGCAAAATCTCGATAGGCAGCATACCTTTGCTTGGAGTACGACGACGCTTGGTTCTAATATGAACCAGACTGTAAATGATAACAGGCCGTAGTAACCAAACAATGCTACATTATCACATAAACTGATAAGCGTTTAGTATCTTAAATTGAGCATAAGGTGATATTTGAGAGTATGAAATCATTGCTAGATCAGAGAATGTATACATTTTCTTTCGAGTTGAGCCAAAAAGCATCCTTCTATCCAGCGTTGGATAATAGAAGGTATGTACATATAAAGCATCAAAGAATACCAACTGTTTTAGCTTGTTGTCCATCGCTGGATAGCAAGCAAGTTAAAATCATATATAACCAGAAGTAAATGCTTCTACTATCCATCACTGGACAGTAGGAGGAGTGTCTGCAAACAGAGAGAAGGTAAAAGGAGTTTGTTGTCATCGTTGGACAAGATACACCTCAACCTTGTGGTACATCATTTACGATTGGAAAAGTATGCAATCTGTCCATCGTTGGACATATACGATCATTCATGCTTATTTAGAAGCCTCAAGAAGGCAAATGATAAAGCCTTTCCATCGCTTCCCATAAAAGATGTAAAGTAAAACTCTCTGATGAGAATGCAGCTAGTAATTCATCGCTGTCATTAGAACATTTCTACGAAGGAATGTAAACAAGTGAGATGTATCCATCGTTGCCAGTGAGGCACAATGCAAAAGTATCCATTTTATGAAAATCGTTCAGTTGGACATGTTACCATTCCAGTATAAAAACGTTTATACAAAATATCTTTTGATGAGTAAACTTAGCCATATCTGAGAGTAAGTTTAAAAATCATCATACCGAATGCTACAAGCATGACGAGAGCGAGCTACTGTAGTAAAATGTTGAATCAATAAGCACTTACCATGTGAAATCTTTTGCCAAGCGATGAACTGTAGCATTTGCAGTAGCAAAGAGAGAAGCAAACTCTTCACGGTGTAGTGTGGAATAATCGTCGAAACTACATGCTTTATAGTGTCATGCAGTGTGGTTTCTCGGAAGGTACAAGTGGGAGAGGGAAAATTAATTTTCGTCCAAATAGGATTTTAAAATTTAAAAGTCTTGTTGTGTTTTTTAAAATTTAAAGTGGGAAATCCCCTTAGTTAAGCAAAAGAAAACTTTTTTATGCAAGTATAGAAGGTTAATTGGACCTTGTATTTTTTAAAAAGCAGTGCGTCCACTTGTTCGATAGCAAAGCAGGGTAGAAATAAACGAAGGAGCATCCATGAGAGAGAGAGAGAGAGAGAGAGAGAGAGAGAGAGAGAGAGAGAGAGAGAGAGAGAGAGAGAGAGAGAGAGAGAGAGAGAGAGTGTGTGTGTGTGTGTGTGTGTGTGTGTGTGTGTGTGTGTGTGTGTGTGTGTGTGTGTGTGTGTGAGAGAGAGAGAGAGAGAGAGAGAGAGAGAGAGAGAGAGAGAGAGAGAGAGAGAGAGAGAGAGAGAGAGAGAGAGAGAGAGAGAGAGAGAGAGAGAGAGAGAGAGAGAGAGAGAGAGAGAACCCAACCGTCCCGTAGTTAGTGAATCCCTTCGGGGGCAGTTAGCTCCCTGTAAGAGATAGCTAATTGCCCGCCAAAAGATAAGCCTTATCATGTGGTAGAGAGTAAGACAAACTTGGAAACACCTCAGAGATAAGTAAATTATTGATGATAAGACATAGTTTATCCCTCATAAATCCATTTTTTTGAAAAGCATCAAACAAAATTCTGACCTCTTTTATGAACATATCTTGTTTGTTACAACAGTACATTGCAGCAATGACCTGTGAAATAGTTACCTTATATGAATTATTCGAAGCCAAATGTATATACTACAAAAATGGAAAAGGTAATTCTCTTCTTTTGTCAAACTTTGAAAGGTCTGTCAGACCAGAATTTTGATCAAAGGCAATAGATATATTTAAAAGCTGGTAATGTTACCTTCTGAAGTTTTTCTTTCTATTTCTAGAAAGTCTAAAGGGTAGATTCAAAATGGGTTTTGAGGAGTTCTCATTTTTCTATATCAAATTCGCAAAAAAACATCATAAGGAAAATACCATTCACATTTTACACTTGGTAGGTATGACCAGCTAAAGATGATATCATGAAAGAGTTCGTCTACAATACCAAAAAGTCTGTGTAAAACATGAGCGTAAAAGTGCTTCACATGGATAGCCTCAAAAACTCTATTACGGTAACATAAATGCAAAAAAAGTCTCTCTGTGTCGCTACTGGTGGTAAACTGGAGACAGCCGGTCGCTGAAATACTGACTTCTCTTCTAACTGTTCCTTCTTTGTCCTGCACATCGATTAGGATCTGTAAAAGTTCAATTTTTTAAGTGTTAGACCATCTTTGGTGCCACTTCTCTGTCCTTCCTTTCCTTTGAAATCTGAGAACCATTTTTTCTTTTCTGCTCCTAATCCAGAAATGATTAAGTTCGAATTGTTAAGATTGAAAGAGCCAAGTCCTTGTATTCGAGTTCCGGAAGTACTTATCTTGGAGGGTAGAAAAGCTAGGTCATTTTAGAAGGTGCTCTATTTCTCAAACGTTTTCGGCATCTCCCAAAGGTGCAAGAAGTTTGGCAGAGGAACTTTTTGCAAGTTCGATGGAAGCGTCAATCATGTATTGGCGGATAAAGAGAAAAGTCAGGTGTGATTTCACTACATCCCTAGCAGGTTTATGAAGCCACATGAAGAATGCATTCATCTGATTTTGGAGGGAAGCACCAGGAAAAACTTGGCTAGGTTATTCATCACGAATCAGATAGCATGGTCAAACCAAATGATGGAAGAGTTATTTTTGCATTTTTCACTACATTGGCCTAGGTTTGCTCAGAGGGGCATTAAGAGGGTTCAAATTTGTTCATACAAATGACGGTGGCGAAAGAAATAGGGCTCTCAAGTGAAGGATTTTTATGCAGAGCAGCCAAGTTGCAGACTTGTATTTCTTTTTTTGTCAAATGAGTCATCATGATCCAAAGATTGATAACAATGGGTGCAAGGAAATTGACAGAAGGAAGACTCCAAAGTTTATAAGACGTGAGAGTGGATTTGTACTCAATAATTTTGCCAGGAACAAAGGGTACTTGACAGCTTTTAGATTGGCAGAAGTCATAAGAAAAAAGGTTACCAATGTCGCAAATGTCTTGAAAGAAGATCTCAAGCTGAGAGGCACTATCCTCATCAAGGTCATCAGTAAAGACTAGAGGGTGCGGTGGTAGAGGAGCATCAGAAATAGAAGGGGAAAGGATAGTAGGAGTAATACCATTTTCATTTTCCAAGCATACAAACACTTTTCTAATGTGCATATTACAGAATTCTTTCTCTTCTTTGAATTTTTCAACGAAATCATGAAGACGACTGTAAGATTTTCCACTAAGCTTAAAGTATCTTTCTTCTTAACAAACTCAAGATAAATCTTTACCCAGTCAATAGTTTCAAGCAGATCAATCAAGCAAAGAATCTATCCTCAGGTCCAGCAGAAGAACATGTAGCCCTATCAGTGTTAATGACAAATTATGCATCTCAACGACCTTTTCCATACAGCAAATCAGTGTCTGAACAAAATGGTTAGGCGGAGAAAGGAGCTCCCCATAACCCAAAGAGGCCATCCTGAAACCATCCTACGGACTAAACCATAAAAATAGACCTTTGTTAGCTTATGAATCGGATAAAAGGTAAAGGTTTCAGTACTATCCCAACCAGAGAATAGTCGGATTTATACTACCAGGATGCATAGAGAGAGATGTTGGATTATTCTCCTACTAATCGACATTTTAATCTTCGTCCAACTTTTATCCAAACCTGCAGATTTCTTCATGTTTTTACACAGTCTGCATAACTACTCGAAAATGGCTCACAATGTCGGCATGTTCGGGATTGTCATCTTTTGGAATTTTCTCTCACTTTGGCTTTTTCGCAAAATGCCAGATGTCTTAAAAGTTAAGGAAATGACTTTGGCGAAGACCTTCGTATTTTTCACATTTTTCACCTGTGACAGTTTACGTTCATTTCTGCAGAGTGACAGTTTACGTTCAAATCTGCAAACAAGCCATTTACGACCAAAGCCACCGACTTGCATTAATTCATCAACAAGTAATTTCTGAGAAGTCCTAACTGGATGGATGCCAGCACATCACAACCAATTGGATGACGCATTTGATGACCTAATTGCTTAGTATAAATAGTTGTTCATATTTCAACATCTTATTCTCAGATCAATGTCTTTGAAGCATAGTTAGCATCTCTCTCTTGAGCATTCTAGCGGCTCAGTTCTTTAGAGTTTGCTATTGCGCTTATTGCTTAGTAGAAGTGCTTAATTCAGACAGAGTTACAATTACTCAGAGATAGCTGAGAGCACGTGGCTTTGATCCGCAATTTCTTTGTACTCATTTCCATTTTGATTTGTTTTCTTTACTGAATCAATCTATCTTTTATTGCATTCAATATCATGTTAGTATGAATGCTTCTCTGTAATGATTTGTAACTGATAATCTCTTATTATTTGTCTGATAATTCAATGCTTTAGTGTTTGGCTACGTAATCACTGTGGTATTAATGATTTCAAAGTTAGTTACTATAAGATCGAATGTGATTTCTATCACTTTTGTTTTGTTCAAAATTGATAGGTGTAGTCATGCATAGATAAAGAGAAAGATAGTTTATTCTGTTGCGCACGATAAGTTTTCTTTTTTGTCGTTCGAGTTCTTTTTATTCGATTCTATTCAACCTATCTTTTATACACACATCTTTCCAACATGGTATCAGAGCATTGATTCTTCAAGGCCCAATATTATTATATCATAACGCAAGCTCTTACACTTGGTATCTTTCGCGATATCAAATTATTCTTCAGTTCGAATCAATTTGTTTTGGTATCAGAGAATTGATTTCCAATTGCAGCGCAGCACGACATCTCTCTTAATGTCAACAAACTAAAGTTCCAAATGGATTCTCAAAGCAAAGTTGGTCTTATCGTAGACAAGCTGAATGGATCCAATTATCATTTGTGAAAATTTAAGATGAAGACCTTGCTAATCGCCAATGAGTTGTGGGATGTTGTTATAGGTACAGAAGTAAAGCCTAAAGACGACACAAAAGACTCGAAATGGTAAAGTTTTTGAGCTTATTATTCTTAGTATATTAGATACTCAAATTGGCCACATAGCTAAAGCTAAAACTTCGAAAGAAGTTTGGGACATCCTGAGCTCACTATATGATGTGAGAGACGTAACGACTAAGTTACATCTTCGAAGGAAATTCTTCACACTCAATATGTCGAATAATGATTCTCTTCAGAATCATATTAACCAGTTTAAGAATCTCTTGCAACATATGGCCACTGTTGGATCAGTCATAGACAATCAAGATGCAATTATGACATTGCTTTCAAGTCTGCCTTCTACATATGAGAACTGGGTGATGATCATCACGACAAACTCAGATTTAACTCTAACCAGAGTTATCGCTATGTTGCTGCAAGAAGATAATCGAAGAAGTCAAGACACTTTGTCTACCTCTTCGTCTCATGCTCTATATGTCAACAAGGGCTCAAAACGACAGAAGCATAAAAACTCCAAGCAGTCTACATCGAATCAGAAATAGACTCAAAGTCAAGAACAATCATCAAATCCACATTCGTCAAAGAAAAAGATGTTTTGTAAGTATTGCAAGCACAATAACCATGAGATTTAGGATTGCCAAATTCTCAAAGAAAAGAATGCAGCCAAGCAACCTGATCAACAAGCAAATACAGTTACAACATCTTTGAAGTCGAAATTGATGAAGGCACTTTTATGGTCAAAGACAAATATGCAAATTCAGATGATTTGTGGTTTCTTGATTCTAGAGCTACTCAACATATGACCAATCAACGTGAGATTTTTCATTCCTATACGTCTTACAACACAAAGAAGTATGTTCATCTTGGTGACAATAGCAGTCACACTATCGAAGGTGAAGGTACTGTAAGATTAAGGTTCTGGCATGATTAATTCAAACTACTATCAAAAGTCTTGTATGTTCCTAAACTCTCTACAAATCTGTTATCAGTAAGTAGAATTACAGATTTGGGTCATAAGGTGGAGTTTGAGTTTGATCAATGCAAAATTATCGATAGGAGTAATAAGATCCTTGTACTCGGCAAGATGCATGGATACTTATATAGATTGGCACATTGTTATTTTGATTGTAGTCAAGCCTTGAAAGCTTGTGTATTTGTCAATAAAGCATTACCATGGCATCATCGCTTAGGACACTTGAATTATGCATTTGTATCGAACATGTCCAGACAATCCCTAGCACTTGATCTTGACTATCCTTCTAACAAAGTCGATCTCCCTATCTGCCATAGCTGCGTCCTTGGAAAGCAGGCTAGGATTCCTTTTAGATCAAGTCATAGGCATGCAACAAAAGGTCTGTTAGATGTTGTTCATTCAGAGATATGTGGACCTATGCAAACTCCTTCATTGCTAGATGCAAAGTACTTTTTTACTTTTATTGATGAATTCTCTTGAAGAACAGCTATTTACTTCATTAAGCAGAAATCAGAAGCTTTTATCAAGTTCAGACAATTCAAAGAGCATGCAGAAAATCAAACTGGTAAAAAAATCAAAGCACTAACGTCCGACAACGGGGGAGAATATATCACCTTAACAACGTCATTGAGCAACAATACATTACCTCATATTTGCCTTAGTCAAATGGTCTTGCTGAGTAAAAAAACAGAACCTTAGTCGAATCAGCAAAGTGCATGTTATCACATGCGACACTTCCGAAGTCCTTCTGGGCTGAAGCTGTTTCAACAGCAACTTATATTCAAAACTGATGTCCTACTAAAGGTCTCTCAGACAAAACACCATTCGAAGTTTGGACAGGCACCAAACCTTCTTTGTCGAACTTACGAGTTTTTGGATGTATCGCTTATGCGCAGATTCCTCATGATCTCAGGAAGAAGCTCACCTTCCAGCTTCCCAAGCAATAAAAAGGTTTTTAGCGATAGGCCCCGGTATTACTGTATCAGGGCTTGTGCCATGTTGATCAGTTTACGAGCAATTGGTCCATATCAGTTAGTATTAATTTTTAACATTGTATGAATAGTTTAAATCGTGTACTTTTTACTTAGCTAAAAGCCTTGGTGTGGACACATGTGCTGGTGTTAGGGCAAATCCATGCCATTCTAACTCAAGTGAGCCTTGCTGAACAAGGTATATCACACACTACTGTCCATACTTCTGAGCATATCCATGCTTTCCAGTCGTATCTCACCAAGAGTCTAATGTGACACTTATTCAGGTAAGGTTAGGTATCACTATGGTTGATGTAAACGAATATGTATGTATTAGGGTACATCCGTACCATACTAATCCAAACGACATGTACTGAATGTGTAGTGACGGATTCCGTATCATTATGATTGGTTCTGAACAAATCCATGCTATACATAAATCGTTTATCAACCATGGTATTGGAACTTTGCTAAGGATAGGTATTAGGGCAAATCTGTGTCGTTCTAACCCTTACATAAAAACTTCGTGTCTTACGCATATCCATGTTGTCTAAGAACATTATCTTGGAAACCCTACTATTAGGTATTGGGCATGGATTCTTCAAGAATAGTTAAGTTGGTTTGTAAATAGGATTAGAATCTCTCTCTTTTACTTATGTCGTTCTTTAAGCGTAGTAAAGAGAGGTAGTTATTAAAGTGCGACGGAAACACTCATCCCATGGTGCGTAGGGTTTGTATAAAACCTGAAAGTTGTAACAAGAAATCATACATGGATGCTTGTAGACGTGGTTTCTTGAGAGGATGCCATTGTTGTTTCCACGAAAAGTTTGTTTCTCTTTAGATCATAACGATAGAAAAATAGTCTTTATCCCATAGCTATGTTTAAGAATTAAATAAAAACGTCTAAGCAACGTAGAAAGAGTGTTTAAACTTGCTTGCTTTAAAGCGCTTCAATAGGTGACATACCTTTTTAGAGGTTAGGTAATGCTTGGTTCGAATTTGAACCAAAACGTAAATGGTAATAGGGTGTAGTATCAAAAAAATGCTACATTACCACAAAGCCTCGATGATAGTTTAGTATCGAATGGTGAGACTCTTTTATGAGGTAACCTGAAAGCTTGAAAAGACATATAGAAGTATCAATTCAATGCTAAATCAAAAGGTGGATCGCTGTCCATATAGCGTTAGATCCCTTAAGCATTCTTATAAGCAAACTCTTGTGACGACCAATGATGAACTTAAAGCATCCTACTGTCCATCGCTGGAATAGCATGATATGCTTGAAGAATCTTCATTCAAAAATGAATAGTAGGACCTATTGTCCGTCGCTGGACAGAGGCCATATCTATTTAATCACATGAGACACAATTTGCAAGTTTATAAATGAGCCTCCTATCCATCCATCGCTGGCCGCTGGCCCAGCTCAATGCCCACTGGATTCAGCAGATGTTCGTGACTAGGGCCTTGGGCATTGAGACGGGCCAGTGGCCCGGGGTGTGTGTGCGCCAGTAGGCTGTGCAGGGTGGAGCGTCGGGAGAGTTGGGGGGGGGGGGGGGGGGGGGGGGGGGGGGGGGGGGGGGGCGGGGGTTGTACCATCCCCCCCTTACATTTTCACAAAAGAAAATTTCTTAGGTACAAAGGTGGGGGGGACCCCTCCCTTTGTACCGTTTCTTTTGCATTTCAAAATGAAAAATAAAAAAATTTGCAACATATCTTCTCACCAAAATAAAACTAAAAAAAAAGACCTATGAAGTGTAAAAAAAAATTCAACTATCACAAATTCAAAATTTGAATTCGGGCCTTGCTTATGAGTGTGACATTGTCATTATAAGGGGCTAGGGGAGTATAGTTAGAGTGTGGTTAGTGAGTGAGTTAGATTTTGGGAATTTCATCTAGGCCATTGAATGTGCCATGTCATATGGACCATTCCATCTCACTTGTCACTCTTTTATTGGTACATATGTCGTCATTAACACTAATTTTAATTAGTGGAGAGGCCCTTTCTGAGTCCAAAAAAGGCCCTAATGAAGGGTGATTAGAAGTCCATCGCTGCCTATAAGGCAAATGGATCTGTTTTTTAACCAAAAAAAATCAGCATGTTCACAACGAACTATCAAACTAAGTCCTTCATAAACAGTACTTCATATGATGAGTTATGTTTAACTATATCAGAAAACAAGCAAGGAAGCATAACACCGATTGCTAAAAGCACAAAACATGATAGCTTTGCAAAGTAATGAAGCTTACCGTATGATAGCTTCCAACCAGTAGAGGATTGGTAGGGCGCATTTGCTGGAGGAGAGAGACAGTGAACTCTTCTTCACAAGGTGCAGTTTAGGCTTTAAATTTAAACTCTTTGTGGAGCATATTTACCACATGAAGGTGGGAAACTTTTTTATTAAAAAAACTTTTATAGTGCAAGTGTACGGGGGTATTTGAATTAAGACCTTATGTTTTTGAAGAAATGGTAAGCCTGTCGTTGTCCAGTGGGGGGGGGCATAGCAGGGTATTTCTAAGAGAAGAATCATCCATGAGAGAGAGAGAGAGAGAGAGAGAGAGAGAGAGAGAGAGAGAGAGAGAGAGATATAGGGCCACAAGATGTAGGAGAAGATATTCACCCTCGATTCTCTCCTACCTCTAGAGGTCTCCGGAGGTTGAAAAGGTCAACCTCTTGAGGCAGTTGTCGCCTGCTTTGTGTTCATTCCTCCTTTGCCTCCTTTGCCTGCTCCTAGTCGCCTGCCCTGTAGAAAAATGTCACATGTTGAAGGTAGGTGCTACCACCATGTGGCTGACCCCCACATTTCAAGAGGCTGCCTCCGGAGGCAGCCTCCTGCATGTGACCAGAGAGAGAGAGAGAGAGAGAGAGAGAGAGAGAGAGAGAGAGAGAGAGAGAGAGCTCTAAGTAACGTATATGTAGGCCTTGAACTCCGCATCTTTGAGATCATGCAAGTCTCATTTCTTTGTTTTGTCATTCCACCATGTTGTAAAATGCTAGACGCACTCAAGGTTGAATCTTGTTTGGATGTATATTTGAGTGTTCGTCTTGCGACAAGCTCAATAAAAGTTTTGGCTACCAAAACTTTAACTTTGTAACAAAACTCACAAAATTTGGTTTCAATTTACTCACAAGATTAGACTAATTCAAGGTATTTCCCCACATGGTGAGTTGTCGCATTGCGCTTGAGTTGTGGGCCCAACCTCCAGGGTTCAATTCTCTGTGATCCCACAGGTTGATAATGCCAAAAAGCATAACGCTGGCTCATCAGCAAAAAGAACCTGCTAATTGTGTCTTTGCAGAAGTTAACCATATTGCAAAATTAGCATTTTATGATACCAAATGTTTTCTTATCCAAGACCCACTTTCATGTCTCAACGTCTTAAGTTTAATTCCACTCAGGTGCACATGGACATTCAAGACTATTAAAAAACTAGAACTCCAACGAGTAGTGCTAATGTGATTATGCACTTAGTACATCAGCCATGTGTGGCTTGTTCACTGCCACAGATGGCATGTTCACTGCCAGACAATCCAATCCTTTATCGAAGTTTGAAGTTCAGCTCACTCAGGCCCCAAAAAAAAACACTCGACACGAGAAGTTTCCCTTACCAACAAACACTTTCAGAGTCTGTGTACTCGGATGATGTTTTAAACTCTTTAAGCAGTCTGCAAACAGCATGCCACTTATAATGGTTAAAAGTAATAAAGAATTTGAAAAGTGAACTTTACAATCTTCCAGAAAGATAAACTTGAACAAAAAAGAATTTCGATTCAAGATAAGCAGCTTACAAGCAGGAATATCACATCTTCTCCCAATCACATCACGATGTCAACAATATACTGGATTGATTTTAAGAATAATCTTGACCAGATAGCTCATAAGCACTGGCAATGACTACGCGCATTAGTGCTATCCCTGTGATATTCATTTGATGAATAGTAGTAGAGTACATATCCACCGTAGAGTACATATGTCCACCATCTATGTAAGGAAATGGGACTGGAAAAAGCATGGCCTCCATGATCTTGCTGCAATATATTAATGCCCTGGTTCTCTAAACAAATGCCAAGCATGTGCCAGACAGCTACCAACACCTCAAGGCACTACAGAGTCATGGTCCGTCCAATTCGGTCAGAGCCTTTCCTAGAGCTATTTTTTGTCAACAAGGACTTCTCAAGAAATGATATAAATTTTTTAAGACGTCGAATATATTCCGGATAAAGCTCCAAATTACAATGTCCACCACCTTTAAGCCAAAGAGGTTCATACTTTTCTTTGCACAGATCCCATAGCCGCTTCCCGTGTGAGCAATCCACCACTTCATCTGCTGTTCCCTATGTGAGAGAAAATGAAGTAAAGAGGTCAAATATTCGAGAACCAATTCAAATACCCAGAAAGCAACCTTTTTCACAAAGCAATATAAGAAAAAAAATTCTGCCACTGTGCTTAAGGTTACATTCTGTAGGAAGCTCTGAGGTGGCAGCAACTTACATGAATGACAAGCACAGGACAACTGACATGTCTGATCTTGTCAATGTTCTACAAAACCAAACAATACTACATGAGACACTTAGTCTACAAACTTACAAAAAGGTTATCTCCCATACTTTTCGCAGTAATCTAAATGTTCAATGAAACATTGAAGGGGCTTCAAGAACCTTGTATATGTCAAACCAGTAAGTACGCTTCACTGGATACAAAACCCGCAGTCCAGAGAGGATAGGACTATGCAGCACCACAGCCCGCAACTTCGGCAACTTAGCTGCTAAATGTAAAGTGGGACCACTTCCAACAGATTGCCCATAGAGGACCACTTCCTCTTGTTTAGCACCGTAATCATTCTGTAGACATTCATAAGCTGCTTCTATGTCCGCATATGTGCAGATCTCACTTGGCTGTACCAATGACACACACACACATCTCTTTGTGAAAGCTAAAACAGACATTATGTCCTCAAAAGAAATATTTTGAAAAGAACAATCAAAAGAACTTCCCAAGCATTTTCTTCTTTCTAGACATAGGTGTGTCAACGACTCAAACAAGCCCCAGCTCATAACCGTAAGAGCTACAAAACCAGCTCTACAAATACATGTATTAACGAAATGAATACGGTCCACTGACAAGTCTAATTTTTGCTCAAGACCCTTCATTAGATTGTCATTAGTGTTAGCAGCCACCGTGATACAGTCCACATACGCTTTCTTGGTCAATAACAGATGTGCGTCAAATTTTACCAACCAACATCTCGAGGCATGAGCTTCTAAAAAGTTCACATCCTTTTGCAGGCTCTTAAGAGACATTGTCATTCCAGTTTTACCATATTCGCTATTGTAACAATGCACCACACCAGTACAAACCTAATGATCGTAATGAGGCTAATTAAAAGCATAAGCAGTTGATGATGACACAGAAATGTATCATACCTTCAGTGCTCAGCTTGTAAGACAATGGAAACACATGGTGATGACAGCTGCCATCCCTTCATGATTCATAGTTTAATATAAATCTTAGAACAGTGGAAGTGCAAAGAGTCAGTGAATAAAACAAGGTTTCCACGTCGTCAGGGACAAGGATACTAACCCACCTAAGTCTACAGCAATAAGCAACATAATAGCAGAACCCATTCAATAAATCAATTGTGATCTGCAAATTTACATCAGCCTAAAGCACCCCACTGAGTCGAAGTAGCTGGAATCTTCACAAAAGAGAAAACTCCTTGGGAATCACAAGCTTTCATCGTAGGAAAACCTTCTAGAGGCCAAGGGAGGACCAAGATTTTTCGAAAAAAATATAGCAAGAATCCTCAACTAGGACAGTGAACCCACAGAAAGGTACACAACACTCGGCAAACAAGGCATGCTTACGCAACACTTGGGAATAAAAAACGAAGAGTATTTACAAACACTCTGAGCCAGTTTTAGATATCAAGCCTCTTGTAAATATCTATTTGTGAAATTAGAATATATCCAATTTCACAAATTTATAAAGAGCAGTCAGTGATGTCATAAGGTAAAGCTTAGAAACAATATACATGCAACCAAAAAAGTCAAAGGATCTAAATCAAAACAATAATATAAAATTCAAACAAAAAATCTTAGCCAAACAGCATTGCTTATGTCTCATCAAGCCTCTTATATACAAAAAAAACTCATGTTAAATCCATGGTGTAACCATAAAATACAAGAAAAAGAGTTTGAAAAAAAGGACCATCACAGTAGGAATATAAAAAATGTTGGCAGAGCAGATGATCGAGATATAGGAATTAGAGGATCAAAACAAAAAACCAAAAACAAAGTGCTGCTGACACTCAAAATGTGCCTAAAAAAATCTTGAAGGCAAGATCGATTCAATGAACTTTGGCACAGAAAACTTGTCATTCAAGTTTATGGCTTTTGCAAACAAATTGCGTAGGAAGAGTAACAACAACAGGCTACTGAAATTATAGCTGTGTGGGAAAAGACTGAGGACACTTAAACAGAAGTCGGAAGAACATCTCTATTGCTTTGTAACCAACTATAAGGAGAAATGGAGTGGCCAAAATTCCAAGAAGGAACATCAACAGACTCAGATTCCCTTGTACCAAGCGCTTTTCTCATTAGTTCATCATCTTCCACATGATAGTCAACTTGACACTCAGGCCACCTCCACTCCTCTCCATACAATTTCTCTTTCCTTTCGCTCTAAGCCATATAAATTGAATACAAAGAGTCACATTTTTCCTCATGATACATGTTATGATGAAGATTGCCATCATCTACAGTGTACACCACGTCCATGTCCATAACTCTTCCCCCATCTCCTTTGTGTGGACCAAACACCAATACCGCACCATACTCACATGCAAGAACGCTGCCTACATGGAACTTGAATATAAGAGACTCCTTCACCTCTCGCATAGCTCTTCATTAAGTGCCTTCTAGCGTGAGTTCATTCCCCGTGCATGGGTTTACATGATTCATAATAGTGACGACCCCATGATACCAGAAACAACCGCACCATTATGATTGGACACGTCATTGTTGAGCTCAAAGGGATAATCGTACAAACAGCAATGAGCAGCGAGGCTGACTCATTGGTTGCTCAGACTGTTTGCAAATACTCTTCATTTTTTTAATTCCTAGTGAACAGGCTGGTTTTAGTGCACATCATTCCACCTCATATCATGTATTCACTCTAAGAGCACTTATTGAGGAAACACAATTCAGGAAGGAGATAGTCCATTGTTACTTTGTGGACTTCATAAGGGCCTATGATTCTGTACCAAATCACATGCTCATTCAGATGTTGAAGGATCTTAATTTCTCATCTGACACAGTGTTAGCAATCAAGACACTACACGGAAAAACGCGGAACATGAGCCGAAGGGCTGTGACATTCTTCCTCGGTGCATGTACTATGCCTATCAGATACTGATTACATAGACAAACACTAAAACAGTAGGGCACAGCTTGCGGAAGCATCGAATTATAACAACGTTCACTAACAGTCATCAAATTAAATGTAACAGCTTATACGAAACGACGAGAAAGAGATGAGCGCATTCAAGCTGACACAGTGACTGAACGCCAATAGCTGCTCATTATAGATAATAGTCCTACTAGCACCCACACAAAACCCAAGCATAGAGAGAATTCAGATCATAGGAGAATTGAGCAATTGCTCTAGCTAAATAGAATTGAATGGAATGATTGTGGTGGGGCACCAGCCTTCTTAAATAGTCTCTCTAATGATTGATAAAAGCTAATGAGCCTAAAGTAAATAGCAAAAGACAAAAAGCTAATTGCTATAATTACTACCTATATTGGGTAAACACCCAAGATGAGTTTCTAAGTGATAACAGCAAATCCTATTCTAGTAGTAGTGCACCCATCTACATGCATGACTAAAAAACGAATTTACTATTAATAGTAATGACCCTAATGACTTTCTATAAATAGTAATGGCCCCTAAAAATAGCACGCAGGCATGGCCAAACTATCATTAAGAGGTCTCAAATAAACATTAATTTCTAACACTCCCCCTTAATGTTTACTTTGTTATCTATTACTCCTAGAAGTTCTCTAAACTTCTGAAATTTTTCTTGACTAAAAACATAACCTGTAGAAGATCTTCGGTCTTCCGCATCTCCAGCCCAATCAGCATCCACATATCCCTGTAACTTCATATCATCCTGTCTACCATAGAGAATACCAAATCTAAAAGTGCCCTGAATATATTTGAGTATTTGCTTAGCAGCTTTCCAATGGAGGCTTAGCCATAAACTGACTAACCATACTCACAGCATAAGCAATATCTGGTCTTGTATTAGTTAGATAGATTAAGCTTCCAACAAGCTTTCTATATAACGTCTCATCTACATCTTGATATTCTTCAGCTTTAGTAAGCTTACATCCACTAGTGTAGAAATAGGCTTGCACTCAGACATATTGAACTTTTCAAGAATTTCATGAGCATACTTAGATTGAGAAATGAATAGTCCCTGTGCTAATCTCCATACCTCAATCCCAAGAAAATATTGTAGCGAACCAAGATCTTTCATATCAAATTCTGATGAGAAATCTTTCTTGATTCCCTGAATCATACTATGATCTGATCCTGTAATAATAAAATCATCCACATACATCACTACAATAACAATATGATTATTCCTGACCAAAACATAAAGTGTATGCTCCCAACTACTTCTCTGAAAGCCAAGCTCCTCAAAAAATGTGTCTTAAGTCCATATAGTGCCTTGTCCAACCTGCAAACCTTATCTTCATGTCCTGCTACTATGTATCCCTTTGGCTGCTCCATGTAAACTTCTTCCTCTAGAAATCCATTCAGGAATGTACTATTTACATCCATTTGTTGAATATCCCATCCAAACTGAGCTGCCAATGATAAAACAATCCTCATAGTAGTAGATTTAGCAACTGGTGCAAAAGGTTCCTCATAGTCAATCCCTTCCTGTTGAGCATAACCTTTTGCCACCAATCTTGCCTTATGTTTATCTATAGAACCATCCAATTTGTACTTAGTCCTATAGACCCATTGCATCCAATGGCCTTTTTACCTGTAGGTAGCTAACAAGTCTCCAAGTCTTGTTCTTCATGATTGAGTCGTGCTCCTCATCCATAGCTTTTCTCCAAATATCCTCTTTTTCAGCCTCTCTGAAAGTAGATGGATCCTTGGTCTCTAATACGATAGCCATATATGCAAAATGCACATCCCCATCTTCATGATGATCCTCTTGTCGAACCTCCTGTCGAACTTGATCTTCATGTTGCTTTTCAAGTCTAGTTGATCTCCTAGTTCCATGTGTACTGGACTCTCCCTGTTCCATAATAACACTATCCTTGATAGTTTCATAGTACCACCTAGGCAATCTTCTAGCTTCTGATGTAGGATGCTTCTTGCTTGGTGAAGTAGGAGGTGAATAAGTATCCCATATACTTGACCTCTCCTTCCTCTTTCCTATCTCAACCAAAGACACTTTAGGTTCTTGAATTGGCGTAGGCAATACATGTGTCGATTCAGGTTCCTGTAATAACTCGTCACATAATATAGGGATTCCACCATCTTGATCCTTATCAAAATATATTTCTATATCTTTATGAGTTGCTTCCTCATCAAAGATTACATCCCTACTTATGATTATTTTCTTACACTCCAAGTCATATAACCTGTATCCCTTCTCTTGATTATCATAACCAAGAAATAAACATTTGGTCGCCTTAAAATCCAATTTGCTCCTTGAATCCTTGGGTATGTGAGAATAAGCAATACTTCCAAACATTCTCAAATGACTTACATCTGGCTTCCGACCCGTGTAGCTTCCTCTGGAGTTCAATTCTCTACAACCTTTGTAGGACTTCGATTCAAAAGATAAACCGCCGTCTTAACTACTTCACCCCAAAACATATTTGGAAGATTCTTACTCTTGAGCATACACCTCGCAGTTTCCACTATGGACCGGTTCTTTCTTTCCGCAACTCCATTTTGTTGAGGCGTGTCCGTATTTGCAAATTGTCTCTTTATACCATAATCCTTGCAAAACACCTGAAATTCCGTAGAAACATACTCTGCCCCTTTGTCTGAGCGAAGTATCTTAATTTGTCTATCTGTTTCTTCCTCCACCTGTGTCTTAAAACATGTGAATTTGAAAGCTTCACCCTTATTCTTCAGAAGATAGATCCATGTCCTCCTAGAATAGTCATCCACAAACACCATAAAGTAACTTGCTCCCCCATAAGATTGAGTCTTCATAGGACCACACAAATCTGTATGAACAAGTTCTAGGACATATTTCGCCCTGAATGTACTAGGCAAAAATTTCTTCATATGATGCTTGCCTAAGACACAACCTTCACAAACCTTGTGATCAGAAACTACTTGAGGTAAACTTGTAACCATGTTAAATTTCCTCAAGACTTGTAGACTTTTGTAATTCAGATGTCCATATCTCTCGTGCCATAACTTACTCAATGATTCAGTATCCGCAACACTTGCAGGATGATCCACCACCTGAGCTTGAAGTTTGTACAACCGCCCTGCAAGCATGCCCTCAGCTACTACTTCATCATTTTTCTTCTTGATGAGACACCGCTGTTCATCAAACTGCACCACCATGTGTTGCTTTGCAATAGCTGATACTGAGAGCAAGTTTTTCTTGATTCCTGGTACATAAAGCACATCCTTTATGTTTCCAATCTTCCCTGAAGGTAGTTGTACTTGTACTTTTCCAACTCCCTTTATATCATATGTGTAGTTGTCTCCCAACTTCACATTTGACCCATCATCTAATTTTTGAAAATTAGGTAGCCAGTCTCGCCTAGGTGTCATGTGCTTAGAAGCTCCTGAATCAATAAACCAATAGTCTTCTTCCTTCGAGAAGGCACTACCGAAAGATGTCGATGCCGAAAACAACTCATAGTCTTCAAGATCTAAAGCACTCAATTTTGCATTAGAAGTTTCTTCTTCTTCAGTAAAATTTTCATCTTGCTTTTTCTTGAACTTGTTGTGCCAGCACTCCTTTGCATAATGTCCTGATTTTCCGCAAATGAAGCAGTTTCCTTTTCGAACCACTTTCTTTCCATCTTCTGACTGATTTGATTGATTCTCCTCCATATCTTGCTGCTTCTTCTTCTTCTTCCCTTTGCCACCCTTCTTGGAACTTTGCTCTTGCTTCTCTGCCAGGAATGCCTGTTCCTTGAAATCATCCCTGTTAACAATATTTTGTCGTCTCATTTCTTCCTGTAGTAAGATGCCATTTAGCTCATCAAAAGAAGGCCTCGTTTCTCTTAACGATAGCATCATTACAAAGTTCTGATAGGCCAAAGGTAGACTATTAAGTACAATAGATACCAATACTGAATCTTGAACACTTTCTCCAACTGCAATAAGTTGCCCTCTCAGATCTTTCACTCGAGTAAAGTAGTCCGTTACTGATTCACCTGTACCCATCTTCAACATGTGAAGCTTATTAGTCAAGAACAAGATCCGTGACTGATTTACCGTTTCATACAAGTTCTTTAGTATATCCCAAGCCTCCTTGGGTCCAGCAGCATCTCTGATATGAGGTATAATCATATCTCTAATTGATAAGTTGATGATATGATGAGCTACGTCTCTGATACTCCCGCAACTCTCTGTCAGTGGTAGGAGGTATCTCGACACCTGTGACGATCTCCCAATATTCTCTATCTTGGAGAATATTCTGCATCTTGAACTTCCATATACTTTAGTTCGTTCCCTCTAGCTTACTAGATTCCGGCAACACAGCATCGTTCAATCCTGCCATTATACTGATCAGTAACAAATCTTAGCAACCTGAATTTAGTTTAACAATCAAATCTGTCCAGAAACAGCCTTCCCTCGATATCACCTGCCCTAATTCAGACCTGTCCTGGATATCACTTGTCCCAGGTATTGCCTATCTGAATCTGCACCTGCTCAGTTACCACCTGCACCAGGTACTGCCTTCCTTAGCTGCTACTGTGTTGCACCAGGTCCACCTACCTCGGATGCTACCTGTCGGGCCTGCACCAGGTACTGCTGCCCTCAGACGTGCTTGTTTAGATGTGCATGCACCTGAAAAACACCTGTTCAAATCTGCCTGTCTCAGAAGTCACCTGTTCAGATACTACCTTCCTCAGATGTACCTGCTCCAGATGTGACCTGCACTAGAAAAACTAGCAAACAACCAAAAACAATTCTGATTCAGATCTGTCGACAACCAGTAATTTCGTCAATCTTCTCCTAGAATATTCCCGTTGTTTTCCTAACAATGTTGACTCCACATGCAGCTTCAGCTCCCCCAATCTGATAGCACACCTGCAAATACAAACTCTCTCTCTCACCAAAGAGCCTGCTCTGATACCATGTCAGAATTTGTGATACAAATTCTAAATGGAGTTACTAGTCCTACTAGCACTCACACAAAACCCAAGCATAGAGAGAATTCAGATCATAGGAGAATTGAGCAATTGCTCTAGCTTAATAGAATTGAATGGAATGATTGTGGTGGGGCGCCAGCCTTCTTAAATAGTTTCTCTAATGATTGATAAAAGCTAATGAGCCTAAAGTAAATAGCAAAAGACAAAAAGCTAATTGCTATAATTACTACCTATATTGGGTAAACACCCTAATAGTAATGACCCTAAAATATGAATTACTATAAATAGTAATGGCCCCTTAAAATAGCACGCAGGCATGGCCAAACTATCATTAAGGGGTGTCAAATGAACATTAATTTCTAACAAGTACCATGTCAGAATGTATGCTTCTCTGAAGTTATCAGTAACTGCTAAATCTGTTATTGCTTTATCTGATCTATTGAATACTTCAATACAGCAATATTCTAAACATCACTTGACTCTGTAATTGTTTGGCTACAAAATCACTTTAGCGCTAATGATTTCAAAGTTAGTTGCAAAACATTTGGCTAGAATTATGGCAAATGGAAAGCAATCTTCTGGTACGTTTGCTATTTTGCTCTTCAAAAATATATTTTCTACATGGGCTTGTTATTTATGGACTGCATAGATGGCCATCCTAACATGGCTTTACATGTTCGTCTATCAAAGACAGTAATAATATTGACCATGTCTTTGTCTCCCTTGGTACAGTTGGACCAATACACAAGTTGGTACTAATCCCAATTTATGCAGCCACGTGTCACATGATGTCATAAATGACCCGTCGTAAACCTTCACTTCTCCATCAGACTAGTTGAGTTTCCTACTTCTACCCTATGGTTAAGAAAAAGGTTGTCTTAAAGGAACAAACATGTTCTCGAAAGACTCTGATGCTAGCAAACAAACATATGGACAACAGTTTCTTCATTAGTGCAAGCAGGATGGCAAGACCACCAAGCAACTTAATGATTCTTGTCATTGATGAGTCTCTCTTGCAAGCCTACCACAAGGCGACCGTGCACTTTGACAACTTCTTAATATCTCAAACTCTTGACGGAGATGGCATGGCATGTTAAGGGTTAATCCAAGAGTTTTGCAAATTGGGACAATTCAATGTCCTTTTGCCTCAAACTTTGATCCATGAATTGTACAATTTGGAAAAATTCGATACTGGACATTCTCTATTCTATGCTAAAAAGTAAAATCTTGCACTTAGAAATCTTCTTGTTTAAAAATGATAATCTTTAGCCCCAAACCCAACTATGTACAAGTCCAAAAGCTCATTAACGCATAGAATACTCCCACAATAATACGACTTCTAGCTAAAACTTGATACCAAAACTTACGAAATCTAGAGGTAAAAAAGACCAAATTTTCAGTTTATTGCACAATGACGGAAAACAAATGTAAACTTTCAAAATTTTCTTCATTAAAAGACAAATGGCTACTCACTCAGGTGTGTAATAATTTTCTCTTGAAATAATACACACTTTGTATCCACTTGCAAAAAAAATCCATAGATGTTCTAGAAGAATGAAAACGAGCTTTAGTTTAAAGCAGAGGACTTCTCAATCCAGCATTAGTTCCTCAATGCTCATTTCCATCAATGTGTACTTATTAGAACAATGAGCATAGTGATTAAAAGATCAATTTTACAAAAGTCTTTTGATTCCATCACCCAAAAACACTCCCAGATTCCATCTCAGAGGTTCGAAAGTTAACAAAAGTAAATAACTATATATAAGCACACCTTTCCACTTGAAGCTCCATAGCCAGTGTAGTCATACCTACAGAAAACCAAAATACAAAAATTATAACTTGCATCAATGAAAAATGGTGTTATTATGTGCTACTAAGTCAAACTATAAGGAAAAAGGTGGTGCCAATGTAAGAATATATTTGTATAAGGTGGCTACTTGTTACCTTTCAAATAGTAAAATAAACACAACGAGTAATTCTTGGAAGACATAGACAAGCCATGACTAGAAGTAAGCTTGTTGCCTACAGACATAACTTTCAAAGCTCACCTGCAAACAAATGGGGATTTTTGACTCTAGTAGTATGACCTAGTCTAGTGTCCTTGACAAATTACATAAACTAAGAATCACAAACCTTGACGACAAGAAGCTCAACTAGTTTCAAAACTAACCATCAACCACATCATAGCATGGAGCCTTCCAAAACAAGAATCGGGCCTTCTAGCACGTCACCGTTTGACGCTAATGAAGGAAACAGCATGCTAGCTGGGGTTTTCTAGATGCTCACACAATAGATCTCCTTAAGCATGAGAACTAGATCAAATAGATAGCACTAATAAAAAACACACATGAAACTCTAATTGGCGCACACATACAATGGAAAACAGTGAACACACACACTTTATTGAATAAGAGAGAGTATCAAAACTTTATTGAATAAGAGAGAGTATCAAAACAAAGTACAAGAAAATTATTTGGCACAAACATGCAATGGAGAACATGCACGGCTTACTAAACATGAAAGAGTTACACCCATGACAGCCAATATGGTATCAGTGGAGAAACCAAGATCTCTCAACCTCTGGATGAGCATATGATGTGGGACAGAGTAAAGCACTTTCTGAAAATCCACAAAACAACAATAAACTCTCTCATGTCTGGACCTGGGCTCCTCAATGATAGCACAAAGTGCGAACACATGATTAGTGGTGGAATGCTATGTCCTGAAGCCAGCCTAATCCAAAGCAAGACATAAGGGATAGTGCCATAAAGCTTAGCCACAATGTGTCCAATCATAATGGTACGGTAGTTATCAGGTTTCATGGGGTCACCACTCTTGTGAATGGGGTGGATAATATTAGTGCACCAATGACGACCTGATTAAGGAGTGAGGCCAAAACAGGCATTGGCATGAATCGAGAGTTCAGCCTCTAGGGTCTCGATATCCCGAGCACACTGGGTATTCATTTTCTCAATGGCAAAAGAGACCATAGAAGGGGTGAAAAAGGAAAAGGTGGAGGTACGAGGAGATACAACAATCGGATCAGTGGGAAAGGTCTAGAGTAATGTGGCATATTCAGTCCAACAACGTAAATCTCTTAGCAAATGGAGGTCGAGCCCGGGGGATAAACCCACAAAGCAACAGATGAGGATCTCCTCTCTCGCTCCATGAATGATGACACTCTTTTTCTAGATTCTCACATTACAATTCAAACCCATTCTCTTTACCCAATGCCCATTTTCTCTCCCCTCTTCTCTCCTCTCTCTCTCTCTCTCTCTCTCTCTCTCTCTCTCTCTCTCTCTCTCTCTCTCTCTCTCTCTCTTCGTAATATCAAACGCCTATATAGCTATACTTGTCGTTATAAAAAACGTATGAAACTTCTGAAGGAAAACGTCTTGTGGAGAGAGAAATAGGGTAGAAATAGGTGTAAATAGTAATACCTATTACAATCATTGGTTCACCTATTATGATTTAGGGTTTAGAGTTGAAATCGGGAATACAACATACCATGCCCGAGTCTAGGGGACCATGATTGTGGACCATTGCGGCTCGCTATGGCACCTCGAGCACAAAGAGATGGGCTTGCAAGTACTTTGGCCTTAATTACACGGGTGGCCCCACTCGGATGAAGGGGCACCTTCCATGTTTGCATTTCAGGATCGTTGCTTGCTCACAAGCACCTAAGGCATTGCTTGTACATGCAAAGGCGACTTAGGCTGGTCCTTTGACTGTTAGAGGTGAGCTTTGATTCTCGAATCTCAAACTTCAATTTCAATTCTCATTTTTTTAATTCCAAGTACAGCATTGCCCATTGCCAAATGCATTATGTTAGGATTACGTTCAACACTGCAACTTGCTACTAGTAACTATTTGGAGCTTGGAACTTTGTAATTGAGTCTTCCATGTTATCATTGTTATTTGTGAATTGTTTAAACTTTCAACAAATGTAGTTGAGCCTTCCACATCAAGACCATATGATGCTCCCACACCATGTCTTGTCAAAGAGAGGTTGTAGGGTGAGTTGCAGGCTAGTGACACAAGTGGGATTGGTTTGTCCATGGCAACTGCAAGCCTTGTATCAAAGAGAAAGCCACAATTGCAATTATGCAAACCTTTTACACGTGACCTCACGTTTCAATAGCTCGAACCCTTGCATGGAAAAATATGATGAAAACCATTGAGAAAATTGGTTGTCAATGGAAGGGACCTAGCATTGAGCAGCTTAGGATGAGGGAGCTTGTTGTCAAGTGAGTCTCCCTCAATGTCCGACGATGACCCGTCAAGAATTCATGGAAAAAGTATGTCATGACAATTAGCTTGTGATTCGTTTTTTAGCTTTGGGCAATGGATTTCTAGAACTAGGTTTTCATATTAGATGGTTGGAGCGATGCAAACTTGAGCATCACATTTTGAACATATTGGTGTGTTCTTACTTGAGCACAATGTTTTTGAGATTGAACACCTTGGAGGCAGGCACAACAGTGACTCAACAGTATATGTTTAGCCATATTAGGGATGCCATCGAGGTGGGGCCAGCAAATGTTGTGTAGGTATTAACTAAGTCTAGCGTCCCGTGTCGTCACTCTCGAGAACTCACTATTAGTGCTCTCTACTCATTGCTTAAAGTTCAGTACTTCATAATTCATATTCAAGGTTGAAATTTGAATACTTGATATTTATCTTGTCCAATGTTGTGTGTTGTACAATTTGTCACCAAAAATGCTACAAATTGTGTTGCCATGGGGAAGCTCATTAATGAAGCCTATCCCCTCATAGTTTGCACACCATGTGTTGGCCAAAGGAGGACTTACAATATGCACTATATGTGAAACTTGTGGACAGTATGTAGGCAAAAGGGAGAACAATGAAACGAAAATGGTAACAAAGGGATGAAGTGAAAGGTGGACAAATGGTGTAGACACAAAGGAATGCATGTATGGCATAGTTGCACTACAATTCTGAATCGCGATTCAGAATCCCGGTCCAAATCGCGGTCCAAAATCGCGATTCGGATTTTTTCCAAAATCGAGTTTTTTTTTAAAAAAAAAAATTGGGCGATATGGGTATCAGATGAAAGCTCTAATTAAGAGCATTATTATTGTGTAGTTTGCCAAATGTTTTGGGTACAGGATGGTCCAATTTAGGTGCATTAATCCATGTTGGGTTCTGATAAAAATTCAAAACTAACCTCTGGCCTGTTCGTTACGATCACAGATGATTCCAGTGGGACAGATACAGAGAACTGTAGAGCACTTGTACCTCGCTTTGGACCCCCCGGGCGACAATAGTAGGGCGGGCGCTGCCCCCCTTGCACCCCCCGTAGATAAAAATAGGGGGGTGATGCGCACCGATAAGGGCCCAATATTTATGCCGCCAAATGTATGCACGTTGCACTCACATCTCCAGTGAAATGATTGCAAAAGTGATCATCATCCATAGAGTTGATAGCCCAAACTGTAGCATTAACAATTACTAAGAACCAGAGCAAATAACAACCAAATAGCTACTGACTTTTATCTGTTTGTGCCCTATCTACTGCACTTCTGGGAGGCAAAACGCTGGTTTGACCATTGATCCCCGAAAATTTCAGCCATAAGCTGTTTTTCCAAAAAAGAAAAAATTTAAATTTAAATTTTTTTGCACGTTTCATGGTTCGAATCACGGACCCTGCGGATCGCGATTCGCTGCAACTATGGTATGGACAACCAAACGAGTCAAACAATTAAGTGGTTCTAACCATAGTTGCAGCGCGATTCCCGAATCGCGATTCAGAATCGCGATTCCGATTCGCGATTCGGGATTTTCCCAGAATCGTGTAGAATCGTTTTTTTTTTTTTAATTTTTTTAGGCAATATGGGTATCAGATGAAAGCTCTGATCGAGGGGATTATGATTGTGTAGTTTGCCGACTGTTTCGGGTGCGAAACACCAAAAAGTGTGTTTTCACTCGGGGAGTTGGAAGGCCAAATCATGAAGAGGCCTTACCGTCGGGGCCGGGGTCTACCGGCAGCCCCTGGACCCCGCCGTTGGGGGGCGTTGCCCCCTAAACCCCCCACCAGGGGGCTACCGCCCCCCAAACCCCCCATTTCCCGGGGGGCTACTGTCCCCCGAACCCCCTAGAGCTTCTTGCTATATAGACATTGTAGATAAAAATGCCACCGCCCCCCTGTAGATAAAAATGGGGTCCAAATGTGCGCCGAGAAGGGCCCAATATTTATGCCCCCAACTATATGTACATTGCACTCACATCTCCAGTGAACCAATTGCAAAAGTGATCATCATCCATACAGTTGATAGTCCAAACTGTAGCATTAACATTTACTGAAAACCAGAGCAAATGACAACCGGATAGCTACTGAAAATAAGATTTGTTCGTGCCTCATCTACTGCACTTATGAGAGGCAAAACGCTGGTTTGACCATTGATCCCCTAAAAAAGTTTCAGCAATAAGCTATTTTTCCAAAAAAAAAAAAAATTTTTTTTTTTTTTTGCGATTCTGGGTCGCGAATCGCGACCCGCGAATCGCAGACCCAGCGAATCGAGATTCGCTGCAACTATGGTTCTAACATGTGTGTGTGTGCACACTGCAACAATTAAACAAGTGCATAAACAATGTGATTGAGAAAGTAAGCATCGTTTGCAAGACGTCCTTGGAAGATAAAAGACCCAATCATCATACTCGTGCAATAGAAACAGGAATTTTAACTGTCAAACAATAGACACACATCTAAGTCGATGCATCAATAAAAGCATTTTTTCTTTCACCAATAGAAATGGGTTGTAAAATTTCTCTCATCATGAATGTGGTCATATTTGAGAGACATCCTTGCAAAATGAAAGAACCCAACATGGTGCAGCTACAGTGGCATCAATATCCGTAGGTGGATATCAACAGAAGTAGAGGAAGTAATCGGCATGTCACTATGTAGAAATCAGATAGCAATTGTAGGGTTGCCCAGCTTCATCCCTTTCTTTGGGCTAAGGTTCTTTTGCTAGTGAAATTTTGGCCAGAAGCCTAACCCCAACAAGAAACCCAAATAAGGGAAAGGAGAAATTTTAAACAAACCAATATAGATAACAACAAAATTCACAACAATTTAAACACAATGCAACTGTACCGGAAGAACAATGTCTTCAAAATAAGCCAGTATTTCATCCTAAAAAATGCTTTTCATCCTAAAAAATGCTTAAAGTAAACTGAAAATACCCTAGCAGGTTTACTCGAAGGTGCAAACTCAGCTCCACAAACAGCTCGTACATCTGGCCCAGATCAGCTGCGTTACCATGCGAATATAGAATGGTGAGACGCGCCCCAGGTTGCCGAACATATAGGGCTACGATATCGTGGCCTTTTCTTGTATGTAGACATTTGATATCCACGTTCTCACGAACAGGTACATTCGAAAGCATGAGCCTCCCTGTTCTAGCATCCTTTATCACTTTGTACGAAGGAGGAGTTGGGGGAAAGAATGCAAACTTGGCAGCTACCGATGAAGTTACTCCTCCCATCGCCTTACTGATAAGTTTGTGTTCTAAACGAAATATCTTGCATGGAGGAGTAACCTAAAACAAAAGGTGCTGCAAAGGAGTGGCATCCGATGTTAAAATTACAGGATTAAGACAAAAGGTTCTGCAAAGGGGTGGCATCTGAAGTCAAAACCACGGGATTAAGCAAAAAGGTGCTGCAAAGAAGCAACATCTGATTTCCAGAATACAGAATAGAGGATTAAGCCAAAAGGAGCTGCAAAGGAGCGGCATCTGACGAAGCTACAAAGGTGCTGCAAAGGAGTGCCACCTGCTGATGTCCAAAAAACAGCGAGATGCGAAGAAGCGCCATATCTGATGTCAAATAAAGGGGTTAAGACAAAAGGTGCTGCAAAGGAGCGGCATCTAATGTCAAAAACACGGGATGAAGGCAAGAGGAGCTGCAAAGGAGTGGCACAAACACAGGATTATTAAGCGTGCATCTATCGCTGTCAGTTTAAAAGAAAGATGATGGAATTTGACAGATTCCACACCGCCATGGCAGGCAAGCATGCCGCAGGTCTGATCCAAGCCAGCATTGGAAAACGCCTCGCTATCGGGAACAAAATATTGCTTCCATCGATGATGATCGTAGCTCGTCGCTCGTTTGTTGGATAAAACTCGAGAGAAGGAAAAACAAAGAGAAAGAAGGCATACGTCCACGCGAGGGTCTTTTGGCCTGGTGGGGAGAGGAGAAAGTAACGTTAAAGGCTAAATTGTGGTGTGGTCCAAACATTTAAGGCCTGGACCTTAATGGAGGGTTGAAGTAACGTGCATGCATGGTGAGGGGCTAAAGTAGAGTACACGCATGGAAAGTTATGTATTACGTAATGGTCATTGCGAGGGCCATTACCATAAATAATCCGGTCCTCGGCAGCTCGTAGAGTACACGCATGGAAAGTTATTTATTAGGTAATGGCCATTGGGAGGGCCATTACCATAAATAATCGAGGACCCAGGCAACGAGTGGCGGGGACCACGAGCTGTCTGGGTCCCCGACTAATCAAATTACCATTACCGTGCATAACTAGCTTTCGTTGGATTTTCTTCTCTCTCTCTCTCTCGAGCATTCTCTCTCACGTCGATTCGAGTCTCTCACACTCTGACTCCTCTCTCTTGGGCGGCCTTTTCTCTTGCAAAAACACCAGAAGAGTCTCTCTCTCTCTCTCTCTCTCTCTCTCTCTCTCTCTCTCTCTCTCTCTCTCTCTCTCTCTCTCTCTCTCTCTCTCCGTTGTTCTTCAGCAAACACAAAAGCAAAATTGCACCTCTCCATGCTAGTTGTGAGGGACAAAGGCATGCTATAAATTCGTAATTGCCTTTCGTAGGATTTTAATCAGTTTTTGGGCCCTATATTATTTTGCATAATATAGGGTCCCAATTTTTTTTTTTCAAATTTTGGGCCAAGAGAGAGAGAGAGAGAGAGAGAGAGAGAGAGAGAGAGAGAGAGTGTTTCCAGCTATGATTTCCTCTCTGATTTTCAGCTACATGTAACATGTAATCTGACAATTTATAGCAAAAATTCGAAACAAATTCAATGAATTAACACGTTATGATGCTTGAGAGAGAGAGAGAGAGAGAGAGAGAGAGAGAGAGAGAGAGAGAGAGAGAGAGAGAGAGAGAGAGAGAGAGAGAGAGAGAGAGAGAGAGACTATGCAGCTTACCCTTCATGTAATCCTAAATCTTCTCTTGAGCATGGAAGCTGGGCAAGAGCAACACAATTGCGTGAGAAGTTTGGAATAAGGAACATTAGCCAGGAATAGTTACCTTTGGAGAGCTATCACTGCATGCTATCAACTAGAAAATGGTCGCTACTTAGTATTGTTTAGAACTTTGTTGAAGAGTCATTAATGTTGAACACTCTTTCTACGTTGCTTAGACGTTTTTATTTAATTCTTAAACATAGCTATGGGATAAAGACTATTATTATGTCATTATGGTCTAAAGATAAACGAACTTTTTGTGGAAACAACAATGGCATCCTTTCAAGAAATCACGTCTACGAACATCTAGGTATGATTTCTTGTTACAACTTTCAGGTTTTATACAAACCCTATGCACCATAAACAATCGTGGGATGAGTGTTTCAGTCGCACTTTAATATCTACCTCTCTTCACTACGCTTATACAATGACATAAGTAAAAGAAATAGATTCTAATCCTATTTACAAACCAACTTAATACCTAATAGTAGGGTTTCCAAGATAACGTTCTTAGACAACATGGATATGTGTAAGATACGAAGTTTTTATGTAAGGATTAGAACGGCACAGATCTACCCTATTACCTAGTAAAAACATTGGAAATCTCTCATTAACAATAAATCATACCAGCATAGTGATAACTTTGGTAAGAGTTAAATCTGAGTGTGTCAATATGATCATCACCCAATTCTCATATGTAGATGACAAGCTTGAAAGCAATGTCATGATTGTGTTTTGATCATCTATGATTGATCTGACAGCGGCCATCTGTTGCAAGAGATTCTTAAAATAGTCAATGTCATTTTGAAGTGAATCACCATTCGACATCTTGAGAGTGAAGAATTTTCTTCGTAGATGTAACTTAGAGGTTACATCCTTCACATCATATAGTGAGCTCATCACGCCCCATAATTCTTTTGAAGTTTGAGCTTCAACTATGTGGCCAATCTGAGTGTCTGATATATTGAGAATAATAACTGCGAAAGCTTCTCATCTTTCGACTTCCATTTTGAGTCGAATGTGTCGTCTTCATGCTTTTCTTCTGTACTTGTGACAACATCCCACAACTCATTGGCGATTAGCAAGGTCTTCATCTTAAATTTTCACAAGTAGTAATTGGATCCATTCAGCTTGTCTGCGATGAGACCGACTTTACTCTGAGAATCCATCTGGAACTTTAGTCTATTGATATATCGATGACGTTAAGAGAGAGATATCGTGTTGCGCTACAATTGGAAATCAGCTATTTGATACTGAAATTTGATACCACAAATTGAAGAATATGATATCGATTTGATATTGCGAAAGATATCAAGTATTAGAGCCCTGGTATAACAAATCGCTCTGATATCATGAAGGTACGCTTTGATATTATATATTAGAGCTCTGATACCATGTGGGCAAGAGGTGAGTTCTATTAGAGTTTGCATCTCATTCATAGAGTAGATGCTGATTTTTCCACATTGGCAGGATTGTTGATTTGTTCTCTTCCTAACCCCAAGATCGGTTTACGGATTTGGATCATCATTGATCTGAAATCTTTCACATGGTACCAAAGCTTGTGTTTCATGTTATAAAGGAAGAAATCATATCTATCAATGCTTTTGTGAAGATATCAAAGCTAGGGCATGGTAGAGAGGATTCTACACCGAAATCGAGTTTCTTGCATTTGTAGATTGGATCTTTTGTAGATCAAAACCCTATGTAGGTTTATAAACTTGATCAATTCCGATTTTTGAATTCACATACTGGATTTGGCCGATTTTTGGATCATTGGATTAGCCTAAGTGCTGGCTAATAGATTGCATATCAAATTTTTCATCATTTGCATGTAGATTTAGAATAATCAATTTTTTGTAATTCTATCAAAACCCTAATTTTGATTAGATCTCTAGATAGTGAGGTTGTTGGACTTCATTTGAGTGTGTTAAATCTTAGGAAGTGGCAAGAGTCATTAGATTGAGGAAAGATCATAGGTTGATCAAGATTTCATGATTCTATGTGTTGACTTGCATGGTATGAGTGCTAGAAGAGAATTTTTGAGTAGTTTCAAATCTTTGTGATTTCACTTTGAAAACATTTGTTGTTGTTCAAAGGAGTGTTTTGTGCATTGAAACAGATTGAAAGAGAAGCTCAGGTCATTGCTACATGGCAACATCAAGTGGAGTCATGTTAGAAGCCAATGATAAGCTTATCTCAAGTAACTATTCATTGTGGAAGGTGAGGATGGAATCACTTCTTGAGATGCATGATGTTTTGGATATTGTTGTAGGTTTGGAGGAAAGACCAGAAATACAACAAGAACAATTGAGGTATGATAAGAGGGCCAAAAGGGCTCTACACATGATCAAGATGAATGTTACTAATGAGCTTCTCAAGAAAGTTTGTAAGTGTACTTCATCAAGTGAGGCTTGGGATTCATTGAAGAATCTTTATGAATCCAAGTCTACTTCTAGAGTGCTGACTCTAAGAAGGCAAATCTTTTCTTGTTTGCACAAGAATGAAGAAAGTCTAAGTACTTTTATTTTGAGGATGAAAGCATTGAATGATGAGTTGGCTTGCATTGATGAGAGCATTAAGGAAGGAGAGCTTGTTCAAGTTATTCTTAATGGATTTTTGGATGCTCACGCGTTACATTGTTCAAAGTATTGCTATTCAAAAGACTTTGCCAAGTTTGATGGATCTTCAAGAGATCTTGATCAATGAAGAATATAGGCTTCAAGCAAGAGGTGGATCTACATCAACACTTCAAGAGAAGGCTATGTTCACAAAGGGCAAATTCAAAGGTGAAAACAAAAGTAAGTGGTATAAAGGGCAAGATCAAGTGGATACTTCTTCAAGTGGCAAAAAGAAGGATAGATCAAAGCTCAAGGGCTTCTATTGTGGCATCAAATGACACTTTGCAAGTGAGTGCTACAAGAAGAAGTCAGATCGAGGACAAGCAAGGTAATATTACACTTGATGAGGATGGTTTGGATGTTCAAGATGCAAATGATGATGCTTTTGTGATGTCTTCATGTATGCTTGCTAATGATATAGATCTATATCTTGGTGGATTGATAGTGGAGCAAGTTCACACATGACTTTTCACAAAGAGTACTTCATTTCTTTGTTGGCATAAGGAGATGACAAGAGGGTGATCTACACGGCCAATGATGGTGAGTGTGCAATCAAAGGAATTGGCACAATTCCTATTTCTCTCTCCACAAATAGGAATGTGAGGATGTCTTGTTTATTCATCTATTACCAAGAATTTGCTTAGTGTGAGTCAAATGCTAAGTAAAGGCCTCAAGGTTGAGTTTGATGGAGATGCTTGTATGATCAAAAGGAAGGATGTCTTGATTGGAAAAGGTAAAAGGCAAGGGAAGTTGTTCAAACTACATGCTTGTATTATTGCTAACCAAGTTGGATGTGTTGCAAGAGAGCAATACCTATTCAAGAGGTTTGGCATAAAAGGATAGAGTTACAACGATAGAAAATCTGTATATTAATGTTGTAATAACAACGATCAAATCACAATACAATTTCGCTGATAAGCGCGTGATCCTACTACTTATAGAAACGAAACAAATGCTATGGTTCTGAATATTACTCTCTCTCTCTCTCTCTCTCTCTCTCTCTCTCTCTCTCTCTCTCTCTCTCTCTCTCTCTCTCTCTCTCTCTCTCTCTCTCTCTCTCTCTCTCTCTCTCTTTCTCTCTCTCTCTCTCTCTCTCTCTTTGTGTAATCACTAACTCTGAGGAGTTAGCTACTAGAAGATCTGTTTTGGTCGTAAGATCTCTATTGGAGTATCTTCATGCATCTACTTGCATCCTCGTCTATCTACAATGCTCCTTTCATATATATAACAGCTGGAGAATCTTGCATTATTCGAACTTTACAATTACAAGATCATTTAACTGATCAATTAGATCAGATATTATCGAAGCGTGAAGACGTATACAGTCTGTACTTGAAGTTCTTTGTAAATCTGTAGAGTGTTGTATTTTTCGCAATCTTCGGGCAATGCGACAATCTTCGGTTTTTGCCTCCTGTGACTTGAAAGTGCCCGAAATCTTGACTGAACTTTTGTCGCATTTTTAGCAAAATACTTTGTGTTCAAAATGGCTCGAAAGTGAAGTATGAAAAAATTGTCGAGTTTTTTGTCTGTTGAAGTTTGCGAGTAAAAATACAGACTTTTGTAAAATATAGTCTGCAGATCCTTTTGAGGTAGTGGTTTACTTAGAAGGAAGGAGGGCAGTTAGGATGAGTAGGAGTAAGATTAAACTCCAACAACAAATTCATAACAATATCCGAAAGAACTCAACAAGTCGAGTTGAAACTATGCAATTTTTTCTTTTAAACAAAACTACAACTCTTACCACCTCTTCAAGTTGAAGAGAGCATGCTCACCTACACCCATCCACAACAAACATATTGTGAAGAACAACACATTCATGTGGAAATTGTAGGTGTCTAAACATGCCCTTAGTTGTTATCCATATCACAAATTGAGAAGTAATGAATTGTTCTTTGCATTATAAAAGTGAAGTCGAGTGTAGTTTGGACTAAGGTGTATCTTTTTTTTTTTTTTTCTATAAGACAACCATAATGACATCATATTATATTTGTTAAAGTCTTTTATCTACCTGATTATAGGGAATGAATTTAGTGGGGATTTTTCCATCATATTGGCACATTTAAGTTTATGCTCCAGTTTTTTGTTTTTGTCATATCTATCTTTTCTTGTGAAGATTTTGTCTACATGACTTATAATTATGATTATGGCTCATCAAAGGCAATCTTCCACCTTTTTTTCTTTCAAGATTGTAGCGATTACCTTGAAAAATTGACACTCCATTGTAAGAGAATCAACAATTGTTAATAATGTCATAGATTTGCACACTTCACCATACAATAACAAATACGAGCCACACCAGTTTATAAATAGTAACTAAAAAAAAATCACAAACCACCCAAAAATTAGGAAAAGGAATAGCAGAGCATCAGAGGACTAGCAAATAACAAAAGGCATTCATTTTGCACTTCAAGACCACTAGACTTATGGAAGGTCCCCTCTTACAGCTCGAACGAGTGCGTATTAAGAGTCGCGAGTTTGTTAGAGAATTTATCGAATGGGTCAAGAAGTTAAAGAGGTAGTGGGGCCCCATTAGTGTATCCCACACAAATAATTTCATGGATAATGGTTGAACTACCTAAAAGCATCCGACGCCACATGAAACACAGGAGTGAATATGAGACCTTTAGTGAAGCATGTGCCGATGCAATACGCGAGGAGGTGGACAAGAGCTCAAGAAGTGGTTTTGATAGCTCTAACGACCGATCTAAAGGGCACCGTCGAGACAAAGAAAAAGGGAAGAGTGGAGAATTCTAGAGACAACCCATATACGCCAAACCATAACTGACCACCTATGTGCTTTCTTCACCACCAACCAATAAACAGAGAGGGATGATTGTCAAACCTCATGGTCAAGCTGCTAACATAAATGTAGCCATGCCCGAATGACCATAGGAACCTTCCCTTCCTATCGATGAAGCACCTACATATTACATAGATGGGTACGAAGGTGAACTTGTGACCGCCTAGGCTAATCAAGTTCAAGGATTGACAGGTAGCCCCCCTACAAGTATTATGGGTGTGGAGGCAATCATCGTATTGTCGATTGTCCTAACAAGCGAAAGGGAATACATGTCGCTCTATAAAGATTGCATGTATTGACATCCGTATTTAGATTGTTTTGTTAGAAAGGAGAGAGATGCTAAAGTTGGGCCTTCTGCGCCTACGAATTTATTAAGTGTGGAATCCAAGAAGGCTTGCATGATAACGCCCCTTTACTTAGTAACTCAAGCCCAAAAATGAAATGCACCAAAACCAATACTAGGGGTTTCACTGGTCCACTATATATGGAAAAATATTGTCATGCCCACAACTAGACTGATCTCAGTTTATTATCGTGTTAGGAGGTCAGTAGGCCTACCATCCATGACCCATAACTTAATATGATTATGAGGGGTTTGGGTCCCTCATGTGTGTAAGGTCATAATTAATGGTCGAACGCGAAATATTTTGAAATGGATCAAAATCCTAAAATAGAGTAACCACTTTTTAGTCTTTGCCCAAAAAAATGCTTTTTTCACAAAAAAAATTCCTGAAAATCACAAAAAAATTTGTACAAAAAATATCCATTTTGACCAGAAAAATCAATACACCATGTCCAAAAAAATAAAATTTTTAATAAAACCTAAAAAATTGAAAATGTTCACGTGAACAAAATACACAAAATATTTATGGTTTTTTAATAGTTTAAATTGACTTTTATGAAAATAACTCGCATAATGCTAGTTATGCTAAATTCATAAATTTTGAAAACACTTAAAGAAAAATTTGTATTTTTTTTTTACAATTCAAATTTCAAGGAATTCTCACTAACTCCTCTCAACTCAGTGCTTGAAATATTATCAAGACCCTCAATTTCAAGTTGATGAAGTTGACGACTTATCTTCCTCGTTAGAGTGTATCGGCAAATTCTCATATGAGTTAGCATTCAATGTTGACAAAAAATTGCATGTTGTGGCTTTGTTACGTTTATGTCGAGTCAAAGATGATTAACCCAAGACAAGAACTTTTGACATAGAGAAGTTATAAACCAAAAAAAAAAGATAAAATATTGAAAAAAATAGATATTGTTGACTTTCGTAAATGGTTCGTTATTGTCAACTCGGAATTAAATGCAAGCAATCCACATCTTGGAGATTGACATTATCGACTCTTGGCGGATGCTTTGTTGAACGCTTCCTCTTGCCTTTTGGATCTAATTGCAACATTTCTAACTCGTACCTTCCCAAGAAAACATTTGTTGAAGTGGTACACGTCCATTGCACACATACAATTTTCGCTAATGTGTCGTGCCAACATTTATTTCATTGAGGTTACCATACCATTTAGTCTTGGAAGCACAGTTGGGCGATTTTTTCTAGAACCCAAATAAATTTTACATTGTTGATTTTGCAGAAGAGTTAAAAATTCAATCCATTGTGAAACAACAGATGAATGAACTGTCGTTGTTGAAATTGAAGACGACCTATGTTCAACATAACGACCTATGCTCACAATAAGTGCTCCCTAGACTTATGCTCAACATAAGTGCTCACTAGACCTATGCTCAACATAACTTCTCTCCCCCTCGACCTATGCTGAGCATAAGTGCTCACTGGACCTATGCTCAACATAGTTCCTCTCTCGACCTATGGGCATAGGTCCTCTCTCGACCTATGCTCAGCGTAGGTCCTCCTCTCGACTATGTTGAGCATAGATCTTTGACATAGGTAACCACTGGAGCTATGCTCAACATAGGTCCTCTCTCGACCTATGCTCAGTGTAGGTCATCCTCTCGACTATGTTGAGCATTGGTCCTCCTCTCTCGATCTATGCTAAGCATAGGTCCTCCCTCGACCTATGTTGAGCATAGGTCCTTGACTATGCTTAACTTTTTGATTTTTTTTTTTAAATTTCACAATTTTTTTAAATTTTGATTTTTTTTAATTTTCTTGTATTTTTTAAATATAATTTTAGAATTTTTTGACTTTCTAAAATTTTAATAATAGTATTATTTTAATAAAATGGTCGTCGTTGACAAAGTTGTCAACATATGACAAGCCATCAAGAATGGTTTATCGATTATTCGGCCTACAACACCAACAAATATGTTCACCTTGGAGATAGCAGCTCTCACAAGATTAAAGGTGAAGGTACTGTTAGAATGAATTTTCAGAATGGACTATTGCAACTAATACCAAATGTATTGTATGTCCCGAATCTGATGACAATTCTGTTGTCGGTCAGTCGAATCACAAATCTAGGACATAGGGTAGGGTTTCAGACAGATTCATGTCAAATTCTTGATAAGAGCAAGAGAGTTCTTGCACTCGGAAAGAGACAAAGATATCTCTATAGGCTTAGTCATTGTAATTCTGTAACTGATCGTGCTTTAAGTAGTTCAGCATCTATCAATAAAAAATCAATTTGACATTATAGACTTGGTCACCTTAATCATACATCAATAGGATACATGTCCAAACATTCTTCAGTTCTTGATTTAGATTATCAAATTATTGACCCTCCTGTCTGCCAAAGTTGTATCATAGGAAAGTAGGCAAGAAGGCCATTTGAGTCATTTAAATCAAGAACATATCTCCAAATATTTGTTAGACATTGTATGTACTGATATATGTGGCCCAATGCAAACACCATCACTACTTGGTGTTAAATTCTTTATTATATTCATAGATGACTACTCTAGAAGAACTGCTGTATATTTTTCTGAAGCACAAATCTGAAGCCTTCCAATTCTTCAAGAAATACAAAGAAAATGCTGAGTTATAGACATGCAAGAAGATCAAAGCTCTCAGGAGCGACAACGGTGGCGAATACATCTCAAATGAGTTCAAGGATTATTGCTCAGCCAACGACATCGAGCAACAGTTTGTTGCTTCCTATTCTCCACAGTCGAATGGACTGGCCAAAAAGAAGAATAGGAACTTAATCAAGTCTGTCAAATGCATGATAACTCATGCTTCGTTGTCCAAATCATTCTAGCAACAGGTTACGTGTAGAACCGATGTATAACTAAAGGCTTACTTGACAACAAAACTTCTCGTGAAATTTAGACAAGATTCAAACCTTCATTAAAACATTTGAAAGTATTCGGATGCACTGCTTATGCTCATGTCCCAAAGGAAAACAGAAAGAAATTAGATGAGCATTCATTCAAAACAATTTTTGTTGGTCATTGTGCTTCATATGAAATGTACAGACTGTATAATATAGACATCTTTAAATTTTTTACTAACAGAGATGTGACTTTCATAGAAGATCAGTTTATTGATTTGAAAGGCAAGGACCAGATGCAATCTACAATTTCTGCCCCGACTAACTCTTCTCGGAAGACATTTTCTATTTCTTCTTGTAGTCACCCAGTACAGTCAAACTCAGAAAAAGAACAAGAAGCTGCAACTCAGGAGCAGCCAAATCAGCTGAAGCAGCCAATACAAAGTCAAATTCATAGCCAAAAACTTCGACCAGAAGATCAACAAGAATTCGAATTCAGCTTGTGCGATACACTGATGAGTTCGCTCACTATTCTATTCAAGAGCCAACCACAGTTGAGGAAGCTTTGTCACAGGCCGATTCAGATCTTTGGAAAGAAGCAATGGATAAGGAGTACAATTCACTGTTCAGGAACAATACATGGACTGTCACCGAGATGCCAGCAAACAGAAAGATAATTGACTGCAAATGGATCTTTAAGATCAAATACAAGGCATATGACAAGGGATTTAGCCTAGTTGTCAAGCACACCTCTATTTGACTGCTACTTTCTTATGCTGCTGCAGTAGATATTGAGGTACACCAGATGGATGTACAAATAATATTCCTCAACGGAGTTATTGAGAAGGACATCTACATGATCCATCTAGAAGACTACATCCTCAATGGTCGAGAAGACCCGATATGCAAACTTCATAAAGATTTGTATGGTCTGAAGCAATCATCCAGACCATGGTTTCATCGAATCAACACATTCTTGATCGATCACGGATTCCAACCTAGCTCTGCGAACTATAATGTATATTTCAAAGTTGTTGATCAATTCTTTGTCATCGTCACACTTTATGTGGATGATACATTGTTGTTCGTCGACAACAATATTGCTCTGACAAAGGATATGAAGAGGATGCTATCCCAAGAATTCGAGATGACAGATCTTGGAAAAGCACACTATTGTCTCGGGATTCATATCCACAGAGACAGAAGTCAAAGACTCGTTTATATCACACAACAGAGGTATTTTCATAATTTGTTGATGAAATTCAATTTCATGAATTGCAAGCCTGTACATAATCCCATGGATCGAGGTCTCAAATTATCCAAGAAATAGTGTCGTTAAACCAATGAGGAGAAGGCAGAAATGAAGGGGTATTCATACCAATATATGATCGATTCCATGATGTATGCAATGATCTCGACCAAGCCAGATCTTGCATACGCCATCAGTTTCTTGAGTCAGTACATAACCAATCCTGGCATGATCATTGGAAAGCTCTTTTCAGAGTAATCAGATATTTACAGGCTACTATCGACCTATGTATCTGCTATGGTGATGTTGATTCATCCGATATCCATACTCTTCATGGATATACAGATGCAAATTGGATAGGTGATGTTGACACCAGAAAATCGACTTCTAGATTTGTCTTCCTACTCAATAATGGTCTGATATCTTGGACCAGTCCATTGCAATGCCATCCACAGAATCTGAATACATTGTAGCCTCTCAAGCTACCAAAGAGACAATTTGGTTGAGAAATGATATTGGTCTCAAATAGTCTGATCCAACCATGATACAATATATAATCAGAGTGTTATTGCATTATCCATCAATCCTAGATTTCATTCTAGGAGTAAGCACATCGAAATCAGATATCACTACATCAAGAGCATGATACTCAACAAGGAGGTAAGTCTGAAATTTTGCAAAACCCTGTACATGGCAGCTGACATATTTACAAAGGGATTGAATCATAAAGCACACAATAATTTGTGTGCTATCTTGAATTTGCAAATCAAAACCTTTCAAGGATCCAGATTAAGGGGGGTGTTGGTTTTCTATCTTCTCCATCCCTATCTCTATCTCTGCTAATCTAGATCCATTCATTATGTTGTTGTAAATATTCCTACAGTCGCATATCCTACAAAATATGTTTTAAGTCATTTCCGCAATGTGGCAAAAAAAATGCGAAAAAAAGACGAAGGTGTGTATTTTTCCAAAGGTGTCGCATTATTTTGAGCCCAATGTTTCCTTGCCCGAAGTCTGAACGGAACTCTTGTAAAAAGCGAAGTCTTCGACTTCCTCAACATCGAACTCTCCGACTTCGACATCTTCTCAAGGCAAGCCATGAAGTCCTTGACTTCCTCGACATCAACTTCTCCAAAAGTTGACGTGATGTGCCAATTCACAAAAATTGATATCATCAAATTGGTGGCTCAATAGTACACGTGTGACAACCGGACAAAATCTCCAACTGAATCAGATATTGTCTGAGTGCGACTGCCAACAGCATGTAGTGGGGGTGTGTTTGTAAATTACTCATTAATCATTCTTTTAATCGGTTAGCCATGTGTATATATACAACGACTTATCAGTTGTTGTCGTTGTTGAAGAAGCTCCAACTACAAGTCCCATGAACATCCAGAACACAATTGCATTGTTCTCCCTTTCTCTATTATTACAGAGTATTGACTCAGAGAGAACGTGACTTTGTTCTGCATTCAGATTGTATTTTCTATACGACTAATCAATCAGTGTTCCAATAATCTAGGTCATGTATGCTAAATGCTGATCTTTATTTATGTTTTGGTTATTTGTTGTTAGTAGATTATATTGTTCTGTATGACTAATAGCGCTGTCAATTTTATCGCTCTAGAATGCCTCAACTAATATGCTTCCGCAAAGATAAAATATGTAATCAAGGTATATGTGCATGACTAGGAAATTGACTTAGTCGATCTAGCAGATTCAAAGCTGTGATAAATCAAGTAAGACATACTTTGAGACTTCGAAGTAGAACTGATCTCTAAATCAATTGACTTAGTTTCATGCACCGAGGATTCCCTGCTGCTGCATTTGCTGCAACAGGCATTGTCGGCTGATCCACTAATCCCAACAAAAAACATGCATGGCCCTCCTCCCCATGCATGCATCTAAGGAGCCCACTTCAACTTCAAATTACACACACACACACTATTATTCATCATTGGTGGTAGGACACACACAAAGTCTCTCTCTCTCTCTCTCTCACACACACACACACACACTCTCACCTCTACCTCTACCTCTACCTCTCTCTCTCTCTCTCTCTCTCTCTCTCTCTCTCTATATATATATATATATATATATATATCTCTTCTCGCAATCGCGACCATCAAAATCCATGTTGACTGATCAAAACCCAATGAATGCTCGATTGTGATCATGGGTACTCCTTTGTGAATGGCGCCTGAGGTGGTGCGACAAGAGGAGCAAGGCACTGCTTCAGACATATGGTCTTTGGGATGTACAATAGTGGAGATGGCAACAGACAGAGCTCCTTGGAACGCGCTGCACAGCCTGAACAATCTCCTTGTAGCTCTATATCACATTGGATGCAGCAATGAAGTGCCAGATTTGCCAGCAGCATTATCTGACGAGGGGAAAGACTTCCTGCAGAAGTGCTTCTAAAATTGACTTTTTTCAACCTAATTCATGATGAACTAAATCGATCAACTTCACCTCGTCGTGAAATTGAGAACCACAAGAGCTTCCTATGTTTGTCTTGTACTTGAGAGGAGATCAATATGAAGACATAAAAGTAAATGGTAAGCCAAGGATAGAAGCAAAACACACTACAATAAAAAAGGCCCCTTCTGCAACGATGCCCCATTCTCAAACCCCTCGTTGTTCAGATCAAAAGACAGACATACCTGCACCACAAAGCTGTGCAGGAAAGGCAAACTGGCCTTCACCATTCCCTTGGCATGTTGCCATGTTTCCAGCAGCAAGAAGCAAAGTAATCTGTGGGCAAAACATTTTGCGTTGATGCGCACATCTACCTGCCTGCAACAAACGAAACACACATTTTCAAACGAGGTTGCGAATGTGAGCAGGAATGCAAAATCCATTTGTCCTCGGAATTTATGAGCAGGAGCAGGAGCGTGGGCCGAGGAGCACGATGAATTGAGCTTGCGTGAGCTGAGCACAATCAATGGAGCTGCATTGCAAAATCTATTTGTCTCGGAATTTTGGTGAGCAGGAGCACAGGAGCTCGGGCCGAGGAGCAGGATGAATTGAGCTTGCATGGGCTGAACACAATCAATGGAGCTGCATTGCAAAATCCTTTTGTCCTGAGGCGCTTGCAAATCTGAGCAGGATCGGTCGATCGAGCTCCATTGAGAGCAGAATCCGAGGACGCATGGGAGTCAGGATGCAGAGTACTTTTGCGTGGGGGCTATTATTTGTCCCATAAGCTGAAGGATGAATATGGGTGTATGTGAAAGTAGAAATAGAAGCCAAAAAGAAAAGACATTTTAAAAGGGTCGGTTGGTTTTATATACCACGTGTATCTTCGGGTGCGCGCTGTATGGCTCATCAAGACATATGGCTGACATAATTTATGGACCAATTTTAGGGCTGGCACGCTCTGCCGGCCCTTCCCAACAAACTCGCACCAAAGAAAACACAAAATATTTCATATGAGTAACATGCCCTTGTGAGGCTTCTTTCGGCCTGTTCAACGAGTCTTGGGTCAGCCTAGAACTCGTCAGCCTTGCTTTGTAGGTATTATATTGTTTATGGAGTAGTTTTTTGTTGATACACCTATTGCAAGCCTTGCTTTGTAGGTATTATATTGTTTATGGAGTAGTTTTTTGTTGATACACCTATTGCAATAGGTTCATGGCAGTCGGTATTGCTTTGTAGGTATTATATTGTTTATGGAGTAGTTTTTTGTTGATACACCTATTGCAGCAGGTTCATGGCAGTCGGTAGAATCGATCAGCAGGTAAGAACCATAGATGCACCGCGATTCAGAATCGCGATCAAAAACGCGCTTTGGGATTTTCCCAGAATCGCGCAGAATCATTTTCTTTTTTTTTTGAAATTTTTTTAGGCAATATAGGTATCAGATGAAAGCTCTGATTGAAAGCATTATGACTGTGTAGTTTGCCGACTGTTTCGGGTGCAAAACACCAAAAAGTGTGTTTTCACTCAGGGAGTTGGAAGGCCAAATCATGAAGAGGCCTTACCCCGGACTCTCAAAATATCTGACACGAAGGACTCAGATAGTCTGATACAATGGAATTCTTATTTGAATTTTGATATATGATTATCTATTTTGATGATGATCGATTTCGATGTCTCTGTCTTATTCTGATCTATTGTATATATACAAAATGATAGAGTTTATCGTCTAACTCGTTCTTGTGAACTAGTGTGTTAGGCAAGATGCAAGTGTTTACAAGAAGATTCTAAACTCAATTGTGAGCGATGAATGTGACAGTGAGCAGTTACTGTATCTAGTGGCATGTTTGAACGGTGACATAGTTTGTATCGGATTCGGCAAAAGAGCTCCATTTTGAGTGGTACCATTCGATAGTTGAGTCAAGTCGGTGTCGACTTATCGGAGATCCAATTTACCCCGTGATAGAAACTACCATTCCAGAGATCCCTAAGCAACACCAAGATTGCATGATTTCCTAGCCTCCATGATAGGTATACCCCTAGGGACGATGTTGGGTAGCAGTACAATTCTCTAGAACTATCTAAGAAGTGTTGGAGTTTAATCATACTCCTACTCACCTAATTCTATCTTCAAAGTACTCATGTACACTATAAATACTCACTCTCTACAACAGCCTGCAAAAATGAACTATTATTCAAGACAATCTGTAGTTTTACACGCAGATTCGAATAGTCTGCAGAAAGACACAAATATTCAAAGCAAAGCAAAAGTCGACTCAACAACAAATATTTAAGTTCGAGCCAGACGACTCACCATCGACAGGAGATTTGATTGGGAGTTGAGATGGAATCAAATCACTTTTTATTGATTTCTTTCTTGCTAGTATTTTGCCTATTCCACTTCCACCCACTTCATCATCCTTTTGAAGTTCTCCATCTTGGTCGTGGGACTAGGATATTTGTGAGAACCTCCTCCAAGGATCAAAGACTATGATAATAAACTCATAGAACAAAAGGACATTGGATGGTGGACAAACCTACCCAACAAAACCTAGATCGATCGGATCTAGCCCCCAAGTTATGGACCTTTCAATGCTTAATAGGAGAGAGATGTCACTCTGGCAGCACTCTGGTACCATCACCAAAATCAAGCATACCCTAGTGAGAGCCCAATGAATATACTTATACCCTCCAAGGCCCATGCACCACTCGTAGTGCACTATGATACCTTACTGGACACATCTACAATCTAACTGGGCCACGTCGTCGAGTTCTCCTATGAGTCTGTAGTGGGGCTATTTCCTTCCTAGCCTCAACCCAAGATCCAAGCAAACAAGCATCAAGGAGATGAAGTTAGTCATCACGCGGAGGTTCGATCCTGTGAGAGCGATAGCATATCTCAGATTACAGCATGAATGGAAGATTCACATCTAACTCTAACATCCATTAACCCTAAGCATTAACACTACACAATTAACACTACATCCATTAACCCTACAATCCACAATGAAGATAGCTTACTCTTTCTCTCTCTCCCTTCCTCTCTCACAAAAATATAAGAAATAGCAATCTCCAATAACATTCAGATCCAACAATTTAGCAAATACAACAAAAGCATGAGAGATGGAGGAAAAGGGTTAGAGAGCAAGGACATTCACAAATCCATTCCATAAGAGAACCAATCTGCTTGTATTGAAATGAGGATATGAACAGAGGAGCAACTCGAGTTTGCCCCTATTTATAGTAGAGAGGAGGGCCTTGGTCTCAAAATCCTATTAGCCCATTTCTACCTCCCTAACTATTCAAGCTTAAAAAAAAGTGGGAACCCATTCAAATTGGAGGGAACGAATTTGAATTTGAATTTGAACCAATTTTGGTGGGAGACCCAACTTTATTCACTAACTTGACCTTTAGGCTTGCGACATTAAAAGTCACGCAAAAAGACCTAAAGTCCTTTTATTGACTTTCTAATTATCAAATAACTATGTGATCATCGGGTTGGACTTACACACGTAGGGTGCCAAATCCCTCTCACTTATTAACTAGGCTTAGGGTTGTCTTGGAATCCACAAATCCTCCAACAGTATCCTACACCAAAACTGGTGGCGGTCCCATGACACCTGCCTCGAAGCTTGAGTTACTGTGGACTCTTATTGGCATTGCATCGTATTTTTATTAAATGATACTGCACCTTCTCCATGAAGTCGAGTCGGGCAGTGTTGAAATCCAAATTGTGTGGTAAAAAACACTTATGTGCTCCAAAGATCCATTTTGATGTTGTCCAAGCGGTGAATCAGGATTCCCAAGAGGCTCCTATCATTGCAGCATGGAAATACAATCTTGCTATTGGTAGCTGATCTTTGACACTGACTAACACCATTGGTTTATTCGGATCGAATGCCAACGTGAGAAGGAAATCATCCCATCGAGTAGCAACGGATGCCAACAGAGTCAAGTCTTTTGCAAAGAGCGTCGATTGTCTAACAGTCGGATTGGGAGAGTGTATATACTCTCGTTGGTATGCTTGTAACGCTCTGTGGAAATCCACTAAAATTTTCCAATTATAAGATTGGTGGATTATTGGCCAATTTGGTGTATAGATTATAGTTTTATCCATGGCTACTCCCAGATCTTTCCACTTATTTCGTCGCGGCATTGGGACGTAGTATGGATCTATGCGCAATTGGCGAGGGCTGGCCACGTAACTCCTGATTGATTCTGGAGTTTTATCAAATATTGCTATTCTCCATGTCGGCTGCTCTAGGTAGCTTATTCAACTCCTTGACGACCTCTATTTCAGAGGTCTTAAACTCGATGACCCAACCACCACGCGAGGACTCATGCGGATATTGCATTAGAAAGCTTTGGATCTGGTCCTCGACACTGATTGGTCATCTGAATAAGGGTATGACCCCTGAGGTAGATGGATCGGATTGCGTTGAATGTGGAACTGGCTGTACTTTTTCTTCCTCTGGCGCTCCACCCTGAATCCATTACGACATCCAATCCGGCATGTTCTTGTTGTTGAGGCGAGAATTGTGGCATCAGTGGAACAAAAATTTGTAGGTTGGACTCCAAAACCTGAGAGGCAGCCTTTTCATAAACTTTAGTAGTTTCTTTGGCCTTTGCCAACTTAGTCAAGGCCGTGCCTTTAAATTTGTTGAACTGAGCTTGAAACCCTTGGAGGGCCACTCGATAAGTTTCAACCTTTTTAAACAAATACCCGATTTTCGTCGGAGTTACCGGATGATAAGGAATTTGAGTCCGGAGGTACGCATTACACTCAAGGGTGGTCGCATCCAATTCACCTTGGAAACGTGTGCGATCTTGCTCGGCCATCTGCAGACCCTGTAACAACAGCACTTGTTGTTTCGCGTCCTGCACAGCCTTGTCCACTTGGTCTTGTGCGTTTGTTAGGGCATTCTGAAAGGTGCTGACATAATCTTCTAGCCGATCAGCCGATTGTTGTGCCTTTTTCATCTCGACTTAAGATTTCGCTTCATGTTGCTTAGCGATCTTCTCTATCCAGTTGGATGACTTTTTGGCTGATAAGGATATTTTCAGAACCCATGTCTGAAATTCACTGCTCCATTTCTTTTTTCTTATCCAACATAGACAATATCACTTGCGCAAGGTCTAATTAAATCGAGAGCATCACCAAAATCTACTATCGTGGAGGTGGTAGCAGCAGGAGGACATGGTGGTACTGTCTTTGTTTGGCATGGAGCTGGTGTTGACAATTCTTCTTCTTCAAAAGTATCTTCTTCCTCGTAGCCCTCAGGTACCGTGGCATCAAACTGCTTTGGTGATTTGACCGCATGCCCGACCCGAATAGTGTTTGGTGCCTGTTCTACTACAGTATCTTGGTGTTCCGTCTGAAAACTATCATCACATTTTTTTTTTCAGAATCATGGACTTGCTCGAATCCTCTTCCGAAAGATTGGAGTTGAAAGGGTACTGGACTTTGGGGCTGGGCAAAAACTTCTGAGGCCCCAAGGGGGTACCCCTTGGGATCGGAATCATCGAACATGTCCATGAAATACTATGTATTCAGTGAAACTGCTCTTGTTTGTGGGGGTGAGGCGGCCTGGGCAGTTGTGATCGGAATTGTAGCTCCAATAGTCACTGACTGTCCTTGAGAGGAAGCAAAGGCAAGGGAAGCATCAGAGGCAGGAAGAATTGGTAGTTCAGTGTGAGTGGCAGTCGGAGGTTGGAGCGCAGCGGGTGTTTTCTTTGTAGTGCAAGCAATGGTTCTCTCTCAACTCTCTCTCCATGGATTGATTTCCATGCTCTAATTTCCTCAAATCGTTCGACATGGTGATGGCTCACCATGATTCAAACACTGTCTCAATTAATATTGGACTTTTTGATTTATTTAAGACTATTTTCTAAATATGGTACCAAAAGAGCTTGATAAGAAAAACAATAAAAAATCACTAATTGTTGAAGTAGGATTTTCTCGAGTTTGAATCTCATTTCAATACAAGTATAAGCCAACCAAACAAATTTGATCAACGATTCACAATTTAGTTTCTAAAATTTATTAATACTTTTTTCCAATAGCTATGAGCACCTAATATAATCGTAAATCCAAAATAAATTTGGTCCTTGAGTATCATATATATTGAACTTATAATTCAGATGAAGTTAACATTCCAATTGTTAGATCAAGGGGGTCATGGTGGATGTTTTTGGAAAATCAGATATAACCATGTCTAAAATTAGTGTCGATCGGAATAACATAGACAACTTTTAAACATAAACATTGATATTTAAAAGAAACATAAACATCACTGAATCATATACTACTTTCAAGCTGTATTATAAGAACTCTTATAAAAATTTAATCACAATGTGCCATTTGCCACTAAAAGTAGTTCATATTTATAATTAATGGTCTTGGGCCAAGCCCTACATTAGTCAAGAGACTATTACAAAAGATGCACAACTTTGGTGCAATTCTAGACAGTGTAGAAGTTTAACCTTTTAGACTAGTAAAATATTTCAATATTCTAAAGGTTGAAAATTAGAAACTATTTCCAACCTTTAGAATTTCTAAAAGCCATTAAACTTTTTACATCACGATTCCTCATAGTCTTACAATACACAGGCCATGGAATAGGATTTACTTATAATAAGGTGACATGGCCACAGCCTAGCATACAAATTGTCGGCTTTCTACAAAATTGACAAGTTGGATTCACAACTAAATTATATTTTAAACACGTCTTTTGAAGCCAAATTTGGACTTGTTGCAGATTCGAAATCTACCAACACTCACTAATACATTACAAGTCATATACTTATGGCCACAAAGATTGTAACTAGGACTCTACAACTACAATCATGAACTCTACTCATCAATATCAGTTGCACATTCATCGAATAATTTGGACAGGTATATTTTGATGTGTGCCACTAATATTTCTAGAATAGATATTGATTTTTTCACAATACAGCCGTGTGCTGTAATTGTTTTTTTTGCCTTTGATTTTCATGCATGAACAACATTATCTACATCCATATATTGTGGTCCGTCGTTGTTCGGAATCCATTCTTTCTCTAAGCAATTTTTGTACAGCTCCAAGTTGTCAATTTGTCTCTGGTTTCTACGTCGTTGATTAGATATTGGTTCGTACCATAATGCTTTAAACTATGTGGCCAAGCCTTCTGTGTTTTTCTTCACTTCGACAACTTTTGCCTCCCAAATAGGTATGCAACCTTCCACAACATCTTCATCTAGAGGCCGCATTGCAACGAACTTGTCCAACACAACTTCTCTACGTGGGATGAATTCAACCAGAGGTGCATCAAATTTTCGCCCACAAAACCTCCGAGGTAATAACTGTACATCCATTTCGACCTCACTGATCAAAGTTGATACAGACGAATCAAAAGTGGTTGGCAAGGATTGTGGCCAAAAAGCCTCTTGGCAATACATTGATCTTGACAACATTTTTTGCTTGGAAAGATATTCGACAAGCTTTATGATTTCAACCACATGCATCATTGCAATCCTTGAATCTTGGAAACTTCTGGCTCATGAACCGCAAATAATCAATAAAGGACATTATTTCTTTCATTTCATCTAGATCCAGATCCTTCGTGGATGCTAGAAAGATGACTTCATCTTTTGAAGGTACACATTGCAACAGTTTGAAAGGTTCACTCCATGCGTTGTCTCCATCATTATAATAGTATTTCCATTGCATGGTTGACTTGCCATTCATCATTTGAAAACAAAAATAGTGAGGATTGGTGTGTCCTAAGCCATCGTTTCCTTGAGCAATACAAGGATCTATAAATTATTTCCAGTCTACCATTCGTTCCAGCATTTCTACTTCAGTGCTTTCGATACGACCGCCACCTATCTTTTCACCAATTCGTGCTAGCATATCTGGCATTGTATGAACTGATTTGGACTTAACGAAGTTTCTAACCTATTACACAATGTATTGTCTAAGTTGTTGGGAAGGTCAACTATGTAGGACACTGTCTAAGCATCTAAGCTATTGTCTAGGAACCGTTTAAATATTGAGGCATTGCTATTGTCCAAGAAGCATCTAACTATCAAGGCATTGTCCACGGAAGTGTCCATGGAGGTGTCTGAACCAGTATGTGATGCAAAATCCAAGAGGTATAATTGCAGGCCTCGGTACAATGATTGAAGAACCTTGTGCAATAAATTGCACAATCTTTGGTTGATTACAAAGTTCATGAATTGCTGCCATGATTCATTTGTAGGCCATGTTGCTACACATTTGTCAACTTGGATGAAGCTCCTCGTGAAGTTTTTTTGAACATCTTGATAGACAGTTTTTTGCAAAAACGATTGATGTGCTGACGAGGAAAAAATTGGCATGCCATTGATTAGTGTATCAAAGCGCATGAGTTCAGTTGCAATCAAAGGAGTGCCTGAAAAATGCGATCGATGTGAAAGATTTCAGATCCTTAAGATCCAATCTACTTGAATGATCTTTGGTTAGAAAGAGAAATACACTACCAATCTCACCAATGTAGAAAAATCAGCATCTACACACAATTTGAAATGCAAACACTAATAGAACTTGATCAAAGTTGAATGAAATGATTATGTACTATTGTTGTCTGTACAAAACCAGCAAGCTACTGTATTTCACACGTGTGGATCCAAAATAGCAAATATAGATCATTCTACACATAGAATTGCAAGCATCACCAAGATAGTGCACCAATGGATAGTAGAACCCAAGAGAACCATGTATAAGCATGAAATGAAATAGAAAAGAGAGAAGATTACTCTCTCCACGAGTTACATCCTTTTGTAGCAGGTCCAAACCCTATTTGGCCACTTGGCTTTCCCACCAAAATGCTAACCCTACTAATTTTGGGTCTAGATTCAATGTACCCAACTTATTCAAATTGAATGTACTCAAACTCGTATTCTATCTTTACCACACTTTCAAAAAGTGTTTATTCAAATGAAATTTAGACTAATGAACTTTGAAAAGTCAACCTCTAAGTCTAAAACAAGTTTTGGCCTCAATATGCCAAATATGAAAATATTGCAAAATGTGATTAAACTAGTTGAATCTTTCACACTCCCTCTTCAACTAGTTTTAGCATAGACTTTGATAATACTCTAAGTGAAGTCCTATGCTTCATGAACAAGTCTTTTTCCAATGCAAGATATCAGCTACACATTTCCTTGAAGACACATGTTGAAGCTCCACCTCCTTTGCAATGACTCGCTCCCTCACAAAATGATATTGTATCTCAATATGCTTGCTCCTAGCATGAAAGATAGGATTGGATGCCATTCTTTGGGCTAATTGATTGTCACAAAAGATGATTGGGCTCTCTGACAGCAAGTGAAGATCCTTGATCATCCTCTTGATCCATACCATCTCCTTTGTGCAATGTGTAAGAGTTTTGTACTCGGCCTCACTAGATGACAATGTTTCTTTGACATCCATGATATAGCTCCATCACTTATGAAAATACAATAAGAACTAATGGATTTCCTATCCATTACATCTCCAGCATAGTCCGAATCTGAAAATTCATAAAGATTAGGTGATGATCCCTCGTACAATATGCCAAAATCTCGAGTTCCAATGATGTACCTCAGAACTCGCTTTCCTAGCTTCCAATGCTCCTCACTAGGATCTTGCATGAATTGACTCAATCTTCCAACACAATAGCTTAGATCAGGTCTAGTAATGGTTAGATAGATCACTAGCTTCCTATAGAGAGTAATGTCCTCGAAGAATCTTTCATTACCTCTTATAGTTAGCTTTATATGAGACTCCATAGGTGTATCAATAGCTTTTGCATCTACCATTTGAAATCTTTTTAGAATATAATTAGCATACTTCTCTTGAAAAATGAAAGTAGATTGAGAAGATCTAATGACTTCTATTCCTAAAATGTAATGCAGATTACCAAGATCATGCACCTCAAACTCCTTCTTAAGAGCATTCTTGATATCCTCCACATCTTGATTGTCTCCACCACTCAAGATGATATCATCCACATAGATTAGCAAGATGGTAACATCATTTCCAACAAATCTATAATAAAGTGAATGATCATACTCACTCATAACAAAGCCTTGAGAGAGTAAAAAAGTGTTAAGCTTAGCATACCAACTCCTTGGTGCTTGCTTAAGGCCATACAAACTCTTTTGTAGAAGACACACATGATTTGGCTTTGTTGATAAAATGTAGCTCTTGGGTTGCTCCATGTATACTTCCTCCTCAAGATCACCATTCAAGAATGCATTTGAAATGTCCATTTGCCATAGATCCCATCCATAAAGTGTAGCAAGTGAAATGATGACTCTAATGCTTACCATCTTTGCCATGAGTGCAAAGGTCTCATCATAGTCAATTCCTTGTTGTTGAGCATATCCTTTTGCCACTAACCTTGCCTTGTACTTGTTGATAGATCCATCTTGGTTTGTCTTCACCTTGAAGATCCATTTGCATCCAATAGCTTTCTTGTCCTTAGGCAACTCCACCAATCTCCATGTTCCATTCTTCATAAGAGCTTGATACTCGAGATCCATTGCTTGGATCCACTCCTCTTCTTTCTTTGCTTGATCTACACTTGTAGGCTCATCCAAAGAGGTTAGGAAAGCCGCATAATTTCCAGAAACTACTTGCTTACTCTTTTGATCATATGTGAGCCTTAAAGGTACTTGTCTTTCTCTTGATGTTCTCCTTGGCTTTTGACTTGATGAAGGTCCATCATCACCACCATCCAAAGTAGGATCCTTCTCATCAACATCAAGAATGTTAGATCCATCCACTCTACCATCAATCATGCTTGAAGACACCTTTGGAATGTTCCCCTCATCAAAAATGACATCTCTACCAACAATCACTTTGTTAGTAGAAGGAATGTAAACCTTGTAGGCTTTACTCACCTCACTATATCCAACAAAAATACCTCTTCTTGAAGATGGATCCTCCTTGGTCCTATCATCAAGAGTAATGTTGACATAGCATGTGCATCCAAAGGTTCTTAGAAAGTTGACACTCGACCTCCTCTTGAATAGCATCTCAAAAGGTGTCCTTCCATCCAAAATAGCACTCGGCCACCTATTGCACAAGAAATTGGCACACAACAAAGCTTGATCCCAAAATGGTTTGTCAAGATTGGCACTTAACCTCATAGCTTTAGCACTTTCACATAAAGTCCTATTCTTCCTTTCAGCCACTCCATTTTGCGGTGGGGTCCTTGATGTTGTATACTCCCTCTTGATCCCATGCTCATCACAAAAGGCCTTGAATTTGTTAGATATGTACTCACCACCATTGTCACCTCTCAAGCACTTGATCTTTGTGGAAAATTGGTTCTCCCTTGCATTCTTGAACTTGACAAAGACATCATACACTTCATCCTTGCTCTTTAGTAGATAGATCCAACAAAATCTACTAAAATCATCAATGAATGTTATACATCTTAGCTCCACTATTGCTAATTGTAGTAAATCCATGAATATCCGAATGTACAAGTTGAAAAGGCTTTGTAGATCTAGAAATAGATCTAGTATAAGGTAGTCTATGTGACTTAGACAAAGCACAAGACTCACAAACATGCTTGTCATTACTTAAGGAACTTGGAAGACCGATCACAACCTTCTTCCTTGTCATTACCTCCAATGACTTGAAGTTGAGGTGTCCCATCCTTTTGTGCCAAACCTCTTGAATAGAAATTTGCTCCCTTGCAACACATCCAACTTGGTTAGCAATAACACAAGCATCAAGTTTGAACAACTTCCCTTGCCTTTTACCTTTTCCAATCAAGACATCCTTCCTTTTGATCAAACAAGCATCTCCATCAAACTCCACCTTGAGGCCCTTACTTAGCATTTGACTCACACTAAGCAAATTCTTGGTAGTAGATGGAATAAACAAGACATCCTCCAAATGAACATTATTATTTGTAGAGAGAGAAATAGGAATTGTGCCAATCCCTTTGATTGCACACTCCCCATCGTCGGCCGTGTAGATCACCCTCTTGTCATCTCCATATGCCAACAAAGAAGTGAAGTACTCTTTGTGAAAGGTCATGTGTGACATTGCTCCACTATCAATCCACCAAGGATCTAGATCTCCATCATTAGCAAGCATACATGAAGACATCACAAAAGCATCATCATTTGCATCTTGAACATCCAAACCATCCTCATCAAGAGTAAGATTACCTTGCTTGTCTCCTTGATCTCTCTTCTTCTTGTAGCACTCACTTGCAAAGTGTCCTTTGATGCCACAATAGAAGCACTTGAGCTTTGATCTATCCTTATTTTTGTCACTTTAAGAACCATCCATTGATCTTGCCCTTTAGACCACTTGCTTTTGGTTTTGCCCTTGAATTTTCCCTTTGTGAACACAGCATCCTCTTGAAGTGTCGATGTAGATCCACCTCTTGCATGAAGCCTATATTCCTCATTGATCAAGATCTCTTGAAGATCCATCAAACTTGGAAACGTCTTTTGAATAGCAATACTTTGAACAATATTAGCATGAGCATCCAACAAGCCATTAAGAATCACTTGAATAAGCTCTCCTTCCTTAATGGTTTCATCTATGCAAGCTAACTCATCATTCAATGCTTTCATTCTCAAAACAAAAGTACTTGGAATTTCTTCATTCTTTTGCAAACAAGAAAAGATTTGACTTCTTAGAGTCAACACTCTAGAAATAGACTTGGATTCATAAAGCTTCTTCAATGAATTCCAAGCTTCCAAAGATGATGTGCACTTACCAACTTCCTTGAGAAGTTCATTGGTAACATTCATCTTTATCATGTGTAGAGCCTTCTTGGCCCTCTTGTCATACCTCAATTGATCTTGTTGTGTTGCTAGTCTCTCTTCCAAACCTACAACAATATCCAAAGCATCATTCATCTCAAGAAGTGACTCCATCCTCACTTTCCACAATGAATAGTTACTTGAGGTAAGCCTATCATTGGCTTCCAACATGACTCCAATTGAGGTTGCCATGTAGCAATGACCTGATCTTCTCTTTCATCTGCTTCAGTGCACAAAGCACTCCTTTGAACAACAACAAATGCTTTCAAAAGAAATCACCAAGATTTGAAACTATCTCACAAATTCTCTTCCAGCACTTATCCAAGCAAATCAACATATAGAATCATGGAATCTTGATCAACCTATGATCTATCCTCAATCTAATGACTTTTGCCACGTCCTAAGATTAAAACACACTCAAATGAAGTCCAGCAACCTCACTATCTAGAGATCCAATCAAAATTAGGGTTTTGACAGAATCACAAAAAATTGACTATTCCAAATCTACATGCAAATGCTGAAAATTTGATATGCAATCTATAAGCCACCACTTAGGCTGAACCAATGATCCAAAAATGCCAAATCCAGTATGTGAATTTAAAAATCAGAATTGAACAAGTATATTGAACTATTTAGTGTTTTGATTTACAAAAGATCCAATCTACAAAAGCAAAAAATCTGATTTTGGTGTAGAATCCTCTCTAGCATGCTCTAGACTTGATATCTTCACCAAATCGTTGATAGATCTGATTTCCTCCTTCATAACTTGAAACAAAAGCTCTGATACCATGTGAAAGATTTCAGATCCTTAAGATCCAATCTACTTGAATGATCTTTGGTTAGAAAGAGAAATACACTACCAATCTCACCAATGTAGAAAAATCAGCATCTACACACAATTTGAGATGCAAACACTAATAGAACTTGATCAAACTTGAATGAAATGATTATGTACTGTTGTTGTCCGTACAAAACCAGCAAGATACTGTATTTCACACGTGTGGATCCAAAATAGCAAACATAGATCATTCTACACATAGAATTGCAAGCAATCACCAAGATAGTGCACCAATGGATAGTAGAACCCAAGAGAACAATGTATAAGCATGAAATGAAATAGATAAGAGAGAAAATCACTCTCTCCACGAGTTACATCCTCTTATAGTAGGTCCAAACCCTATTTGGCCACTTGGCTTTCCCACCAAAATGCTAACCCTACTAATTTTGGGTCTAGATTCAATGTACCCAACTTATTCAAATTGAATGTACTCAAACTCGTATTCTATCTTTCCCACACTTTCAAAAAGTGTTTATTCAAATGAAATTTAGACTAATGAACTTTGAAAAGTCAACCTCTAAGTCTAAAACAAGTTTTGGCCTCAATATGCCAAATATGGAAATATTGCAAAATGTGATGAAACTAGTTGAATCTTTCACAATCGATTTGTGCAGGAATCATAGTTTTCTGTTTTGCTATTCTGCATATTTAGTCGTGTTTTTTTAGCACAGACTGTAGTACCTACAAAACTACTTTCATTTTGTGTGCAAAGCAATACACAGGTTGCATTAGATCCTTTCCCTCATCAAATTTGGTAGTTTTCTATAAGTTTGGTAGAGTTTTTCCCTCTAGTTTTCTTGTTTTTTAATTTCCATAATGTTTTGGTTCCTAAGCACGCGGTGTCGCCCACAATTGTTTTGTGCTCATAGCATCAATCTGACTTATATTTTCATACATTAATCTGAATCAATTATTGTCTCGTTAGTGCTTTCAGATGTTTGTCAGTGTTGTATGCTTTGTTATTCTGTTTTCTGTCTGACTCTTTTACTGCTTTGTCTAATTGTCTGCTCTTTCGCTTCCACAAATCCCCGCACAATTCAATTGTTTTTGCCTACGTGATCCATCGCGTTCCACACAGTGCACGCACCGAGGATTCTTCACCCTGAATCTCAACATGGTATCAGAGCATCTCTGATTCTTTTATGTGCACAATTCCACGGATGACAACAAGATCAGTATGGTCGTCATGTATTTGCGAGGTAAAGCATTTACCTGGTGGCAGGATCTTAAAGGATAAATCTTTAATGGAAGACACGTTCGAAACGACTTACCCACTACAGGAAGTCCCTAATAAAAGAATAATCTTTCATGACTCGGACAATTCACGTCCCATTCAAATGTTATATACTTCCACATGTTCAATTCTTATTGATTAAAGATAGTGTATGAAGGACAACACATCGACAATTGTACAATTGTAATTTTCTTGTTGGTTACAATCAGTTTATTATATATAATAAAGGAACGGACATATTTGTTGTCTAAGGGATGTGCTTATTTGCAATCCATAGCTATTAGTAGTTGTTAAATAGTTCATCGTAGCATCAAGTTTGAAGAAGAATAAAGAATTGAGTCGAGTCTTCAAATCTTTGCCTTGGAGATCTTCAAGTATGGGTAGCTTACCCATAATTGCATATCCCTGAACCAAATTGTTAAACTCAAAGCTTAGTCCATTCAAGATGAGCTGAACAAGCTCTTCCTCCTTGATAGGATCACCTATAAAGCCTAGCTCCTTGTTCAATTTTTTCACTCTTAAGACAAAAGTATGTGCACTTTCTCCTTTCTTTTGATAGCTTCTATAGATTTGATTCTTCAAAGCTAATCTCCTGATTTGTTTCTTGGATTCGTAAACCTTTTGAAGAGTCTCCCAAGCATGCGCATCTTGAGCCAAAGTGCAATCTCCTACCTCTCTTAAGAGTTCATTGGCAACATTCATTTTTATAGATAGGAACGAGAATGGATACCCTTTACTCTTTAACTCAGCTCCAGATATTTAGATTAGCCAGAAGGTCGATGTAGTCATCCTTCGAGTTGTTCGGTTGATTCGATAATTTTCATGTGCCAATCTTAGCATTAAAACATCTGGTCCATTCTTGAACATCAAATTAATAGGTTGGTGTCACATGTTATTTGTTATCCATCATTATTTGGTAAGCAGGATGCAACTTTTGGTAATATCTAGTTGGAATCTAGTTGCACTATAGGTGGATAGATTCTTGGGGAGCTATCAGCGAGTAATGGATACATAGTGATCAGATGGTATAGGGTACAAGTTTCTGATGGAGCTATCCTACCTGATATGCTACAAGATTGTGGGTGAGTTTCTCATCACTATGGTGGATCTATTTTGCATTTGCTGTGGTTGTATTGACATGATGGATACAGTGTTGGTGAGATAGGCTCCTTGGTGGGAGGCCTATAGACTGGTCAAATTAGAGTTGGCAACGTCAAGCATGGGAAATTGAGCCTACATGGAATGTAGGAGAGGCAAATCATCACCAATATCCCTAGGAGATGGGCGAGCTACTCAGGTATGGCCTATGGTGAGTTTTGCATACATTCATTCATTGAGTCCATGGTAGACTCTTGTGCTTGGATCATGGGGAATGGACGGAAATCAACTTATAGGACTTATTGGATAGTTGGATATGGTTGGGGACATGAGGGCATCTTGGTGACAGGTGTTGGCCATGGTTGAGGACCTGATTTGGTGACCAGTGATGTAGCAGCAGATCTACAGGTAACAGGTGGTGGTACGACTAGATACCACAATTTGCGCAAGCCTAGTCATGAATTTGACGTATTCATGTTGGTGTAGTGGGTTTTTTTCCTTGCCTAACCTGAATCCAAGATCTAGTCAATCTAGCATCAAAGAGACGAAGTTAGTTGTCACGCGTAGGTTCGTTCCCATGAGAGCAATAGTATAGTTCAGATTTTAACATGAATGGAGGATCTAACACTAAGCATTAACACTACATCCATTAACCCTAAATCCACAACAATGATAGAAACTTACTCTTCTCTCTCTCCCTTTCTCTCTCACAAAAAGCATAAGAAATAACAATCCCAATAATGATCAAATCCAAGAATTAGCAAAATCCAAAGAAAGCATGAGAAATGGAGGAGAAGAGAGGAAGAGCAAGGACATTCATCAATCCATTTCTAAAGAGAACCAATATGCTTTATTGAAATGAGGAAATGAACATGAGGCAACTCGAGTTGGTCCCTTTTTATAGTAGAGAGGAGGACCCTGGCCTTTGAATCCTATTGGTCCAGTCTTGTCTCTCTTTTATTCAAATTTAAAAAAGTGTGGAAACCATCAAAATTGGGGGGAAACCCAACTTTATTCACTAACTTGACATTTAGGCCCTGCGACATTAAAAGTCCCGCAAAAAGGCCTAAAGTCCTTTTATTAACATTCTAATTAATCAATCAACTATGTGATCATTGGGTTGGACTTACATACGCAGGGTGCCAAATCCTTCTCACTTATTAACTAGGGTATTGTTGTCTTGGGATCCGCAAACCCTCCAACAATATCCCCCACCAAAACTGGTGGCGGTCGCACGACACTTGCAATATGCAGTTATTGGAGACTTTTATTGGCTTCGCGCCGAATCTTAATTAAATGATACTGCACTTTCTCCATAAAATCAAAAAGTGCAGTATTAAAATCCAAATTATGCGGCAAGAAACAACGGTGGGCTCCGGTAATCCACTTGGAAGTTGTCCATGAGGTGAAGCAGAATTTTCAAGAGTCTCCCATCATAGCCGCACAGAAATATAGTCGAGTAATCGGTAGCTGATCTTTGATTTGCTCTGAGGCCATCGACTTATTTGGATCGAATGCCAGGGAAGGAAGGCAATTGTCCCATTTGGTTGCCACTGATGTCTACAGAGTTAGATCTTTTGCAAACATTGCCGATTGTCGCACCGTTGGATCCGGAGAGTGGACATACTCTCTCTGATATGCTTGTAAGGCCCAGTGGAAGTCCACTGAAATATTCCAGCTGTAAGGCTGGTGGATGATTGGCCAATTGGGTGTATGGATGGTGACTTTATCCATAGCCAATCCCAAATCTTTCCATTTTTGTCTTCGCAGCATTGGCACGTAATAAGGATCTACCCGCAACTGGCGAGGGCTGGCGACGTAACTCCTAATTGATTCTGGAGTTTTCTCAAAAATCGTGATTTTTCATGCCGGCTGCTCTCCCAGTGCAGGTATTTTGTCCAATTCTTTGCCGGCCTCGATCTCGAAGGTCTTAAATTTGAGAACTTATTCACCACGCGAGGACTCATGTGGATGCTGCTTTAAGAAGGTCTGCATCTGGTCCTCGATGTTGATGGGCCTTCTGAATAAATGGCTTGTCCTTGATGATGATGGCCCTGCTTGTACTGCCGGTATAGTTGGCGGTCGATCTGCTAGATCTGGAGCTCCCCCCTGGTCCATGCTCGAATCAACCTCTGTATCCATCTATACAGCTTCTTGGCGCAAATGGGAGAATTGCGGCATGACCGTGATGGAGATTTGTGGTCCGGCTTCCAACACTTGAGCGGCAGCCTTTTCATAGGCGTTGATGGTCTCTTTTGCCTTTGCCAACACGGTTGAAGCTGCTCCTTTGAACCTATCAAAGCGGCCTTGAAATCCCTGAAGGGCCACTTTGTATGTTTCCACTTTCTTGAACAAATATGCAATCTCCGTCGGTGTGACCGGATGATCGAGTATTTGTGTTTGCATATATGCATCACGCTCAAGGGTGGTCGCATCCAATTCACCTTGAAGCCGTGTGCGATCTTGTTCGACCATTTGTAATTGCCCCTTCAGTAGCTGCACCTGTTGCTTGGCATCTTGCACTGCCTTATCTACCTGATCATGTGCGGTTGTCAGGGCATTTTGTAGGGAGCTGATATAGGTTTCCAAGCGATCAGCTTGTTGTTGGGCCAATGTCTTTTCGCTTTCAGCCTTTTCTTCATGTTGCTTGGCTATCTTCACCTCTCGATCCAGCTGGACAATTTTCTGGCTGATCAGAGTGTTTTCGGATCCTAAATCAGAGATCCTCTGCTCCATTTTCTTCTTCTTATCCAACATAGACTGGATCACTTGCCCAAGGCTTGAAACTAACCCGAGAGCATCACCAGAATCGACAGTCGTGGAGGTGGCAACAGCAGGAGACCCTGATGGTACTGTCCTTGATAGGCGTGGAATAGGTGCCAAGGTCTCTTCTTCTTCAAAAATATCCTCGTCTTCAAACCCTTTAGGCATCGTGGCGTCGAACTGCTTTGGTGACTTTACAGCTGTGTCGACCCGAAGTGTGGCTGGGCTACCCTGTGTGGGTGGTTGCTGATTGGCATCTTCGACACCAATAGTAGCTTTATGGATATGTCCAAATCCTCTTCCAGAGGATTGGGGTTCAAAGGGCGCTGGGCTCTGGGGCATTTCAAAGATTTCGGTGGCCCCAAGGGGGTCGGAATCATCGAACATATCCATGAAGAACTGTGTGTTGGGTGAGGGTGCTTCGGTGTGCGGGGGTGAGGCAGCCTGGGCAACTGTGATGGGAATGGTAGGCCCAATGGTCACAGACTGTCCTTGTATGGGAACAGAGGTGAGGGAAGCATCAGAGACGAGGGAAATGGGAAGTTCAGTGCGAACAGCAGCAAGGGGTGGAAGCGCAGCTGACAATGTATGCCTAGTACTTTGTCGTGACGTGGAAGGCGAGTCAGGAATTACAATCTCGCTGCGTGGACGACGACAACTATGAGAACTTGAGGCCTGGTGAGATGACTCGGCTGGTGCTTCTTCATAAACCGAAAGCACAAAATCCAGGTGGAAGCCATGGATTCTGTTTTCTAAGTGAGAAGCGGCTAAGAGGGACAATAGAGGGCAGCAGCGAACTGCTGCATTGTATTGGCCTTAATAGTTCGCTTGAGCTCACTAGAAACAGTCTTGAACCAGTTATATGGTTCAAAGAGTCATTCGGTTGTCCTAGCATCAAGTACTCAACAATATCTGCCGCCCACTCAGGTACTACTTCAACATATAATAATGCAGCATATGGCAGTTCATCATCTACTTCAGTTTTAACTGGTGCGGACTCAATTCGCGAAACGTGATGGCTAGATAATGTTGCTTCCCCTTTCTGACCACAATTCGAAAGTCAAATTCAGTCAATAATAATAATCATCTTGCAATACGTACAGTATTACACGTCTTATTTACCAAGTAAAGTAATGGTTGATGATCCGTATAAAATGCAAAGTGCGTTTCCATGAGGTAGTGACAAAATTTTCAAACAGAAAAAATCATGGCTAGCGCTTCACGTTTCGTTGTTGAATAATTCTTCTCTAGATCTGTAAGCTGTCTGCTTGCAAATCGTATAGGATAATCATTCTTATAGTCACCTGGCTGCGTCAAAACTTATCCAATGGCGTATTTTGAGGCATCCGTATGAACATGAAACTCTAATGTCCAATCTGGAGAACGCAGTATTGGTGCTGAAGATAATGCTTTTTTTAATTTTTCAAATGCTTCTAACGCCTCTACTGTCCAAATAGGAACAATAGTTAATTTGTATATAGGTCGTGCTAAATCTGCAAAGAAGATAATAAAAATTCAATAGTAGTTCGCATGACCCATAAACACATAAACTCCTCGAATTGTTGCTGGCGGTGGCAATTCCACAATAACTTTGATCTTAGAATAATCAGTGGCAATACCATGTCTTGATATCACATGTCCAAGCACCACTCCGTGAGAAACCCATATTTGGGATTTTTTTGGATTTAAAGAAATCTGATATTTGCGGCATCTTTCAAAGACTTTCTCCAATCGATCTAGGTGGTCTGTATATGTACTATGAACTCCCAAGTCGTCCAAGTAAATTTCAAGGAATTTCTGCAGATAATCTTTAAAGGCAATTTGCATTTACTCTTTGGAATGAACTTGGTACATTACAGAGTCCAAACGACATTACTTTGTAAGCATAGGTGTCCCATTCTGTTGCAAAAGCAGTTTTGTGCGATCGGCAGGTGCAATCTTAACTTGGTTGTAACCACTAAATCCATCCAGGAAACTATAAGCTTCCGTTCCAGCAAGGCGATCCAAAATGCTTTCAGTAAAAGGTCACAGAAAGTGATCCTTCCGTGTCACTTTATTCAATGCTTTGAGATTCACACAGATTCGCAATTTGTCATTTTTCTTAGGAACAATGATAATCGGTGCAATCCATTCGGTATGCTCGATCTCATAAATGAAATCGACGTCAAGCAATCTCTGAAGTTCTTTCTTTATCAGATCCACCACATTAGGATTATAGCGATAGAACTTTGTAACCTTTGGTACTACATCAGGTACTAAAGGTATGGTATGTTCAATGACTGATGTCGGAATACCCTTCAAATCTTGATAAGTCCATGCAAAACAAACTTGAGACTTAATAAGTAGCAAATGGAGTGCTTAATACTGTTCAGGAGTAAGTTGTGATCCCACTTGTACAATCTTTTTCGGTTCTCATGGTTCTGCAAGATTCATTGGCTGCATCCTAGCTGGACCATCGTAAACCTCTTTAGATTCTGGCATGTGTTCTTCAGGTTCACGATGTGCTTTAGGTAACATGATAACCACATCATCCAGTGTATAACGTTTAAAATGCTCTGGCATATCATGCTAGACTACATTTGCTTGTTCTTTTTCAAAAGGACTTGTCTTGGATCTTCGTTTAGTCTTCTTAGCAGGGATTGATCGTGGAGGTGATGACTTTCAGGATGATAAATCTTTCTTCACTGGTGAAGACTTCCTAGACGATGATGTCTTGCTGGAAATCTGACTTGAAGAATCATTCTTGACTTTTCCTTTGCCTTTATCCAATAGAGGTGGCACTTCCTTTAAATCGATCTTTTGAGGGGGATTTTTCCATTTCAGGACCATATTATAATGTTGCTTTGCTTTTTTCTTCGTCATCGAACCTGTCATTCTGTCTCCCTTCAATATAACTGCTTTGGGCGATTTGATTGTTGGTTCATCAAGAACATTACGCACTCCAAATCTGGTCGGATCCATATGATGTAGAATCTGTTCATCCGTAAGTTCTGCATTGCCATCATAAGTTAAGGCATGGCTCATTGGTATGAGATCATCCTCAATTGGATCTGGTATAGGTTCCGTTGATATCCAGGCTACATTCAGCACATTTAGTGGAAACGTGATTGGCGTATCCAAAGTTTGATCTAACAAGGAAATCTCGCTCATCTCTGATTAAATATCTTGTTGACACATATATCTTGTTATACAATCAATTGTTGCAAGAGCTTCGTTCCAATTGACAGTATCCATTTGAGAGTCGTAGTGAACTCCCAATTTTTTCTCTGGTCAATCACAAGTGTGATCCGTTGTTGATGAATCGTCATGCGCTTTTTGAACCACTGGCTTGATAGTCCAAGTCGTAGGATCAATTTTAACTGCACGTTCACAATTTTCAAAAGTGATTTTGCCGGTACCCCAGTTATGAATTACTTGCGCAACTCATAACCATGGACGTCCTAAGAGAACTTGGTAGACATTTGGTGCTTCTGCTAAGTCCATCACGACGAAAGTAATGACAAACTGTACTCCTGCAATCCTGAGAGGTATATCTTCCACCATTCCTTGTGGACGAACCGTCGTTTGATCAGCTAGCTTAATAGCAAAAGTAGCAGGCTAAATCTTTGTAAGGCCCCATTTTGTACATAGCTTTGTAGAAATCAGGTAAACTCTTGAACCGCCATCTATCACGGCTGCTTCTTTAGAAAATTGTCTATGTTGTATCGACAGAGTGATATTCTTTTGTTCACTTTCCCAAGCGGCTCCAACATGGAGTACATCGTTAGATTCTTCAAATCCAGCACAAAAAAGCGGCTCTTGATGGTCTTCTGATTCTTCTTGAGCTAACTTTTGCGCTAAGACTTCTTTTGCTTTTGGCACTAACTTTAGGATCTCTCCCAATAAAATATTGACCTTGTTAGACAAAATATTCATGAGTAATTATGTATGCGGTGCTTCTGGTTCAGTCATCTTGAAGGGTTCTTCGTGATGATGTAATTGATCATTCATATCCGTACGTAAATTTCTTGGAGGCTGCAATGGTGAAGACCGAACTTCAGTTGTTACTTTAGCAGCTTCAAGTTCCTCTTCTTCTTGCAGATGTTTAATCCATTGTCTCATATCCTGATATCTTCATTTTTCTGCATTAAGATTTGGATAGACTTCCGATGCTGTTGGTGTATCGTTCAATGGTATAGAATCAGCAGGTACTGAATCCACTACTGGTTCTTTTTGCTTTTGTGCTCTGGTGACCACCATCAAGGGTGCACTTGGTTTATTATGAGCTACCGATCCTTGCTTGATTGTTGTCAAATTTACAGGTGCTGTAGCTGGCGGTGGCTTCGGTCTTGTTGGACAGTCTTTATAACAATGCCCATATCCACAGTCATAACAGAATGGTACAAATTTTTCTTTATTTGGACATTATGCATCTCTGTGATTTTCTCCACATGCAAAGCATCCAAGTGATGCTCTGGCCCAATTTCTCGAGGCTTGTTGTTGAGCGGCAGCATAAATGGCATATTGTTCTGAAGATCCACCTTCCTGATCATTACCATAGCTCCATTGCTCAGCACTTATGTAAGGTTCTGGTTCCATCAAATTGGGAGGAGGAGCGGAGTGTTTTGGTGGGGCAGGCAAAGCTAGACGTTCCGGGTATCCAAGAGTAGATTGTTGTAGTCTTGCTGCTGGATTGCCTCCATACTATGGATCTCAATATCCCATCTGGGCATACCGTTGCTGAATTATTCGAGGGTTGAAGTTGCAAAAGGCAGTCTCATGGTCAGGTGAATTACACATATGGCAGACACTGATTTCCATTCGTTTTTTCAATTGAGGACACTCATTCATTGTGTGATTTCCTTTACAAATAGAACACCAGACATTTTCCTTGGTAGGAAAAGTCTTTGCAAACTTCTCAGGTTCCTTGTTCGCTTCTCCATGGAAATTTTTCAATGCTTTGATCTTCTCATCAAATTGCAACTGCAACTTTTCCATCTGTTTTTGCTGGGTCTTCCCAAGTTTCTCGAACTCATTGAGCATCATTTCGACAGTAGCATTGGCATTCATTGATGCAATAGTGGTGGATGTCGTAGTAGCCTGACCTGCTGTATAAGGCAACATACTGACATTCGGCTCATCATTTGAATCTTCATCCTCCTCCCGATTTGCATCGTCCATCGCATTTTGCAAAAGTGCGTACTCATTATGGCGTTTCAGTTCATGTCTGATCCGTTTAGGTAGACATGACAAAAATCACATAATCATGGCATTTTCATTAATCAGCTCAGGCTCACATTCAGATCTAAGATGTTTCACCCTTTCGATGTAATCTCGAACCATTTCTCGCTTTCCCATTTTAATTTTACTTAAAAGTAGGAAAGGGTCTTCCATAAACGTCCGCGGTTTGAACCGTGTGATAAGGGCTCGTTTAACAACCTCCCAATATGTACGTTCAGTTTCATCTTGGTTATAGTACCAATCTTGTGCTGCGCCTGTTAAGGCCATAGGAAACAACTTAAGTTTATCTTGAGGATAAATCTCACCATAGATCTCGCATGATTCAACATAGATCTGAAGAAATCTAACTGGATCTGTTAATCCATTATATTTGGGTAGATCCAATCGGGGTGCTCTTCTAACAATAATTGGATTGACCTCATGTGGAGCACCTCCAGGGGCAGCCATCTTACAAATTTAGATCAAATCGATAATGAGATTGGATATAGATTTTTCCAAAAAACTATCTTAGATTAGATCTGCTAGCTCTATTCTACTTTTCAAGAATCTGATTCTATATGATGAAAAAGTACCCAAAATTTGATCAATTAATACTTCTCAAAAATGATAAATCTCTCAGAGTCCAATTCAGAATATAACAGATTTGATCCAAATTTTGACAGAGACTCGATTTGGAAAATCAAAAACTAGAAATAGGACTGGCGAAGGTTCTCTAGGCGAAGGTTGTCTCGACGAAGGTTCAACAGTGCTATTTTGGGATAAAAACTCTCTGAACACTTTTCTGACAATTTCTTGGAAAATAACCTTCACCGACTTCTCATATGGAAGATTTGACACAGATAAAACTATGGACAACCGGACGAAGGTTTCTGACACAAGCAAATACTATTTTTGTAATCTGACGAGGGTAAAAATCAAGATTTTTTGTGATCTGATCAAGAAGAATCTTTGTCGAACTCAAAAATAGTAGTTTACTATAGATAGAATGTTCTGGAAACTCGGCAAAGGTTTTGGCGAAGGATCAAGAGTAATACTGGTAATTTTGCAAAAAATATGACAATATGACAATTGATCCTCTGAAAATCTTTCTATTTTTGGTATTATTCTTTGTCGACCTGGCAGTAGATAGATCTGAATCACATCTAAGCACAGTGAATTGGGCGAAGGTTCTTTTTTTGTATTTTTTAGGGTTTTGATAATTTTTGGTGTTTTTTGGTGGTTTTTCTGATGTTTCTGAAAATCTGCTAGGAATTAATCTTCGCCCTTCAAACTGAAGGTTTTGTAAACAAAATTGAAGGTGTTTGCAACTCGGCGAAGGTTTCCTGAAAGAGGGTAAAAAGTTATGAGCTCTGATGACGCTTTTTGTCTCTTTTTGACCAAATTTGACAGATTTGACCGATTTTTATTATTTTTCTCTGATATCTCATATCCAAATGGATCTTAAGATTGGTGATCTGAATAGCTTTCCCTGTTTAAGAATCAGATTAGATTTCAAACAAGCAAATCCACTCAAATCTAGCAAAATCAATCCCAAACTAACCCTACAATGTAGTTTTAACACTATTCATGCCACGACAAGATGCCTAATGCAAACTAACCATCAGCCAAACATGCTGCAAACTGAAAAATTGGCGTAGCTCCCCGGCAACGACGCCAAAATTGTAGTGGATTTCTTTCCTTGCCTAACCTGAATCCAAGATCTAGTAGGTTCGTTCCCATGAGAGCGATAGTATAGTTCAAATTTCAACATGAATGGAGGATCTAACACTAACATCCATTAACAGTAAGCATTAACACTACATCCATTAACCCTACTTCCATTAACCCTAAATCCACAACAATGATAAAAACTTACTCTTCTCTCTCTCCCTTTCTCTCTCACAAAAAGCATAAGAAATAGCAATCCCAATAATGATCAAATCCAAGAATTAGCAAAATCCAAAGAAAGCATGAGAAATGGAGGAGAAGAGAGGAAGAGCAAGGACATTCATCAATCCATTTCTAAAGAGAACCAATCTGCTTTATTGAAATGAGGAAATGAACATGAGGAACAACTTGAGTTGGTCCCTTTTTATAGTAGAGAGGAGAACCCTGGCCTCTGAATCCTATTGGTCCAGTCTTGCCTCTCTTTTTATTCAAATTTAAAAAGGTGTGGGAACCATCAAAATTGGAAAGAAACCCAACTTTATTCACTAACTTGACATTTAGGCCCTGCGACATTAAAAGTCCCGCAAAAAGGCCTAAAGTCCTTTTATTAACATTCTAATTAATCAATCAACTATGTGATCATTGGGTTAGACTTACACATGCAGGGTGCCAAATCCTTCTCACTTATTAACTAGGGTTAGGGTTGTCTTGGGATCCGCAAACCCTCCAACAATTGGTTTGCATGAATGTGTGCTTGCATGTTACCTTGTCATAGGAGTCTATGTATGAGTCGGAGTTGTATGTGTTTAGTGCCTCCAAGCTTGGAAGCTCCTCATTGATTGCTTAAGATCGAACAAGGTTATCAAACGCTTCCTTCATCCTAGTTAGGATCACTTGTACTAGCTCTCTTGGATTGATGTGGTCTTCTATGCAAGCAAGCTCTCTGTGAAGAGCTTTGACTCTCAAAACATAATTTGAGGCACTCTCATCACTCCTTTGGAAGCTTTGAAAAATTTGATTCCTTAGGGTGAGCAACCTTGATGTGTTTCTTGCTTCGTAGATGGATCTCAATGTGTTCCAAGCCTCCTTGGCTGAGGTGCATGAGCCAATCTCCCTCAACACTTCATTGGAAACATTCATCTTAATGATATGTAGGGCCATGCTTGCCCTCTCTTGTACTTTTGGACCTCTTGGAGCACTTGAGGCTCCTCCTCAAGTCCTGGCACAATCTCCATCACATCTTAGAGTACCAAAATGGACTTCATCCTCACCTTCCAAATGGCATAATTGGAGGTATTCAATCTCTCTATGGAAGCCATTTTTCCTTGAGAAATTGTCCTGAAATGGATCAAAAAGTGTTGCTTCTCTCTCAATAAGGGATTCAATAAAGGTGTGCTACCAATTCCAATATGAGAACTTGCAACCAGGTGTGAGACCAATCTCACTAGCTCTACCAATCTCTCTCAAACTAGCTCAAACTCTCATCCAAAGATGAAGCAAGGACAAACTTTGGGTCAACTTGACTCAAGCAAACTCTCTAGAATTTGATCTCAAGCGCACTCTCTAGATCTTGATTTCAAGACAAATTTTTCATCACTCTTGATGTATGCATGAATATCTTAGGTAGGCTCTGATACGTTAAATTTCACGTGTGTGGGACTCCCCAAAAGTGTGTTTATGAACTCCTAAGATGTGGTGATTGCAAAAAGATCAAACATAGATTGAAATCCAAGATCTATTTCACAAATCTAAGGCAAGAGCACAATGAAACATGCATATTATTGGATTTATCTCCTCTACTCTCCTAAATCCTTTGTTAATATGTTTCCATTCATCTCGTTGCATTTTTACTCACATTGTCGCACAGTCTGCATAAATACAAGTAAACTTCAACAGACAAAAAAGCCGAAAAGGCCTTAGTCTGTGACAAAGTCTCAGATTTACATTTTCTGACTTTTGAAGAGAGTGTCGCATTGTTCACAAAAAATGGACAAACATTGTTTACCTGATTTTTCAGGCACCAAGGCAAAACTCAAAGAATGTCGCATTCTTCCCCCCCCCCCCCCCCCCGACACCAATGACAACACGATGAACCTCAATGTCGGAGCCTCCTCATGCTCACTTATTGCACTGTGCAAACAAACTTGACAATGACAGCAACCACTCACGATCTCCTCTAGATAGCACAGCAGCTTCACGCCATCTCTTGTATCTTCCATCTGCACAAATGTAAATCGTATATAGATCATTGTAATCGATCATCACCATATACAGAATACATCCAATGAGACAAACATTGTAGATGCTTTTCTTGTTTTGTAAATTTGCACTAGATTTTCATACTTAAGTCACTGATAGTTGTTACTATCATGGATTTCCAAGCTACCATGGACCAGTGCATATGCTATGTAGAAGTCAATAATGACACCCTTCATCATCTAAGTGGATATTCAGATGCAAGCTGGGGAGGAGATGTAGATAGTCATAAATCCACATCCGAATTTACATTCTTCTTCAACGACAGTCCTATATCTTAGAACAGTCGTAAGCAAACCTCTGTTGCTCTTTCATCTACAGAAGCAGAGTATATTGGTGTTTCTCAATCTATTAAAGAAGCAATTTGGTTAAGAAATTTATTGTCAGATATTAGTATGAATCAGTACATCCTACAATTATGTTTTGTGATAATCAGAGTGCCATTGCCTTATCGACCAACCTTATATTTCACTCTAGGAGTAAGCACATTGAGATTCCCTATTTCATTCTAGGAGTAAGCACATTGAGATTCGATATCACTATGTAAGGAGTAAGGTTCTCGATAGAAAAGTAAGCTTAACGTATTGTCGAACGTAGGACATTGTTGCTAATATATTTACAAAGGCATTAAGCGTTAATGCACACAACAGATTTGTGCATTGCTTAGTTTGAAGATCAAGGCATTCACAGATCCAGATTAAGGGGGGGGTGTTGGATTTATCTTCTCTACTCTCCTAAATCCTATGTTAATATGTCTCCATTCAGGTCACTGCATTTTTACTCGCATTATCACATAGTCTGCAGAAATACAAGTAAACTTCAACAGTCAAAAAAGCCGAAAAGGTCAAAGTATGCGACAAAGTCTTAGTTTTACATTTTTTGACTTTTGAAGAGAGTGTCGCATTCTTCGTTAAAAATGCAACAAACACTGTTTACTTGATTTTTAAGGCACCAGAGGCAAAACCCAAAGAATGTCGTGTTCTTCGCCCTGACACCAACGACAACACGACAAACCTTGATGTCGGAGCCTCCTCACACTCACTTCCTGCACTGTGCAAACAAACTTGACAATGATTAGAATAACTTAAGATTTACCATAACCTCATTACGTGAAGTTCTAACTTTTGGCAACCCACAACTATCCAACTCTCCTGAGTCTTCCGAGATAGGCATTTCATCAATTTCAAACGGGAAAAGATAAGGCCAAAAATTTCTCGTGTATTCTATGCACACACATATGTAAACGAATCCAAAATGGCTCTGTTGTGATTTATAAGCAATATATCTCAACAATAATATCCATAATTAAGAAGGCCCTCCACCTCCTGATCAAAGTGTCAGAAAAATAATACAAGTATATGAAGTTCTTGGAAATTAATAACAAATTCCAACTTCATAAATAAATTTCCATTCCCACATTCTTCACCCCTTTTTGCAATATTTACGGTCACTAAAAGGATAAAATTATTCGTCCTAACATGCCTTGAGTGACAAATTTAGAAATGCGAAAAATGAACCGGCTTTTTCTTGTTCTTAACAACAAATAGTGTTGGTACGCCCACGACTTCAAGCACATCAAGAAAAAACATTTTTGTTGCATTTTAGTTTTTCCATTATGGGCTTCTGGGCCCTTGCTGGTCGTGCACGATTATGAAAAAACGACACCTTGGCCAAAAAATACAAGAATTCCAATTCTTGGTTGCAGTTAATAAAGCGAATATAATTCGTCAATTGTGAAAAAAGCCTTACGGAATTCCCCCAAGAATTCAGCCCAGTCACAATTTGATGGGTTACATTCTCCACCAGGAGGAGTCCTTACCCAAAGCAAAAAATCGACGAAATTCATTTTTTATTCTGGGACGTTGCGCAAGCTAAAGTAGCTTGGCCAACGATTCATCCAGTCATCAACAACTTCGGGGCTTTCAATCACCGGAATAGATTTCCGATTGTTAGCCCAAGTTGTAAATCACAATGGCTAATTGTTGAATAGATTTTGCATTAAGTTCTTTCTATTTATTGCAAAGATGAAATTCCAACCCACCGCAGCTCAGAATTTGCACCCATGAGTTTAAAATTTAAGGGGGTCATCATGGTCGAGTGATGCCGGGTGAATTTTCATTTGCCACCCCTTACAAGAATTTCATCTCCCCCATTTGCAAATAGAAACCGAAAATTTTTACGTTCGGTTGCAATCATTTTGAGTATAAGCTTTCCGATAAAGCAATGTCCTTAAAAATGTAGTTTTGTAACGGACAATACCTTGCTATCTAGTTTATACCAATGAGCATTGCAAAATGGAATTTTGTACAACAAATATGCCAAAAAACCCACTATATCCAACAAAATCTAGCTCACTCAATTTTTTTAAGCCATTACGATTTGCAATTACTCTTACTACAATTGCATTTTCGTAGTCGAAATACAACTAGAAAGCACATAGAAAAACCAAATGCGGAATGGAAAAAAGATCTTAGGAAAAAACCTTGGCGATCCCAAAACCCCCTCCCAACCATGTAGCTTGCCAAAAGAAACACTAAGTTAACAAAAATGTTAACTTGAGTTTACCTACCCCCCTCCCAACCCCCGCTTTCTTTCCCTCCACGCAATCCACCTCCTTGGGTTTCCACAGAAACAGAACTGCAAAGGTCCGAAGGAGAAGATGAGCACGAACCAAAAGCCCGAGAGAGAGAGAGAGAGAGAGAGAGAGAGAGAGAGAGAGAGAGAGAGAGAGAGAGAGAGAGAGAGAGAGAGAGAGAGAGAGAGAGAGAGAGAGAGAGAGAGGCGCCATCCCTCCACCGATTTCTTTGCCAGAGCAACCAGGTTTATAACATTTATGAGGGCGACCAGGGAGCAGCAAATAGGCACACTTTTTGAAGCTTAAATCAACTGTTTTTTTCCTAGTTTTCTTATCCATATGATGCAGAAAGCATTTAAGCCTTCTATTTAGCCTTTACTTTGCAGATTACAGATGCTTTTAGGACGGGCACACAACTGCTTTACATTCATATATGCATAAGCAAGCTATTCTTATAGATTTACACATTGAAGGTTTAAAAACAGGGTAGATGCTGCCCATTTTTTTTTTTTCAAAAACCCTGATTTGCAAGTGCCTATCTTAATTTATAGAATAGGCAATCATGTAAACCATACAATCTGTATGATGGCTTTACTGATTCACGAAAGCCTGCAAAATTCTGTTAGTTTGCCAAAAAATCCAGCATGAACCTGTGAATCACCAAGAAACCGCCATGCAAATCCTGTAAGAAACCACCAACACTCATAGCCAATGATTAGTCTTTTTTGTGCTTCTTTTCTTGCTTTTCCTGTGATTCAAGCCAAAATTGGCTCGTTAAAAAGCAAAAGACAGCCAACAAAACCACCTAAATCATTGTTCAATGAACAAAAAGCCGTAAAAACCAACATTCATTTTTATTGATCCCATTGCTAACGGAAAAGTGTCCCTAATGAAGTAAACGGCAACACAAATGAATTGAAAATTGGAAATTTACTTCCTGAAAACCAATATGAAGTGTCTAAACATCGAACCGATTGTATACCTGGTAGTGCACTTACCACACAACCGATTACACTTCAAACAAGGAAATCCACGGGAAGTATAATCCGCACTTTCACCACTTCGTTGCATACTCCATTGAATTCTCGAAAAAGTGTCAAGATTCCATATCACATAATGGAAAAATCCCCACAATTCCAAATTTCTATTGAACACAAATCAATGGCAAAAACGTGCTCAGAATTGGCTCTAATACCAATATAAAGTCCTCAATCCAAGGATCCTATTCTAAGCATGCCAATCACAAGCAACACAAGGGAACTTGATGGTGGAAAAACCAACCCAACCAAACCTAGATCAAACGGATCTAGTCCCCAAGCTATGGATCAATCACAACTCGGAATGAGGCATCACACCTACCACCAGTCATGGTATCAAGCATACACTAGTGAGAGCCCAATAGGTAAACTTATACCCTCCAAGGCCCATGCACCACTAGTAGTGCATTGTGACACCTCACTGGACACCTTTACAGCCTACCTGGGCCACGTCATCCAATTTTCCAATGACTCACTGATAGACCCATACAAATACACCATCAAGTGTTTAGGCCTACAACCATTAATTATGACCATGTACACATAAGGGCCCCAATTCCCTTAGAGTCACAATTAACTTACGAGTTGTTGGTCTACTGGTCCCTAGCGTGGACATGCTACCCGAGACCAGTCATGGGCATAACACATATTCTCCATAGCCACAACATTCATCTAACTCTTGCATTCTTATGAATGTTAAATAACTCTCACTCTACTTCTGCAATTATCATAAACAAAAAAATGTATGGTTGTCTTTGACGTCTAACTATATTTACATTTTTTTATCAGAATATCATTATCAGAGAATTGCATGATTGTCTCAGATGCCTAATGGTTTTCGCAATCTCTCTCTTTGGTAGTCTAAGACTCCTACACTGATACTCATTATTATCACAATCCACTTAGTATAAATTAGCTGTTCATAAATCTCATTATCAATATTGTGAATTGTGAAGGAGTTGAGTGTTATTACACGACACTTCCTACTCTCTTATCAAGCAGATCGTTCACAACCAGAAAGTATTGTAGTTAGTTCTCTATCAAGCTTTCAAGCTTGAACTCTCTTAAGCATTCTAGCTCAGTCTTTTAGAGATTTATTTTAGAGTAGCTATTGTGCTACTGCTTATCAGTAGAGTTGCTTATTTCGGACTTATTCTCAGTTACTCAGAGATAGCTTTAGAGTGCGCGGTTTCTATCCGCTATTGTTTTGCGCTCGTTAGCATCTCATTTTGTTTTTCTGAATCAATACTGCATTACAATTGGAAATCAATTCTTTGATACCGAAACAAATTGATTTGAACTGAAGAATAATTTGATATCGCGAAAGATATCAAATATAAGAGCTTGTGCTCTGATATAGTATTAGGCCTTGAAGAAGAATCAACGCTCTAATACCATGTTGAAAATAGGTGAGTAATGGAATAGCGGAAACTTCCTACTTCCAATGCATGACTATGCCTATCAAAAATTGAACAAAGCAATAGTGATGGGAATCATGTCCAATCTTTAGCAACTAACTTTCGCTAGATACTAAGTGATTGCGTAGCCAAACATAAACTATTGAATTCTTAGACAATTTCTACCAGTTACAAAAGCAATACAAAGATGCATGCATTCTGACACAAACTAAAAGAACTTGAATAAGGGGGTACGAATGTCATGCCCATGATTGGTCTCGGGTAGCGTGTCCACGCTAGGGACTGGTAGACCAACAACCCGTAAGTTAATTGTGACTATAAGGGAATTGGGGCCCTTATGTGTACATGGTCATAATTAATGGTTGTAGGCCTAAACACATGGTAGTGGAGTTGGTATGGGTCTATCAGTGAGTCATTAGGGAACTAGATGACGTGGCCCAGATAGGCTGCAGAAGTGTCCAATGAGGTGTCACAATGCACTGCTAGTGGTGCATGGGCCTTGGAGGGTATAAGTATACCTATTGGGCTCTCACTAGTGTATGCTTGATTTTGTGATTAGTAGCTACATGCTGCTGGTGTGACTCCTCTTTCCATGACTCTGATTGATCCATAGTTTGGGGGCTAGATCCGTTCGATCTAGGTTTGGTTGGGTTGGTTTATCCACCACCTGTTCCCTTGTGTTGTTGCTTTGTATGGTATGCTTAGGCTAGAATCCTTTTGTGAGGACTTTATACATGGATACTTATATATATTGGCATATTGTTATTCTGATTCTAGTCAAGCCTTGAAAACCTTTGTTCTTGTCACTACAACATTACTATGGCATCATCGCTTAGGACACTTGAATTATGCATCTGTTTCGAACATGTTCAAACAATTCATAGCACTTGATCTCAACTATCCTTCTGGAAAAGGCGATCTCCCTGTCTGCCATAGCTGCATCCTTGGAAAGCATACTAGGATTTCTATTAGATCAAGTCATAAGCATGCAACAAAAGGTTTGTTAGATGTTGTTCATACAGATATATGTGGACCTATGCAAACTCCTTCATTGCTAGATGCACATTATTTCATTACCTTTATTGACGAATTCTCCAAAAGAACAGCTGTTTATTTCATTAAACAAAAATTAGAAGTTTTCATCAAGTTCAGACAAAGAGCATGCAGAAAATCAGACTGGTAAACGAATCAAAGCACAGAGGTCAGATAACGGGGGAGAATATATCTCCACCGCATTCAAGGAGTAATGCCTTAACAATGGCATCAAGCAACAATACATTACCTCCTATTTATGGTCTTGTTGAGAGAAAGATTAGAACCTTAGTTGAATCGACAAAGTGCATGTTATCACATGCGACAATTCCGAAGTCCTTTTGGGCTGAAGTTGTTTCAACAACAACCTATATTCAGAACAAATGTCCTACTACAGGTCTCTTAGACAAAACACCATTTGAAGTTTGGATAGGTACCAAACCTTTTTTTATCAAACTTACGAGTTTTTTGGATGTACTACTTATGTGTAGATTCCTCACGATCTTAGGAAGAAGCTCGACTTCCAGAGTATCAAATGTATTTTCATCAACTACACTACTTCAGATCAAGCCTACAAGCTATTTGATCCCATCGAGTCGAAGATATTCACTAGCCGGGATGTCATCTTCATCGAAGATCGGTTTATCGACCTCAAAGGAAAAGGCAGTGCCCATGTAGCCGACCTGACAGATTCTCCTGACATATTAAACTTTTTAGTTCCTCAGTCGACTATCCTTGTTGAAGGTCCAAGCTCATCTACTCTTGACAAACAACATGCCAACAATGAATCGGAAGATGATGTTGCAGTTCAGCAAGCAATCTGCTCGAGCATGGTTTCAAAGGATCAATACTTCTCTTATTGATCACGACTACACACCTAGCTCTTCAGATTCAAATGTTTACTTCAAGATAGTGCAACAACCTTTTATCATTATCACTTTGTACGTGGACGACACATTGCTCTTTAGCAACAGTATCGATCTGATAAAAGAAGACAAAGTAATGCTATCTTCTGAATTCGACATGATCGATCTGGGCAAAGCTCATTTCTGCCTTGGTATTCAAATCCACAAATACAAAAATCGAAAGTTGATCTACATTACTCAACAGAGGTACATCTACAATATGTTAGTCAGATATAATCTGATTAATTGCAAATTAGCTCTCTCACCAATGGAACCGGGTCTCAAATTTTCAAAAGACCAATGTCATCAAACAATTCAAGAGAAGAAAAAGATGCGTGAGTATCTTTATCATTCGATAATAGGACCTCTTATGTACCAGACATAGCTTTTGTAGTCAGCTCTCTATGTTAGTATATGACCAACCCTGGTGTAACACATTGGAAGGCTCTTATTAGAGTCATGAGATATCTTCAAGCTACTATGGACTTTTGCATTTGTTATGGAGCAGTCGGCAACGACAAACTCAATTTACTCAGTGGTTACACAGATGCAAGTTGGGCAGGAGATGTAGACACTCGTAAATCCACTTCTGGATTTACATTCTTCCTCAACAATGGTCCAATTTACTGGAACAGTCACAAGCAATCTTTGATAGCTCTATCTTCTACAGAATCAGAGTATATCGCAGCCTCACAAGCTACAAAGGAAGCGGTTTGGTTGAGAAACTTACTTTTAGATAAGTCTAAATCAATATGCTCCGACATTATTATTTTGTGATAATCAAAGTGCCATTGCCTTATCAACCAACCCTAGATTTCATTGTAGGAGTAAGCACATTGAACTGAAGTATCACTATGTCAGAAGCAAAGTTTTTGACAAAGGGGTTATGTGCAGAACTAAGTTTAAAGGTCAAGGCATTCATGGATTCAAATTAAGGGGGAGTGTTGTATTATTCTCCTTCCTATTAATCGACTAATCAATTTTTAATTTTCATCCAACTGTTTATCCAGTTCTGCGGATTTTCTCGTGCTTTTATACAGTTTGTAGAATTACAAGAGTTTTTACACAGTCTGCAGAAATACACGGAGTTTGACAATAGTGTCAGATTTTCTCTCTCTACAAAAATTCGACAGTTGCGTCTTTTCGCCACAGTCAATCAACACTGTGAAAAATATAAGTAAAAATTACGGTGTCGCATTTTTCGTATTTTTCGCCTGCCAGGAATCTCATGTAAAAATGTAGTGTCACCTTTTTCGCATTTTTCGCCCGTAGGAATTATGAGTAAAAATGCAGTGTCGCATTTTTCGCCTGTGGCAGGTTACATTCATTTATGTAGAGTGACAGTTTACGTCATTTATGCAGACAGATTGTTCACGGCCAATTGTCGCAGCTTATCAGCAAGCAACTTCTGAGAAGAACTGGATGAATGCCAGCAGACTCCAGCCAACTGGCAGTTGCATTCGACGACCTAATTACTTAGTATAAATTAGCTGTTCATAAATCTCATTATGAATACTGTGAATTGTAAAGGAGTTGAGTGTTATTACACGACACTTCCTGCTCTCTTATCAAGCAGATCGTTCACAACCAGAAAGTATTGTAGTTAGCTCTCTATCAAGCTTTCACGCTTGAACTCTCTTAAGCATTCTAGCTCAGTCTTTTAGAGAGATATTTTTGAGTTGCTATTGCGCTACTGCTTATCAGCATAGTCGTTTATTTCGGACTTATTCTCAGTTATTCAGAGATAGCTTTAGAGTGCGCGATTTCTATCCGCTATTGTTTTGCGCTCATTAGCATCTCATTTTGTTTTTCTGAATCAATACTATTTTCTTATTGCGTTTAGTTTGTGTCAGAATGCATGCATCTCTGTATTGCTTTTGGTGAAAGTTAGTTGCTAAAGGTTGGACATGATTCCTATCACTACTGCTTTGTTCAATTTTTGATAGGCGTAGTCATGCATTGGAAGTAGGAAGTTTTCGCTATTCCATTACTCACCTATTTCCAACATAATCTCCGTTGTCCAAGCAATCCAAGATCCTAATAACATCAACATTCTTCATTGTTTTCTCAGTTGGTGTGAGGGCTGATAAGCCCAAAGTTTTATTCTGCATTCACCGCACCCAACAATAGTGGTGTCAGAACCATGCCAACGAAAACCATGTGAAAAGTCACTAAATGTAGTACCTATGCGAGGGTTGTCATTTGGTGAAGGTTTAACATTCGTAGTGACTTATAGAACCCTAGTAGAACTTCCAGATTAGTCCTTCATAGAAATTTTTGGCATTAAAGAGGCTTGTCAAGTTTTTTTCAAAACTAATTCGCCAAAATAGCACATTGTCTAATAGGCTATCCAAAATCGTCTAGATAAGCTTGGAAATCAATTCATTTTGCACAAATGCTAGTGGAGCTCGTGCCAAAAAAAAATTGAAACTTTCATCAACTTTCAAACTAGCCTATTTGCAACCACTATAGCCTTATCTATACCATTGCCAGCATGTCCAAACAAGTCATTTCCACTCAGTCCTCTTATGAGTACGATGAATCGCCCGCTCCCAAATCGTTAGTTCAGAGGTCCGTGTCTCCTGAACACGATACTTTGGTGCTAGCTAGCGATGAGAAAGTTGATGTGTGGCTCGAAATTGATGAGCCACTACCCAAAGCAATGGGCTTGAATCATGTGATTGTCCTTAAAAATGCAATAAATCAAGAACTAGTTTTGGTGGCCTTTGGCACTTGGAATTAAACTAAACTTAGGTTTTATATCTAATACCAAGAGGTAACACACAAAGTGTGTGTATTTGAAGCCACCGTTGCTGCCACATAGGGACATGTCATTCCCCATCACTTAAAGTTAGTCGTTTCAACAATAGTTCCCTATGTGGACTCTAGCATCACCCAAGTGCATATCAATGATGACTATCTTATTGATGTCACCACGATTTAGTAATAAAAGCTGCAATAAACTTATCAGAAGATCCTTTTGAAAACCAACGAACAAGAACATGTACAAAATCTCCCTAAAATTTATGAAATTCCAATGCCTTATTAACAAAGTGGTGAGAACATCCATAGTCACTATCAACCCTTGTGCTTGATTGAGAACACATCCTAACACCTAATGTAACCTCAAAATCCATAACCTACAAAAGAAGAGATGAGAGCGATCCACAATGCAATGTAGGAAAGAACGGAGTAGATGGCAACAAGCTCCTAGACATGAAGAGCAGGAATGCGACACAAAAGATAGCAGTCATGAGGGTCATCCTTAAAAAATTGCAAGAAGTTTTGACATGACACATGAAAAGTGAGCATGTGTCAAAACATCATAAAAAGAAAACACAAGATAAATATAGGAGCTATTTGTGGTACGACTGATTTGTAGTATTACCTACCTGCTACTGCTACTGTGGGTTGGCACTAGCATTTGCTACTATCCATAGTGGTCATGTGGACTACTAATAACATATATGCAATAAGAATTTTTTTTTTTTGGGTTAAGAAATGGATTTCTGACATTTTGAAGAGCGGGTTTGTCTACATCTCAATAGAGGGTGCCAAATCAATAATAGGTTATGACATAACCTACCACATCGCACCAAGCAAGTTATGCTGCAAATTGTCATTGACGTGGCACACTTTATCAAGCCAAAAAAAAAAACTTTAAGAAATCAAAATGCAAATTATGCAATGTAAGTGGCTAAAGTTCCCCAATTGCACGTCAGGAGCCCATAGGGTTCTTAGGCGGAATCAACTGAGTTCCACGACAAATAATCGTTCATTACTACAGACTAGCCTCAACCATGTGTCATTGAACGTAATCTTAATTTATTGGGATTTGGCAATAGCATGCCAATAGAAACCACCATTGCCCGTAGCATTCGCGTGAATGGCTAACCACACGAGCGTCATCTTGGTTTTGCAAGGCAAGGTCAGACTCGTCTAGCGAAGGCATCAGACTACCAATGTAGTAGTAGCATGGGAAGGGTCAGAAGTCATAAGGTCCCTTACCACAAAGGTGCCCTTATTTATTTCTTTCTGCCCTTGCCTGTGCTTTAGCCCTAGCCCTAGCCCTAGCCCTAAAATGGCATAACTTGATACAGCAGCAGTGCGTCTGCTTCTTCAGCTGCTCGATCTAACCCTCCCTTTACGATCCACACAGAGCCGCAGCAGCAACAGCGATGGCGGTGGCTATCAACACGCAGCCGGATGTGAAGCTTTTTGGCAGATGGTCGTTTGATGATGTTGAGGTAATCTCTGATTTCATTTACCGATCTCAGAGCTTAAGATTCAAGAAAAACAATCAATTATCAGCAAGGGTTAGATGTCTGAAGCAATGTCAAGCTTAAAAGATCCTTGAGAAGTAGCCGTTTATCTATATTTGTTATTGGATGTGCGATGATGGTTTCAAAATGCTGGATTACTCTTAAGTTTTCATCTATTGTGGTGTTGATTTATCTTGCAGATCAATGATATATCATTGGCAGATTATATAGCAGTCTCTGTGGACAAGCATGCCACTTTTGTTCCACACACAGCAGGCCGTTATTCCGTCAAGCGCTTTCGAAAGGCTCAGTGTCCGATTGTTGAGAGGTATGTCGGAGATTCAGAGTTGTATGGTGGTATTTCACTTTGAGCTTTTCAGACAATAAATGAACAGATTCGATGCGTTGTTTCAGATTGACCAATTCCTTGATGATGCACGGCCGTAACAATGGAAAGAAGTTGATGGCAGTGCGCATTGTCAAGCATGCCATGGAGATTATCAACTTGCTCACAGATCAAAATCCCATTCAAGTGATAGTAGATGCTATCATCAACAGGTATTTTCTCGGAAACCATTTTGCCATAATGCTTTCCAGGTCGTAGTAGATGCTATCTCCAAGAGGTTGTTTCTCACGAATCGTGCATAAGCTTTTTCATTTGATAATGGTATTGTCAAAAGGTAAATTTGTCAGAAATGACCTCATGATAATATTTTTGTATTGAGATGTGAGCTTATGTAGAAAATTGGTTTAACCTTTCTTGGGAAATTTGACTGCAGTGGTCCACGTGAAGATGCAACAAGGATAGGATCCGCAGGTGTTATCAGAAGGCAAGCCGTTGATATCTCTCCTCTGAGGCGTGTAAATCAAGCAATTTACTTGCTTACCACTGGTGCCCGTGAAAGTGCATTTAGGAACATAAAGACTATTGCGGAATGCTTAGCAGATGAGCTCATCAATGCTGCCAAGGGTTCATCTAATAGGTATGTTATGGTGAAATCACATTTGAGTTTGGCTGATTGCTTTTTTCACTCAATCTCTTTAGATGCGTGAATGTTCTACTGAGTTTGGAATTTATTTCTTGCAGCTACGCCATCAAGAAGAAAGACGAGATTGAACGTGTTGCCAAGGCTAACCGATAGAGGAGTGTAGCCAAGATACATGCCAAGGTTATGACAATGTTGAAGGCAGATTGTCTTTTGCACCACATAATAGACTAATGTGAGGCTTGTTAGTATCTCAAGCTCTCCATGCCTATTCAAGGCCTTTTCGCCTTTACGAAATTATTAAAATTTATCTTGTAGTTTTTGATCCAATGAAGATGAGACTTAGCATGAAATCTGTAAGGATTTGTTTGGTTGACTGGAGTGTCATGAATATTTCTACCTGATTATGTGATTCAGCATGAACGTTTGCAAGGTAGGATTTATTACTTCAGTAGAAACTTTAGGGTAGCTCTTGCATGCTTCCGTGACTTTTTGGGGCAACAGATGTTTTTTATACTGGGGAAGAGTTTTTGTGAAAATTTATTTCAATGTAGGTGTCCAATGTTTGCCCGCTAGAATGTTTCTGGCATGTGGCTCATCTGTTAGAGGTCTTATATGGCCATTTCTTGCCAACAATATTGTCATGCACATAAATTTAGTTTTGTGAGGGAGTGTTTTGAGAGTACAAGAAGGCATTCTTGTCACGGAAGTTTCGATTTACTTGTAAGTTTCAAGATTTGAACGTAGTAGTCAAGTGTTCATCTGATGAAATTTTTCTTGCTGTGCTTCATTTTGTAAGACTTATGTGGCCGTTTCACTTGATTTTTGTCTTGCCCAACGACATTTTCTTCGCACAGATTTAGTATTCGCAAAAGTACTGGCCCAGAACATGTTAAAAAGAATACACTAAAAAATAGGTAAGTAATACCTGAAAAAAAAGTCATTTAAGTCTATAAAGCTGGAATCCATTCCTTTTAGAATCTTTGACAAGTCCTTTTCAACACACAAGGTTTTGTCTCGGATACATAATTTTACTTCCTCGTAGTCTTTTCTCGCAAATTTTTGTAACTTCTTGATCTTCAAATTCATGCCAAACTCACAGGTTGAATTTGACCAAATGTTTGGAGAATACATAGATAGCTCGTTTTGGACACGGGAAAAAAAAATTAATTAATTAATCAATTATGTCACGGTTCACACGGTTTCCAAAAAAAATTGTGAACCGTGAGAACCGTACTGAACCGTTAACGGTTTATTAATTCTATGGGAGAATACAATGGCAGCTCAATTGGCCATGGTTGAATTGGTACCATAGTTGTCCGTTTTGGAACGGAACACGTTCCATTTCGGAACGGACCCAAAAATTATTTCTTTTTTTTGGCACATCCTATTTTTTTATTCATCTTTTCTAGCTGGTATTGACGTTAGTAGTTGCAAAAAATGATTGATGGACAATTTTCGGGGGTGATGGATTAAGCAATTTAGATACACTACTGGTAGCTGTGCTGCAAATTTAGATACACTACTGGTAGTTTATGATACGTAGGAAATCACTAACGGTAAAATGCACAGCTACTAAGTTTTGAAAGTCCAATCGTTTGGTTAGAAAGCATTAGAAAGTTAGAGCTTGCGTTTGTTAGGGCTGTATTGTTAGCCCGTTTTTGGTTCATCATGTTGGCAGCTAGGCGTAGCCATACTAGTTAGAAAAGTGTTGGAAATTTAGGGCTAGTTCTTATTATGGTCTGTGTTGTTAGCTTGTTTGGTTTATCATGTTTGTAGCCCAAGCCCAAAAGTGTAGTACGTGCCCTTTTTGCAAATTTCAGGTATTTTTTATAAATTTTTAAATAAACACGTTCTCAAGTAGCACTTGAATTTCGGAGGATATTACAATGCAAATCTGGCCGCAATTATCCAAGTTTGGACTTGTATAAGACTATTCTGGTATACATCGTGAAGATTGTAGTGTAATCACTTTGAACATGGACCTGAAGTCTGACAAACACTAACGTATAGCAATGTATGATTTAGTGAATCATAGCTTTTCTTGACTAATGCAACTAGTTTGAATCAATAGATTTGAGTATATGTTAATTTAGTTTGACTGTTAGCTCTTTTGAATTGATGTGTGTTTCCTTAGATGGAAAGTTTAGTCAGAAGATAAGCTTTGGTAACTCCTTTTTAGATGGATTGAAGACATTTTTTTTTGCTGAACATAAATTTGAACAATTCTAAAAGGTGAATTCATTCAAGAGTTTCTTTTTTTAATCTTTGTGGCTTGTTCTTAAAGTTTCATGTTTTTGTCTATTCTTGAAAGCTTCTCTTTGAATACCAAGAACCCAGAATATTTTTATTATAAATTTTTAACTTTTTTAATTAAAAAAGAGTTTGTACCGAAAATTTATATTTTATTGGCCTGTTCCAAAACGGAATGGGGTTCCGTTTCAGAATGGATGGTCCAAACTGATGTTCAGTCATGGATATTATTTGAATTTGTCGATGTGTGGTTTTATCTTTTGTAGTTGTGTGTTAGAGACTCTAATTATTCAGCTTCGCTAAAGAGAAATTGTATGTCTAGTTCAATTGCTGTTTGCTAGGAGCAATTTTGAGCGAATGTTTTTTTCAAAAAGATGACAATATGTTGAAATCATTAGAAAAAACGTCTGTATATCCATTTTGACTTATTTGGAAACCATTCTTGATTATTGACATTCCTTTACATGAGGGGTGAAATTGCCCGGCCTTTGGTGTTTAGGATTTTTTCTATAGAGGATTGTACCAGATGACATGCATTTTTTATTAATGACTCATTTGCTTTCGGCTTCAGCTTTTGGAATGTTAAATACAGTATCTGCTAATGTACTCATGTTGGATTTCGATGAGGGTATGGAGAAGTTGAAAGCTCATTGAATTTATATATTTAACCTGACGTCTTTTGGCACTTTTTAGGTGCCTTTTGCAGTTATTTTATTGTGAAATTGGCCTTTGATTAATGTTGGTTTATGTTTGCTTACTAATGCATGTAGACCCTAGAAGTTATGATACATAAACCTAAAAAACAGAATAAGAGCGTTGTGTTTTTTGGCCACAAAGGCCTAACCATGATGGTGAAATAGTTTGATTAAAAAGCAAAATCATGTAGTATTTTTTGTATTGTTTTGAGGTTTAGACATTTGCACTTACTATGTAGGGTATCATTAATTTATCATCCATAGATATCTGCTTATATAAATAAAATTTATTGAAATTGGTCAGTAGATTTGATAAGTTTAATTTGAGAGGAACATGGTATTACATTTTTAAGCCAATGGTTATTTGATAATGTTGTGTTTAAAAATAGTCATGTTTGGTGGCTTTTCATTTTGAAATAAGAGTATTGGAGTGATCTAACCAATATGTGTGAGTTGAACCATAGTGGCATTCATGATTTTTACAAGTTGTCCATGTGGTCAACTATGAGTTGTATAAAAATGTGGCTACTTTGAAAAATATTTGTAATCCATGTTTGGACATGAACTTTTAAAGTTGTTGAGTAGGTGATTGGGATTCAAAATATCAACATTAAATCACTTATTATAGTTGTAAGAATATTTGTGGGTGTTGTTTATAGCACATTGTGAAGAATTTGTAGCAGCAATTTAATGTTTGCTTTTGGATGCTTGTATATACATATAACTAGCATGTGCATGTAGAATTGTTCTATGTGTAGAATTGTCTACATCTACATTAAGGATAATATTGGATCTTAAATTTTACATCATTTATCATTTATGATTATTCAAAGCATAGGGCCTGAATCTAGGGCATGATTAAAGCTCTCATGTGATTTTAGGCACATGAACCACAAATATCAAGAAAGCTCTCCAAGAGAAGCTTAAAAAACACATAGAATCCAAATTAGAAAAATGAATAATAATCTCAAAATTTAGCATGACCTCAGCTATTTATAGTGGTCCTTTGTGCTTCTACTATAAGTTTGGGGCCTTATTTGGCTTAAGTGGGCCTTACAGACAATATACAATCTCGTTATTTACTATTATAGCGCGGTTGTTCAAGCCACTAAATTAATTGTCTAATATAATTTAGCTCCATGGATATATTTAGCATTGCATTTAGTAAGTTGATGGGCTAATTACATGCAACACATGACATTGTCCTAACATTTTTTGTATCAGTGCTTGGGAAATAATTTTGCAAGTCAAAATCCAAGAATGATCTCAAGGCAAAGAGCGATACCATTTTGGATTACATGTGATGAGAAGGGTAAGCAAGTTGTGGAAGGTACATAGTTTGTTTTTTCAGTTCTTTTGATGAGCGTAGTGGAAGATAGGCAAGAAGAGGTGTCTTCGAACTTTTTTGATGCAATCACTAAGAGAGAATCATGCAATGGATATCTAAATCGTGTTTTGAGCAAAGGTTATGACATTCTTTTGGAAGAGCACGAGGATGTTTTTAGTTTGCTTCATCAACACCGAGTAGAAATCGACAATTTGGAGCTAGGAAAAGGCATTGAGATGGAATTAAAAGTTAAAAGCATTGAAGATCAATTTTTGTATGTTGGTAAAGGTTTGAGAAAGTTTTCTTATATCCTATCTTAATAATCTTATCTCACAGATGAGTAATGTCATGTCAATGTGTGAAAATTGTTAAGTTTTGATGAAACTAGTTTCATTGTTTTACATCGTTTTGATATTGAAGATGGAATAGTATGCTTTGATGATTTTATTGATGGAAATGGAGCCAAGGGAGCTTCATTAATGTCACTCATGTTTCTAAGTGTTGGGAATCTCTTATGACAAGATGGTGATGGAGGCTCATTCATGGCATTTCATATTGTAATCATCTCTAATCAAGTGCAATATGGAAGAAGCAAGCAAGCACTCATTTAAATATTTGATTCACACTGTTTGCTATGTTTATGGAGATATCAAATAATCATGGAGGAATCCATTTATTATAATTATATGTACTTCTTCATAAAGTATTCTCATCTTTATATGTAAAATTGGTATAAGTGATAATGAAGCATTCAATATGGACACTATTCTCTAAATCAGTTTTGAAATCTTTTTGTTCTATATTTATAGATGCTTAGAAAAACGATACATTCTTAAGAAGGAGCTAATATTCAAGATAGAGCAAAGTTATGATGTGAAAATAGCAAGTATATTTGAAGAGGGAGCGTGAAAAATTGTCAGCTAGTACTTGGTCATTTAAGGCATTTTAGAGGCCAAATTTATAAATAAACTCCATAAGATGTCTTTACATGCGTGAAAATATATTAGAATATCATTTTTAAGTGGGTCCAAATACCTTTGATACACAAATGGCCTTTATTTGATGTAATTTGTTCATGCGGACCAAAATTGGTAGATTAGGATTCAAGTTTCTATTTTAGGGCTATAAGATTTTAGAGAGAGAAGTAGCTATAAGTAACAATTAGGGTAGGGAGAAACTAGTTGATATTGTTTTGGAAAGCATTCCATACAATTGCTATATCTAGTTTTCTTATTTCTCTACATTTGTCATTGAGATTGGTATAACAGCTAGATTTAGATGCTATTGATGAATGCATGTATGAATTCTTTGTTGTTGGGTAGCCTATGTACAATAAGTTTAAGTTCAAATACATTTGTGAAAAGAGTTCATTTTTTGTCATTTCAATCATATGTGTTGTTGGTTTGATCTTAAAAGCAAGTTTTTGAGTAATTTGACTAACTCTGGGATTGAGAAGGCTTATGCATTTATTCTTGGCCTAGACCATGTACACAATGTAGTTACTCTATGATACGCTAGCCTTGGACTAATCGTGAAATAAAGTGGGCATGGAGACTTGATATCAGTAATGATAGTTTGAGACGTTAGTTTTGCCATTAGGTTTGGACGCCTTTCAAAGAGTGTTCGATAGTTTGGAGTGTTCGAGTCGTGAGACTGGGAAGTGACGAACTACCGATTGATAGTCGAACTATTGAATGACTCTACTTATTTGATAGACCTTGCAATAGTGTCGCAAACTCTGTTTTCGAACTTGTGCATAAATATGTAGGTTCTTCTCTACAACCAAGTCTGGGACTCTATCGTAGATACTTGAAAGAAATAGCTGGTACCTATTACAATGGCAACTGGATCGAATGATTGAAGTGAATTAGATTTCTAACACTCCCCCTTAGTTCGACTTCAAACATTCTGCTTGAAGTTTAGATCCTGTAGAAGAAGCCACAACCAGATAGCTTCTATAGTTGCTTATGTTGCTACTACATATTCAGCTTCAGTCGACAATAGTGATATTGACTTCTATTTTCTAATGTCCTAAGAAACAAGTGAGGACGATAGGTAGAAACAGTATCTGGAAGTAGACTTCTTGGTGTGTAAATCTCCTCACCAATCTGAATTAGAATACCTAAATAAGCATAATGCTATAGCAAAGTTACCAGAATAACAAAGAACTTGGTTCTTTGTCGCTTAAATGTACTTTGTCACTCTCTTGAGTTATTTCCAATGTTGGAATATTCGATCCTTACCGAGCTTGCGTGAGAAATTGGCAAAAATCTAGCTTGGTATTTTTTATGATAGAAGTTTGTAAGTGAATCTCACATGTGTGGAGGATGTTCCCATGTGTGGAGAATTGTAAAGTAAATCAAAATGTTTGATATAGGGGTCTCATAGAATTTCATAGTCAAGCATTTAGGTGTAGGATGTTGATAGGGTCAAATTTGGCATAGATGGCAAATTATCCATTTCCACTTGTAATGCTACTATTGAGCCAAAAAAGAGTAGGAGGCCAAACTCGTGCCAATTAGAGTGTAGGCAAGTGTAATGCTTTTGTTTGATGAGGTTTAAGAGGTCCAATAGGATTTAGAGGTGGAACCATGAGTGGTCCAATAGAATTTGAGGTTTGCTTGAAAATGGTCCAATAGAATTTAGAGGTGCATGGATCAATGGTCCAATAGGATTAAGAGGTGGCAAAGTGTGGTCCAATCATAGTTAAGCATAGTGGTAGCTCATGGATCTACTAGTATTATTGTATTCCTCATTTGGATCTAATGGATTTTGAGATTGAGTGGATTTTGAGTGTAAGTGATTTTCTAGCTTTCTCTCTCTACATGAGAGCTGTTGATGATTTTATCTCTCTACTCGAGGAGAGCAGCTTGTTTTTACTTAGATTACTTTTGGAACACTTCCCACATGTGTGAGTGAGAGTTGGAAGCGATTGAATGCATGTAGTAGTGTGTTTTTGCCATAGAATCAAAGATAGATCTTGAATATCAATCTAGTCTTGATCTTGGTGCATCTACACACCTTAGGAGATCACAAGTACATGTTGTAGACAGTCCACACGTGTGAAAATCAACATGGTATCAGAGCCTACCTAAGGTTACCATGCATTTTGATCAAGTGAAAACTATTCATCAATCTTGAGCTAGAAATTGTCAAGGTCCATTTTCCTAGCTATCTTGTTCAATTTTGGATCAAAAGAGATCAAAAGGACATTGATTGGGTCTGACCTGGTACTGTACGAAATCAAGTGCTCAGACACGTGTGAGGAACATCCAATTTCAGTTTGGGAGTTCTCTTTCATGTTTGATCCAAAAATCTTGCTAGATAGCTTGTTTTGAAGCTATTTTTGTCTAGTTTCTGATGCAATCAGTTTCATTCCATTTGGTTGTGCCAATCAAAAGTTATAAGCTTTTGAAGAGGGTTAGGTAGGGCACCTAGTCCTGGGTGGACACATTTGGTTTGGTCAAGAGATTGCTTGTTTGATCCAAAATCACAGTCGAATGCTTACCAATCTCATCTATATGTGATCTAGGCACTATTTTGAGATCTTAGCCATTTTGTTTCATGCAATATCATTGTATTTGAGTCAAATTTGTTTTCTTAGTATATTTCACACGTGCTAAGAGTGTTTGATCCTAACTTTGCCCATACTCCATCATTTGATGTGAAGTAGATCTAGTTTTGGAGAGATTGAGATAGCTAGTGAGAATCATCTCACAGTTTGTTGCAAGATCTTGCATAGGAGATGTAGCACACCATTATTGGATCCTATAGTGAGAGAGAAGCAACATTTTTTGTTCATCACTTTTATTTATCTCCACTTTACATGACTTTAACGAGTTCATACTTGTTGCAACCAAGTGAGAGATTGTCTACTTCCAATTATTCCATATGGAAGTTGAGGATGGAGTCCATCTTGATACTCCAAGATGTGATGGACATTGTACTTGGGATTGAGAAGGAGCGTCAAGTCCTTCAAGAAGTACAAAAATACAAGAAGAGAGCTAGGATGGCTCTCCACTACATTAAGATGAATGTCTCTAATGAGATATTGAGGGAGATTGGTGATTGTTCTACATCCAAGGAAGCTTGGGATTGTCTCAAGTCCATCTATGAGGCTAAGAACACCTCTGGGCTCCTCATTTTTAGAAATCAAATCTTCCAAAGTAGTCAAAAGAGTGATGAGAGTGCATGTAATTATGTTTTGAGAGTCAAGGATATTCATAGGGAGCTTGCATGTATTGGTGACTCAATCAATCAAAGTGAGCTAGTCCAAGTCATTCTCAATGGCTTGAGAGATGAATATGACAACCTTGTCCAATCCTATGCCATTAAGGAGGAGCTACCAAGTTTGGAGGCCCTTCAAAGTGTGCTTATTTATGAAGAATCAAGAAAAGAGTACAAACTTTTGATGATGGACAAGCTATCACTCAATCATGATGATGGCAAAGTTCTATTTGCCAAGCACAAAGAGAGGAGTAAGAAGCAACACCATCACTTCGCTAATGACAAAGCTAAAGACCAAGATGGAGAGGAGGAGGATATCTCTCATGCTTCTAATTCCAATCTCAAGAAGAAGAAGATCAAGTGCCTTTATTGTGGCAAGAAAGGCCATTATGCCACCAATTGCTTCAAGAAGAAGAATCAACTCAATCAAGCCAACATCACCAATGAGAAAGAAGACTATATTGCAAGTGATGGAGAAGGCTCTCTTATGGCATCAAGCTTCTCCTCTCCCACCTTCAACAAGGATGACTCATGGTATATTGATAGTGGAGCATCTTCACATATGTGTGGCTCCAAGCACTCTTTTTCATGTATTATGCCTTATGATGGAGTCAAGAAGACCATATACATTGCAAGTAAGCATGAGTGCAATATTGAAGGAGTAGGGATTATTCCCTTGAAGCTTGCATCTTCCAAAGATCTCTTTCTCAACAATGTTCTTTTTGTCCCAAAGCTTACAAAGAACATCTTAAGTGTTGGCCAACTTCTTGATAGTGGCTTTGATGTCAATTTCAATATTGACAGTTGTGTGATCAAGAAGGATGGTGAGATCCTTGCATATGGATCAAGATTTGAAGGCATCTACAAATTGGATCCAAGTGAGAGTGCAAACTCTCTTGATGTTTCTTATATGTCCAATATTTCAAAGGAGGATGATCACACAAGATGCACATATCTTCTCTCTTCAAGTATTATGGTGTATGATTATTCCTTATTATTCAAAGCATATGTTGAGAAGAAATTCTCATTGGAGATCAAAGCTTTGAGGAGTATTGGAGCTCTTGAAGGAATAGCACCATAAGAAGTTTTATTCAAGATGAAGCCGATTGAATACTCATCCATCAAGGAGGCCTTTAGTGTCTTTACACTCTCTATTTCAAAAGTGATTGTGAATAGAGATGTCACATTGCATGAAGATTCAATCTTGGAAGTGGCCGAGATCAAGGCTTCTCAAGAAGCATCACAAGTTATCTTTTTTGAAGGTATTCAAGTTATGATGGGGCCAACGTGTGAGGAGGAGTTTCTTCTTCATATGATTTCAAGAAGACCTTCAAGATGCATGGCCGAGTCTTTATGGCTCACCTTACATGGCAAAGAGGGGCATCTTTCATGTTGTATCTACTACAACACATTCATATATGCTTCTCTTCATTTGCTTGAAATGCTATCTTGCTTCATTGAATTTTTTGGATCTCAAAGTTCAAGAAAAGCTATACTAGTTTTGTATGATGCTTATGGTATGAACATGTTTCTTGTCATTATTTACTTAGATGTGTTTCCAATACTTTTTGAAAGCAAGATATTGTATTGTCAAAAGTATGCTCTTGGTTCTAGTAAGAACAAGATTGAGCTTGGTACTCACTTTTTTGAAAATCATGTTTTCACATGTTTTGAGGCAAATTATAAACTCCTCTTGAGATTAAGTGAAGCATCCAAAGTGGACACTTACATCATTGAGAGAGTAACTAGCCTAAAAAAGATCAAGATAGTCTTTGATATCAAGATTAGATACATCATGGATATAGTTCATTGTATGTGGACTAGTCAAGCTAGAAAGCATAATCTTGATAACCATCATTGTTTCACATCTTATGATCTTGATCTCCATGATCCTTATGAGGCTAGGAAGCCTCAGATTTCTCTATTTATGGTGCATCCATCATGCAAGTGGAACTTTCAAAGCAAAGATCATCATCAAGCATGGAGGAAGCCCATGATCATAGTGGCATATTGGTGGAGCACTCTTCAAAGGCATTGGCAAGAGATCTCTACCAAAGAGATCTTATCATGGATATGGTGAGGGTGCTGGTATGATGGATCCCTTGGCTGATCTTAACTTCTTATGCATACCAAAGGATCCACTCAAAAAGATTTACAAACTTCTCAAGTGATCTAGTACCTTGCCAGGCTATTTTTTGAGGAGGAGTGTGAGAAATTGGCAAAAATCTAGCTTGGTATTTTTTATGATAGAACTTTGTAAGTGAATCTCACATCTGTGGAGGATGTTCCCACGTGTGGAGAATTGTAAAGTAAATCAAAATGTTTGATATAGGGGTCTCATAGAATTTCATAGTCAAGCATTTAGGTGTAGGATGTTGATAGGGTCAAATTTGGCATAGATGGCAAATTATCCATTTCCACTTGTAATGCCACTATTGAGCCAAAAAAGAGTAGGAGGCCAAAATTGTGCCAATTAGAGTGTAGGCAAGTGTAATGCTTTTGTTTGATGAGGTTTAAGAGGTCCAATAGGAGCTAGAGGTGGAACCATGAGTGGTCCAATAGAATTTGAGGTTTGCTTGAAAATGGTCCAGTAGAATTTAGAGGTGCATGGATCAATGGTCCAATAGGATTAAGAGGTGGCAAAGTGTGGTCCAATAATAGTTAAGCATAGTGGTAGCTCATGGATCTACTAGTATCATTGTACTCCTCATTTGGATCTAATGGATTTTGAGATTGAGTGGATTTTGAGTGTAAGTGATTTTCTAGGTTTCTCTCTCTATCCGAGAGCTATTGATGATTTTCTCTCTCTACTCGAGGAGAGCAGCTTGTTTTTACTTAGATTACTTTTGGAACACTTCCCACATGTGTGAGTGAGATTTGGAAGTGATTGAATGCATGTAGTAGTGTGTTTTTGCCATAGAATCAAAGATAGATCTTGAATCTCAATCTAGTCTTGATCTTGGTGCATCTACACACCTTAGGAGATCACAAGTACATGTTGTGGATAGTCCACACGTGTGAAATCAACAGATTGAATCTTGGATCCATTGGCAAATCAATGGATTTTGATTCAAGCATTCCCAATTTCTCAAGAATGTTGTGCAAATACCTTTGTTGGCTTAGAAATAATGTCTTCTTGGTTCGATCTCGAAGGATCTGAACATCAAGTAGATAGTAAACTAGTCCTAGATCTGTCATGTCAATTCTTGTTTATTGATTCCCTGCTCTAGAGAATCAGTTGGCTGTTTATTTGCTTCTTCTTAGTTTCAGAACTGTTCTGCCTGTTATCAGGCTTCTTGGGCACTTCTTGGTTTATAGCTTTCTTGTCTCAATGCCCAGAATCAAGCAAAAGGGACAGATGTACGTTGTAGTATATGTCTTGCCTGTCAGAGGACAACTCAGGGCAGTTACTCTTGCACTGGAATCACATGCTTCAAATAAAAAATGTAGATCATGCATTCAACCAAGAAATCAGCATGTAGAGTGGTTGAAATGCCATGAAATCCTACTTTAATGCTGCAAAAATGAGTTTTAAACAGATCTTAAACATTAAAACTATTCTACACCTGCATTAATCCACAAAACGAGAAAGAAGAAACTAATCTAGCAACATTTTGATAGTCCAAGTATAACGACCCTAAAAAATTGCCCCTAAGATGAGGATATGAGAACACAATAGAAGAGAATATGGAGTCAAACCGCCCAACCAATCCTAAATCAAACCTAGATCTAGCCCCCAAGCCATGCCATGTGGAGCAAGAGGAGAAGAGAGAAACTGGTAACCTAAACTCAATAGGTCGACGGGAGAATCCCTACCTCATTATATAGAGAGTAGAGCCTTGTGCATGAAACCATGCAACCCCCATGCAGGTCAACTATAAATAGATCACATCTCTTCATGCAGTCCTCCTGCCTATATCTGTCACACGTACATGCAATACTCCATATGTCTCAATTAGAGTGTCTGGGTCGTCTCAAGGTTATCAGTCACAAACTAGCCTTGACATGGAATTAAATCATGGCGTGACCATCAATCTCGAATACTGAAGGGTCGGTCTACCATATAAGGACTATTCTAGGTCCTTAACCAAATATGGCCATGACACCAAGGATCAAGAAACACTCATTTCTTGATTCTTGGACAACCCAAGAACATCAAGAACCGGATTGTACGAAAATATGCAAGATTTACATCACAAATCCAGCCTATTTACTTTACATGAATGCTGAAACCTACATTAATCCACAAGAAAACAAGAAATCTAATCCTCCACTAAGATCCACAACCACACACAAAGAAAATGGAAGGGCAAGATCATTAATGCATCACTCAAGAGACAAGAATGATCAAGGAGCTCAAGAATGCATCACAACTCATGGAAGATCTTCTGATTTCAGCATGGAGTAGATACATTTACACAAAAGCTCCTCTTCTCAAAGAGGGAGTCTCTTAAATAAGCAAGAGAGCTCCTTAGGTGGCATCCTAGTGGCATTTCCACATTTCACAAATTACAAGTAGAATAATGTGGAGAGTGTTCGATAGTTTGAAGTGTTTGAGTTGTGAGATTGGGAAGTGACAAACTATCTATTAATATTCGAACTATCGAATGACTTTGCTTATTTGGTATACCTTGCAATAGTGTCACAACCCTGTCTTCAAACTTCTGTGTAAATCTATAGGTTCTTTTCTGAAGCATGTTCCCGTGTAAATAACTAGGTATGGGACTTGATCGTAGATACTTGAAAGAAATAGTTGGTAGCTAATACAGTGGCAATTGGATCGAATGGCTAGAGTGGAATTATATTTCCAACATCTCTCTCTCTCTCTCTCTCTCTCTCTCTCTCTCTCTCTCTCTCTCTCTCTCTCTCTCTCTCTCTCTCTCTCTCTCTCTCTCTCTCTCTCTCTCTCTCTCTCTCTCTCTCTCTCTCTCTCTCTCTCTCGTGGATGCTTCTTCATTTAAAATTACCCTGCTACGCAACCAAACAACTGGACAACAACAGGTGTACTATCTCTTCAAAAACACAAGGTCCTAATTCAAATACCCTCCTATACTTGCACTATTATAAGGTCTTTCTAAAAAAAAAGGGGGATTTCCCAATTTCAATTTAAATAAGCTCTACAAAGTATTAAAATTTAAATCATAATTGCAGGGAAATTAGTTTTCCCACCCTCACTAAGCTAAATATGGCCTTCCGGGAAACCTCACCGCATGACACTATAAATCATGTAGTTTCGACGATTGTTCCTCACAACACCTTGAAGAGTTCTTTTGTCTCTCACCTACAGCAAGTGCGCCCTACCAGTTCTCTATTCGACGGAAGCTATTATATGGTAAGAGGCTTTCACTTCACTGCGCAATGCTAGCATGGTTTTTTCATGCTTTTAGAACTCGGTGTTATACTTCCGTGCTTGGTTTTAGGTATGGCTAGATCTAACTCATCATAAGAAGTACATTGTATGAGGAACTTTGTGTTTGATTGATGGCTATCCAGCGATGGACATGCCAAGTTCTCTGCTAAGAAAATAGATCCTTTTGCCTTATTGGCAGCGATGGACCTACAACCATCTTTTGGATCTCTTCAAAGAATGTTTGCTAACTCTTGTTGCAGCGATGAACCACTAGCTGCCTCTTCAACTTTGAAATCAGTAGCATGATTTTGGTAGAACAACGACGGAATGACCTTACTACAAATCATATTCTTTGCTCTAAAGGGCACATAAGTATAGCCTCTCTCTAGCGATGGAAAGAAGGATCACATTCAAACTTATAATGTATGTATCATGCGATTGATAGACCTTCTATCCAGCGATGGACAATAGGTTCTACTAACCATTTTGGCATGAAAATTTTATCAAGCACACCTCCTACTTGTCATAATGTAGCATCTTATTGTTACTATGGCCTTTTACCACCTATGTTTTGGTTCAAACTCAAACCAAGCATCACCTAGCCTCTAGAAAAGGTATGTCACCTATTGAAACTCTATAAAGCAAGCAAGTTGATACACTTTTTGTACATTCTTTAGGCGTTTTTACCTGACTCTTAAACGTAGCTATGGGATAAAGACTTTTTTCTATTGTTATGATCTAAAGAGAAACAAACTTTTCGTGGACACAACAATCAAATGAACAATCATGGGATGAGTATTCCCTTACACTTTAATATCTATCTCTCTTCACTACAATTAGAAAACGACATAAGTAAAAGATATTGCATCTTATCCTATTTACAAACCAGCTCAACTATTCTTGAAGAAACCTTGCCAAATACCTAATAGTAGGGACTCCAAGATAATGTTCTTAGACAACATGGATATGCGTAAGATACGAACTTTTTACTTAAGGATTAGAACGGCACATATCTGCCCTATACCTTGTAAAAATATTGGAGATTTCTCTTTAACAGTAAACCATACCTATTTGAAGCAATGTCCCTATACCATGGTTGATAGACGAGTTCTGTATAGCATGGATTTGCTCGGAACCAATCATACAATCAACAATGACAATACTTAACCCTGCTCGAATAAGTGCCACACTAGACTTTTGGTGAGATACGACTGGAAAGCATGGATATGCTCAGAAGTATGGACAATAGTGCATGACATACCTTGCTCTGCAAGGCCCACTTAGGTTAGAATGACATGGATTTGCCCTAACACTAGCACACGTGTCCACACCAAGTCTTTTAGCTAAATAGAATGAAAACGGTTAAAACTATTCATACTCTGTTTAAAAATAAATACTAATTGATATGGACCAATTGCCCGTAAACTGATCAACATGGCACTTGCCCTGATACGGGAATATCAGGGCTTGGCCTATCGCTAAAAAACTTTCTATTGTTTGGAAAGACGGTCCTATGTTTTAAAAATGCTATTCAAGCTGTTAAGTAGTATAACTTCTTTTTGTCATGGATAACAACTGGTGCTCAATTATGACACCTGTCTTCCCCACTGTACTAACTCGTGCAGTTTTGTGTTGTGGGATGATGGCAAGTATCAGTTGGACGTCTTGAAAGTGGTTATGCTTTATGGTGCTTTTTCAGTACTGTATTTTACTTTTCAGCTATATTTTACCTTGTTGGATTATGTGAATAAAGGCTTCAAAAGGTTTCAGTCTTGCTTTGTCAAGAGGAACTAAGTGAAATTTTGTATCTCTCTCTCTCTCTCTCTCTCTCTCTCTCTCTCTCTCTCTCTCTCTCTCTCTCTCTCTCTCTCTCTCTCTCTCTCTCTCTCTCTCTCTCTCTCTCTCTCTCTCTCTTCCCATAGCTTAATTTTAGTACACAAAAGAAGTGTATCTCCTATTGTGGGTGTATTCTTGATCATGTACTAAAATCAAGTTCTCAATCTTGTGTGAATCCTTTATGTATTTGGAAGCAAGATCTCGATGCATAGTTATGTGGTAGTTTGTCCCTCGGTCACTTTGGATTAATAAGCTTCATAGTTAAAGATTTTTCGGATCTCGACACTTGGGGTTTGGTCAAAGTATTTGAGACTCTCACAAAAACTTGTATATAACATTAGAAAGGAACTTCTAGCTCACTAAATGCCAAACATGTGCTAGAGCAATATCTTGTAAGAAAACAAAGGGACCTTGGTGATTTGAGAGTAAATTTCACACGACTTCAGAGTAAGGGACAAGGCTCAAGATATTTGATACTGGGAATCACTAACAATTGGGAGTTTTTAGATTTGGCAGACATTCAATTACTATTAAGGTAGTTTCATTTATTGGTTAGTATTCTCATCAATAGGTACTAGGGCAATTGGTATGGCTCTTGACTCTCAAACATAAGGTCATGGTTTCAAGTTGCAACTCCCCATCCCTCCTCTTAAATGAAAAGTCATCATGAAAATTTACATGGACTTTATTTGATCCATGATTTAGATCAATATTCTTTGCACCAAGTAAAGACTGCTATATTGATATAAATAGGTTGTACAAAATCCATTTGAGGTCACATTTAATTGGATGGGTCATGCTTCACCTAAAACAATATAGATGACAAGAAGACACATTGAAGGCACATTGCATAGGAGCCCAATACGACAAAATGAAGGCAGAATGCTAAGTCGAGGCTAAGAGTTGTTTCCTATGGCCCTTCACCTATGAGTTTGTGACATGTGTCAAACATCATAGCACACATTTATTATGCAAACTAGCATAATGAGAGTCTAGTAATGTGTAGCAAAAAGTGCCATTTTTAGTGTCTCCTCAAAAATAAAACAAACTTCCTGTTTTTATTGCTCCTTAACAAGATTTGCACCTTCATATCGCAAAATGCATGTATACTTTGTCCCTTTAATTTGAAAGGTTACATGCATACACAATGTGCGTTCTTGGCAAATGGAATCAAAAAACACTCTTGACTTTTTCCTTGGGTTTTTTTCTTTTCTTTTTTGGGCTAGAAAAGTCTGTTGCAAAGCACTATTTCCAATTAATTTGCACTGCAATGTTTTTCAACTTCAATCTAGACTAGCCTTGCACAAAAACTAGCTAATTTCGGCCTTTATGTAAAATAAAGTTCTTATCTTGGCAACCAATCGGTGTGCGATTACGACACGACAAGTTGACTCTACAAGACCACAACATGTCACGCAATGACTATTATACACATGTTAGTACTTTTTGATAAATTAAATAGCAAAAATGTATTTAAAGAGGATACAAATTCACAACGCCATGAAATGACTTTATATACATATACTAGACACTATGCTACTATGTTGATAATGGCATAAAAGTTTGTGAAGATGATAATGGAGTCTCTAAGTGAAACAACATGAAGATTATGAGGAGTGCTGTTTAAACTCTAGATGCACCAAAGAAGATTATTCCTAAATAAATATAAAATAAAATAAAAAATGCAAGTAGCATGAATCACCATCAAGCATTTTGACTTGTAAGTTTACGAAGATAACATTTTTTATTTTTCAGTCACCAAAAATATCAATATCCTTGGGTTTTGGAGCATTGAACCTAGTCCCATTTGCATTGGCCTTATATATCTTAGAAGCACGCATGGAGAAAATCAACTATTGGCTTGTTGTGTGTGTTTGCCATGTGAATGTGTTAATTGTTTTGAAAGCTTTCATAATAGTAACATACATTTTTCCAAGTAGTGAGTTCGTACGTGAACGAATATTTCCTTACGCGATGAGAACTTACTCTGATGAATCTTGAGGATTGTAATTGGTCAACAATTGTATCACTCGTGTCTTGTGATGGTGGGGATTGCAAGGATTTGTACACCAAGTGTAAGATTACAAATGCAAGACTTGGAAAGTTGCAGATGACAAATGTTTATTGGGTTGAAATAAAAGCTTTGGTCTTGCACTAGTGACAACTACTTTTGCCAGGTCCTTTCTCTTGTCGCTCATTTGTAAGCCTTGGCAATTGAGATGACGAGCAATGTACCACATATCTTTCATGCATGGTTGTTACATGTCAAACGAAGTAGTGTGCAAGCTGATTAGCCCATATAAATCCCTACCCTAGAATCAATCCATTTCTTTAAGTAACCTCTTGTAATGGTACATGCCAAACAAAGTATCCACTCACAAAAGACCTAAAATACAACATGGTGTCATCTCATGGGATCAACATATTTTGCATTGCCACTGTTGTGGCAGTCATGGGGCCCTTCCATCAATTGATGGACGGGCAAGGAGAGATGGTGAGAAGAAGGGGGAGGTGTTGGAGCTCCCACCACTGCCCTTGGATGGTGTCTACACCATCATTGACTGTGTCATTGACTTGTGAGAGATGGTGCAAAATAGGCTGATCTCATCTCATGTATAATTGTGCCATATGATGTAAGCTCAAAGTAACCATGAAAGCGTAAGATCATAGTTTTTGATTTTTCAAATATGATCAGGTGAGCAAGCCCTAAAGAGAGGTCTGGGCAACATAAAATATTTCATGGTTTCAGGGAAGCTAGCACCTGATATATTTGGCGGTCCTCAACGTGCAAACAAGCACAAGCAGGAGCACGTGAAATGCTTATGGGATGAAAACACATGTGTCAATCAAAATAGCTGTGGCCAAAACGTTGGCGGGTTTTTGAGAATAAATAAATTTTTTAAATTAAAAAACAACGTGTGGTTGTGATCGAGCTGGGGCCAAATGTGGGCGGTGCCTGCAAGATGGAGGGGGCAAGGTGGGGGGGGAGGGGGGCGGGGGAGTTTGGGTTTTGCTTGGATTGTTACCAGGTCACTCGGGTCCCATGACTGGCGATTAAGTCGGTCACGGACGTCATTTATAGTGGTGGGTGACCTTCATCTGCGCTCCTCCATTCTTGCCTTCGATCGTTCGTGTCTCGCTCTCGTTATCACGATCCAATCGGAGACGTCGGGTGGATGGCTTTATGATGTCTTATACTGCATTTGGCGATGCAATGCATGCAGCTTTGCTGTCCTGTTCGCAAGAGCTGCGCTCATCGTGCAATGGTCAGGAGAAGCTGAATCTCCCTTCATTTGGGGCGAACTTCACCCCGCGCTTTTGGTCTGTGCAGCCTTGGCGTGCTCGTCGGTGTTAAATATTATTTTCTTAGGTTCAATTTTCTGAGAACACTGCAATAATCTGGTGAGCGTCTTTCTAATCAACCTGCATGTGTTTGATTTGGCTTTCCCTTTTCATTTTGGTTTCTTGAGGATCAAAATAAGCAATCTAGCGTTTGGTATTCGTGAATGCTGACAAGAAATTATTAGATGATTTGTATCTTTTTTCAGTTGCGTGCTTGAATAATAAGCAATCTAGCGGTTAGTATGTATGAATGCTGACAAGAAATAAAATAATCAGATAATTTGTATATATTTTTCAGTTTATGCTTGAAAAATCAGCAATCTAGCGTTTATTATTCATGAATTGACGTTGATCACATCATTTGTATTAATTTTCAGTTCCAGTGGAATGCTTGAAAAAGAAGCTATCTAGCGTTCTGTATTTACAAACTGATTTATAGAAGAAATAATTTGGTGATTTATGTTATTTTTCAGTTTTGGAGAGGGATACTTTAGTAAGCCGATGACATAGTATGCGACAGTGTAGGCATGGAGGAGCTGATACATCGTTGCTGTAATTAAATGAAAATATGGAGTACTTGGCATGAGCCATAGAGTTTGGGATTTTATTTTTACCCTTTATCATGTTCGGGCAGATTGTCTTCTCTGTCTCTGTAAAAGACATTCTGTTGATTGGAAGGGATTGCAACTTGGCTGGACAATCTGATTCTGGTAAAAGGACTCTTAAGTATATTTCACCTGAAGAACGAGTTTTCAATCGGAAGTCTACATTTAGAAGATGCAGAAGGCAAATTTGCGTGCCAGAAAATTGGAATAATAATTTGCTGTTTTTGTCAAAGAGGAATTTAATTTTGTACCCTTGCTCAGCACATGGTGGCATGCGTCTCCCTCCTTTGGAAGCCGACTGTTTATTAGATCCTTTTGGAACTAAAGCAGTCTTGGTTCATAAGTTGAAGCCTACGAAGTCCCACTGGGAGCTTTTACAGTTATTAACAATGTCTGAGTCTAGAAGCAGCAGATGCAGAATTCGTAGTGTTGGAATGGAAAACAGTGTCAGTGCAAGCGTGGAGCAGCAAGCTGACTTAGATTGCTTGAGTACAGCAGATGTGACAAGCCATGCATCTCTTCCAGGTTGGTATATAGGCTTCCATCCTTTGGGAAAGGGGTTCGTAAACTGTGCAAGGAGATGGTTGTGTTTGAATTGTTGTATCACAGCTGATCATTTCGCAAATAGTTAAATTTAGAATATGTAATCAGATTCATCCAACAAAAAAATGCACAAATTGGATAGGCTTACAATTTTAGAGGTACGTATCTTTTAGCTGTTCTATAGCAAACTTGAATTGATGCAGTTATTTCTTTTTCAATAACAGATGATACATCTTATGGTATATTGATGAACGAAGTAAGTACTCTACCATGTTCCTATCATTACACCTCAAACTTATAAGCCCAGTTTGAGAGAATGGACAGTGAATCATGGAAAAAGAATCACTTCCATTAAAGGCTTGGAGTTTTGAGGTGTTTTTGTTGTCTTTATCAAAGGTTTAGGGTTTGATTCAGACTTCTGTTTCTTTTAAGGCCCAATTTTGAGGGGCAGTTGTAGGTTGTATGAACCTGCTAGTTTATCCATGTAACCATGTTCCGTTTTATGTGCTGATGTTGATGGATTGAGGCTTGGATTGGATTTGAGCCATTTTTGTTAGTGATACCGTTAATCAGAATTTTGCATTACATTATGTACTTGAGAGGGTGAGGGTCAGCTTTTAGCACAGAGCATATGATCTCAAAACATGAAAGAACCATGACAATGTTCATTTAGGATTCAAGATTATGTTGTGATCCCTTGAATGATTCTATCCAAGAATATAAAAGCATTGTAACATTGGTTGCAACCAGTTTGACAATCTCCTCATCTCATACCTGATGTATGCAAAGTTTACTTGGCCAAGAACTTTGAAGCATGAGATTTGAAAAGTTTAAGTTTTAACTAATTGGTCAGTAATTTGATAGCTATAATGAGGAGGTTGTGTCAACAAAAGTAGGCTGGAACATGAAAAATATTCCAAAAATCATGTTTCTAAGTTTTGACTGGCTGGTGTCGTTTGTCTTGTCCTACTTCAATTGCATTGTAGGGGCTGCTACCATCCACCAACTCATGAGTAGATTGAGTGAATGATATTGGGGATCTCCTACTATATATGTAGTACAACTAGGTCCCACCACAAGCACGATTCTCAACCAGATCTATGACATGAGGCAGCAATAGGAGAGGTTAGTGACATCATTCGTGTGAGCTTAGAACAGTATAGACATGCAACCAAATGAAGTGATAATCCACATCAAACCAACAACATAGAAACACAAAATCTTAGTCTATGTATAACTTGCATGCTTACTTTTAGTCAAAAAATCTTTAAGGGTAGCTTTATAAGTATTGTATGACTTGCATGATCTCTTTTGTTAAGAAATACTTATAGTCAAGCATGGATGATGGTTTATAGATATATGGAGACAACATCAAATAAATCAATTGTCAAGTAAAGGCAAAAGCTCTTATTCTTATAATTGCTTCTATCTATGATCAGAATTTGTTGCCAAAAACATAAACTTTGTTATTATAATTCACACATTGGAAGACTTCGTATCTTTTTAAATCAAATTGGACTGATGTGAGATTCTAATCCTTCTCCTGTTCTCAACCACAATATAAGATTTCATATAAAGTTCCCATCTAAGGCTACAGCTTAAGGTGCCTCGTTAGAGATATAGTGTAAAGATTGGCAAACTTTGAATGTTGAAATTTGTCTTTCACGATGTCATCAAACCTGAATTTCCAGTTTGCAACAAAATATATCTTGGAATTAAAGGAGCATCATGATAATATTTTATCCCAATGGAACTTTTCTTGAGTTTGGAAGTTGTTGATTGAATTTCCTCCTTTAAGGTCCTAAAACTTAGGGAAGCTGAATAATGCATGTAAATTGCAAAAAGAAGAATGATCTTAGGTGGATACAAGATTTTTAGTTCAAGAGCTTAGTTGCAATATGACCTGAATATGTCTTAGCCATGTAGGGAAGACATTTTACAGGAGGAAAAGCAACGCTCCTTGATGTTCTGATAGGTGTAAGAGTGTACTTTAGTTGTTATGTCACTTGCATAGAGAATTTTGTGACACAATACTAGAGCAACAATTTGTCACTTGACACTAAGAGATTAAAAGAAAACTACAACGCACTCCCTTGCATGCCCTCCTACCTTTGCTCTTTGAGAACATAATAATCACGTGATGATACACTTAGGGTATCTATTCTAAAGTTAGGGTGTTGGGCTAGGGTTGGGTGTCCTCTTATGGGGTTGCTAACGAGAAGCTTCCTTGACATGCATTTCTAATTAATGCACTTTGGGAGTTTCAATGTAATTAATAAGTTTCCAAATAGTAAAGCATCTACAATCTAGTATACCAATCCAACTATCCGTTTAATAGAACCTGAAGTAGGATAGTATAGTTTCTTACTTGGATTGTAGTATCCTTTGCTCCATGCTCATCAAAGCTCCAACCACAGTGAACCCATTCAGATGTAGGCTGAAGACTCTCCTACCATAGGCCTCAATCCAAAGCCTTTCTTCGAGCCCAAACCGCTAGTCACCTTTAGCGCGGTCCTGTAGAAGTATTTCATGTGTCCCATTCCACAATATCCTCGTGCATAACCTGATCACCTTGCCAATAGCCTGTAAAAAAGTCAGTTTTTTCATTGAAGTCTCTTCTTCCAAGCTCTTCTCTCTTTCTAAGCCATACATCTATATGTATCCAAGAGCCAATGCCATTAAGGGCAACGACTCTTATTGGTAGGTGAACTAAGGCCTGTCCTTACCAGCTTGGTGGACTACCCTTAATCTAAGACCAGTCTAGTTATGGCCAATCGGGGTCATAACATTTTCTCTCTTTTGAATAGAATAGTTTTGAATCATAAAAGTTGGAAATCTTTAAAGTTTCAACATTCTCCCAAGTGTTGTTATTCTACGATCCACCTTTGCATTTGATTAGGAAGAATTATTCTATTCTTCAACTGCCAATCTCTCCTTTTCAAAATTGCCTTTGGTTCATTTGGAACAATGGTAGGTGTCTCTTCCAATGATATTATCTCATTATTTGAGACCAAGTTGTCCTCTTCAACCAACTTCTCTTTCAATTTATTGATATGGAAGATAGGGTGAATTCAATATGTGGAACAATATGTGACTTCATTAATTTTTTGGATCATCTTGTAAGGTCCGCAATACCTTGGAGGCAATTGTTTTCATTACTTGTGAGTCCTGGAACTTCCTTAAGTGATCTTGGTGATTGTTCCAAATTAGCATAATATTGAATTTGATCCGTTGAACTATGTATGCTCTCCACTAGTAGTGCATTGTGACACCTCACTAGACACCTTGGCAGCCTATCTGGGCCACATCATTTAGTTCCCCTATGACTCATGGAGGATGTAAATGCATACTTATGCTACGCATAGTTGTTTTTATTAAGAATGTAAATAACAGGGGGAGTGTTAGAATTAATGTTCACGTTGTTACCCTTAATGTTGTTGTCTAGGATTAATTAGGATTGTTGGGCCATGCCTGCGTGCTGTTGCTAGACTTTAGTTAGACTCAAGTTTGAGATTCGCACAAGTCAGGTGTTGGGTGCTTTTATCATTCAGGAAATTGCTTTAAAGCTATTGTTTCATTATTGGCATAGAGACTTGATGCCAAAGTCTATAAGTATGTAGTGCGCATTAGTCCATTGGGTATGGGACATAGTTGGAGTACATCTAATCATTATGCTTCACCATTGTTGTTTGTGTTCTCTTTCATGTGCATGACTATTGTCTAAAAACAATAGAAATCTTGTCTTGGGTAACTTGTGTGAGCGAGTCGGTTTTCTAATAGACGGAAGGGAAGGGATGACATTAGGATTGAGTTGATATCAAAGCATTCACCCAATCATGTATAGTTTTCTCGATGGTTCATGGAGACAATTAGGTACAAATTGCGCTCGAGAATGGGGAGCATATGCATATTGAGTGATGCCTTTCGGCCAATGCAATACTTCAAGCAAAATTTCAACGAGTGATGCAACATGCCTGATTTTCTACATCACTTTTTGGAAGTTTTGTGCATGAATAGGAATAAGATGGGGAATAACAAAGCTCGCACTATATCCCCTCAACCACCCTTAGCCTTGACTTATCCTAAAGCCTCCATGTGGCGTAGGCCCCTCTTGGCAGATCCTTGGGACATGGGAATGCATGTGGGTTTAGGGGCCATTACTATTTATAGTAAGTCATTATTTATTACTCATGCGTGTAGGTGGGCGCACTACTACTAGATTAGGACTTGTTTTACTACTTAGAAATACATCTTGGGTCTTTACCCAATATAGGTAGTAATATTAGCAAATGGTTTTTTGTCTTTTGCTATTTGCTTTATGCTTTTAGCTTTTCACCTAGATTAGAGAAACTATATATGTAGGCTGGATCCCCACCACAATTTCATTCTAGTCGTTTAGAGCTTTGCTCAACTCTTCTACAATCTATGTTCTCTTTAATCTCTATACTTGATTTGTGAGTGCTAGTAGGAGTAGTAAACTCTATCTAGAAATTTGTCAAACATATTCTGACAGGTGGGGGGGCTAGTCCCCCATTTTTTTTGGAGCCATGTGGAAGGGGAGGGTGTTGGAGAGAGAGAGAGAGAGAGAGAGAGAGAGAGAGAGAGAGAGAGAGAGAGAGAGAGAAAGCTTTATTAATGTCTTTTCCATGCCAAAAGACATATAAGACTCGTCAAAGTACATGTCAAGTATGTGGTAACCGTAGGACCGTATGAAACGTCTCCAAGATTATAACAGAAATACAAATCTAACTGCTATAAACTGAACTGAAAACTGAAACTGAAAAGGATGCAATGATATATGAAACATATGGGAGCATATATACTGCTAACAGAGAGAAAGAAAGAAAGAAAGCTTTATTAAAGAGAGAGAGAGAGAGAGAGAGAGAGAGAGAGAGAGAGAGAGAGAGAGAGAGAGAGAGAGAGAGAGAGAGACATCCTTCTGAGTTAATTCTGTTAAATTTTCTCTGACTAGGTATTAATCCGAATCCATTAAGAGATGTGGGCAAGTCGACAAATATTGTTTGGCAGGAGTGTATGGTGAAAAAAGAAGTCAGGGAAAAGCATTTACGACAGAAAGGCTGTGTCGTATGGATAACGGGCCTCAGTGGTTCAGGTGTCTTTGACACCCTTCCAGGAATATTTCAGAATTTCAGATTAAATGGACTGTATTATATAGCATTGTAAGATAAATTGTACATTGTCAATTTGTCAGTGTCTTGAGCAGCTCGAAACTGTCCTATGTAGCCATTTCGTGCATATCTTTTAGCATTACTGATGGTACAAACGTAAGGAACTTATATTATGTAGACATTTTGTGCATATATTTGCCTGATGATGATGATGGTGATGATGCAACTGTTTGTTTGCGTGATTTTTTCTGATTAGCAACTAGAACATGCTGCACAGTTTTATGAGTCTTATCAGAATGTGTATCATTTCTGTTTTAGGTATGTCAATTGAGCACGGTACAAAAGCATCCAAACCAGTTATTTAACTTTCTTGGATCCAGATATTGGGCATTTTGGTGCCTTAAGATGTAACACGAACAACCTTTATGAACTGTTGCTCACAGTACTTCAGAAACGACTCAAATGATTAGAAATATTGGTAAACTGAACTCAGTAATAAATTAGAACACGCTTACTGGAGCTTCCAACTTGCAACCAGACTGGCAGTTAATAAAAGGAGAAAATGACAGCTAACATAGGAAGAAAAGATTTTCCAGAAAGTTCAATGAGCCTTGAGCTTGTAAGGCCATTATTAAAATCCTGGGGTGCCACCATCTTATCAGGGAGGATTTTGCGAAGAAAAAGAAGCCTTGATTAGTGGTTGAATCTGTAAGAAAGTGATTTCTCTGGATGTAGATGAGATTTTTGGACCTCTTCACTATATGTATTCCTGTGTCCGTGCATGTTCTTCTGTATGGCTCAAAACATCTAGGGAGTAATTTGCCTTCCTAAGGAACTGTGTATGCATAGTGCCTGATATAGTCCTGGGCCCTGGCCAAAGCTCCTAGGGCAGCAAAGCTTCCAGTTAAAATCCCTATGTACCCATTAGGATTTTCCATAAACACTACAAAAATGTGTTGCAAGTTTTTCTGAAAAATATGTTTGGTTAAATCTCTTTCTTCTAGGAAAACTGTAGGATTATTCAATGATATGGATGCTATCGATATTCTTCATGTAATAGATACATAACAATGTAGATTTTTGACCATGTTGAGTTGTGGTTAGGCTTTCCCAAGTGTCAAATAAATTTGGATGTTGCAGAGTAATATGTCAAACTTGGTGGGTTAACCCCTAAGTCACCTCTCAGGTAAAAGTACACTGGCATGCACCTTAGATCATGCCCTTTTGAGAAGAGGGAGGCTAAGTTATGTTCTGGATGGTGATAATCTGCGTCATGGGTTGAACAAAAACCTTGGTTTCAGTGCTGAAGATCGAACTGAAAATATTCGTCGAGTAGGTGAGCTTCTAGCAATTATGATCTGAAAGAGTACATTATTATTTTTTTAATAATCAGGAGTGGATGCAAAACCTAATTTGATGTGCTCAACTTGATTGGTATGATGAATAAGAAGTAAGGGATAATTTCTTAGGCTGAGAGAAAAGAAAGCCTGACATAACAGCATGTTATTCAGTCTTAAATGATGAGGACATAGACAAAGAGAAAATTCAGTTTCAGGGTTGTACATGTAATATCGTTTCTTTAAAGGATACCAGATTTCAAAATTCCTGCTGAAAGTTTCACATGCTTTTCTTCAGGTGAGGTTGCTAAACTCTTTGCAGATGCTGGACTCATCTGCATTGCGAGTTTCATTTCTCCTTATAGAAAAGATCGAGATGCTTGTCGTAAGCTTTTACCAAAAGGAGATTTTATTGAGGCACTCTCTCTCTCTCTCTCTCTCTCTCTCTCTCTCTCTCTCTCTCTCTCTCTCTCTCTCTCTCTCTTTCTTCCCCCTAAGCAATTTGAAGCGTTTATGTGAACAGATGGAGCTCAATTTTCCATGTAAACAACAGTCATGTGAGGCATGACTCGCATACTTGCAAAACTAAATAGCATATACGTTTGAGTTAATTTGTATACAAAAACGTTCTTGCAGGTGGTGTTATTTTATGTGTATTTCTTGGTTTCTTGTTTTCTGTGATCTGAGGCCATTCTGATTTGAGACTTAGTAAAGTTTGTTCCACCACACAGCAATTCAAATATTCTGGTCTTTTCTTCTTGTATTAAGCATGTTGCAAAATATTTGTAGTATCTTGAGTGCTGAGTTGAAATAGTAGCAATGAATTAAAGGCTAGTATTGATTAACCTTTGATCAGATCATTCAGATAGACATGGTTTAGAGAACAGTGGAGCTCATGAACCATTCCACACGTTCTGAAAGACACAAAGGATCAGGTTTGCTTGCCCACAAGTTTGGTGCACGACTATAATGGACCCAAATCTGAGGTCACATTCACAAGATATCATGCACAATAAACAATTGTAGAATAGACGAAGTGAGTTTGAATCTGTGATTGAGGAAAGGAGGAAAATAAGCTTATAACAATTTGTAGGTTATAGTGATTCCGATCCTATTGAATTTTTTTTTCCTTAATGTGTGGAACAAATCTTAATTCATACATTTGAGATGAATGCTTTTTTGTAATTAGTGAAACTTAATTATTTAAAGGGACTCAAATTAATCAGAGCTCCTTGATGTTAGAGCAAATAAGAGAAAGAAGCCTAGGGGCAATTCTATTTTTGGGCTATCAAAACAAAATCTCCTTAAAAATAAAGTACGTACTGAAATTTTGTGTTTGTTCCTAACGTCATTTTGAAATACATCTAGTACAAAGTATCTATGTATGTGTTGTGTACCTTTGGGTAAGGGAAGTATCACATTCGGTACATAAGGAACGGAAATAAAAATTATGATTTCGATTTATTTCCAATTTTTTGATCGTCAAAATGTTCAAGATACTTTTTTGAGTTTTTCTTTTGAGATGTAAGGTACGAAACAAGGCAACTAGCAGCTGAACTACCTATACCTGGCCTATTTTAGATAAATGTTATGGTTGTTGATTTCTATTGTTGTTGTTAATACATGTAGAATTTACTGGTGTTGACATCAACATCTTGCTTTGTTTGCAAAATTTCTATGGAAAAATGTAGCTAATTATATATGAACTGATTGCACTTTTAGTGTCATGTGAATATGGGGAATAGGGAGGAGTGAATTCAAGAAGCTACTGATAAATGATGATATCGTCGTCTGCTCCCTGCCCTCGATACTCTGAGATTGTATCATCTTTTTGATTGAATTTATAAAAGTCATCTATGAAAGATATGCAATCCCATTAAGATATGTCATGGTGTTCCAAAGCTCACCTATTGCTTGTCTGTTCTGTATGTGCCATGATCTTGCAAAGGTCCGCAACTTTATGGCACTTGATTTTGTTGAAAGTGAAGCAGCAAAACTCTTTATTGTGTTGATATTTTCTAATTGGTGGAAGTTATGTCCAAAGTGCAGGTTTATCTAAAGGTACCCCTTGAATTATGTGAATTGAGAGACCCAAAGGGGCTTTATAAGCTTGCACGTGCAGGGAAAATAAAGTGTAAGGAGCCACGACTTAGCCTTTGGAGTTGTAAAATGATCATTCTCTATTTAAGAGGGTTGAAATCATGCATGCAGAGATTTTATATAAAACTTTCTATTACATATTTCTTATTATTTGAGTGTAGATAACAATTTGTTATGGTTTACAGTTTGTCTGTGTTGCAACCCTTTGGATAGGCGCCTTACCTGCTGGATTGTCCATAAGTGTTGTAAAAAAATTACTCGCAAAAACAAAATAGTCAAGAACTGAGACTGATTTGCCATCTAGCTGTGCACATCCAAGTGACCACCTGTGTAGTCTATCCCATTGTATTGGATGAAACTCTGTTGGAAAAACGGTATATTCAGCTACAGAAGCAAATTGCTCAGCTCCTTCAATAAAATAGGAGTATCACACTCAACTACCAACTAGACGGTTGCTACCAATTCGCTATCGCTCTTGACCTTGTCTGATGGCTGATAATAGGAGCGTCTCCAATCTTAGCTCTCACAACGAAAATTAATGTCGACTAGTTGGGTACATAGTGTTTGGCTTGCTAAAGTTTGCTGTACCTCTAACCCTAGTAGCCAAAGTTACGGTCAGTGGTCCGTTAATTTTAGGCCCTTCTATTTCTGAAGACTTTAGTCAAAACAGTCGTTCTTTCCTTTTCCAACTTCTCACGTGTTTCATTTTGTGTTAATCTTTTTCTTAGTATGGAGTTTGGTCACCAATGGCTACCTTCTCTTAGTTGATTTTTGATTGAACAAGCGAAAGTGGTGATCATAGGTCCCGCGGTACTGGGTACCGCAGATCCCGGTACCGCGGTACCATAATATAATATATTATTTATTATTTAATATTTTTTTAAATTTTTTTTAACCTAAACTACCCGCCCCCCTCGTATTTCATCAGAAATTTTTTTGCGCCCTCCTCCGCCCTGCCATCGCTACTGTTTCCGCCTGCTTGCCTTCGATTCCTTGCATCGCCCTTCGCCCACGCATTGCCCTGCCTTGCATCTGACTTGCTTCGCCCTGCCTTCGCCCATTTTCAGCGTCTCTCACACAGTGTACCCAGCTGTTTTTTTTTCAGCGTTTTGTCCCTAGTTTTCTCCATCGCAGTGGTGCAATCCGACCTTTCCGGTCTGTGGGACGAGGTAGACATTGTCAGGCGGGTTGCCGACATGGCCAACAAGACTGGTCAGAAGATCGTGCGCTGCCGATACTGTCTCGTCGAGTTTGTTGCACCCCTCACTAGCCTTAAAGGCCATCTGCTCGGTGCACGCGCCAAAAATGGTGCCACCTTGAATGCTGCCCCTTGTGGCAGCATGACCGTCCCTGACAGGCAGCGACTACTGGACACCTACGGGTCGCGGCTCGTGGCAGGGGAGAACACCATTTCGGAGGGCATTCTCCGATTTTGCACCGCTCCTTATGTGGCTGACCCAGAGTTGCTGCCTGCTTGGCTGGCACGCACGAGGAGAGGGAGTGCATCCTCCTCCGGTCCCTTTGCCCCTCAGACAGTTCTGCCTCACGCACCCCCATCTGCTCAAATTCCGGTGGATCCCGTCCCATCGCGTCCGCCAGTTGCCACTGCGGTTCCACCACCACCCACTGTTGCTCGCACTCCCCCAGTCTACGACTTTCTCATGGACTCTCCGCCACCTGAGCAGGCCCATGATGCTACTGCTGGGGCCTTCGAGGATGTGGAAGAGATCCCTTCTTCCTTCCCTTCCCATCCGGATGACCTCCTCAGCCAGCAGTTTTCGTACCCCATGCCAGATGTTGCCCCTCCACCAGTGCACCCCACCTATGCTGCTGCACCCATCGCTGCCAGTGCATCCCACTCTCCCCATTCCACGTCTACAACCGATGCATCCACCAGTGCCCAGCCTGTCGCGTCATCGTCCATTCTCGTCACGGTTGGTGCACCGTGCTGGAGGTCCACCACCCGTCGCCCACCAGGGAGAGCCCTTGTGCAGCAGACCATTCGCGGCGGCATCAGCCGCACATGGACAGAGAGGCCACACAGGCCGTGGCTAGTCTGATTTACGAGCTGAACCTGCCCTTTGCCATCACCGACTCTGAGCCCTTCAGAAGGGCCTTCCGCCTTGCACAGTCTGTCAGCCCTAGCTGGAGAGTCCCTAGTTCAGAGGTTGTCCGCACACACATGCTGAGGGATAGGGTTGAGTCCTTGTCTAGAGAGGTGGAGCCTCTGCGTCGGCACTGGGCCACTTACGGTTGCAGCATCATGTCCGATGGCTGGACTGATGTCAGGAGGAGGCCGATTCTCAACATACTAGTCTCCAGCTGCATGGGCACCCAGTTTTTGAGGGCAGTGGATTGCAGTAGGGGGGGGAGAGTCATATCTGCAGAGTTCATGTTTGATGTCATCAGGTCTTCCATCCTAGCCATAGGCCCACAACATGTCGTCACGGTGGTGACGGACAATGCCACGAATTGCATTCAGATGGGTGTACTGCTAGAGGCCGAGTTCCCTCATATCGTTCATACCCCCTGTGCAGCGCACGACATAGACCTTCTGATGGGAGACATTGGAGCACTTCCCTGGGTTAGAGCCATCATCCGGGAGGCCCTCTTCCTGGTGACTTTTGTCACCAGAAAGAGGCGTGTTCTTGCCATGTTCCGGGTGTTCAGCCATCTGGACCTCTGTAAGCCAGCCCCCACACTTTGCATTCGACTTGGTGGTCATCGACCGTTTGATCAGGTGCAGGGCCTAGCTTCTATAGATGGTTGCCAGTGATCTTTGGGGTGCCAATACGTTTCCGCGCACTGAGGATGGGGCACTTTTCTTCCACGGTGAGGGGAGACCAGTTCTGGAGGGATGCACAGACATTGTCAGGACTGCTTCGACCACTCTACATTGTGCTCCGCATGGCTGACAGCGAGGGGTCGACACTTGGACTGGTGTATGAGCTCATGGACCGGATTGGACAGTTCCTGCAGTTGCCCATCTTGCAGCCAGAGAGGTAAGCGGTACAGTGTTGTAATTGACCTTTATCTTTAGTACTTGCTAGTTTTTTATCTATCAATGTTAAGTTTTTTCGTAATGCCCTAAACCACATGCCCCTCACCTGCAGGATGACAGAGCTGAAGTTCATATGGGAGACGCGGTGGAACTACTTCCACAGGAGTATCCACAGCGTTGCACACATGCTGCATCCCCTCTTCCTCTCTCCGACACAGATCGCAGACAGGGAGCTCGAGGCCGATTAGCTTCATTACATTCACAGGGTGGGTCCACACACAAGTTTGGATCCTAGCAGGCTCATGGAAAAGCTCGCTGCATTTCGTTTCGGCATGGGCACGTTTGGTCACCCGGCTGCTCAGGATCCAGAGAGGAGGCAGCTCCCAATTACCTGGTGGACCATGTTCGGTAGCACCTATCCATCCATACAGCGTTTTGCACTGCGGGTCCTTTCACAGGTATGCATCTCATCTCATCCTCCCTTGCTGTGTTTCGTTGACGTTCCACCCGTGCACGTGTGCTGAACCATTTCATTGCACGTACCACAGGACTGCGCTGCCTTTGTGTGTGAGCGTAATTGGAGCACATGGGCACTCATTCACACGAGGAGAAGGAACTGGCTGTCAGTGAGTCAGTTGGAGCGGTTGGTGTTCTGTAGCACCAACGCACGTCTCGCCAGGAGACTTCCGACCATTACGAGCGCATTGCAGGTGATTAGCTATTCTCCCATAGCATGTTGGTTGACTCCTAGTACGTTGGTTTCATTTCTTCATAAAGTTGTCTCTCTGACAGGCAAATTTTAAACCATGCAGACGAAGATATCTGATTTGGAGCGCCAGGTTGACTTGCCTGCGGACAACACCCATCCCATGCCTGCAAATGACCTGGGCACACAGTTGATGGCAGAGAGAGAGGGAGCTTGCCGAGATGAGAGAGAGAGAGAGCTTGGGCTTGAGCATAGAGAGCCCCCATTGTATGAGGCAGATGAGAGGATGAGCCCATTCGGGTTGTGTTTGCCAGATCAGAGAGGGATGAAGCAGATGATACAGGTGTAGGGCACACGCCACGGGCAGGGGTCACAGGTGCATCACGTGGCAGAGGTGGGACACATGGCACAGGTTATACCGGCAGACAGGCAGGTCACACAGGGGGGGGCAGTGGCATACCTACCTATGTCGACATGATGGAGGAGGCTCTTGATAGAGGGCATAGTGGTTTAGATGCCGGTCTTGCAGATGTTTGGATGCGTGCAGCACAGAGTCATGGCCGTTACTACGACAGCACACTAGAGGAGGCACCTGATGACTTTCATTGCATAGATTGGGAGGCCATGCAGGGTCTACAGGGTGCACATGATGAGGCACGGGATGAGGCTTGGGTTGATTCAGGGGTTGGTGCACAGGATGATTCAGAGGTTGGTGCACAGGATGATTTAGAGGCTGGTGCACAGGATGAGTCCCAGAGCCCAGAGCATTTGTATTCGGATGCCCAGCTGGACGACTTGGTTGCCACATTGGATTCAGAGGCCCAGCAGATGCCGAGTGTCAGGGCGCCCCCATCTTCTCTTGCCAGCATGCCATACACAGAGTCCTAGCCAGAGCAGCCGCATGAGGTGCCTACAGTTTCTCCAGCTCCTCAGAGGGTGTATGTGCGTCGCACAGCTCCTCCAGTGCCACCGATGCCATTTAGGCCTGCAGCCCCTCCATCGCCGTCCACTTCTGCAGCACCAGGTCTCCATGGCAGGCCACCATCTGTGCCCAGGTTTTCTCTTGCAGCGTCCACATCCACAGTGGCTCCTCCAGTGGCAGCACCCACGTCACATCCTCCTCCTTTGGCAGCACCCAGGATGTACTAGTACCGGCCACCACAGCGCCCCTTTCAGTACATATCGCCACTGTACTCGCCTCCTGCACAGCCAGTTCCTCCACCTGCAGCAGCCCCACGGGCACACACTCCACGAGCTCATCCTCCTCGCTCAGGTGCACAGGGAGTTCCCTCTTTTGCTTCCCTATCCCAGCCGGCCTCAGCTTGGGCCCAGCCTAGCCAGCCAAGTGATTTGCATGGGGGTGACGAGGCATTGACAGCTCCTCTTGTCCACAAGAGACCAGGAAGGCCCAAGGGTGCACCGAACAAGAAAGGCAAGGCACAGAAACTGCCAGGGAGGAGAGGACGACCACGCAAGGCTCTAGGTACAGGTAGAGGTGCAGTATCACAGCCAGTTGGAGCAGGTGTTGTTGGTTTGGCCTGCTTGGGGGCTGATGCGGAGGCTGATTGGGAGGATGAGGATGACGAGTCTTCCCCCTCGGATACACAGCCCATGCCAGTTCCAGACAGGCAGAGATATCGGCTGCGAGAGTCAGCTCGGGGCCCTGAGTTGTCTCCAAAGCATTCGTCTGAGTCAGAGCCAGAGCATTGATTGTGGCTTTGTTGTTTTAGTTTCAGTAGTTTGTCTCTAGCAGACGGTCTACCATTGTACTCAGATGATTTTTCACATTATATACAGTGTTTGGCCTACATTATTTGCTGCACATTGTGCCTATGTCGCTCTGTACATGCTTTATTTTCAATTTTATGTCGAATTCTATGTGCATGTGTGAATCCTGTTTTCATTTAATTTTGTTTGAAGTGAATGCTAGCTTCACATATATGCACCTACATCATGAGCACATCAATCACCCCTACACCCCAAACGACATTTCATAAACACATGTAATACATCTGCATTTAAAAAACTTACAGAGATTGCATCTTACATGACCAGACTTGCGTTGCACAAAAAACAACTATGTATATATTCAATCGTTGTATCAAGATAACATCACATATCCATGTGCCTCTGTACCTGCCCCCATGTGATGCTTCCCCCCTGTGTTGGTCTCCCATTGGGCCCATGGTCTGCTCACCCACAATGCCCATGTGCCTCTGTACTTGCCCCCATGTGATGCTACCCCCCTGTGTTGGTCTCCCATTGGCCCCTCGGTCTGCTCACCCGCAGCGCCCATGTGCCACTGCACCAGTCCCCTGCATCATGTACTGTACTCTCTTTTTCTACACCCAGAACCCCTTTTTTTTACTTTTTTTTGTCCTTTTTTGGTAGTTAATATGCAAAAAAAAATTATTAAAAATATTTAAAAAAAAAATTTAAAAATGGTACCGCCCTGGTACTGCGGGTCTGAGGGCAGTACCGTACCGGCGGTACCACTGATATGGTACCGGTGGTACCATACCAGCAGTACTAGAGGGTACTATGGTGGTGATATATAATATTTCTTACATTCTATGAGACTTCATTTGAATGTCTTTGCTCTTTGTTTCTTGCCCTCATCATGGCTGAGCATTCCTTTCAACTCTAGAGAAGTGATAAAAAATAAGCGAGTTATGTGCAAAAGCTAATGGGGACATATTGTTATGCATGTGACGTGCACCTATTCTAGGGTGGTGGTGAAACATGCAGGGATCTATTGGCATGTGCTACGTGCTATGCATGATAGAATTCATTGCCTTAGACTTTTCTGTGGACTTTTTGTTGATTTGGGTGCTTAACATATTCAAACAACTTGATAGAATATGCTGGAAGCTTTGTGAAGTTTAACAAGGAATTTAGGCAGAATTTGATAATGAAATTGGAGAATGTTGTAGAGTGACTGGGCAGACATTGAAGCTCATTAGCTTAGTTGTGTTTTTCCAATTATTATAGCCGTTTGACGTTCATTGCCTTGTTGCAGGTTTTACTGGCATCGATGACCCTTACGAAGAGCCCAAAAACTGTGAGGTATGAAAATTTCTAGTCTCACCTAGTTTTCATAGGAACAGGATCCTTGGAGAGGTATTAAGTAGAAGCTTGCTTTATTATGTTTGAAAGTTGAAGCAAAATAGTTTCATATGAGACCCATGATTATGATTGCTCTCTCTATAGACCTAGAAATACAAACATTTGACGGGTCAGTCAGTCTATGTCATCAAAATATATGCAGCATTGTGAATGAGCATCTGACCTCCATCACAAATACACGTAATCGAAGGGGCCCTTAAATTGATCAAAATGGCCCACAACCTATTTAGTACTCTTTGGACCTCAAATCCTTGAAATTCAAGCACATTAATGGAAGAGGAATAAAATTAAGGTCCCCAATTGAAGAAAATTTGGATAAATCCCTAGGAGGGTTTCCCTCTAATGCCTCTGGAGTTTGAAGACGACGTCAAAAGGTTAGAAAAAGAATGTCTATCACACACGAAGTAGAATAGATTTCAATTTAAATGAGAAATGCTTCACTGAGCTTAGAGTTACTAAAGTGTAACAATTGCTATCAGAGCCGCGCTCTAGAGAAAGAAAGCTCTGTTTTCGAGAGAGATTAGAAAAACACTTTCTTGAGGGATTTTTGGAGGAAAGAGGGGTAGATCATTTGTGGGGGTGAGAGGTAGCACTACAAATCTGATTATCCTGATTTAGAGAGTAAAAAATCTGGTTTTGCACAATCACATTCAGCTTTGCCTAGAAGGGGGAAAGAAGCGAAAATGCTCATAACTTCTGAAAGAGCTGGTGGACCCCTATGAAATTTTTACAGTCCACCTTAATTTTTTTTTTTTGAAATTTCCAAATGTTCACATGAAGTCACCTTCTCGTGTTCTTCATCTCCTCTACATTCTCCACCGAGTGGTAGTCCAATAGTATCTCGAGAAGCTGAGCCTAACACTCAACACGAATATTCAAGGTTACATGTCAGCCATGGATCGGACTCTTGCCAATCTTGAATAGGCTATCACGACTATCGCTAGAGGTACTCTAATCGGCACAAAGCCATTGGATGGAATTGTTAATACGCCTTCCACCTCACAACCTCCTCCTCCTATCACTTGTCTAATGTTCCATATTCTCATGATAAGCACGTTGAAGCCTCCACGTTATGCAGCACGTCAAAACAATGTATAGCAGATTATGTGGATCAACGACGGTTCTACAAGTGGGAGTGCTTTTTTGAGCTATGGCAAGTATCCGTGGATGAGGTATGGCAAATAAGTGAGCCACCTATCAATTGTTGGATGTTGTTGACCGTTGGTGGTGGCGAGTTCACGCTATGCAAGAGTGCCCAACTACCTAGGTTGACTTTAAGAGGTTATTTCAATCCCAGTTTATCCCACCGCATGAGGATTTATGGGCCAATGATGCATGGTTATTACTTAGATAAAGAAACAATTTTGTACAAGTTTACATTGATCAATAATGTGAGATATTGATGAAAATTTTGGAAGAAAATAAATACATGGTTACAAATCCATAAATCTATCTTTGGATTGAGGGAGGAATTGTTTCCTCTAGTGTTCAACGAGTTCTGCAAGATGTTGGAACATGCCATAGCCAAGGCTCTTATTTATGAGGGCGGGTCTAAGAGTTGTATGTGTATGAATTACATGTTGGTAGATAGGCAAGTACATAGTGTAATGACCACTAGGGAAATTCCTAAGATGAGGATAGGAGAACACAATAGGAGACATGTAGGAGCAAAACCTCTCAACCAAACCTAGATCAATCCTGGATCTAGCCCGCGAGCCATGCCTTGTGAATGTTTGAGGAGAAGAGAGCATCTGGTAACCTGAACCATAAGTGTCGATGCCTGAGGCCCCATGAGTCTGAAGTCAACTGTCATATGTAAACAGTAATATGTGTAACTACTATGCTAGAGCCCTCAGCCTAGAGTATGCCACTAATAACTATCATCTATGATCTATGCTGAGCAGTGAGTACTGAGCAGTGAGTGCACCCCCCCCCCCCCCCCCAATGCCCATCTAGGCTCTAGCCTCTAGCTGCCCGCCTCGGACGCTGTTGTCGTGGAGGCACTGGCATGTCCTCAGGCTCAATGTCATCCTCCCCATCATCAGAGTCACCCTCATCCTCCTCATCTGATCCCTCACCCTCAGTGGCAGATTCCTCATCTGAGTCAGAGCTAGAGGGACTCTCAGAGGTGTCTGAGACTGTTGCATGGCTCGGGCCCTCTCCTGCGCTCCTGGTCCTGCGTGCTGCAGCTCGAGTGGTAGGCCTTGCGCAATGCACACAAGGAAATTGGAATCAGGACTTAGGCTCGACTCTCGAGTCTCGACATGTCATATTACTTTTAAGTTGTAACTTACAATTTACAAATTACAAATTAGTAATTACAATTTACAATCTAGTAATCTACTATCTAGTATTTCTACAAAATTTCAAAGTACTAAAAGCCTACTAATGTAACGCAGTGAATCGGGGAATTGGGCATCAAAATCAACCTGAAGATGCTAAGGCCTCCCGATGGAGTAGAGCATAGATATCCTCCTCCTCTTGTGATCTTGGTGGCAAGTCCGGAACCTTTGCCACATCGATCTCATCGGGATTAACCTACGAAAATTGAAATTAAACCAAGATTTCGATTCTCAATAGTAAGTACTGGTAAACGATTTAAAAAAAATAGCAAATTTGAAATGTAAATGTTGAAAGTTGAAACTTGAAGGCTGAAGTTTCTAACTTCTTACTGTAGAGTCTAGACTTTACTATCTAGACAAATCATGATTCATGTTACATACTAGACTCTATAGAATTCAGATTAATGATTTAGTCATAAATCATGATTCATTACCTGTATGGGCTCCCCAGTCTCTCTCAGCTTCTTCACAAGCCGTAGGTTGGCATGCACATACACCAACCTCTCCAGCTGCGCAGTAGAAAGTCTGTTCCTCCTCTTCGTATGAATCAGAGAGAACACACTCCAATTTCTCTCACATGCAATTGCTGCGCAATCTTGTGAGAGGACGCGGATGGCAAGTTTCTGCAATTTGGGAACATCATTCCCATACTTCATCCACCATGAAATAGGGCTCAATTGCCCTTCCCTCAGCATGGCAGCTGCACGACCGAAATCGAGGCGCTCGGTCCTGAACATTCAACATTCATCACCATTCAAATTTCAAAATATATTAGTAAATACTAAATGCTTACAAGTTACTACTATTAAGTTTTAACTAGCAGCTAGCTTAAGCCTTAAGCCTTAGACTTCAAAGTTCATACATATTACATATACATACTACTGTCTACATAGATGAATACATATTACATACCTGGGTCTTGAATACATATTACAATCTACTAATTACATAGTACATACCTGAATAAATTCAAGTCATCCATGAGTGCATCCTGATCCTTGGGATCAGGATAGATAGAGGAGACGTAGGAATGCTATCCTTGCCTGAGCTCTCGATCATGGAATTGATCCTCCGTCCTCCATAGTGGATGAAGCAAGCAAACCACGACATGCAGAGGTTGATGGAACCACTGCCATCTGCCTAGAAATAGGCCCCTTACTTCTTCCAGCTTGCAAACAATCAGGACTCAGGAGTGAAGTTTGAGGCTTGAGCATTCAAGTCTCAAGATTCAAGAACTATTAAGTTTTAACTAAATTCTAATCGTGAATGTCAATGAACATTGAAGATTCAAGAATCAATTTTGAAACTTCTAACGTAGTTACTAGACTCTAGTAATATACCTGTCAGGAGCCATGGTGGTGCAACTCTGAAGCTGCTCTCCCAGCTTATCCATAAACTCATAAAGAAGGCCTAAGGTGGAACCCTCTCTATCAGTAAGGCGAAGCACACTATAGATAGGCTGCATGGATATGACAATGGAGCGTGCATCATCCCAAAATGAAGTCCCCATCACGATCACCTCAAATCTCCTGGCCTTGGTTACATTCATAGATGATTATACAAGAATGTGTATTGTGTATTTCTTGAAGCAAAGATCCAAGATTTGAAATGTTCAAAGAATTTCAAGAGAAAGGACTACAAAACACAAACTCATTCTTTTAAGGTGTGATGGAGCAGGAGAATACATATCTAATGAGTTTCCTATTGCAGACAAAAGGGCATTACACATCAGGTGACTATAGCTTATAGTCCCCAACATATTGGAGTTGCCAAAAGAAGAAATCAGAATCTGGTGGAGGCAGCCAAGTGCATGCTTGCACATGCACATCTTCCCAAAACATATTGGGCCGATGCAATTGGAGCAGCCAATTACCTCTTCAATTGAGTATTGAAAACTTCTCTATATCCAAAATCTCCATATGAATTATGGTGGGGAAGGAAGCCAAGTAATGCTCATGCAAGAGTTTTCGGATGCCTAGCACATGTGTTTTGCCTAAGGACAAAAGAACAAAGCTGGACCAACATTCCAAAGTAGGTATATTTATTGGTTATGTAAATAGCACTTCTTACTACAGAGTCTATTTCCCTTCAAAAAATACCACTTTGGAATATAGAGAAGTTATCTGTGAAGAAGACAAATTTTTAGATAACATAGATCAAATGGGATTCGATTTTTATGATCCATTTGTTTCATAAGTACCTGAACCAAGTGCAGAACCATATGTAGATTTACATGATGGCATGCAAGATCCAGGAAGCTCAGCAAGACCAAGGAGAATTCAGCATGGAGACATACCTGAAGAGCTACTTCAAGGCTTAGTAAGGAGCCCATGAGGGAGAATCAACACAACTACCTTGTGGAGGTATGTTGTTTTGCAGGAGAACTCGAATCCTATAAGGAAGCTATAGGAGGAAAGGAAAAAGACAAATGGATGCTGGCCATGCAAGATGAAATAGATTCCATGCATCGAAGGAAGGTATGGGATCTCAAACCTCTACCTGAACGAAGGAAGCAGCCCGAGGGATTTATATCCCATGAATTTCCTAATCATGTTTGCTCTCTGAGGGGAAGCATATATGGCCTATAACAATCAGCAAGGGCCTGGTTCCAAAAGAAGGATGAAGGTTTGAAGTTTCTTGGTTTTAATCCCACTAGTGCTGATCCAAATGTTTATCAAAAGTACCTTAATGGGGAAATAGTAATCTTTGGTGTTTATGTTGATGATACATTGATTGCCACTAAGTCCACAGAAAATATGGAGATAGTCAAGAAGCAGATATCCTCCATATTTGAAATTGCTGATATGGGAGAAGCCAGGGTTTATCTTGGGGTGCAAATTGAAAAGGAAAGCTCTAGCTATTTCCTACATCAGATTGTAAGGGGAAAATGGTTCCTATGCCTACAGGAACCATACTATCAAAAGATGATTGTCCTACAACCGAGGAGGAAAAAGAACAAATGGCTCCTATTCCTTATCAACATCTTATTGGTTCCCTTATATATTTAGCAACTTGGACTAGGCCTGAAATAGCTTTTTCAGTTTTCAGCCTTAGTCAATTCAATGCTAATCTAGGCTTGAAGCATTGGAAGTTAGCACATGATGTTTTGAAATATCTCAAGCATATTAAAAACTATGGACTTTATTTTTCCCATGACAAGAGCATAGAGATAATCACCTCTACAGATGCAAGTTGGATGTCCAGGAAGGATGATTCAAAAAGCATCTTTGGATGTGTTTGTCTAGTTGCAGGTGCAGCTATTTTATGGGTATTTAAAAAGCAATCAATTGTCGCTCAATCTTCTTGTGAATCAGAATATGTAGCAGCAACAAAGGCGTGCAATGACATTTCATGGATGCAATATATTTCGAACCAGCTTGGTGTCTTTCAAGAAAATCCTTACTTCTCATGGATAACACTTCAGCTATCCAACTAAGCAAGGATTCTTAATTTCATCCAAGAGCCAAGCACATAGCGATGAGATATCATGACATCAAAGATTTGGTTGAAAAACAAATCATCGAAGTGGAGTAGTGCCAAGTGAAGACGTGGTAGCCGACATCTTCACCAAACCTTTGGACAAGAGCTTATTTGAAAAGCGTCGGGAGGCTTTGGGAGTTATTTATTTAAATAGGGTTAAGGGGGAGTTGTTGAACTTGTAAACCTTGTTAAATAAATAGAACTTGTCACATGGTCATACATGGGTACAAAATAGTTTGAGGCCCCAACTTAGGCAAATTTTTTTAGTACAAACTCGTGGGAGGCTCTCTTGCATGTTGATGCCACATACCCACTTGAGTTTGGTAGACCCCCATGCACATGTGCATGGGGGAGAAAAAGTTAGTTTGCCACATATCCTAGTTTGCATGCAACATGCAAGATGCATGCATGACAAATTTGACACATGCAAATAGGCATGCAATTGCCACATACCTTGGACACTTGGCAATAGCATGCCATGCTTTGTACATACATCATTTCTATTAAATGGAACCTCCACGAGTTGGAGAAGGGTGATTTTTGGAATAAGCTTCCATTCTTCATCAGTGTATTGTCTTCAACATCTGAATTTTTGTGTAGAAAATCGCAGGAGGATCAGATCAGGGAATTCACAAGTTTCTCCCTCATCTCTCATCGGATCTGGATGAAATTTGTTGCAATCTGATCCATACTGGAGGGTGCTCCTTCTCTGATCTTCTCCCACTCGAATTCTGCTATTTTGGAAGTAGAACAACCATCTAACATTCTGGTGTAGGGCGCTGGACCTGGTTTCCATTTTTCATCCTAACTCTCTCATGTATTGTCAGATTTGGATAGGATCTTTTGCTTGTGGTTTCTCTTGGATAGGCTCTTTCTTTCATAGTGAATAGAAGTCATATAGAAGCTGATCAGGATCTGTTTTTAGAGATCTGAGGCACCTATTTGAAGTGGCCAGCAAGTAGGAAATAGTCCACATCTTGATTCATTCAATAGACAATGAATAGAGTTCAAAGAGGATCGAATTAGGATCGTTCTTATGATCTACAACTTGCTGTTCTTTGTGTATTTCAAATGCATGTTTCATTCCTAGACTTGTTAAGCTCAAGTAGTCCTTGAAAATAGCTCTCTAGGGTCCTGAATCTAGATTTCGAGCTATTCTGGCATTCTTGGTTTTTACAACAAGTACCACCACAGGCGTCTCACCATTTTTATTATCTCATGGCTATGCACCTCCTTTACGTGGCATTCCTCATTGATCTCTCTCTTTAGTCTCCTTAATCTCTCTTTCATGCTTTCTAGGGTCAAGTCTTGCTTATGTGATGCTTTCATAGCTTAGATCAGTTGTGGGTGCATTCGTAACTTTCTTGGAACAGTTTTTGGTGAATTCTCTTCACACTGTCCATCTCACCGATTAACTTTTCACAGGAGTAATACAATCACTCGAGATAATTCCAATGATTTAGAAATCTCAAATGTCTAGGTGCAGATCTTAACTGTTTCAGTACAACACCGCATTTAGATCTTATCCAAAGCACTTTTTAGTTAACAAAAAAATCTTTCATAAAAAGAACTGTTAACTCTACAAGTAATTGTCAAATACAATACGTGATCATATGTCTATGTCCACTGACTAGGTTAAGTGCACCATATAACCCTAGTAACTAGGAATACATAGTAGATACATACAAGATTAATCGTGCACATATGAGAACAATCTCACTATGACCCAGTACATACACATATGCCCTTATCTGACAGATTCCTCCAAAATCCGCATATGTTACCCTCATATCTCACTGAGAATCTTGTAACTCAACTACTAAAGAATTCTATAACTCATGAGTAAATAACATTTTTGGGAAATCTCTGAGACTGGGAATTCATTCGCTCTCACGAGATTTCCAACCCAACTTACACCTTACTACAAAATTTCTTCTACTCAATCAACCCCTCACTGATCCTAGCATCCAAGCTAAGATTAGATTGATCCAATACAAACATCCCAAGATCAAACTTACTCCTATTCCCAACAAATTGGGATTAATGACTTTCGATCTCACTCAGTACTAGTAATGATTCCAATTCCAAACCACCTCCAGTTCCAGATTGTTGCACACAATCCCTAGAGAATTTTTCTTATTTGGAACCTTCCAGTTTTGTATCTCACACTAGATTTGTTTGAAAATGTTTTCAGATAATTCCATTTCTATACATCAACTGGTTCTTTTAATTAATAGGTCCTCTAATCTCACTAGTGAGACATTCATTAATTGTGGGACATTTTGATTGGTTTCTTGTTCAATCTCTTCCACATGCATCCAATCGTAATTTGAAGATTTTACATCGTCCTTAACAAGTTGTGGACATTGCTTCCACTTGTGTTTTGCCAAGCATCCAAATAACAAATTTTCTCTCCTTGCTTGTTTGTGGTCTTGTGGTGGCAACCAAGAATATGCCCATGTCCCAATTGACCTTTAAACTCCCTCTTCATATTCCATTGGCCTTTGTTACCTAATGACTAGTTACCACTAGCAGAAATTGTGTTGGGATCTTGGGCTTTCTTGCCATCATCTTAGTATTTTGCCATCGGATAGCACCTTGCAAATCATTATTTTGTACCTTTCTAATTCTCACCAAAGGTTGGATGCTCTCTATAAGCCCCTCTATAAAATAATACACTTGCAAAAGCACAATCTACCCTTAAGTATCCTGAACAAAGCCTTTCGATAACGTTTTGCATACTCTTGAATTCTAGAGATTTGAAGCCGTCCATGGCTTTAAAGTTCAACACTGGTGGCTTCCTTCAAACAAGGTGATAGAAGGTAACATCCATCTCTTGCCTGCTAATTCTACTTCCCTCACTAGAAATAGGCTCTACAACATCCACAACAGCGTTGCCAACTTGCTCAGGTACATTGTTGACTCTATTAGCCTCTAGTTTTGAAATCTGCTGTATAATAGCCCCCAAAGGATCAACCTTGGCTGAAACTACATCTATCCTATGAGACTCATGAGTTGAGAATGGCCCGCATAGGATCAACCTTGGCTGAAACTACATTTATCCGATGAGACTCATGACTTATCATTATCATCCATAATCAACATAAGTTGATATAGTAAGCTCTACTCTAGAATTCTATGGAAAATTCAGCAATTTTATGAGCTAGTAAGAAATAATCCACCCAAAGCTTCTAGTCCAAATTGACTATAAACCAACTATTTGGCAATAACTGCTTGGAGGTCATATCTATCAAAAATCTGAAATTTGCCCTCTATTTTCAACTGCAAATTACACGTTGAGAGGATCATAGAGGAAAGTCTGGTACCCGTCTGTTGTATAAGAAATGAATAGGAAGGTCTCTCGAAGGCTCAGATATTTGAAGCACCCCAAGGGATTGATTCCCTGACATGCTCTAGATTCTGATGCATGCTTTGCCAGCCTTTCACAACTGCATTTAATTTTTTGAAAGTTAGAAGAGACTTCTTTTATGGCTCTAGACACTTGTGCCTCAGCTTACTACTTGTACCCCATCTTTAAAGGCGTCTTTTATGTCTGAACATTATACAGAGGTAGACTCAGAAGTTTTAAATAGAAAAAATATCTTACATAGAGGATTGAAGGAGTGTTTTCATCTGTTCACATTCTGAGATGTTATATCTTGCAACTGGAACCAAGCTTACCAGGATTTCATTTAAAACTATGTTATGATGTTTGGAACTTTTTAAATATTAACATCTAAAACTGAAGATGCTATTACATGCAGATGGAGATATTTAAATCCCAAATGTTTTTAGTCAAATTGCTTTGTACAAAAGGTAGTTTTCCTGGAAGAACTCATTTCTGATTAATGTGGAGGAACAATACAGTGAGAGATGGCTTATTTAATTGGTTGGAATAGCAAGCTCTAAAAGGGCGTCATCCTTCTGGGTGGTCTACTGTACCTATTAGATTGGTATCTGGTGCTTCATTCCCTCCTGTCATTTTTCCAGATCTGAAATCTATCTGCAACATTTGTATTACTTAGTCCAGCGATTGGGACAATTTTGTATTGTACTCTCCACAGGAAGAAAGAAATGTGGTTTTCTTTATATGAAATTTGTGTAAGAACTCACATATAAAGAAAATAGGGTAACAGGATTTCTTTTACAATAGGCACGCTTGTAAACTATCTGTTCTTTTCATCGCAGTCCCTGCGGTGCAGGCAGAGATGGTTTTGGCAAATCATGTCTCCCCATCTTTTTTGGACGCGGAGATGTGTTCCCCCATGTCCACGTCTCTCCATCATGGGAAATTGCAATGTGGGAAATTTGGATGGGAAATTTTATAGGAAATGGATGCAAAAGCATTTCCCGAGTTGTTTTCAGATGGGGCAAATTGTGTTTCCCAAGATGCAAGTATTTTGAAACACTGCTTGTGTGGGAAACGAGTTTTTTTACTAGGAGAAACATGGTGACAAGTTATATCTGCAAGATTCTTACAAGTACTGAATGCATTAAATTGAATATGATTTGACCACGAACTTTCACCTCGCTGTGATTAGGTGGTGTTTCCTGTTTCCTGTGTACCATTTCTCTTTCTGATATCCCATTTCTCTTTTCTAATATCCCATTCCCCAGGAAATTTGGGTTTCTTGGTTTGGAAAACGTCTGCCAAAACTATTTCTTGCAAAGTATCTCTGCAGATCTCAAGAAATAGATCTGTTAATGACTAGTAGGATGAGTAGAAAACTAGGAAGTGTTGTGGACACACATTATAGTCCATACTTCTCTACTTTCAACAGTATTAGTTAGTGGACACGCAGTTTATATTTACACGTGACGGGCTTAGAAATACTATTTTACATGGTTTTTTATTTTTGGCCCTAATTTTTGAATTTCACTTTCCCACCAAATCAATATGAAGGGAGGTAGGGTTTGTCCACTATAAACAGCCACTAAGGCTGGTCATTTGCTAGTTTTGATCCGAGTAATGGGCTTCTTGTAGGGGAGTTGTACTATTTTGGAGATTTGCCTGAGCTATCGGCGGCCATTGATATTCATACAGTTTCTTAGTTGGAGAATGCTATGTGAATGCCTTTTGCTGTTTTTTATGCATCATTGATACTAATACCTGTGAATCTGTTCATAACAGGAATAAGAAAGGAAATTAGTGTACCCCATTGTGCTTTTGTATTTTCTCCACTCGTTAATCAAGCCCTCACATTGGAAGGTTGACCCTCATAAGTTGGAGTAGGCATTGTCCTCATGGCATGGGGGAAAAGGAGGATGTTTGGGGCCTTTTTCAGGCAGTCTGTATTGCAAGTTTCTAAAGGATGACCGTCTTAGGGAGCACCCATGAAAGCACACCCCAATAAGATGAAGTTAGAGTGATGCAGCATGTGATTCTTGAATTTGGATCTGCAGGCCTGTGTAAGATCCTACATTAAAAGATATGTTTCAGTTTGAAAATCTGATAAAACTTCTGAAGTGTTTCATTTTTGTCTTCCAGCTGCCTGCCAACTTGATAAAAAAGATAGCCATGAAACTCTGGGAGATGGTGGAGTCGGTCAGGCTAGAGATAGACATCATAGCAGTCACATGGCCCTGAAGAAAGACCTTATTCCTTGCTCTTAGCGAAGAACTAGTGCTTGTTAAGATCCAAAGGGTTATCAATAAATTAGTATGTTGTTTCTCAGTTTACTTTGAGATATGCAGATTCCTACTTGAACTATGCTGCTATATCTACAAAGCTGTTGCAGAACTTGAAGACTTACCGTTCCATTCAAATTCATCTCTGGCTGAAAATAGTTTACTCGAGAAAAGAAATTTTGTATGCAATGCATACTTAGTTCCGTTGCCTAGTTCATTGCATACTTAGAAACGGGTTAGAACCCTAGCTTGTTGGTTATTGTTGATTGGTTTCTGAGAGAAAATAATCAATCTGAGGATTCTTAGCTGACGGTTGCTATAGAGCCATTGTGAAAAAAAATAATCTGAGGATTCTGTGATGGCAGATTGTCATAGAGCCAATTGATGGATTGCTTGCATCACCTGAAGAGATAGCTGCACGTGTGATTTCATTTATGGAGGAAAAGGGTTATCTTCAAATTTCGAAATGACAGCAATTATGGTTATAAAATGTCAAAATGAGTATCAAACTTAGTGCCTGAAGGTACGACACAGCTGCTTCTCATGTAATCAATGCAAATATCTCTGGTTGACTTCACTTGATCTGCCAAATAATTGGTAAAAAACACCTCCCTATGATGTGTATAATTCATTATCAATTGATTGCATGTAAAACATATTCTTGTTGAGGATGTGGCTCTGCCACAAACTTAACCAGTAGATAGCTAGAATATTTTGAAGTACCAAGCTTGATGATCGATGGCAGGAGGATGCACTTTTTACTCAGATCCATTTGAATTGTACAAATTTTGTTGTCTCTCACTACAATTTTTGGCTTCTATGGGGCCTTGCCTCATTACTACACTTGCTGACAAAAACTTGACTAATCAAAAGAAGAGTTTTGACCTAGTTTCATGTGTTTGCTACTTTTTGCAGATAGTTGCTCATATTTTTAGAGAGTGTTAATTGTTGAGTGCTTTTTCAAATTATCATTCTAGTGAGCAATAATGCATGAATGAAATCTAGGAGGATTTACAAAGTTGTAAGTCACCTAGGAATTTTTTTTCTGGCATCAATGTGTAGGATGAAGGGTATTGTGTTTTCACCGACCATTACATAGTGTCCAAATTCTCTAAGGAAAGAATTGCTATTGCCCATCTATTGTCTACCTATACTTGGCATCATTGTATGTCATTTATTGACTCATCTTTTGAGCTTGTGCTTGGACTGATTGTGCTTTTCATTTTTCTTTATGTTGTTGACTCGGTGATTCCATACATTTGTAGGGTTTCTCTTTAATTGGAGAATAACCTTCTCATTCAAATGTACGATAAACAACATAAATGATTTGGTGTTTCTTTTCACACTACGAATTGTAGTCTGCCAACAATATAACCATGTGTACTTGAAATGATGTTTGTAACGTGTGTTCAGAAACAAATACGTTATTTGTTATTTTATAGTTTTTAATCAGAAGGGAAAAAGATTTACAGTTGGAATTGTTCAAGAGAACCCCCGAAATGCTAGATTTGATGATAAAGAAAACTCACCTTGATGTTTTCTACTAGCAAATTATGAACGTGATGAGTGTCAAGAATACAGTGTAAGTATTATGCACAAGTGATCATTGGAGGCTCTTTATGGCAAGCCCTCCTTCCCATTGAGTGTGACCACAACTTAAATATGGAATTCTCTTTTTCCTCTAATATAAACTTTAAGCAAGCAACTACTTTTCAAAGAGCATAGTGCAATTTAGTTCTTACCTATGTTTGGGTTGGGGTGGGGGTGCAAAGGTAGAAATTTCACACAAGTCAAGATGAGAGTAATTCCTAGCCATGAATGGTTTTGCAGTATAAAAGAGAGCAAATTTCAAAAATGTGAAAATTGGTTGCAAGAGGAACAAGCCAAATGACAGAGTTATTACTTGGAGTGAATCATAGAAGATGATTATACGGTAGATCATGTGTCACGAATCAAATCGACGCAGAAGGATCCTCAACGTGATGATAAGTTACCAAATGCTGCTTTATTTTATGTGGATGTCGTACCAGATTGGGCCGTGGACATAGTTAAGTACTTAAACCATGACCAACCTGATCGGTCAGAAGCTTGTACTTAAAGCTCATCCCTATCAGCTTCTTGCAGGTGAATTGTATCAACGAGAGGCGAATAATATCATTCGAAGATGTATCATGCCTCATGAGACAAGTCAGATCATGTCCCACTCGCATGAGGCAATGGGAGAAGGACACTTTGTAGCGGATGTAACAATATGCAAGATCCTACAATCTGGCTGGTGGTGGCCAACAATTCATAAGGATACTGAAGCTTACATCCAACGATGTGATTTATGTTAGAGGACATGAAGACCAAGGAAGGGAAATCTTGAGCCATTACATATTCTACTGGCTCAAGCGCCACTTGAGAAATGGGGACTTGATTATATCGGCCCTGTTCACCCAATCGCTCGTAGTATTCAAGGCCGATATATTATTGTGGCTACAGATTATCTTACAAAGTGGGTTGAAGCCAAAGCAGTGCACGTAACCGATGCTAGGTCCACAATTAAGTTCCTTTACGAGAATATGATTGTGCGCGTCGGATGCCTAGTTGAGATAGTCAATGATCGAGGGACTCACTTTGTTAACGAGACCATCAAGGTCTTATTAGAAGAGTTTTTTGTGATCCATCATTTTATCATGCCTTAGTATCCTAGAGGCAATGGACAAGCCAAATCTTCTAATAAGATTCTGTGGCATTTTGACAAAAACAGTGGAAGCAAGCAAATTTATTGGGAGCACAAGCTACACGCTGCTCTGTGGGCTTTCAGAACTGCATACAAAGGCAACACTGAAGAAACGCTGTTTCAACTAGTGTATGGCCAAGATGCAGTAATGCCGATGAAATTTCTCGTCCCATCTCTTTGGATTGCCACAATGCAATGGTTGGATGATACAAGAGCGCTTTACCTTCATCATGAAGTGCTACACAAGCTGTGCGAAACACGTTTGTTGGCAGTCCATGCTTTTGCTGAGATCACACGTTTTGGGTTTATTGTTTTGCTATGTGATTGCTATTTATTTTACATTGATCATTCTTGCGACCTGAGAGGTGAGAGAGGGGGAGGGTGTAAGCCACCTCCATCATCTAATCTTGCAATTTGCATGTGGTTAAACTAGGAGTGGTTAGGAAAACTGTAGATTCAAGCTAACCTAGCAGGGAAGCACTATTCCCCTGGGAGCGAACTATTACGTGACAGGTGGAAAAGGCCGCTACAACTTGTAATTTAAAGCACACTAAAAATGTGGAAGGTCCTAGAGCGATGGAGATGTTTATGGTAGGTCGTGGCTGAGAGCAACCAAAGTGGTCCATTGTTTGGGCTCAAAACATGTTCATCCAAGAGAATCCCGAGCTTAGCCATCAAGGTAGACCTACTGACATGGACAATCAAGCCTAAAGGCACAACTTGCCTCAATCGGTCATCCACCACATACCACACTCTTGGTATGGTTGCAACTTGCAAGAATTTGATACGTATGATATGAATCGACTCGCAATATAGCAACAATCGTTAGTAACTCTGTCAAGAACCATGGTGCCATCAACCATGAGACTTGAATGGATCTTGTGAAAGCTATGATAGCCATGTAAAACTTGTTCTCTAACTTGATTGACATGACAAGGCTCCTCAACCGATGCTTTAACACTCGAGTTGTATAAGGGAAAATTTTGGTCCTTTGATGCAATTTAATATTTATGGCTTTTTCAACTATAATAGGAGTTTGATTTTGAGTTTTAAAATGAAACTACTCACATCAATTCAATACATCATATTCAAATTCTTTCAAAACCCAGTTAGCAACCTTGGATACTGATGAGACATAAGCAATGCTATTTGGCTAGGATTTTTTGTTTATTGAATTTTGTATATTTGTTTTGACTTATTAGCTTGATATCAAATTCTAATGAAGAGTATACTTTTGGCATATATGTTATGAACTGTTCATATGCTATTGGTAATTAGACATGAGATACAATAGAAAAGGTTGACCTAGGAGGGCCAATGAGGTTTGGTTATTATTTTTCAGCACTTGAAATGCCAACTACAATTGATCATACCTATCTTTACAAAATAAAAATAAGAAAATGGTTAAAATGGACGTGTTGCGATGGTCACATAATTATTAAACTTAGGTAGCCATAAGACTACGCATCGATATCAATTATGAATGCATAAAACTACATATCAATATGATTGTCACAAACTTGTCACTCCAAGATCGGGGTTCTGCTACCTGCTATTCTTGTTACCTCGCACATGGCATCCAACAATGGGTGATTAGTCCACTTGCTGTGCCTGTGACTTTTAAATATTGAGTGACTCATAGGGTACCACCCCCATGCCTCGTCAAAGACCTGTGACCTGCTTGGTCATCCCAGCTATTTCCTGGCTAGCATCTCGTCACTGACGGCTAGGATCCTGATGGTCAAAATTTATCGCGTCTCTGACAACTTGTTAGGTGGGCTTGTGGCATGCCCAACTTAGGACATATGTCCACTCCGATCACCGGCCATTTCCAATACTTGGCCTCGGGCCTTCTGATCTGGGCTCTAACAATCCTTCCCTCTTTTGGCAAGTCATTGGTCCTCGATGACAAACTCTAGGTAAGACTTCTACAAACATTGTTGTGTCTCCTAAGTAGAATCTGACAATGGATGTCCTTTTCAAGTCACTAGATACTTTTAGAGGAGACAATTTCTCAATCATCACTCCCTTCGATCTAGATCTCTTTTAGAGACAATACCTTCTACAAACAACAAGAATATGTAAGAAATAGACAACATTGCAAAAAACTAGAAATAAAAAAAACAAAAACAAAATAGGTTTGACAACAAGATGGTAGCCCAATAGAACAAGTAAGATGCATTGAATAAATGTAGAGATAATAACGAGGTAGTCACTTAAAAACAAGAGAATCGCCTGCACAAATCCATAGAACTTTAATGAGCAAAAAAAATACCAAAGGTTGATTCAAAAATTGCACTCGGTATCGATGCCAACCAATTCAAGTAGGCACAATACTACAAGAAATAAGAGATTCGACTTAGTAGGAATCCATAATAGAGAATACAAGCCATAACATTCAAAGAGGCCGTAAGTGGAGATTCGGACAAAAAAAGTGTTGAGTTGTAAGAACTCAAAATAAAAGACATTTTAGTCAAAATTAAGATATTTATTTCTTATTTAGATAGTCCATTTTGTCTCATTTATCAACTCTCTTCCAGAAATATTTTTTTTGTGCTTTAAAATTTCTTTAAATTTTCCTTACTTTCGACTTCTATGTTAAAAAGGATGAGAGAAACCATTTCACTTTGTAATTTTGTGAAGAGGTATCGTTAGAGAACGTCCGTTCCAAAAGGGCCTATTGGAGAAATGCTCTTAGTTATTTATCTTTCTTCTTGATTTTCATTTGGTCCAATCAAAGTTCTCTAAAAAGTTTCATTGCAATATACATAGCCAAAAATGAAAAATACAGACTTATCTTTTGCAAATTTAAAATTGCCATTGGGCAAGTTTCAAGCATACTATTGATTGGCCTACGTTTCTTCTAGATGCAATAAAAAAATAGACTTCATTGGTTAAACCATGATGAGATTGATTGTTAGATCATTTATTGCCTTGAAAATTAAAAAACCACCAATATATCATTTTGGCTGAACCATGAAGCGTGGATGAATGATAGTCTAGAGCTTTGATTGTTATGTCCTCATGCTATTACAGGTTCAAACGAGGAACTTTTGTTGGTGGAGTTGTTGTGAGGACGATTAAGGCCTAGAGCATCATTGACTCAAAATCTTTTATACTGAAAAAGACGATGATGAAACATGGATAGCCCACATATATGAAAACCTCTTGAATTTTGATGCATCCATCAATAAGAGAGGCCCTTCAAAAGAAAATGACAAGAATCACAAAAGTCGAGCTATGAGTACCATAAGAGGTTGATTATTCTACTTACTTTTTAATGTTAGCTGTTTTATGGTTCAAAACTCATAGTTGTTGGTTGTATTGCAAATTTGCATCCATTATATAATAAGGATTTGGAATCCATATGCCTATTTTCAAGTATATTGAATGTTGTTTACTCGGAAATAAAAAATTGCAATATGAATGAATAACAAGATTCTAATTTCTCGTATATATTTTTGTGATTTTTACACATTGTGGATTTGATTGAAAAAGTACGCACCTTGAAGTCCATTTCACTTTAAGGTTTTTGAAGTGACAAATGGAGTGCCTTGATGGCATTGTATTAGAGCCTTTTTGATGCCAAATTTATATTGATATCCACAATACACTCACAATGAGTATTAATTTAAAAAATGTGCATGGAAGTTGTTTGATTCCAACATCTATATTTTTAGATTCTTCAAATATTGGAGCGCGTCGAACATCTACATTATTTGTTTGTAATATTTTTTCAGATGGTTTCTATTAAATTTTTTGAATAAAGGTTGGGATCTTAAATCAAATGAATGTAAGGAGTCTAGAATCAAAATTTCATTTTTATGTTTATGATGCAATATAGAATAAAAGTTCAACCTTATCTTTCAATTTTCAAAAATGAAAAAATGTTGAATAGAAAATGGGTATATTAGATGAGAACTTGGTAACTATCTGTTTGACACACATTGATATCCTATTCAATAAGGAAAGACCAACTATTATTGAGGTGGAGCATGATTGGAGCCAATACTACTATATAACAATAGAATCAATATTTTTATGACATGATATATTTCAGTTTTTCAATTTAATAACCAAATGGTAGTAGTTCTCGATTCTATGTTTGACATTTTGAAATTTGAAAACTTGCTATGCTTTATGATTTGATTCAATGTTATTATGCAAATATGTAAAATAGATAACAAAAGGTCAAATGTGTGCGTGCCTACAATTAGAATCAAAACACACGCAAAATTTGATAGTATAAAAAGAGACCGATCATTTTTGAATGACTCGTACAAATATGTTAGATCATTATTTCATATTAATATGATCGTCTTTACTAGTACAAATTAGATTCAATAATTGTAGAATTTCAAACTTTGTTCATACAAAAGCATATAAAACTGTTGATAATATGTAGCTAATTTTTTTGAGATGAAGGTGCTCTTGAGAATTGTATAATTCAAAATAACTTTGTAGTATACCATGTACAAGCAAACAAATCACATTGTTGGGAAGTATGCAAACACTGTAACAAACACTTCAAAAAGGAAACACTGTGGAACTATTTATCATTTAGACATAGCCTTTTGGTCTAAATATTTGAAATGTAAAGATTTATTATGTATTTGAATTGCAATAATACGAACATCATTAATAGTTTTGGATTTTGATGGGAGAGCTTTCAAAAACCATGACAATAGCTAAGTTCTTTATTTTAGATTGATGGAAATTCATCTTCATACAAACAGAATGAACTATCCTAGTTTGATCTACATGCATGGATATGACGTTCAAGTTTCAATGGTCACTACAAAGTAAAATTTATTCACGAGAACTATTCATTGGCAAAACAAAACTTGTAATAAAAACATGAATATATAGTAAAAAGGGTAGGAGGTAAATTGTGGCCTTTCCCACGACATAATGATATGTTGCAACTATTTGTCCTTTTTTTGTTTTTTGGATAACATCCTATAAATAAGTGTCAAAATGTCTACATAATAAAAAACTCATATCCACGATACTATACAGATAGTATTCGATGATTGTGGCTTACTATAGACCTTTTCTTTAATGTGTGAGTGCCACCTTATTGTCATTGTTATAACTACAAAGCTTTTAAAAAGACACTAATATTATTAATAGAAGCTCCAATACTAGGCTCACTTAGTGGAATCTAGAATTTCAAAATGACAATTGAAATGACCATGAATTGTTGCAATGGACAAATTCGAGTTGACCAAAAAAGATCATAAAGATGCTATAAACTTTTTCCCAAGATTTTTTTACACGTGGCCTAATCAAGACACTCATATTTGAAATCTTTGTAATGTAGCTCCTCAAAATTGATTTCTTTTGTTTCTTTAAAGACTTTCATTTTAATTTGTCATTGAGGGCAGTTTACAAGCATTTACAATATAGTTGTTCATCAAACAAAGTAATTTACCATAGCTTTGATTTAGACAATTTGGCGCCATTTAAAGGGCTCAATGAAATCTTTTCAGTGACATCTTACATGACCCGATGTGTGTTAAAGTGGTGAGCCTACCAAAGATTCCAAGAGTGATTGATACACCAATCTATTGCAAAAACTAGTCATCAATTTCTTGATCTAGATTAGCAATTTTGGATCACACAATCAAGAGCAATAAAAAACTATGCCCAAACATACAAATTCGACTCCACACGTGTGTGGTATGGCCTCCAATACGACCTGCTATCAGAGAACGAATGTAATCAAGTTTAGTTTACTATGGAATCATAAAATCACAAGACAAATGTAGGAAAAACTCGAGATTGCCAATTTGCTCTCAAATCTCTATCTTGCATATATGGAATGATTAATTGAAAGTGCAAAGTAGCTCTTCTCCTTGGATGTTAGGTGAAAATCCAGCATGTTTCAAAGAGACTAATTGACATTTTTTGCCCTAATATATCAAACACTATCAAATTACTCTTCATCGACTCTTGATGAGCTATCAAATACAATTTGAATCTAGGCAAGAGCTCTTGTACACAAAAGGCAATCATCAAAGCCAAGCAAATTTCATGCATATCCTTGAAAAAACTAAGTAAATCTCATTACGAAAGAGCCAAACAACCACCTAGCTCTCAAATAGAGAGAAAACAACCAAGCCCTCAAGTAGAGAGAGAATAGACCAAAAGTTTGCAAGACAAAAACTTGATTAACTTTGAAAATCATTATGGACAAAAGAGCTATCATCATATATAGTGGTAGCTTGAGTTCCTGCACTAATTTACACATGGAGAGTCTTGAAATATGATTGGGCCACTTTTCTAAATGTGATTGGACTGTAATGAGATGAGGGTGGTAAATTGAGGTCCACCACTTTCACTTTTGCATCCCTACAAAATAGGACATGTGTTGACCTTTGATTGAGCATGACACTTGGCATGCTTTTATATGACTAGCTTTTGTCTAGTTTCACATTGCTTTGAAAAACAAGCTATTTTATGGCCTGAATTAACTAATGCAAATAAGCCTACTACTCATATGTAGGAACATGCTCCACACATGTGTGATTTACACATGTACATGAAAATGTAAAATCATCAAGCTAGATTTGGCATAACTTTCACAAAAAGGACAAGGATCGAATCCAGTGGTGAATATAGAGTGTAGTAAGGGATCAATCCTATACAATGAGTGTGGTATAATGATAAGAAACACTTCACTAAACTAGAAGTAGAAGTGCTACCCCTATCAAGACATCAAATGCTACATTTTAATGGTGGATATAAACAAGAACAAATCCAAGGAAGTCACCTACAACCAAAAAAATGACCCAACTAACTATCTATTCGTGGTTTCTCATGCATTAATGGGCTCTTTGACTCTTTCTTTCATTCTTCTTCTCTTGGGCACCTTTACCCTACTGAGCTTCACAATTAAAGCAAATATGAACATGGTTTATTTATTTGTACAATTTTGACGTTGATATGATTATATTTGTGAAAAATATTATAGAACATTTAAGCAATGGTCTATTTGAAGTATACAAAAATAATGTTATCAAAGAGTTCTTGATGAAATATAAGATATAAGGCCAATTTCAACCAACACTTACACAAAGGACAGGAGCAATGTGGCACACAATAATCACTTCAATGAGTATGATTTCATTTTAAATCTATTCACAAAGTTCCATGAGCACTTGTGTTGATCACATTTGACTTGAGGGCAAACTCACTAATGGATATATGTGTAATCTTAGTGATAGATATTTGATGTGTTTCTTGTGAAATGTGTTCTAAAATAACTTTTCATTAAGCATATTTAATTTTCTTGAACCCCAACATAGATTAAATCCTTCTAGAGCAATGCAATATTAGAATGCACATTAGAAGCTTTTATTAAACAATTTGTACTTTGCATCTATATTGAAAAGCATGTTCTTATTTATTGCTTGTTGTTCTAGCTTCTAGATATTTTTCACTATTGATATGTATGTTCAAATGTCGAATCCATCTAATAGTGGGGAAACTAATATATAAGAAGTTCACAATGTCAAGTATTGTGAAGGTAATAGATCTTTCAATCAAAAGGCAATATTTTAAAGATCCTCTCATTTTCATGTATTTATGAATAATGAATCCATCTAATAGTGGGGAAACTAATATATAAGAAGTTCACAATATCAAGTATTGTGAAGGTAATAGATCTTTCAATCAAAAGGCAATATTTTAAAGATCCTCTCATTTTCATGTATATTGCATCAATAGCTAATTGCACTAGCATCATTATGTACAATATTTACACTATACATCAAGTTAAAACCACCTACGAAACATAAAACTCCCAAGTTTTGGAGCTCATGGGCTTGCAGGTGTCCCTTCGTGCATGTAGACCCCACGTTCAAGCTTGAGTATCTCCCTTATCACGGGAACACTTATCCAACGAGGCAACAACTGGAAACATCGTCTTTTTTAAAAAATAATGTGATGATACATGTAATATTATTGAGACCTTAGTGTGAGAGATTTGGGCAGAATTGCAAGTGTAGATATTTGAATCCACAAAGAAAGTATAGAATACACATAATTCATACATGTGAGACTTCATGGAACAAGGCTTTAAATGTGGAGAATATAATGAGATATGTGCACTCTACGATGGTGGAATCGAAAGAGACATGTTCACACTACGACAAGTATGTAATATTTCCAAAAAAGATTCAGGGAAGTTTGATGTGTTGAATGCTTTGGAAGCATGAGGCCTTTAGCTTTCAGATACATGTAGATGGCACATTCCTATAATTAGTCGATCAACACAACTAGTTCAAGCTTGCTACACTCGCAAAAAATTAAGTAGTCTTCTCAGGATTTTGGAGACATCATTCCATTGTTTTCTTGTGTCTAAAGCAAAAATATGTTTCCCCATTTCCATGTTTCTCCATCATGGAAATGTATGTAGGGAAATCGTGTTTGTGTTACCTCATTTCCATGTTTGTCTATCATAGAAGATGTGTCCTCATTGTGGAAATAAACTTCCCCTACTTGTAAAATATCATTTCGTCGAAAAAGATGGAGCAAGCCAAATGGTAACACATTTTCCTAGAGGAGAACAAGTATTCTTGACTTGATAAACGAGTGACAATCTACAAGTATTCAATGGACATAATATGTTGTGATATTTCATGGCAGTAAGGGTCATTTGAGAAGTTAAAGTAAGCTCATTAGGGCAAGACATAATTTCAAAAATTACCCAAGCCACCATGAAGTTATCTACAAAGACCATTCCCATAAGGATGAGCAAAACTTTTACTTGCTCTAACCCACAACATGACTGTAAGATGTCCTATAAAAAATTTAGGCATTATTCTTTAATCTTTATGATAAATTAAATTACTGAATCTATTCAAAATTGCTACCAATAGTAGAAATCCTCTTATGGGCATGTAAATTTCTGACATAGCTTACCAGGTAGTGATGGAGAAGACCTTTCCACCACAAAATGGATTTCCTTTCATGTGTCAATTAAAAGTTGCAATTTGGCAAATTTTCACCAGTCTGATGATGGGATAAAAGCCCCGATTTTCAGGGCTCTTTGACTTGTTGAGCCGGTCATGGTACACCTGTTGCGTTCTGAAGCGGGTCGGGTATTCTCCAGAGTTGGCGGTCCCCGTGCTGTTAAGAGATGGGTTCCATGGGGGTTTAAGGTGACCCAGGTATAAAAGGTTATCCAACACTATGCAAGACGTTCACTAGAGAGCAAGAGATTGACATGAAATATCCATTGTGTGCTTGCAAAACAGATTCGATGAACTTTGTTTAGTGAAACAACCTACAACATGAAGCTATCCTTATCATTGAAGTCAAATGCTCACATTGCAAAACTTCATGCAGATTTTCACCATGGCAAGAAAACTTTGCAAATAATCATTGCTATCAATAAGATCATTACATTTATTCCAGGGGTGGCACATCACCATCTCCATGTATCGTACTGCTGTGGTCCCCTTGTGTGTAACAGGTCTTTTCAGAAAACGTATCAACAGCTTTTGCTTTCTGCCAATAGAAACAAATAGAAAGAGCTCAGTTTATGGGTTAGTGTTTCTAAACCTAAAGAACTAAAAAAACTTGATATTGAGTGAGCATTCAATTTATGAAGCTACTGAGAGTCAAATATTTTTCCAACAATGATTTATGAAGCTATTAATTATTTTTATTTTTTTTCTTGGACACCACCCATGTGTGGGTGGGGTTTCAAACTTGGGTGATCAATCCCACATCAAGAATCTCTAGCACCACACAACTTTTAGACGAATTTGCCCAATGAAGCCCTGAAAAATAGCAGTCTGTGCCCCACAATCTGCAAAAAAAAAACAACATTTTCAGGACCATTTCACAAAAAGAGCACAAAATTTTCAGAGCCATTACCTCAGTGATGGAGGACCGAGTTAGAGTCTGATCTGAAGCATGCTCACTGCCTGGTTTTAGAAGTAACAGATTGCTTTTGTGCAAGGAAATGCCTTCAATCCTTGAGGGCTGAGCTTTGACATATGTTCCAGTATGACTCTTACTCTTTGGGAGCAACTTTGAGGAAGGCCTCAATGCATGAGAAAGAATTGCAACTTTAGGCATTGAAACCACCAAATGACCTGTTGTTGTTGACCTCTCTGCAGTGCTTGCATCACTTTTTACCTGGATATTCATTGCAATCAGGCTATAATAGAGTTAGAAGCCTCTCTTGGGTAAATGATGTTTTCAAATACTTCACATAATTCAGTCTTACAAAGATGAGCCAAGTAGCTTAGGTGATTTTTTGCGATCGAACAGTTCTCTCTAGGCAGCCAGAATGTAGTTGTGGATGCTTACTTCCTCAGGAAGCCGTAATTGAAGCAACTTTCCCTTTATGAGCACTCGAACTAGTAAAGGATGAACATCCACTTCAATTAAGGACGAGTCCAAAAATCGACCAACTGGTACATCCAATAATATCTTTTTTCTGCATTCACTTTCATGCAACTTGAAGTTCCAGCTGCAATCATCATAGTCTTGCATCAAATAAGGAAAAGGCGTCAAAGCTTGTGACTTTCCTTGTATAACCACAATTAGCAAGATTCTTAGTCTTGGATATGAATGATATGATAATGAAGCACCACCATATTATAATGAAGCTGTCAAAGTGGACTGTCCACGATTGAAACTTGTTTTAGTAATTTCCAATAATGGGGTAAATGCCACTCTACAGAAAATCTATTCATCTTTGCAGTTATGGATTGCGACAGTGTGGGTGTGCATATAATCCTTCCGTTTAATCAACTACATTTGGCCAATGTTTAACATGCTCATGCCAGAAGCAGGTACATGATGCATAAGCAAGTCTGGTGGCAATAGGTCAGTAGTACTGTGCTACTGCCCAAGTTGCGCCAGGTTAACTGCTACGCCTTTGATGATAACAAGTGACCTTATAAAGTCAACGTCTGACTGGGGCATTGTTGGATGTGTTTATTGGGATCTGATCCTGCCTAGGCAAGTCCCTCAGAAGTTCTTTCAGTGTCTCAATCATCTTCAAACTCAATCCCAATTCTGCAGTCTCCATTGATTATTGCAGAAGAGAGTGGCAAAGCTTCTACGTTTGTTGGTGCAGAGCTTAGTCACTCAATCCATTGTTTTATAGCCAAAAATGGCTTTTACAAACATATTCAGAGTCAAAAACATTTTGTTTGCATATATTTTCTCCTAGCTCCTTGAAAACAGTTAAACACTGTATTCTATTGACTATGGCGTTTTTGAGTAACTCTGCTTTCTGCATCTTGATTGGGATCTGTACCACTCCATTTTTTGGAAGTTATCATTTTCAGACATTCTTGTGTACTTCTCAAAATCTCTTTGGATCATTGTTCTTCCTACAATAGGGTGCTTTTATTAACGATTACATCTCCTCAATCTGATGTGTAGAAGTTTTCATGTTTCCTGGATTCAATTTTCCTACATGTGTGTTCCATTTTGTATAAACTCTCGTATAATGTTCTTTCTAAATTAAGGGGCTTCTAATGCACTTTGTAGCTCGTCAATCCAACATCTAGAATAAAAAGATCTAAATTCCATACTCGAAGGGATCCTCTAACTTGATCTTTCTTGCAGTTTTTTGGATCTGTGTAGACCAGTGACGGACCTGCATGTAGCTTTTATAGCTCATTGATTGGAAATCTACAACCTCAAATATTGCAGTTTCTTCTTTTTAGCTCATCATCTTTTTCCTTTCCAGTTGACAAATCACGTCTCTTTTTAGAAATGCTGATGACACAAACATATTATAGAACAATGGAATGATTAATTGACTACCTCGCTAAGCATAGCCGTCATTGCGCTTGATAAGTATTGCCGCATCTTCACTTCAAAGAGATCTTGTTGCGCCTCTAGCAAGGGTTCGTCTCTTGGTGTAGGTTTGGAAGGGCCACCCATCTCTTCTTGGAGAGGCGCCACTATGGAGTGCATACGCTCTTTCTTTCTCGACTTGGACCTGGTGCCATCTCGATGCATGCGGGAGCCGTATTCTCGAGCCAGCTCTTCTCCGTCCGTCAATGCTCGTAACTCATCAAGGTGGTCCTCCATTATAGTAAGAGGTGTACTTCCAACATATTATCGCCTCAATCCTTTTTATTTTTGAAACTCTCCCTTCTGTCGGTTGGGCCCCACAGCTCTCTTTTCTTCTTTATTAAATCAGCTTCAATGAAAATATCCCCTCCTCAAACTTAGCACGCTCACATCACCTGAGAGCCAAGTAGGAACTAGGTCATTTGTGTCCAAGCAAGCACACAACAAACAGAACATACCAAGCAAAGCAAACACAGAGGATCCCTCTCAAGCCACAAACCCCCCTGAGACTGGACGTAGGACCTTTGCCTAGCCGCGCCCACACAAATCTATCACAGAATTAGCCCACGGGGAAACATCCATCCAACCATCCGTGCTTTCACAACAGAAGCGTCTCTATTATTGCTGTAAGAGCTCGGACCACATGGCCCATGACTGTCGTCAAGCTCCTGGCCCTACTACAACTGTTTTTTACCATGAGGCCGTTACTCCTGATGATTCTGATATTTACATCCAGATTCTTGATACTCCTGACCCACCTCTTGTTGATGTGCTGGCTGATCCGCTTCCTTCCGATCCTGCTCTTGCCGCTTGCCATGCGCAGCTTGCTTATGCTACTTGGGCTTCCTCGCTCTATTCGATTACGTGTCCGCATTTTGGGGCGAGAGTATATTGCTTTAGTAGATACAGGCAGTACACATTTATTTATTAGCAGTTACATTTCCACCAGGATTTGTGCTACACCTGTTCCTGCTTCCCAGCCTCTCAGTGTTGAGGTTGCTAGCTCCCATTCTTTTCTCGGTTCTCAGATGTTTCAAGGCTTGGATTATCGCATTGGTGACTTTTCTAGTCAGGCAGATTTCTACATCATTCCTCTGGAGCGACATTATTTTTGGTGCAGACTGGTTCTCTTCAATTAGTACTGTTGCTGTGGATCTCTCTCAGCAAACACTTTCCTTTACTCATGCTGGTCAGCATCATTCACTTGCTGGTATTGATTCCCAGGGTGACTATCAATTGGTTACCGGGAAGCAGTTTATGCGTAGCTTGCCAAAGGCTTAGGGTGCAACTCTTCTTTCCATTCAAAGTCCATCAGTTGCTGCTTCTCTTTCACCATCCCTGGGTCCACTTCCTCAGGGGATTTATTACTTATGGCATAGGTATTTTGTTGTCTTTTCAGAACCTACGTCTCTGCCACCATTACGTGCCATTTTGATCTTATTCCTGGTGCCACCCCACCTTCTCATGCACCATATCGTATGTGTAGGTGATGAGGTTCAGCTCCAGATTGCTTCTCTTTTACGTCAAGGCCTCATTGTACCTAGCCATAGTCCCTTTGGTGCCCCTATTCTTCTTGTTGCTAAAAAAGATGGAACCAAATGCCTCTACGTTGACTACCGTGCCTTGAACAAGCTTACTATCCGTAATCAGTATCCTATTCCTCATATGGATGACTTTTTTGATCAGCTTGGCACTTCATCTATCTTTTCCAAGATTGACCTTCATTCTAGATACTACCAAATCGGGATGCATCCTTCTGATGAGCATGAGACTGCGTTTCGTACTCACCTAGGTTTGTATGAGTTTTGTGTTCTTCCTTTTGGTGTTCAGAATGGTCCACCCACGTTTCAGAATGCTATGAATAATGTTTTACGTCCTCTTCTTGGTGTTTGTGTTTTAGTTTATTTTGATGCCATTCTTGTTTTTAGTACTTTTTTGTCTGACCATGTGTCGCATTTCTTGTATGTGTTTGAGTTACTTGTTAAGCATCATATGTTCGCTAAATTGTCAAAATGTTCCTTTGTTGTTGCTGAGGTTGAGTTTTTGGGTTTCCTTGTTTGTGATGGTCGTATTCGTCTTGATCCTCGGAAAGTTCAGGCTATTGAGGATTGGCCTGTTCCAACCGACGTTCATTCTGTTCGTATGTTTTTAGGTATGGCTTACCCATCTTCATCGTCTTGTTAAGTATTTCGCCACTGTGGCTGCCCCGCTTCATTCTTTGTTGAAAAATTCTCATATGTTTGTTTGGACTCTTGAGTGTCAGATTGCTTTTGATGCTTTACGTCATGCCATCATTTTTGCCGCCGTTATGTGTTTGCCACAGTTTGATCAGAGGTTTATTGTTGAGACTGACGCTAGTTTTGTTGGTCTAGGCACTCTTCTTCGTCAGTTTGAGTGTGTCATTGCTTACGAGTCTTGTCGTTTGCGCCCTTATGAGCAACGTTATTATGTTCATGAGAAAGAGCTACTTGTTGTTATCCATGCTCTTAAGAAGCGGTGCCATTATTGGTATCGTGTTCCTTTTGATATTATTACTGATCATCAGTCTCTTCGTTATCTCTTTTCTCAGCGTGATCTTAGTGATCGTCAGTATCGTTGGTTACAGTTTTTACAATCTTTCCATTTTGACATTTTGTATCGTCCGGGAAAGTCAAACCCGGCAGCTGATGCTTTATCTCGTCTTCCTGCTTTGTTACATAGTCTTGTTGCTTCTGTTCCTTCTTGGTTGGATGATTTACCGGCTGCATATTTGTCTTGTCCTGACTTTTGTGATGTTTATCGTTCTCATCCACTTCCTTCCTCTCGGAAGTTCCAGGTTTATAATGTTGTTGATGATCGTTTATATCATTATGGTACTTTTGTGATGTTTATCGTTCTCGTCCACTTCCTTCCTAGTTCTCTATCCATTCGTTCTCAGTCGTTGTCTGATGCTCATGCTTCTCCTATTGGTGGCCATTTTGGGTTTCAGAAGTCTTATGCACGTCTTAAGGACCATTTCTATTGGCCATCCATGAAGTCTGAGCTAGCACATCTTATCCATGACTATACCTTTTGTGCCTGTAATAAAAATTCCCATGCTAAGTCCGCTAGTTTGCTTTGGAGTTGGCCCATTCCTCATCATTCTCTAAACAGGCACATTTTATACCGGTTCACAGTACTATTACAGTTGAGCAATTCGCACGCCTTTTTATATCCAAGACTTTTCGGCTGCATGGTTTTCCACGTACTATCCTTTCTTATTGGGATAGTAAGTTTAAATCTACCTTTCGGATGCGTATTTTAGATGTACAACTCCTTATGGGTACTGCTTATCATTCTACTGTTGATGGGCAGACTGAGGTCCTTAATCGGATCCTTGAGGATTATCTTCAGCATTTTGTTTCTCCTTCAGGAAAGGATTGGGATCAGCATTTATGTTTGGCAGAGTATAGCTATAATAGCTTTGTTAGTACCAGCACTAGAGTTTCTCCTTTCTTATTGGCTCATGGGTATGCTCCTCTTTTGCCAAGGGTGCCTCTTCCTCTTGATGATACACCAGTCACCATTGCTTCTTTCTTATCAGGTGCTCGGGAGCTTATTGCTAGGGCTACTACTCATTTACAGCATGTCCAGTAGCGCTATCAGACTTCTATTGATCGCCATCGTCGTCATGTTGAGTTTCAAGTTGGTGATATGGGCTACTTTTTGCACGACATCATTTTGTTCAGGGCCACGCTTGTATTGAGAAGCTTGCACCACGTTATTATGGGCCTTATCGTATTCTGGAGTGCCTCAGTCCTGTTACATATCGTTTACAGTTGTCTGCTTCTACACGTGCTTGTGATACCTTTCGTGTTAGTCTGTTACGTGTTGATCCTGAGCTGTTCACTTTCTTACCAGCTGTCATTTCACCAAGTTCGCGTTCAGCATAGTCGGTGATGCTGACAGGTTCGATTTTTGGTACAGTGGGATGGTCGTCTTATTGAGGAGGCCACATGGGAGCCTATTGATGTTTTTTTATCATATACCATTATTGGCAGATCAGGCTCGAGCCCTCATGGCCTTGGTTATTTCATCTACCACGAGTATCGTTGCAGATGTTCCCTCTACCTCATGATCCGGCTAGCCATGGCTATTTCTTTTTTGCATCTACATGACATTATTGTATTAGTTGCTTAGTACTTGCTTTACACTTGTATGCTGCTTGTGGGGTATCTGTTGTGACGACTTATGTCCTCTCCATCAGTATTTCCGTTAGTTCATGCTTTTTTAGTATTTAGCATACTTACATTGTTGTTTTTGAGATAGTCATTATGCTTGCTAGCCGGTGGAGGGCTTTGTTTTTCTGCAGGGGAGAGTTATGGACTTGGCTCATTACATTTGTCGCGTCCATTCTTTTATTCTTTATTATGCATAAGCAGGCCTATGGGCTCATGTACTGGGCTTGGGCCCTATTTGGTCACATTTTTAGGACTTGGTCATATTGATTTGGAGTGGGGGTCCTCTTATTGGGGAAGCGCACTATTTTCCCTCCAAATCTTCTGCCTCCCTCTACTTTTGAATTCTTACTTTAGAGTTCATTGGTAGGGTATATATGGGGCAACATTGTAGTCTTCAATTGATGATGTAGTCTCATTAAATATTCTCTCTTTCATGCTTTCTAGCCTAAGTCCTGCTTTCTAGCATAGCTAGTGAGTCTTAGCTTGTAACTATAGAGAATCTCAAGAGGCACGAGTGATTGGCTAGCTTCCACAAATAATAAAGAATTCGACTAAGAGAAAGGGACTAGAAAATCGGCATGTGTTAGCAACATATACAGACAACCCTTGAGCACTTGGGCCATTTACCAAGTTGTAGTCACCAAGAGCCTGGTTCCAGAAAATCAATGCATTTCTAATCGAGAATGGTTTTATTCAAAACTCCACAGACTCGAATGTTTACTTCAAGTCTGTATCGGATTTCTTCATTATCATCACTCTCTATGTAGATGATACATTACTATTCAATAACAATCTGAATCTAATGAAGGATACGACCCTAATTTTCAGCCACTTTGTGACTCCAAGAGAAAGTACCTTACTAAATGTGGACTCGCAACAAATGAACTAAACTTGCACGCAAACTTATTATTGAATTCTACTCAAATTTAATAAACTAAAATTGAAATCTAAGAAACTTCTCATCAAAAGCTCTATATAAATACTAAAATTTTATACCAATCATTGCACATCAAGAATTCACATGAAAAAGTTGAGGGGTCAAGATGGGGACACCCCCACCCCCCATGGAAGAAATCTTTATTATGCAAGGCCAATTGGCTATTTGCCAATCAAATGTACATGGGTAAGATATTTCAATCCACTTTGTGATGTTTTCCAAAATTTGCAATAGCTTTTGATGGAAGCAAAGATCAACCTTTTTACAACTCAAATTACAAACAACAATTCTAGACTAGCAAAATGGTTACATAGACAATGATTATGCACACATGCAAAAGTAGATAGCACAAAAGGGATGTCATGCAAGGTGAATGGAGTTGAGATAAGGTTCGTACAAATGTTTTGGAAAGAAGAGTGATGACATGCAGAATTTAATAAAGAGGTGAAGGTTTTGTGCAACTAGGTTTTGTGATACTTGAATCAACATGGAAACTCTTGGTTATGGATTAGATATGGAATGGGCTGAGTGTAGGAGGGAATGGGCTAAGTCTTAAATTATTAGGTGCTAGAAAATGATTGTTGGATGGCCAAGTGTGTGTGTGTGTGTGTGTGTAAGCCATTAAGAACTAGAGCCATTTACCAAGTTGTAGGGCATGAACCCGCTTGGGACCAAATACCCTTGATTTTGAGCAGCTTTTTGAAAGGTTCCTCTAAGGCCCTCTAGCTAGTAGCAAAGTTCTAGTTATTCATTCTATAGCAATGATTATAATAAACTTTGCATCTTTGTAGGAGATGCTCCTTCATGGGGTGTTCTTAGTTGGAGATTACTATTTGATCTATGTTATGTTTTTATAATTCTTCTTGTGCTATTAAGTTTGTGATTGAGTTCATGATAGTGTTTGAGACACATGCATCTCTAGTTGAGGTACGTGTTCTAAATGAGTCGTATGAGGTACAATGTTATGGACATACATTATAGTCCCTCCTCTATTTTTGACAGTATTAATTTTGGACACGTAGTTATATTACATGTTACAAGCCTAGAAACACCATTTACATGGTTTTCTAATTTTGGTTCTAATTTTTGAATTTCACTTTCCCTCCAATTGGGAGGTAGGTTTTGTCCACCATAAATAGCCACTAAGGCTGGTCATTTAGTAGCTTTGATCATTTTGAGTCTTGAGCTTCTTGTAAGGGAGTTGTACTATTTTGGAGATCTTAGTTGGAGATCTGCCTGAGCTATCGGGGGCCATTGATATTCATACAGTTTCTTAGTTGGAGAATGCTTTGTGAATGTTTTTTGCTGTCTTTTATGCATCATTGATACCAAAATTTGTGAATTTGTTGATAACATACAAGCACAAGCTTTTGATATATGTGAGGTAAAACATCCATGTTGATGATACATATGAGCTACAAGCACATAATTGTGATACATATAAGGTGTAGAGTCAATGTGAGAAGATAAAGGAGATATCAAAGCCTTTTGATAAAAGGCTCAATTTAGGATCAATGTGAAAACATGTACTAGAACATGTTTCTAGTAAATATGAGATACAAGATCAGTATGATGAGACACATAAGGTCCGAGTATTGGTTTTTGATACATGTTAGGATTGATGTGATGAGATGCATGAGGTACTATAATATTTTCCTAAAACAAGAGGTATAAGATAGTGTGATGTGCCACATATGGTTTGAGCTTTTGAGCTTCTGCTTCAACGTATACAATTTTTTGGCAGCTTATAAGTATATTTTATTCCGGCATCAACACTTTCTTTATACCAACATCAAGGATTGTATCGTTTTGAGGAAAGAGGGGAATCAACAAAACATCATGCACAAGGACATGCATACGGACCTTGGTCCACATTGTTGTTATTCCACATTTGAAGTAGATACTTTTTAGCCCTTGTGTCCATTGTTTATTATTTGATATTTACTCAAGGTATTTGTGGGTCATTATTATGCCTCCAATCTCAATTTGCAAACTCTAGGGCCTCAAAGGGTATAAATTGGCATAGGAGATCCATTATTAGAAAATGGCTTGATTGCAAAGTAGCTTTTAGCTCAGATCGACTTAGCTTCAATTGAGCATTTTGACTGTACCCTTAGGCTTTATCAATATCTTTGCATTTTTTTGCATTTTTTTTGTCCATAACTTACGTTATGCGAAGGTGTTATCTAATCAAAGGGTGATCTCCCTTACTAAGTCTATCAAAGAGAGACCCATCCATGCTTATAGTTTTGATGCATGAACAAACATTCAACATTAAAATTCTTATACTTTTATTACATTCATAGCTCTCTTATTCATTTGTTGGCCATGAGCCATTTGTTGGCCTAAACGCCTTTCTGATTATGCATTTATATGTAGGACTAGCCAAGGGTCCCACTCTTACTAGTTAATTACATGGAGTGGAGGACCTTTAGGAGGGCACATGATTTTCCCTCCAGAAGTTCTGCCTCTCTTGATTATTTAAATCCTTCTTTTAGCGTTCCTCAAAGGACTATGATTTGGTAATGCTTAAAGAACTTAGTGAGAACAGTCTTGCCTTTGCTAATGCTTGTAGGGCTTTAGCCATTGAGGCTTACCATTCTTTGTGGGAGATTGATAGATTGTTTCATGTGCTATCAATTGATACTTAAATCTGTGATTTAATTTGTACCTTGGCATCAAAGCACTCAGATTTGACTTTTGGAGGGTGGTGCTCTACCTGAGGATCTTCTTTGTAGCATTGACGATCTTTTCTTGGTTGGCGCCCTGCTTTAAGAGGTTCATTTTGACATCGGGGGTCTTTTCTTGGTTGGCACCCTAATTCAAAAATGCATCGATGGCATTTTCTTCACCTCTCCCTAGCTGGATATTTTTGGCATCTTTATTAGATTGATTTTGTATGGTTTCATGATATCGAATACGTGCACCCTAGCCAATTTGCCCACAACCAAATTGTCTGTTGTGCACCTAAGTGAAATTTTACGGATTTATTTTTGGTGCTATCAAATTCTGACATAGAAAATGAAGAGTGGTTTCCTAAAACTCCTTTCAATGTTCCTCATCCGAAATTCTGTTGTTAACTACTAGAAATGTCCTATTGTTCAGTAGCTAAGCGTGCACCATGACACCTGATAGAAATCACTATGGTGGAGAAGATATATCTCAAGGCAATGTGCCTTCAATCAGAATTGTACAATAGTGGAGGACAATAAAAAGTCGTGTGCCTTCATTCCCAATGTCGTCATAAAGAGCTTTCTAAGACTACGAATCTTGAGCAATTCCTAGCTATGTCTTCGCAAGTAAAGGTGGACACCAATTATGTGACGATAGCAGATGCCTTGGGTCTCCCATTTAAACTAAGTACCACCTCCACCGAAAGCTCGTTTCTTGCATGTGCTTCTCTAACTTGATTCGAGCTCCCTAATGTCATCCAATGTGGCATCTTCTTTAGCCAACTCTGCCCTGTAACTCAGATTCTCTTGTTTTACATCTTTAACTAACTTCCATAAGATGCAATCACTTTGTCTTAATAATAATAATTTAAAATTTCATACTTGCATATTCCGGAACGGAACGCATTCCGTTCCGGAACGTGGCCAAATTTTTATTTGAAAATCCATAAATATTTAACAAAGGACTCGTTCAGCAGATGTTCAGCAGAAAGGGAGCTTCAAGCATTCACGATCTTGAAGAGTGGACACACTTGCTTAAAATGGTGAAAAGAGGTGCTGGAAAAGAGGATCAGGCCACGCTAGGGCACAAAATTGGTGGCACGCTGGTGGGCCATCAGGTCACTTTTGGCATGATTTGGGTGATGGCCAAATCTTCTCATATGATAATAGCGATCTCCAAGAATTTTCGCCCGCTCACCAATCTCAGTCTGTTTATGACAATTTCAACTAATCACCTTGCTTTGCCAGTTGATCATTGTTGTTTTCATGCATTTTTTGTATAGTAATTGTGTAGTGGCTAATTGATTTGAAGCTAGGAATAAGCCTTCAAGCCACAAGCAGAGCATTTCTACTTCATTATTGTTTTAAAATTTTCTACGAGGACTGAGCTGCAGCATACCTTGTCGAGTTTCTGTGAAGTACAAATGCTCATCTTCAAGTAAGTATCTTGCAATTGGGGATGGCAATCTAGCATGTTCCATTCGAGAAATGATGGCTGGTTCCAGCTCAATTGATCAGTTTATAGCAAATGAACAGTTCACTGAGATATATTCACAATCTCGTGCACCAACAATATTCACAGTTCTGTGCACCACCTGTTTATCTAATAAAAAAAAACATTTGACCCAGTACGTTCCAGAACGTATAGTATGTTCAGGCCTGAAAGGGTTGGAACTGGTTCTGAGGTCTTTATCAGTCTCACACATCAACAATTCTGTGCACCAACAATATTCACAGTTCTGTGCACCACCTGTTTATCTAATTAAAAAAAAAAACATTTGACCCAGTACGTTCCAGAACATACAGTATGTTCGGGCCTAAAAGGGTGGAACTGATTCTGAGGTCTTTATCAATCTGACACATCAATAATTGCCTATTACAGCTTGTGTGGAGCTATAAAAGCTTGCATTTTTTAAGCATCCAATCATATCTATATCCCAGAAGTCTTCGTGCCAAGGAACAAATTTACTCTCCCTTTGATTCAGATTTTGCTTACTCTCACTTGACATATGCATTATTCTTTGGATGGTAGATACCCCTGCATCAATAGCTCTGTAAGCTGTTCCAAACTCAAATCATCATGCGCATCAAAAGAGCATAACTGTATTGGAAGCAGAACAAAAACATGTTGAGCCTGCTAGCAAGCAGCCTATCAAGCCAGCAGCAGGCCATTGCAAGGAGGCACCAAACAATGTATGTAGAATGAGAAAGAGTGATGGTCCTATCTAGTATACATGGGAAGAGGGAGAATGACGAGGAGAAGAAATGCGATGACAAATGCAATCTAAATATTCTCCACAAGGTTATGACATGCAATAGAGACATTCTCTGCAATGTGTTGCAAAGTACCACCATGAAATTAATAATTGTTTCACAAACAAGAGCTGTAATAAGCTAAAGATGAAAAGCATTAAAAAACTCTTTCAAAGCTTTAAAAAAATCATAAACAGAAAGTTGGGGAAAGCTCAGAAAGTTGGTTAATTGTGAATGCAATGACAAGGGGGGGCACCTTGTCATGAGGAAGCATACCTGCCTTCATTTTTTTGATAGATGGGTTCAACATCAGGCAATGGATCAAACCCTTTTCTTCTTTGTGAAGGCTTATGTGGCTTCTGGTCCTAAAGAAGAATGCAAGTTCAGCTATCATGCAGAAAGGACCAAGAAGTGATATCTTCAAACACAAAGCAATCCACTGAGAGTAACTGAACCTATTTCAACATTACCATAACAAGGGTTTTTTTTTCTAGTAGCTTCATAAGTCCTCTTGGAGAGTCATTTGCATGAAGTAGGCAGAACAATCTGAAAGAAATTCTTAATCCCGAATTGGCAATAACTAAAGAAACAAAAAAGACTCAGATCTTGAACTTGTTAGCTGGAAATTTAGATTTGGAGACTCTGAACTTGGTCGAATAGTCCTTCCCAAGGTCAAAGAGACCCTATATTTGGAGCGTTCTACGTCCTTCTCTTCTGCGGCTATGAAAGCAAGATGCTAGTAGTGTGATTTAAGTGGTCCAAATGTTTCCGTAGGCGATAAAAAGTTCCACTTCAATCTCATCATTTCAAAAAGTGAGAACTGGAATGAAGCTGCTAACTAGCAAGGTTCCTCCTTAGGTTAATTTGGGTCTGACCACCTGTAAAAGGTTCTAGTACTGAGATACTGAGGATTGAGGAAGTTGCAGCCAAGGTCGACACTATGGAAGTGATTTTACAGCAAATTCTTGAGCAGTTGAAGTCCACTAGATCCCCACAAGAACCTGAAAGAGTCAGTGGAACGACTATGGAAGCCGCTGAACATGTGACTGCTGACTAATATGGAACAACTAGGAATACCAAGGAACCAGAAGAAGATCAAGCAACAACCAGGAATGCCAAGGTATCCGTAATGCCCAAGCTAGTAGAGGATCAGCCCAAAAGATAGGGACATCATACCAAGGTATCCAAAAAGCCCGAGAAGGTAGAACTTGATGAGCCAAGTTGCTTTGAAGAAGCTATGGAGTCACAAGAATGGAGGGATGCCAACGTACCGGCAAGCATTATAAATTGTCCCCTAGATATAGAGGACCGTTTAAGATCTTGAAAAAGATCGGATCCTTAGCTTACCAATTGGAACTCCCGGAAGGATCGCAACATCCCGTATTACACGTTAGTCGTCTCAAAAAGAGTCTACGTGAAGGAGAGCATCTTGGATCTGGAGATCAGTTGGACCTGTTGGATGAATCATCGGGTGTATCTCGTCTTGAACCCGAAAAGATCTTGGATACAAGAACTAAACGGTTGAGAAATCGTATAGTTATCGAGCATCTGGTTCGATGGAGGGGATGTACGGACGATGACGATTCCTGGGAACAGGAAGGAAGCTTAAGGAGGAACTTTCCCAGTTTTAAGTTCTGAGGACAGAACTTGAATAAGGGGGGAAGAATGTCATGCCCATGACTGGTCTCGGGTAGTGTGTCCACGCTAGGGACCGGTAGACCAACAACCCGTAAGTTAATTGCGATTATAAGGGAATTCGGGACCTTGTGTGTACATGGTCATAATTAATGGTTGTAGGCCTAAACACATGGTGGTGGAGTTGGTATGGGTCTATCAATGAGTCATTAGGGAACTGGATGACGTGGCCCAGATAGGCAACAGAGGTGTCCAGTGAGGTGTCACAGTGCACTACTAGTGGTGCATGGGCCTTGGAGGGTATAAGTGTACCTGCTGGGCTGGTGTGACTCCTCTTTCCATGACTCTGATTGATCCATAGCTTGGGGGCTAGATTCGTACGATCTAGGTTTGGTTGGGTTGGTTTATCCACCACCTGTTCCCTTGTGTTGTTGCTTTGTATGGTATGCTTAGGCTAGAATCCTGTTGTGAGGACATTATAAGTAGGCTCAGAGCGATAGACACGCCACCAATTCTGAGCTCGACCATCTAAATGTAACGCAACCAACTGCACTTTTTGGGTTTCAGTCTTGGGATACATAAGAAAATAGGTCTCTAACTTAGAGAACCAGTTTTCCAAGATATTCCCATCAGATGAACCAGAATAAGTAGTAAGCTGGATGCGATCACGAAAATCAAGAGCAAAATGAGGCTCAGGATTACCTGAAAAAGTAGAAGAAGGAAATCTTGGTGGTGCGGAGGGAAATCCAGGTGGTGGTGCAGAAGACCCGAAAGGAGACCCATAAGAACTAGCACTATATGAAGGGAGACCAAACGTACTACCAAAAGCACCTCCTGAAGATGGAGATGGAGCAGGAGCATGTGTACTCAAAATAGGAAATAAAGGTGTTGTACCAGGACGATGAAGAATGTCTGGGGGGGTGGTATCCCCTCGTGGTAGGATAGTCTCAAGGCTAGAAAGAATACGATCAATACGACTCTCAAGTTGATCCATGCGGGAATCAATTTGTGTAAAACGATCATCTAAAGAGCTCTGCGGAGGGTCTTCTGATGAAGAAGTCGCCATAGGGACTAAGGAAGAGACAAAAACTTGAGGGAGAGGATGTTTGTCGTCACCCCAACTTAGTCTAACTTTCGAAATCACCAAAAATGGCACGTAAACAGTCAATCAAGATGGATAATAATCAGAAAATGAGGGACTGAGAAAGTAGAAGGTTTCTAACAAATTGGAAAAATGGACAGAGGAGGTTGTGAGGCAGCAAATATGAATAGGAATAGGGGCTAGAAAGAGCAGTATGTGAGCAGAAAAGACAACAAGTAGGTGCAAAAAGGAAGTGCAAAAAGGGCCCAAGCAATACCTGGGTGGGTGCTGATCCGTCGTTCACTCGATAGTGCCAACAAAGAGAGGTAGAAGCTGAAGATAATAGGGCACTGGGCAGCAGCGATAAAAATGAAAAAGTATATCTCATTAATCCAGAAACACGAAGTCCTGAAGAGGAACCATCAAGTTTTAGTTGTGGACGTAAGCCGCTGAGCTTTGGATATTCTTCTGTAGTTACTTTCTTTTCCCCACTTCAAACCTTTAGCAATTAGAAGGTTCTTTATCATGTAGCACCACAAGGAATAGTTTGTGCCATCCAGCCTATCTTCATTAAATAAAGAACCAATAGACTCTGATTTTTTAGCCATAACAGAAAAATCAGCTTGTAGTAGATAAATAAATAGACTTCCCACGTCAAAATCTACTCAAAGGGCAGCAACCTCAAAAGCTGAAATTATGAGCACAATAGATTGCAATACTCCACATGCAATTTGCTCAACAAGTAATGAAATAGGTGGTTGATCTCTGCACAAAAAACAGAATGCTCACAAATAGGTAGACTTCAAATGAAGCCAAAACCAAAACCAGAGATTTGTGGCTAAAAAGAGTGCACACTATGTGCATATAGAGCTGATGGTAGCGCCCTACTCCAAGCTCACCAACAAGGAAATCTTAGCAAGAAATGTGTCCAAAACACATGTATCTTAAGAAGTAAATCTAAAAAATTTTCAGCATGTAATCGAGTCAAAATCACATGCAATTGGTTTGAGCATGGGCGCGCTACTGCTAGCTCTCAAATAGGTGAAGGTGCCCTTCAATTTCCCGCAATTTCTTGCAAAAAAGTTATAAGAAGATGAACAGATTCTTCTCCTGCAAAAATCAGCATCTTGATGATTTTCTGCAACCGAAAAGGGAAGAAGATAGCTTCCTATTGGGCGCCCTCCTGCAAGCAATATGATCACCTAAAGGCTCTGATACCATGTAGGAGATAGAAGCCTAAGGATCCAGGATCTTAACTATTCAATCACACAAAGCATTCTCAAAAGAAAGAGAGAGATGGCTAGAGACCCTGTTGTAGAAACTCGTGGACAGCCAAGGAGAATAGTCAGTATTGGTTACAAAAGTGTCTCATACAAATGGGATGCTCACATTTATATAGTCCAAGATGACTATCTAACTTCATGACTATTGGCTATCCAACTACTTGACTATTGACTATCCAACTTTCTATAAGTTACATAGAAAGAATAAGGTACCTCCAATAAGTTTTCAAAGTGAAATTTCTTTTTGAAGTTGAAGCGTATTCTACACTGTTGGAATGTAAATGGAATTGCTTACATTACCATAGGTTACTTTGACCCAAAAGGTCGAGAGTTGTGTAACCATGGTCATTTTTATATTAGGCCTACTAAACTTAGAGTTAGCTAAGTTTGTAGGGACTCATGGGTCCACTAGGCCTAATTGTGACATATTGGAGGTACCTTATTCTTTCTATGTAACTTATATCGATGATTACCTTACTTATATAAAGTTGGAGGAGCGTCAGAAGGCCCTCCAAAGTCGGAGAGATCTTCTATCATGACCACAAGGATCAACGTCTTGGATTGGGTTTCATCCACTACTAGTTGGACAAATACATTTCATGCTCCCAATTTATGTATGATATATACTTGAAATGTACAATTTCATCCTTATGTACCTTGGGTACTCTAAAGACATCAGTATCTTCTTTTTGTCTTTCTTTTATTATCTTCAAAGAATGAAATTGTTTCACAACCTAAGTTGTTTCGTAATGTCGGAATGAGAAAAAAGATACCTAATTTTTTTTTTAATCTACATCCAATGGGACCCTATTAAGAGGCACGCAAACTAGGAGCAATAGGAGGTTTCAAAATCTAGGGAGTTCAATTGTATGCAACACATCTATGATAGGTTAGTGACTCCTTGTCATGTTATCTATCATAAGTTATAACAACATATCAAATCGTTAAAAAGGGAGTCATAAGACTAAAGCATGTACCTTATTTGTTTTTTCTTGTTCTCGAAGGTTTGATAACTCTGCATGCTCCGCAAGCCTAGTAGCAAGTGAATACTCTCGAATCACTTGTCCTTTCTCATTTCGATGACTTCACTAGGTAGTCACAACAAAGCGATTTGCTATTACATTAGATATTGACTAAAGAGGACCAGAGTAGCAAAGCAAGGAAACTATGTGCAAAGCGATTGAATTTCAAAAAAAGATCTTCTTCCTACATTTGTTCACCAATATTTTCCACAGAAGAAGAGAATGATCCATGCGTGCTTTCCTCCTTTGACAAAAGCGTGTTGTCTTTATCCGAAGAAAGCTCTTCTATGATTTGAGAAATGTCCTATAACACATAACATGCTTTGACAAATGAAACCGATATCTTTAACATAACAACATTTTTAACAACACTAGAAAAAAGGACAAGATAAAGCAGGAAAATGATCACAAGTTTTCCAAAATTAAGACCATGAATGCTAATACATACTTTGAACAAGGCAGCAGCTGCTCAATGAAACTATATGCACCAAGTTAAATACTTTTTGAGCTGGCTGAAAATTCTTAACTCATAGGTTCTTGTTTTCAATCCTATATTCCTCTCAACGTGTTATTCAATAAATTTGTTATATACAATACCATATAAAATAAAAGGGCAAGTACTTGGTGATCCAAGACCTCTAGTAGGTTGGTAATACATGGAGGCCCATATCCTAAGGAGACCACTAATACCATGGGCTCTTTAAGCGATTACACAACCAAGTTGGCCCTTTGTCAGGCATGTGATAGGTGGTTATGGAAACTCATGGGCCCTAGTCTGCATTAAAAAAATATTAGAATCTAACTCCTCTTCCAAGCAAACATAAAATATTTGGAATGATGGCAGCATGTACTCTTTGCCAACCTTTCATATGTGTTATCAAGCATAGATTTCTACTTAATTGTATGCAAAATGAATTAACTTCAATGTAAGCATGAATTTTGATAGCAAACGATGAACAACAAGATTTTGGAAACCTATGAAATGTGCATAATACCTGCTTTGCTGCAATTCTCTCTGAAGGTTTGATGTCACAAGCATCCAATCGCTGTAGATAAAGTTCTGGATATGGTTAGCAATTTATTCACAATAGATATTACAAAAGGTGTTCTATAAGCACAACAAACTAGGTAAGAAGGTCACATGAGAGAAAGAGAAATAACTAGCAGCATGAGTATCCAAATAAGGAAACTCATTGTTCTCTTCTAAACTCCCAACAATTAGTAATGTTTGCAATGCATTGACTAGCTTTGGTTTGTTTCTCATATCATTATTAGGTGCCACAATTGTGATTTTAATATAGTATATCAAGGCAAGGATAGGGAATGCCTTTTGTTTTCATTTGTAAGATAGGGTACTTACCGATTTTCCTATCTCACGCATGTATACTTAAATTTTTTACATTAGAGAATAATAAAATAATGCTTTCCATGAATGATCTTGTCCAATACTAACAATAGGATGGGTGAGTGAAGGTATAGCTTAGGCAGATCCTCGACTAAGATCTCCGAAACGATACAACTCCCCTACAAGAAGCGCAAGATCCAAAAATCAGAACTACCAAATGACTAGCCTTAGTGGCCATTTTTAGTGGACAAATCCTACCTTCATATTGATTTGTAGTGAAATTCAAAAATTAGGGCCAAAATAGAAAACCATGTAAAATAATATTTCTAGGCCTGTTACATGTAATATAAAATGTGTGTCCACTAATAATGGTCAAAAGTAGAGAAGTATGGACTATAGTGCGTGTCCATAACACTCCCCTCATTTAAAACATTGCCCTCAATGTGGGCTAGAATTCAACTACTGGCGTGCAAAAGATAGACGAACATAAACAAATTGGCCCTCGACAAACTCTAAAAAAGAGCTATGACGATTAGCCAAGGACTTATAATGATGTTGAGCGCACACCAAATGATGTTGTGCATGTGCAATACAATCACAAGAATTATTAAGAAAAGAAGATAAAGTAACGAGAACATCATCAAGAGGAGGTGGGATACCTAGTAAGATCGGAGAATGTCCAATAGCCAGGAGAAATGGAAACACACTTGTGCTGGTACTAACCGAACTGTTATAATTGTATTATGTAAAACACAAGTGCTGATCCCAATCGCGACTGGATGGTGAAACAAAGTTATGCAAATAATCCTCAGCAAAAAAGTGATAAGCAGTGTCCATAAAAAATTTAAAATCCAGAAGACGCATAAGTCCAAAAAGTATAAGTAAAATGAGTATCGTAGTCTGTGAGAATAGAACATGGAAGACCATTGAAATAAGAAATTTCATATAAGAAAATGTGAGCACATTGTGCAGCCATAATGGTAGAGCGAATAATAGGACAGGAGCCCCAAAAAGACTCTGACAAGGAACAATGAGGCCTTGTCGTAAAAGATCAGACACTTGATGTTGGACCTCAGCTTGTTCAGAGTGAGACATACGATAGGGTGCTCGGGAAGTAGGATGCGCACCGAGAATAAGATCAATACGATGACTAACAAAACGTAAAGGAGGCAGTGTAGAAGGTTCCACGAACACGTACGAGTAGGTCATGAGTATATTAGAAATGAAGCACATGCGTAAGAGGAGGTGGAGAAGAAACCAAATGAATACATAAAAGTGAGGCACAATGAGCCTTAGGAAGGCTATGAATGAATTGCTTAGTGGAAATAAAAGAATAAGAGGTTGAATCATTACCAAGGAAAGTAAATGGAGTCTTATCAACCAAGACAGAGATACGCTAGTCAGCAAGGTTAATAGTAAGATCCCCCAAGCAGACAAACCGGTCAGCACCGAGGATAAGATCATAACATTCAAGAGGAAGGACAAGGTGAAACATAGAGGTGCTTTGAAGAGAATGGGAATTGGCGACCTCAACGTGCAGAGGACGACAAATAGGAAGAGTAGGGGTGTGGAGACGAACAACGACAGTCTGGCTAAGAAAAGAATGAGTGCTATAGTATCAACAAGGGCGATAAACTCGCAACCATAAATACAAACATGTAAACGGATATGGCGAGGGCCCACAATGCCAGACCAAGCGGCAGAAGATAACTGGGCCAAAAACTTAGTAGAATCATCAGGAGGGGACTCCTCAACAAGATAGAGAGAACAATCTTCAGGGTCAAAGACTTTGTGAACCTGTAAAGTAGCTGGTGGATGCGGATGTGCGCAATTTTGGTTCAAATAGTAAGGTCTACAACAATTTAAACAGAGACTCTTAAAATGGATTTCAATCATTTCTTGAGGTGTATACCACTTCAATACAATGGGACAAGCGGTAGACGAATTAGGAGAAATGGTAGAAGAGATAGTCGATGAAACAGAAGGTAGAGGAGAAGAACGAGAAAATGGAGGACGGGACAAAGAGAGAGATTGAAAGGAGGGTTCCTAATCAAGATGTTTGTGTTGTAAAGTAGAGGCAAGTGACATAGCATGATCTAAGGAAGTAGGTTGAAAACAAATTAATATGTCGTCCAAGTACACAACCACAAACTTTCCAAAATATGGACGAAGAATATCATTCATCAAGAAAGTGGCAGGTGCATTCATGAGTCCGAAAGGTAAAACTAAAAACTCATAATGACCGTAATTGGTTCAAAAACCGGTCTTAGGAACGTCGTCATTCCTAATCCTTATTTGATAGTATCCTGATCTAAGGTCAATCTTGGAGAAATATTTGGCTCCAGTCAGGCGATCCAGTAGATCATCCATCCTAGGTGAGGGATATTTGTTCTTGATGGTTAACTTGTTTAATTTTTTAAAATTGCCACACAAACGTGTGCCTCCATCCTTTTTACTAACTAAGAGGATTGGTGCTCCCCAAAGGGAATTAGTAGGCCGAATGTGGCCCATCCTAAGAAGTTCCTGTAATTGCTTAGAAATTTTATCCTCTTCCTTAGCGCTAACTTTGTATGGAAAAAGAGATACAGGTTCGCTATTTAGAGGTGGAGAAAAAAGTTCATTTTCCTCCTTTGAGATTGTGAGAATGCATTAGTTGTAAATTGTTTTGTGATTGCAGGTGGCTTAAGGAAAAGAAAACGGAAGAGGCTCAAGAGGAGGCTATGGGAGGTGGAGATCTACACCCCACAGGCCTGTACTTGTTGTAGGTACAGCTTGTGGTATCCCTTCCATTTTGTCCCCCTCTTTCTTTTAATTTCAGGCTTATAAATTCTGATTTGTTGAAAAACTCAAGTTATAAGCCTTTTAAGAAACTTAAGCTTTAACTTTTTTATAAGACTAAGGTTTGAGTTTATAAAGCTTAAGTTTGAAAGAGTTTAAAACTTTCTATTATAAAGCTTGAAGTTTTAAGCTTTTACAAAGCTTTCAAACTTTGAAAGTACTTCACCAAGGTTTGTGAGAGTACTTTCGAAGTAGTTTTACTTTGAAGAGGCAATGATGAGGGGAGGAAATTTCCTCCCTTCCCACTCCACACAGCAAGAGAGGCAGCTGCAGGCAGGCTTGCGGCCACCACTCCTCCACCCGGGGTACCGGCACTCTGCGGGCCAGTACCGGCACTCCGTGAGGGGCCAACAAATTATTTTTTTTTGGTTTTGTCAAAATAATTTTGAACAGATTTTGAAACTGTCAATTTTTTTTAATATTTTGGCTTCCATACAAACCGAAAAACAGCCTTTATGGCCTTTTTCTCACAATTGTTAAAAACCAGAAGTTTTCTGTGCTAATTCCAGCATTCAGGTTTTTAAACACAGATTAACAAATTTTGCAGCTTTAATGGCTACCAAAAAACCAAAAAAACCATAAAAAAAAAAGCCTCTTAGCATGCACGTTGAAGAAGAATGTAAATCCAGATGTGGATTTACGAGTATCTACATCTCCTCCCTAGATTGCATCAGAAAATTCACTGAGTCCTCAGCCGATGAAGATTGTCATTGTCGACTTCTCCATAGCAGATGCACAAGTTCGTTGTAGCTCTAATATATCTCATGACTCTGATAAGAGCCTTCCAATGTATGATTCTAGGATTAGCCATGAATTAGCTCAATGAGCTAACTGCAAAAGCAATGTCAGGTCTTGTACAGACCATTGCATACATGAGAGAGCTGAGTATCGACTGATACGGATACTCTCTCATTTGCTCCTTTTCCTGCTTGGTCTGAGGACATTGGTCCTTCGACAATCGTAGGCTTGGATCCATTGATGAGCGAGCTTCTTTGCAATTAATCAGATTGTATCTGATAAGAGTATTATGAAGATACCTTTGTTGAGTGATGTAAATCAGTCGTCTCTCTCTGTCTCGATGGATTTGAATTCCAAGACAGTAGTGAGCCTCACCCAGATCGGTCATGTCAAATTCGGAAGACAACATCTGTTTAGCATCCTTCACTGATCGTTACTGTTGCTGAAATGCAATGTATCGTCGACATACAAGGTAATGATAATGAAGGAATGCTGCACTGACTTGAAATAAACATTAGAATTGGCAGTGCTTGGTTTGAAGCCATGTTGGATGAGGAATGTGTTGATCCTCTGAAACCAAGCTCTTGCTGATTGTTTCAAGTCATAAAGTGCCTTGTGGAGTTTACAGACATGATTCTTCATACCTTCGAAAATGTATCCTTCGGGCTGGATCGTGTAAATGTCGTCTTCTATAACTCCATTCAAATAAGTTGTCTGTACATCGATTTGATGTACTTCGAGGTCGGCCGCAACAGCAAACGATAAGAGGACTCAGATCGATGAATGCTTGACTACTGGACTGAAAGTCTCATTGTAGTCGATGTTTGGGATCTGAGAAAATCCTCTGGCTACTAGTTGGGCCTTCCTTCGGTCAATACTCTCGTCAGCTTTGTATTTGATCTTGAAGACCCATTTGCAATCGATAAGATTGCTACCGGCAGGTAGTTCGACCAATGACCATGTCTGGTTCTTGATCAGATTGGAATACTCGTTCGATCTTCTTGGAGGTCGCGTTGGCTGATGATCCATTCCTTGGTCGGGTTGTTGCTGAGTAACAACAACATCTTTCTCTGATTTGCCGTCGAGTGGCACGATGGAGCCTGAGGCTCGAATTGTCGTGTCGGTGGCAGGTGTCGAAAATTTGCATAGAGCTTTACCTTTGCCTTTGAAGTCGATGAATTGATCCTCCATAAAGACTATATCCCTGCTGAATAAAATCTGCTGGGTATCGGGGTCGTACAACTTATAGGTATTGTCAGAGGAAGTGTAGCCGATCAGGATGGTCTTTAGACTTTGAAAGTCCAATTTCTTCCTTGTCTCCTTCGGGATCTGCATGTAGGCGATGCAACCGAATGCTCGTAGGTTCTTCAATGAAGGTTTAGATCCTGTCCAAACCTCATGGGGTGTTTTGCCTGAGAGGGCCTTGGTCGAACATTTATTCTGGATGTAAGCTGCAGTGGAAACAGCTTCAGCCCAGAAGCTCTTTGGCAAAGATGCGTGTGCCAGCATGCATTTGGCTGATTCGACCAGGGTACGATTCTTCCTCTCGGTTAAGCCATTTGATTGAGGCAAATAGGGAGTGATAAACTGATGTTCAATGCCTTGGCTCTGGCAGTACTCCTTGAAATCGATAGAGATGTACTCTCCATCGTTGTCGGACCTCAGGGCTTTGATCTTCTTACCAATTTCGTTCTCTGCATGCTCTTTGAAGATTTTGAAGCAATTGAAAGCTTATGATTTCTTCTTGATAAAGTACACCATTGTTCTTCTGGAAAATTCATCAATAAAAGTAATAGAATACTTTGCATCCTTTAATGAAGGATTCTGCATTGGGCCACAAATGTCTGTATGTACAATATCTAACAACCCTCTAGCAAAATGTTGATGGCTTGATTTAAAAGGTTTTCTAGCCTATTTATCGACTAAGCAGTCTTGACAGACAGGTAGTTCGACTTTCCTATCTGGATAGTCGAGATCAAGAACAATGGATTGCTTGGACATATTTAAGTGACCAATTTGATAATGCCAAAGTAAACTTTTATTGATCTGTACAGAAGTATTAAGAGTCTGATTGGAGGTAGAAAAGCAATGACTAAGTTTATAAAAGTATCCATGCCTCTTTTCGAGTGCTAGGATCTTGCCTATCCTATCGACTACTTTACATTGATCAGATTCAAATTCTACTTTGTGTCCTAAATCTGTCATTCTGCTTACAGAGAGCAGATTTGTGAAAAGATTTGGTACATAATGAAAACGTGAAAGTAGTTTGGACTGAATCATTTGCAAAGCTTAATCTTACAGTACCTTCACCTTTGATAGCTTGTGTGCTATTGTTGCCCAGGTGAACAAACCAGGAGCTGTTGTTTGATGCTTCTTGATGGCTACTCATGAATGCATCATGATATGCTTCTTGATTCGACTGAGATGCTTCTGCAGCTGCATTTGTCATCTAATTCGATTGCCCTTTGTTGTTGTTATTTGCTTGTAGGATACGGCAATCCTGAATCTCGTGGTTGGTTCGTTTGCAGTATCTGCAGAACAGCTTCTTCTTTGTCGGCGGCTTCAACTTCTCGTGATGGCTTTGTGTCGGCTTCTAATGCAGCTTGTGTGGCTTTCAACCTCTCTTCTTCTGCTTGCTCGAATTCTTGTTGGTGTACAAGGCGTGAGAGTCGACAGTAGAGGAACTGGAATGTTCGTTCCTTCTTGTCTCTTCCTGTAGCAGCATCGTAATGACCCGCGATAGAGTCAACTATGGGTGTGTGGTGATCATCATCACCCAGTTATCATATGATATTGGCAAGCTTGAAAGCAGTGTCATTACTGCGTCTTGATCGTCTATGACTGATCCAACAACGGCCATTTGCTATAGCAAGTTCTTGAACTGGTTGATGTGATTCTGAAATGAATCACCATTTGTCATCTTGAGGGAGAAGAATTTTCTCCTGAGATGTAGCTTGGAACCTACGTCACGCACTTCGTACAGGGTGCTCAAGATGTCCCGGACTTCCTTGGAAGTCTGAGCTTCAGGCACATGGCCGATTTGCGTGTCTGATATGTTAAGGATGATCAGCTTG